>OZ007592.1:45532782-46152907 GCA_963931845.1 Maratus michaelseni | reverse complement strand
ATTGTTCAGATTCCAGGAACACATTCCTCTACTTTATTTATACACACAAGTGTACGTCAGCGGATGGTTCTTGTGATTGACGTCAGTAAAAGTCGCAGTCAATTAGACAGTTTAGAACGGTACGTACCACGTAGCGTAGTTCGTTAACGGAAAAAATATCTTTGAAATTTTGTAAAAAGAACGAAATTGTTGCTTTCGTTTAAAAGGGATGTTATTAAAAAAAATGGAAGAAAATCGACATTGAGAGGGAAATCGGGAAACGATAATAGTAGCTCATCGAGAATGTGGATTCACTCATTGAAAAGAAGCAGAATTCAAGGCAGAAAGTTCGAAATATTTCAGAAAATTTTGTTGCTATGGTTTAAAGAAACTCATGCCTCAAACATTCCTGTTAATGTTGAGATTCTAAGGGAGAAGGCCATACAGTTGTCAAAGAATTTTGAAATGAAAACTTTTCTGCATCACATGGATGAATTGAAAAATTCAAAAATAGACATTGCTTAGCAACTCGTGTCCTTTCTGAGTAAAGTACTAGTGTCAATGAAGGAACTGTAGAACAATGGCAAGAAGACTTGACTAGTTTAGTAAAAGGATACGAACCGAAAAAATCTACAATTGTGACGAAACTGGACATTTTTATAAAATATTGCCCGATGAAACCTTAACATTCAAGGTAGAAGCATGCAATTTTGGGAAAAAAAGTAAAGAAAGACTAACTGTCTTGTTGTGTTGCAACGCCGATGGTTCGGAAAAAATTCCCGCCATTGGTCATTGGTAAATTAAAAAAAAAAATTCGATGTTTTAAGATCGTGAAGAAGCTTCCTTTCAACTACACTAGAAACAAAACCGCATGGATGACGTCGCACATTTTCTTGAATTTCCTTCCTAAATTCGAGAGAAAAATGCACCCAGAAAAAGGAATTGATTAAAACTACAAAACATGTTTTGTTGAGTACATTTTGGTTGTTTTAGCAAAATTCAAGTAAAATTGAACCATTTTACTTGAATTAACAAAACATTTTTTGCTGACGATACAAATATTTTTTTAGAATTGCAAAAAAAAAAAAAAAAAAAAAAAAAAAAAAAAAAAAATTGTTGATTCAAACAAAATTTTCATTGACCTATATTTAAACAAAAAGTTTTGTTGGGTAAACCAAATTTTTGTTGATTCAACAAAACTTTTTTCTGGGTGTGGAAAACAAAAAACGGAACGTTCTCGTATTCATGGATCAGTGTCCTGCTCACCCATAAGATCTTCCAACTTTCAACAACACGAAAAGTGTGTTTTTCTGCGAATTACACCAGCAAGATTCAACCTTTCGATCTGAATGTCATTTGTTGTGTGGAAGTGCACTACAGAAAAAACTTTAATCCGTCGACTTCTGGCTGCGTCAGAAACAAAACGTCTAACGAAAGCTGCCGGCAGGATACGCGACACACCAGGAATCTTCCAGAACGTAAGTCAATCCATGCGACACCGCTGTCGAGCCTGCCCGACGACTTCTGGTAGTAATTTCGAACACCTTCTGTGGTACAACCTTTCAATAAAATGTTTTCTGTCCCATTAATGTGTTGCTGTTTCTGTTATTTTTCTCTGCTTCTTTGAACCATAGCTCGCAACAACGGCATTTTTGACCCTGCATTCCTATGAAATTCCGAGTCGTCTCTGTGGCCTCTACACCTCATGCAAGTTTGTAGGTCTGGTAGTGAAACACCCTGTTTAGTAAATAATCAACTATAAATTGAGAAAAGTAAAAATATATTTAAACAAGTAAGTTTAAATTTTCTAGTTGTTGAAGCTTCAACAAAAATACTTTTTTAGCCGCATACAAAAAGTAAAATAAAAATAAGACCACATTAGGAGTGTCGCTTCGGGCATCGAACTTTATTTCTTAAAAATAGTTAATATCAAGTTTGTAGAAATTTAATCTTATTTTTATATTTTTATCTATCTTTTTGTAATAAATTGTCTCTATATTTATCTATCTCTTTTTCAATATTTAAAATATTTAAAATACGTTTTTAACATCTGGTGTATAATATTTTAAATAAGCTTTTTTTTTATTTAAAAAAAATCAAAAATTGATAAATGTAAGTCAATGTAGTAAACCAAACTAAAATGTCAAATAAAATATAATTTTAACCCCTAGCTATTTTAGAATTTAAAAAAAAAAAACTTTCATTTCAAATTAATCTTTAAAAATCAATAAATAACACAAAAAGAAACAAATACAATATTATTATTTAATTTTTTGCTGGAAACTATTCAGATTATTAACTGACTATTATTGACGCTCATTAGATAAGTATAAAATTACCTTCAGTGAATAATGAACATTAACTTGACAAAAGTAATGAAATGAACAAGTAAATCTTCTAGTTTTTTAAGATCCAATAATAGGGTATTTCATTGGCACACAAACTCGCAAATAAAATGCAAGTCAAAAGTTAAATGTGTTGCTTTAGGCGCCAAATATTAATCCTTGAAAACAATTGCTAGAAAATAAATGGAAATTTCATTCAATCTTCTTACATTTTATCTAAAGATTATTCAGAGAAAGTAAAAAGTTTAAAAATAAGAAAAAGAAAAAAATGTTAAGAGAACATACAAGTATATATTGTAGTATACTGCATATCTACCATCATGTTTGAAATTTTAAAATGTCATATAAAATATAATTTTAACTGTCAGCTATTTTTATTTAAAATTGCTTTAATTTCCAAATAATCTTTAAAAAGGTATGAATAATATAAAAAAGAAACAGATACATAATCAGAATTTCATCTTTTATCGAAAACTATTTACTTTTTTGCAGATTATTATTGGAAATCGTTATATAAAAATACATACAGTAAATAATGAACCACGGATTGACTAAAGAATAAAAAATCTTCTAGCTATTTAATATTCAATAAATGTTTTTTCCAGCAGCACACATAAAAATAAAATGCAAATCAAGCTTAAGCGTGTTTCTTTAGGCGTCAAAAATTGTCTTTAAAATATTTGTTAAAAAATAAATGGAAATTTCACTCCATATTTTTAAGTAGATAATTTAAAAGTTGGCCACCAGCAATTTTTTTAAATATTAATATATATATATATATATATATATATATATATATATATATATATATATATATACGAACTAATAGAAAATTCGATAGATAATTGTGTGCTTAATACACTGGCTGAATAACTCTGTCCCTTTTTAACAATTCAAAATATCGGAAAAAATCTATTTTTAACTGCTGGCGATTATATTTTAAAACAGCTTATCTCTAAGAAAATTCTTCAGAAATAAATAAATGCATCTGGAAGCAAAAAAGTTAAATTTTATTTCTTATGGAGAGCTATACCTTTTTTTAGAAGATTATTGGAAATCGACATAATTGTATAAAAATTCAAACAGTGATAATGAACCATAAATTTACTAGAATAAAAATTACATTTCCTAGTTTTTCAGCCATACTAAGACACCCATAAAAAGTAAATAAGTGATATCTAAGCTTTCTGCCTCAGTATTTATTTCTTAGAAGTATTTGTTGTGAAATAAATACAGAAAAAATATATATAATACAATATAATGTAGTACACTCTATGTTTCCCTGTCACTTAAAAATAATAATATATGTCGAAAATAATACAACTGTAACTGCAGGTTACTTTATTTTAAAATATTTTAATTTCAAAATAATCTTCAAGAATCGATAAATAACATGGGAAGAAAACAAATGCGTAATGAAAAGTTTTTTTTTTTTTCGGAAACATTTCGCCCCCTTTTGCAGATTTCAATTACGAAGTCTATTTAGTTACTAATGTGGTAGAATCAATCATAAGATGCTCGTATAAAAATAGATTCCTACCTGACAGAATAAGTAAACATCTTGACATTTTGTGATCAAGATATAGAAGCAAATACTGATTATGCCTTTAATACCAATCTTATACTGATGTTTGTATAGAAAGTGTGAAAAGAGCACCCGTACATCTTCTGCCGGAAATAATCGTATAAAGATGTGACTAGTACCAATGCATTAGTAATAGACCGGGAGGCGGCAGCACAGACAATCACCTCATCGAGTTCACGGCTGAAATTCCAGAATTAGTCAAAACTCGATTCGCATATTAAAACGTAATCGATCTGCCAAGTCATATCTTGGTGGAAAACACGTGAAAACCCGATTTTAGCGGTTGACTCATAGGTTTACCATTGTGTTTTCCTGTATTCAAAAGTATGAAAACATGGAGAGCTGGGTGCAGGAAAACACAATGGTAAACCTATGAGTGAACCGCTAAAATCGGGTTTTCACGTGTTTTCCACCAAGATATGACTTGGCAGACCGATTACGTTTTAATATGAGAATCGAGTTTTAACTAATTGTAGAATTTCAACTGTGAACTCGATGAGGTGATTGTCTGTGCTGCCGCCTCCCGGTCTATAATAAAGTTTCGTAATGATACAAACCAAGTACATTTCAATTTTGTCAAGAGGAACATCTACATAGTATTGTATCTGCTACATTAAATTGTAACAAACTTAGAAATTTTTAAAATTAACATGCGTGTGATATTATAGTTGTTATTTCCGGTAAATTTTACTTACGAATACCAAATGGAAATTTACTCGGACAAGTAGTTCAGGAATTATGCTGGTTTACAGTTTGGAACTACAAATGTCAATTTCAAGTTTAATAGTTTCAAAACAGATATTAAGACGGGTTGAATTTTAAGCATATAAAAAAAACTACTTGGACGAATTTCTTAATTTTGGATTTGCATATTTGAGAATTTTGGAAAATGTTTTTTTATAAAAAAAATGCATGATACACAATTCATTTTTTTAATTCATAGATTACAAAAATATATTTTTCCGAAGTTGATTTTCGAAAAGAAATCTGCATTTTAACTTATAAAAAATATTTTTAATCGATTATTAAAATCTTTAAATATTGGAATCTAGAATATCATATTATTCCAGGTAGTCGGTTTTGAGTTATGCTTAAATGAATACCTGCATTGGTTATCTCTTTTGAAACAATTAAAAATAAAGTTAACATTAACTGTTTGAAATCTTAAATCTGCATATATTCAAATGTATGTAAATTTGACAGCTATGTAAAAAGTACTCCTTATTATTTTTTTATTATTAAAATCTAAAACGCAGATAAAATACAGTTTTTTAGCAAACATAATGATTTTTTTTTCCATCAAAAGAAGTACATACTTTTTTTAAGCTTTTGTTTTCACATTTAATGGCAAAAAATGATGATTACAGCTATTAACATATTAACATTACTTTTTAATTATAAGATAATTAAGGAAACTTTTAATCACTTAGCAATTTTCTTTTATTTTTTTCTGAACCATTTTTTTCTTTTGACATTTTGAAGAAAATAGACAAGAAAGGATTAGTACACTCAAAATAACATTTGCGTTTTTTCGCATTAGAAGAAACATTTCCGTTTTTTCGCATTGGAAGGAACACTTCCGCTATTTTTTTTAACATTTTACGAATAAGGATGAAAAGGATTTATTCCTGGAAAATTTACAATTTCCACTTAAAATAGAATGTTTCCGTTAAAAGGCTAAAATTAGGATATCCTTGATACAGGTAGAAATATATATAAGTTAATGGCAATTTAAGTAAATTAGTTAAATTAATTTTAAGTTTATTCCAAAGTTTAAATAATAATAATATTTTTAATTTGAAGCATTACTACAGTTTTTAATGTGTAAAAACTAACCCCATAAACTATTTATTCAGGTATTATTATAAAAGAGATTTTAATACTATAGCTATAGTGTGCTTATGTTAAAAATATCGTAAAAGTAAATTAAGTCAATTGTTAATTTTCTAAAACTTAATAAAACAAGCAAGTTTTCGATTAGAAAATCTGAAAATGTACCTAAAAATTCTTGTAAGTTACATGAAGTACACGGATATCCGACTTGTTTAACGTGTTTTTTTCGTACGTTTTACAGTGGAACTGTATTCTTGTTGAGCAATATTTCTACCGAGATCGCTTGGATCTACGTTTCATTCACTCTGATGTTGGATCTCGAATACGCAAAAGAAGCAACAAAATTGTGTGAAAGAAATATTTCGTATATATTGCAATCCCTTAAATTTTCTCATAACTTTCATTATATATTTATAAAACGTTGCTGGAAATTTTAGTAAATAATATGTGTAGGTTTTATGTTGTTTTTTCTCGACATGAGTATTTTCTGCGTCATATACTGTGAAGAAAAATATTTGGAATGCACACTTTTTTTTTTTTTTTTTTTTTTTTTAGGATAAATTCGATTTGCATTCCCTCGTTTTTAAAAATGCCATTTTTCGCTATTCAAGACGGTAAATTTCTTTTTAAAAATATGAGTACTAGCGCATTATTTAAAAAAAATCTACATATACGGATGTACATTTATAAAGAACAGGTAGTATTCATATTCTATATTAACAAAGCAAGTTTTTACCGCCTTGCTGTCCTCCGGTTTGAAACGCCGGTACTCGACATTAAGGGATGAATGCTCTGTACCTTACACCAACTGGTGTAGGGTACATACCTATCACACCTACCTACCACATCCGACGTTCTTTATGGGCCATAACGTGAATTACGAAAATCTAAGTGGAACAATTCCGTTTTCTCAATTGAAAAATAACATTTGCGTTTTTTTGCATTGGAAGAAACATTTCCGTTTTTCCGCATTGGAAGGAACACTTCCGTTATGTTTTTTTTTAACATTTTACGAATAAGGATGAAAAGGATTTATTCCTGGAAAATTTACAATTTCCACTTAAAATAGAATGTTTCCGTTAAAAGACTAAAATTTCCCTGCAGATCACCCGTATATATACGGAATTTTCTTTTACAGTGTACTTCATGCATAGTAATAACGACTTATTTATTGTTAACTTAAACCATCTCTATTTATTTAAATTAGTTATACAAAAAACAACAAATAGAAGTGGAAATTTCAAAATATAAAACATACAGTGTATAAGAAAGCTAATAAAAACATATATATTGCATGTAAGAAATCTAATTAAAAAAAAAAAAAAAGCTTTCAATATTTATATAAATAGTAATCTCTATTAACTTTAATCTGTAATTCGTTGGATTTAAAAAAAAAAAAAAAAAAAGAAACTCAAAAAATGAACCATTCCTTGTGCGTGATGGCGACAAAGTAACATAATTAAATTTCCTGCAGTTTTTAATAAGTATTTATAATAAAAACAAGTACTTTATGTTTTTGACAGTAAGAAAAAAAAATAAGTAAAAAATTAAACTGAATAAGTAAAATAAATAAATAAATATATATATTCATTCGTCAATATAAGCTAGTAATAAGGATGGAGTCATGTTCATCTTTAAGTTTATTTCTATCGTATAATGTAACTTTTACTTATAATGTTTTTTCCTGTTATTTTCCATATTCCCATGCTACTGAATATCTTATTTCGCTATTAAAAAAAACTCGCATCAAACATAGTTTCATTCACCATAAACATTATGAAACATAAATAATCGACATAAATTTATCTAGATACATTATTATATACTAGCCGCCACTGGTGACCAGTTTGATCTCCCTTAAATGTATGTTAAGCATTGTATCACACATTGATATTTTTTGTATTATTTTAGTTTGATTCCATATTATTTACCATTTTTACTGATGGGTATTTTTATTAGCCGGGAGCAAATGATAAATCGCCAAATATTGCTCCCAGCACCACTATTCATACTGCATCAATTTAATTTTAAATTATAAATCTGTCACTCATTTCAGTTAAAATACTTAGCTTTAATTTAAAATACTTATATTACAATTTAAAATATATGTCGTTCACACTTTTAATTTAAAATAGAAAATAAATAAGAAATAATATCATAAATCAAAATATTTGATTTCAAAATCACAATATATTTTCTAATTTGCGCACGTGAAAAATAAAAGCTGGTATCCGCGATTTAAAAAATGGTATTGGCGAGATTTGCGCAAATTAACATAAATGTACTTATGATGTTATGTATTTTATAAATGTATATTAAATTACTATTTTGAACGCGATTGGTCATAACAATGGTAAATATGATTGGCGATTACCAATAATTTTCCGTGATCTCTCTTCCTGGCAAGTATAATACATAAAAACCAAATTAACTGAGAATTCGTTTCGAAATTTCATTCATTAAATAGTATTACATCTTACGTCAAGAAAAGATCTGGAAGGAAGTTGAGTTGTATAACGCAGAATTATGGTAAACTTTGATTGTCTCACTGGTGCAATTTTTTTTTTTTTTTTTTTTTTTTTTGACATCCAAGCAGCGGTCCAAAAATTCATTCGCGGAGAACTTGCTTTACGAACTATTACACTCCATGGTTTGATATTTTAAACGTTCACGACAAAAAAATCTTTTTTTGTTGTTGTTGTTTATTTTTATGGATAGAGAACTTGAACTGCGATCCTAATTTCAACTGAAGTTATTGCAGAATATTGAATAATTGAACATAAGTCATCTCTCAAATATTAATTTATTATGAACGATCTTTCTAAAAATGCAACTTTTATGCACTTTAATTCGAAAAATAATTTTGAATGAAAATGGCCGCCTGGTATGTGAAAAAGTGAGGTGGACATCCCGGAACTGTTGATGACAGTCACATGACTTACACTTTTATTATTATGAATTCAAAGATTAAAAATTTAATGGAAAATTTTCCTCCGTGTAAGCATCTGAGAGACAAATAAAATCTGGAACGTATTTATATGCAACTTTAATAGCATGTTTATAGAATCGTCAAAGCATAAAATATGTGAAATAGCTTTTTTATTAAATCAATAAAGTGAAATATAAGTGGTGGATATATTTTATTTGTCATCATTGGTCGTAAAAGTGCTTTTCTAAATACATAAAGAGCTTTGATTCCTGTAACGAAAGCCGATGTTATTGTATATTCCTTATCTATAATATAAATGTAATAAGAATGTTCTCCGACACGTTTTAATGCTTTACCGAATATTCGTCCAATTTTCATTTTAATTAATTTCGATATTTTGATGTAGATAAATCTTCAACACACCATTTTAATAGGAAAGATTTATTTTTGCCAAATATATAAAATCGATTTATTGAAGGCAAGCCTCTTAATCGATATATGCATTTTAATATTTATTATACTGATGTCGTAGAAAGTATTTCGCAAAATATTTGTGGCTGAGCATTGTTTAACGGTTAAAATGCATAAACATAGAAGGTACAAAATTATTTCCATATATTTTTTTTTTATAATAAATATTTTTGTAAGGAAATTTTATATGATAGTATGAAGCTGTCTCAATGCATAATAAGATAGTAAATCTGCAGATAAAGAACCTGAACGTCAGCTCTGAAAGTCATTAATCTCACTTTTCATATTATTTAATGTCTTACAATCTGCAATTTATTTTCTTTTTAGATTTCATACATATTTATAGGCATATAAAATACTTCGGAGGTTTCAAAAATTAGAAGCGTTAAAGTAAAAACGATTTATGCAATGATATATTGGAATTCTTATGAAATTCTTATTCATGTAATTTTTTAAGTACAAAAATGTCTTTCTTATTTTGATATTCTTTGAAATAGGGTTGCTAAGCAACTAACAAAATAAAGAGGAAGAAAAAGAAATGCAATTTAAAATTTGTAAAAAATAGGAAAATAAAATATTTTATATTTCCCGAACAGTTGAAAAAAAAATTCCAATAATTTAAACAAGTAATTTCTAAATTCTAATCGATGTATCAGGACATTTTCAAATTGCATATATTTAAGTTGCATATTGCATATATTTAAGACCTCCATATCGAAAATTTAGTATTCGTAATTTTACGTTTATATCCATTATTCCAATATGCGATTTTCATTTCAGTTAAAAATAAAATTTGAAAATCGTCTGCATTCCCATAGGAAAGCATTATGGCCTAAAAAGAAATGTTATATATTTTTCGAACGAATGAACCAAATGTAACTAAAAACTATACAGCTAATTCCGGGTACCTCACCAACATACACACCGAAAATCAACTTAATAGAACGATTTTTACGGAAGTTATCTCGGAACAGACAAACAGATAAACAGACAGACAAAAAGACAAAAAGACGGAAACCAAAAACTTTTTCGCGTCTTCACAATGAGCCTTCACTGACTTTTTGGCAATAAAAGGGTGTATTTTATTATTTTAAGCTATTTTATTAGTTTTCAATATTTATGTAACTTTTCCCAATACAATTATTGTAAAAAAAAAAAGAAATCTAATCTAATTGTACATAATATACAACCTGCGAGAAAAATATTACATTTAAGGGTGATGTTGATATACAGCACATTAAATTAAGAACATATTTCTAGGTTTTTAAAAATGAAATTGACAGTGTATTTTGAAACAGAAATTGTAATTAGTTTTAACAAGTTTTACACTCCAAATTTCTCGAATAACAAAATTTATCTGATCATGTTGAATAACAGAACAAAATAATAATAATAATAATAATAATAATAATAATAATAATAATAATAATAATTTGTATCTCCCCAAGTGAGCCCTATGATTTTGGGGCATTGCTGTTTGGTAACGGTGGTACTGAAATAAACAAACAATGGTTTTAATTTTTTTTTATTTAGAGAAAAATCTGGATAAAGATTAACTTTCACAAAAAATATTATTATTAATAATACTATTAATAATTTTAAAGTAAAAGATTTAAAAATACATGCCAAAAGAATTTCTCAGAAGCGCGTTTTGTCAATAAAATACGAAATATAAAGACAAAATCATCGATTCATCGCTAAAGTAGATGTTTCACGTAGCTTTATTATATATTTGAAATGGATAGCTTTATTATTAACGTACCCACAATGCCCACCAGTTGAGAAAATATCATTTTCATAAAAACATATATAAGAGGTGTTGACACTACGGCTGACAACACTGTCAAAACCTGCAACAAAGCAGTTTATTTTTAAGGGGTCACATACCTTTTAAACTGACAAATTCCATGTGCAAATGACCCTAATACGGATTGAAATAACTTCACATCTAAATAACATTTTTGTGTATGGAATTTTAAACATTCATTAAAATAGATTTCTTCAAACCATTAATATTCTGTAAAAGAGTCTATATCGTTCCGAATTTTAGAATACTAGTAGATTGTAAAATATCAGTACTATTTTAAACTATCATAAATAGCAAAAAAATAAATAAGAAATAGAAAAAAAAATATATCACACGAAAATAAATATGTTCAAATGACAAAATGATATTTCATTGTAGAATACATACCTCTCAACAATTTTGAAACCAGACGGATGTGCCAATTCCAAAACTTTCTTCTATTTCATACATGTCAATACATCAAAAAGAGTAATTTTTTTATTACACTTCAATTATTTATTACACAAATTTTTCACAATAAATACTCAAAACCATAGGAGGGGAGGGGGAGGCAAGTAAAAAATTTCGTAATATATGAAAAAACGGGAAAATTCTTGAGAAATTACAGAGAAAAGGCGTCAATGGTCTTCAGTTTAAACGACTTTTTATTTGAAAAAGAATAAAACACTGAAATTTCTGAGTGGAATATGTTTAAATACCATAAAAAAGATTATCCAAGGAATAGTAATAAATATTTTATCAAGACATTTTACACATTAACTGGATTAGATTAATTTTACGATGATTTACATTTTCCTTTTCTGCACTTGGAAAATATTTAACACAATACAAAGGGAAAACTGTCTTTTTTTAAGATTAAATGATTAAGAAAAACTTTAAAAGTTTAAATTATAAGCTAAAATTATTATTTTGCGTTTCATTTGAATAGCAATTTCCAGAAAAGTATAAAAATTAAAAAATCGCTTCAACGCAAAGTACTTAAAGGATTATTAGATAAGTACCGAAAAGTTACAAGCAGTGTTTTTTCGTTTAATTTTCTTTTGTTCAGATTTCAAAATTCTTTGATAAAAAGTTTTATTTTCTAAATTATTAAGAAAAAAAAATGGAAATAAAAACATTAAATCCATGCACGCAGTTTAAACATAAAATATAAAATTTGTACGATGAGTGAGAAAAGGGTTTTTTCTTGCTATTATTGCTTATATATATATATATATATATATATATATATTAAGTAGAATAAAATACATTTTAATGTATTTTAATTCAAGTTCTAAGACTATTTTTATTTTATAATTCTAATATTTTAGATACCGTATTTACTCATGTAAAATGTTCCTTCCCCTCGTGTACAAAACTCACCATTACATTTTAACAAAAAAATTCTTAATAAAAAAAATGCAGAACTCCTCCTTAAATTACTGTATTCACTTAGTTGTATTTTGCCCCCTTATTGAAAAATCGTAAATCTACGATTTCTGCAATGTGTAATTTTCTTTCCTTTTAAGTTTGTTTGAAAATATCTATCGACATCGTATTATAATGCACAAACTGATGGCACTTAAAAATTCAGCTATCTCACTTATTTTACGTACTACTATTTTACTAGTTCACCAAACAATATTCACTTTCTTTATTCGCAAAAATATGCAACAATGTAGAGAGAATATTTCTGTATAGAAAAATATGTATTCACAAATAAGAAGACTTGGCAACTAGACAATTTTTGAACAGGGACTTAGTATTAAGAGTTATTCTTAAACTACTGTGTAATTCCTAAACTACTATGTTAAAATTGTGTGTTTGTATTGAAAAAGTTAAAGCTTCTTACAATTTTAACATGGAGACTCCACACCCCTTCCCGAGTTCAAGGTTGCAAAAAAAAAAATGTGATGATTGATCAATGAAAATTAATTTTGAATTCCCATTCAGCGCCAACAAAAGCATATTATTCAATTATTGAGGTTCCTGTCCGAAAATTATTTTCTTATTTGTAGCTATTATGCGCGATATTTATCATTTTTATATTGAAAATTATCAGGAACTAACCTCAAGATTACGTATATGATATTTGATCTTGGTATATACATGTATATATACACTGGCATTTAAAAAAAAATGGTAAAAAAAATTTTGTTCACAGATTACATATACGCGCCTAAATATTTAAGATAAACAAATACTTATATACAAATATATATTACACAAATATATTATTATACAAATATATATGCACACATCTTGCATATTTACACACACTTTCGATGCTTACTTACATTCTACAATACACCTACATAGGTTCAATAAATTTGAATACATACAACAGATGTAGCATTAAATATATTATTATACAAATATATATGCACACATCTTGCATATTTACACACACTTTCGATGCTTACTTACATTCTACAATACACCTAATTAGGTTCAATAAATTTGAATACATACAACAGATGTAGCATTAAATATATTATTATACAAATATATATGCACACATCTTGCATATTTACACACACTTTCGATGCTTACTTACATTCTACAATACACCTAATTAGGTTCAAAAAATTTGAATACATACAACAGATGTAGCATTCCACTTTTCCTTAAGAAATGAAAGTCTGTTTCAAATAAAACCTCATAAATGAATTAGATTGAAGAAGAAATATATGAGGTTTAACCATTTGATTAAGGGACGGGACAGATTCATCCAGCGGGCTATGTTTTATTGTATTCGTACAACTTTGTGAAAATTAATCTCTGCTTTACACTTAGAATACTTTAAAATCTATCACAAATAATTTGTTTATAAATTGTGGTACGATTGAACGTAAAAATTGTCGCCAGTCGTGCTCCTTTATGTAAGGGCTAAATTGTATTTCATATTACAGTAGAAAAATAAATCTGGAACATATTTTCTACCAAAATATAACAATGGTACAACGTCGATTCCATTTTATGAGATACTGCCTTTTTAATAAATGATAGGATATTTTAAAGCATTATAAAGCTTGAAGTAACTTTTGGATTAAAAAAGCTGAGAGACATTTGTCAAAAGGGTTTGGAAAATTGCGTTTTTTTTTCTTTCTTTTTGTTTGTAAATGTGTATAACTGCAGAGGTTGAAATTATCTCAAAAGAAGAAAATATATAATGATGATGCTATATTTATCTATTTAAAAATCTCAGTGAAATATTTGAAATGATTTACAGGGCTCAAACGTTCCCTAACATTTTCAAGCTTTGCTACCACTATTCTAAAACATTAATCTTTGTGTTCAAGGAATCTACGATGAAGATTACCGTTTTTTTAAATACGTAACAGAGGCAGAAACATTTAGGTACGCTGCGAGTACTTATGATTTGTACTTACTGCCTTGTACTTATAGTTTGATATGAGAATAAAGATGTTATTCATAATCTGAACTTCTTTAAAGTTATGAAAGTTGGAATATTTTTAGTTTTGATTAACCTATCATGAAACGTATAAATATTTTAAGTGTATATTTGATGGATTGTATAAAGTAAAAATATGCAAAAGCATATTTTATATCCAGTATTTCATCTTTTACCTCCAGCTTTTTTCCTAAACGTTTTAAAAAACTAAAATGTGAGAAGTTACGTAATATCATTTGTTACCTTTGCCGATTAAGTTCTAAGTTCCAGAATGAAACTGATATTTTTTCTATGTTTTTACTTGTCACGTTCTGCGATTTTCTATTTTGTCGGAAGTTTTACGGATAATTTAATCCTCACCTAGAAAAAAACAAAACATTTTAGCACGTGACTTTCAAGTAAAATACAACGTTAAGAAATATATTTTTTCTTCCGAATGTATGATTGTTGTTTCTCTCTCTGTACCCTCTATTTACTTAGTAATTCAAAATTCAACATACAAACTTTAACTCTTTGAAGGGCATTGGTATATTATTTACGCTATTTAATTTTTATTCGAAACTTTCATTCACACCAATTTTTTTGTAATAAAATTTAGATTTTATAATGAACATGAAACAAACATAAAATATTATTTATTTTCAAATCAATTTCTTTGTAAATCCTGGTACCATTCAATCATTTCAATATTTTAGTAAATGAATTACTTTACCTCTGAATGGGTAAAGAAATGGTACAGCTAGAAAATCTGTTCACTCAAACATACACAGTGTCAAACACTAATCCCCTCCCGAGTTCAAGGTTGCAAAAAAAATGTGATGATTGATCAATGAAAATTAATTTCGAATTCACATTCAGCGCCAACAAAAGCAAATTTTTGAGGTTTCTGTCCGAAAATTATTTTCTTCCATATTTACACACACTTTCGATGCTTATATACATTCTACAGTAAAACTAATTAGGTTCAATGAATTTGAATACATACAACAGATGTAGCATTCCACTTTTCCTTAAGAAATGAAAGTCTGTTTCAATTAAAACCCTATAAATGCATTAGATTGAAGAAGAAATATATAAGGTTTAACCCTTAATTGCATAGTGATGTAAATTTCCATCACTTTTTATTTAACTTTTAATAAATAAATCAACTTCTTCGCCACCACTATATTTATATAGAAATATTAATCCAGTAAATTTCTAAATTTCTCGCGAACTATGTTGCTGAACAAAGTTAAAAATCTATCTTAAAATTTCTGGTGTATAGTATTTAATATATGTATAAAAAAACACAATTGTAAAAGAAAAACTCGTGCAAAGAAGGGTTAACCATTTGATTAAGGGGCGGGACAGATTCATCCAGTGGACTATGTTTTTATGCTATTCGTACAACTTTGTGAAAATTAATCTCTGCTTTACACTTATACTAGGATATTTTCAAATCTATCACAAATAATTTGTTTATAAATTGTGGTACGATTGAACGTAAAAATTGTAAATAATGTGTGCAAGATTGTGTATTTTGAATATATTTTTCTTATTAACATAACTATTGTTAATAATAAAAATTAAGATAGAATAAAGAAACGTGCAACAGATTTATTTTTACTCGAAATGCACTGATATCATAAAAAGGTATAAAAGTCTGCAGCATTTCGGTGAATGGAAACGTTTTTTTATCAATTAATCGTACATTCGAAAATATGCAACGTTTAGTTCAGTAATATTTAGATGTAGTTTGTAACAATTTTTACTAATTCTCGAAATATTGTTACATTTCACACAGTAGATATACAGTAAGTCTTCATAAAATATATTCATTATTGCGGATGTTATTTTGGAGTGAGACAACTTGTATATTTATCTGAATGAATGCGTTGTGTCACTAGGCTTGTATAAGACAAATTTATGTATTGTTATAGGGCCCTTGAAGTATATAGGTCAATTGTAATCAAATTAAAATTATATGGTGTTATAATTAAAATGTACATTTATAATAATAAATGATTATAAATGAGCAGTTTATTTACAACCGGCAGGGAATTTCTAAAACTTTATTTTTAAGAGTTCAGTTATAAACTTTAATATACGTGCTTTATAATCATTTTGCTATGGTCGTTTGATCTACATAGTACTGTGACTTTTAAATTGGACTTTTCTGATAGCTCTGTAAGCTCCATTGAGTCACATTTGAATTTTGGAGGACATAAAACGTGTGTGTATAAAATAGAAAATTAGTTAAAATAGATTTTTTTTAAGTACATTTGCATGTTGAAGTACTGAAATAATGTACCATGAGCAAAATATTTGTAACAGAATTTTTACGAATTAAGCTAGAAATAGAATGCGAAAAATGCAAATTTCGTAATATTTTCACATTTTTTATGTAGAGAATTAAAACGTTTGAAATTGTTAGTTTCAATTTTCGGAAATGAGGCAGAAGCGTTATTCATATAAATGATGTTGACTCTCGCGGAATTCACGTAGGTTGAATACGTGCCACTCCACACGCGGACAGTAATTTGGCACATTGTGTGTTCTCAAAAATAAAACGATATTCGTATTTATACAGTCAGAGCTATAAATAGTTTGATTAGAAACAATAACATAATAACAGACATTATTATCTAATATAAAAACAGACATTAAGAATACATATTTTGTTAAGTAAAGCAACATGCATGAAACGATATCGATAGGTAGGGCTTTTTACTTCAAAGGTAAAAACTAAACATTATAAATATGTCAATGCATTTTGTATTAAAGCCTTTTCTCGACATTTTAGGTAAAAGCGTCTCTCCTTTGTCTCCTTTTCTTGCATGTCGCCTTATTCAACAAGATTAATTTTTCATTCAAGATTATGCTAAAATTTAATGTATTTAATGCCATGTTTTTATCAACATATTTATATGCATATTACTGATTGTATACATATAATTACTACGTATGTTTTTTTTTAATTTGATTAATATGAACTATGCGGTAGAAAGACTTATTTTCCGAAATTGTAACTATTTCGTTATATAATTTCTATAATATACATTTAATGATAAAACTGAAAATTTCGAAAGAAGGTATAACTGACATTTACTTCAAATATGATACAATTTAACATTTTCCTTGGTAATTAAATTCAAATTTTTTAAGAAAATCGAGAATATTACTTTTTATTAAAAGCATGTATGTCTATTAAAAAGGTGGAATTTTAATATCTGCAAAATTATTTTCTCAATAAAACATCCTCTATTGTCAGAGAAGGAATGGAATTTTCCTAATAAGCCCGTTAAAAATATTTCTAAATGCGCTATCTGACATTCTATCAAAGAACGGCAAATAAATTCTTATGACGCTATCTACTTCTTAATAATCATTCTATTTCTAGGATATATTAATCTACAGGAATTTTTTTATCGCATAAGTTTTCGAAATGCAGTGATGCATGAATATAAAGAAAGTAAATGTGAAAGAGGACAAAAAATAACCGTATCATTGCAGATTGTATTCACACATCTTAGAGGTTATAATTAACAATTGTCTTTAAATTTACATGTAAATTTCAACATAACATAAGAAATGAAAAGATTGCTTCATACATTCATGTTTTTATGGCAGTCATATAAGTCCCATAGGATTATATGGGACTTATTTCTCAATTTCTCAATTATTGCTGCAACTTTTTGGATTTTCACAATATTTGACTGGTCTTTTTATATGACTCACCCTATAGAATTGACTATCAAATCATGACAAAAAATCTTTGCTGTAGTTCGCGCATGCGCAGTTAAAATTCATTTCATAAAAATACCTATATCTCATCAAATATTCAATATATTAATATTTTAATCACAGTGTGCTATTTCTACGATTTGTTGTCAAGTTTTCGGAAAGCGGTGTTAAATTCGACTGAAAACTCTGCATGCTGTATATATATATAAAAAAATACTTTTGAAGTTTTCACAGAAGCGTTAACATCTTCACGAATATCCATGCTATGTTTACACAAATGCAAACAAATGTTGAACAGGACCTATATAGTCATTTGCTACAGTGACAGACCATTTTTATCATTTTCTATTACTTGGCTGTTCGAAAATATTATTTTATTATTAAAATTCTTATTTCACCCCCCTAATTGTCCTCGCGACAAAATATTCACTAAAAAACAGGAAGTCGAACATGTTCTTCACATCCTCAAAGTTCAAGGGCATTCCGGGCATTTCCTCACGAGTTTCAGTAAGATATTCGACGAAACGTATGAAATTGGTCACTGTTCCTTAATTTCTGTACACCAGTGTATAACTATATTAAATATCATTCAAATTTTAAAAAGATTTTCTATCCTTAAAACCCCAAAATATTTTGAACGTTTTTAAATATACTTATATGAGTAACACTGTTTCTTTAAATTTTTAATATGCTCAATAGTTACGAATATTGGGAAATTATTATTTTACCAAGTGCCATAAGTATATGACAACTTTGCACAACAAATGCATTACAATTATATTAACGCATCATAATTGAAGATCAGTATTAAAAAATAACTGGAAATGAATAATATGTAGAAATACATTTTTTTTTTTCAAATTGGTGGGTAAAACACACTACTAAAGTTTAGAAATCAATTAATTGGTAGTTTCTATTGTCAAGTGATCAGTAACAAAGAATTGTTAACCCAACAAAGTTAACCGCATTCCGTTTTTTTCCCTTAGAATGTATTAGAGAGTGTCAGCAAGAAGTTTTAAATGATGTCGTGAGATCTATATCTATAAGAAATGTTCATATTAAACGAAATCCCGATTGTGCGGACTTCCAAGGGAGGTCACTGTTGCCCGCAGTAACCGAAGTCCTCATTAAATTATGTAAACATTTAAATGGTGTAAAAATATAGCTTTCGTTGAATAAGTTTAATTAAGTTTTTTACCGTAAGTATTCCACTCTTATATCCTTGAAAATTAGTTTAAAAAAGCAAATTTGTTATTTATATCTAACCACTAGAAGAAATTTGCTAATTCATAATCCTGATTCTTTTAAAATATCATCATACAACTATCTCAGAAAGACATGGATTCTGATTTTCAGTAATTCTGGAATAGGACATGAAACAGAAAATGATAGACAAGGTATACTATACATGGCTTCTTTATGTCCTTGCAAAGCAGATAATTCTCCTATATCCTCTCTCCTCAGGGGTGTGCCGAAGGCTGTTTTAGTGGGGAGGGGTGTGAACTCAATTTTGCCGAGTACGGGATCAGGGGTGAGAAAGGCTTTATGATAGTCCCCCATCCCCCTCAGCGACGGAGTCAACTGTTCTACAATACTGTGAATTAAAAAAAAATCACTAAAAGTTCTAAGTTATCACCTGCATTCTGCCTAACCATAGTGTGTTGCCACAGTCAAAATTAAATACTGTTATTCAGTATGTGTAAAAATGTTTATTCTTTTACTATATAAGTAGAGTTAAGAATCCTGTTATTAATTAGGTTTCTGCTTACAATTTAAAAGGAAATGTGTACGGATGTACGTACATTAACCAGTTCTCAAAAGTAACAATTTAAGAACGTTGAAGTACTTCAGAATTTATGTTTCTATAAATAAAATCGCATGCTATTGTGTAATGTAAGTGCATACATTTTAAAATACATAAAAAAAGACAAATCTTGCTTGTTAAAAGTAAGATATATATTAGTATAAGAGATTAAAAATTATCCTTCTCTACATTTTTAAATTACCACCGCCTATCCTTCAGAATAGCGCATTTTCCAGCTACACTGTCTAAATCCAACATGTCAGTTATGTCTGCTTCACAGGTTAATATCATCAGTTCGTCCAGAAGCTCTTCCGACAGGGTGGTACGCAAGTAATTTTTTACTAACTTAAACCTGCTGAAACTTCTTTCATTATTTGTCACAATTACTGGAATAATTAATGCCAACATGTATGCCAAAGAAAGGTTAGGATACAAATGAGCCTTCCCCACAAGTTTTTTGCGCTACTGCGCCAATTGTATCCGATTCAGAACTAGCTATATTTATGAGGACATAAGATCAATTTCACATTCCAAGTCATCAACATCTTTGAGAGTATCAGGTAATAATTGACATAGTTTAGAAATGTCCTCGGTAGAGCTATACTTGATCCTAGATTAAAGGAGACAGGCCAGTGTTTTGACTTTCTCAAATACCAACTTATGAATGTCTCCAAATGCAGTGGTAAGTCGATCTAACACCTTCAAAAAATCTGCTTTAAAATAGTTCTCTCGTGTAAATAGAACTGCAGTTTCAGGATTTTCGTCGATCATACAAAATCACACAATCTTCCATTCTGTGTGAGAAGCTCTTTCATTTCCCCTTTATAGACGGACAACAGAGAATTGAAATGAAACTGACGACGGGGGAGGGTACTTTTTTGCAAAGAGTGTTCTTAACTTTCCACCTTACCGACCATTCTAAATTTTACCAACACTTATAGATAAGTGGGAGGGTTGTTACACCCCCAACACCCTCCAACACCCCCAACACTATCCCCCCGCTAGGCACGCCCCTGCCTCTCCTTGTATCCCATTAATGACAATTCTCTTTCGAACCAACTTTTAAAGTATTGTAAAACACTTTAAGAAACTTAGATGACATTATTGTTTCTCAAACAGCTATTTTTTTTTCTAATTTGTGAATAAGAAAAATTTTTACTTTAAGCCTGAACCCAAAGACTTGTATAAAAATAGCGGCGCTCTCGGTCTGCGCCCGTCTCATCTCTAGTGCATACGTTTTTCTTTTCTTTTTTCTTTTTTTTTTTTTTTTTTTTTTTTGAGTTCCATTAATTGACATATGTAATATATACAGTCGACGCTCGTTTTTGCGAACTCGTAGGGAACATTCAAATGGTTCGTAAAATAGAAAGTTCGTAAAATAGAAAAGCATCAAAAATGACATGAATATGTACATTATTTATGTCTATTTTTATCAATACCCCCCCCTCTTCATAGATGATGCAATATTTTAAGATTATTTATTCTGAAATAAAGTTATACATATATTTTTTAAATATATAAGAAAATTCAAAATACAAATTTATGCACAGAAATAAAATTTAGCACTCAGAAGAATATGGTATTAAGCTTTGAAAACATTACATGTGAAAACATAGACTGTATTAGAACTTAATGGATGAAAATACATAGATAAAAAATTAGGAATGGAAATAATCACTTATCTTTTTTTGTTTTAAAATCACATTTTGAAAAATCCATGTTTCCATTTTATCTATGCTTGAAATCATTTCACAATTATTGTTCCCTTCAAAAAAGTGCCTTAGCCCTGACAACCATTGAGCTGCTTGTTTGACAGTCGGACGTTGGATTATTTCATTTTCTTCTTGTTCCAAATCTGAAAGTTCTTCTTCCTTTTCACTTATTGCGTCAGCAATAATTTCTTCATCTGATATTTCTTCCGTACAAATCACATCTGAATCTACACTCAAAAAGTCCACGAATGAAATTTCAGGTAACAGTGGATTTCTTTTTCGTAGTTCATTTATAAGCAACTCATCTCCACTGATATCGTCGGCTACATTTTCTTGGTTTTCATTAATTAAGGTACTAAAGCCTGCGTTCTGAAATGCTTTAGCTATTGTAGTCGCTTGAACATCATTCCAAGCACGTATTGACAAATGCATTGCACCCAGAACATCAATTTCATATGGTTGATTCAGCCCCAATCCCATGACTACTCTTTGCAAAAGCACTCTTCTATATATGCGCTTGAAACTATTAATCACACCCTGATCCATCGGCTGTAAAATTGAAGTTACATTGGGTGGAAGAAACTCCACACGAATAGATTTAAGATTTGAGACTTCAACGTGAGCTGAACAGTTATCCACAATTAGCAAAATTTTACGTTTTTCCAAAACAAATTGACGATCCAAGTCTCTTAACCATTTTTCATAAATGTACCCAGTCATCCATGCATTTTGGTTAGCATGGTATGCAGCTGGTAATTTGTTAACATTTCTGAAGCATCTAGGCTTCAAATTTTTTCCAATGAAAAGCAAGGGCAGTTTTTTTGTTCCATTCATGTTGGCTGCCAACAAGATTGAGATTCTCTGCTTAGCCTTTTTGCCTCCGCTACATTTTTCACCTTTGAAAGTAAGTGTCTTTTCCGGCAGCATCTTAAAAAACAGACCTGTTTCGTCCGCGTTAAAGACATCCTCTGGAGCATATTCAGTTAGCAATGCTTTTAAATCGCGTTCTTTCCATTTATTTGCCAAAGTCGTATTTGCTGTTCCACTTTCACCGCACAATTTTCTGAAGCTCAAACCGTGCCTGGACTTAAATTTTTGTAACCAACCGTCTGAGGCCTTGAAGTCTTTGATATTCAGCTTCAAAGCAAAAGAATTCGATTGTTCTTTAAGGAGATTACCATCTATGGGAATGTTCAGTCCTCTCATTTTCCTCATCCAAGAAATCAAAGCTTTCTCCAATTGGGGGTGTTTTGCTTCTCTGAAATATTTACGAGAGGGGTTTTTATTGGTGCTTCTATTTCCGACGATTTTCTCTCGAGATTTTAAAATTGTGGAGAGACTATTCTTTGGAATTCCATACTTTTTCGAAATTTCTGTCTTACTTAAGATTTTCTCATCTACTTCTTTTAAAATTTTCTTCTTTACCTCAACGGATAAGCACATGCGTTTTTTCAACTGCGACATACTGAAATTCTGTAATGTTCTGGCCCAATCTCCCTCTCGACTAACGAGACTTCACAGATTGAGTAGTCCAGAAGTTATGAGAAAATAGACGATTACAGAATGCAATCTTTTAAAAGATTTCGTTTCCTCTTTCAACAATGACACCTGCTTGTACATTTAAGTTTCACTCGCCAATCAGAGGCTTTCCAGACACGTGCCTTTAAAATCAGTCATACGTAATAAACCACGTGACGCTAAATAAACTTATTGCTACGCTGCCTCTCTCTCGAAAGCGTGGGGGGGAATAACACATTCTTGAAATGCACCTGCTGTCTTTTGCACCTGTTGAGAGAATAATTAACGTTGGCACTTCTTTTCGGCATTTAAAATAAATAAATAAATAAATAAAAATGCAGAATTATGAAAGTTATGTTCGCAAAAAAGAGATTTTCATAATTTGTAGTTCGTAAATGGGAGCGAAAATTTACATAGCGTCTATGGGAATGTATTCGGGACCACGCTCTAGTTCGTAAAATCGCAAGTATTCGCAAAAAAGAGGTTCGTAAAAACGAGCGTCTACTGTATATATATATATATATATATATATATATATTTTAAACGCAAAATATATAAAAAAGAGGCAAACACGTTCACTTTAAAATACATTTCTTACAAAATAGTCTATACTCCGTTCGCTGAAACGAGATAACGAAAGTAAACAAATGCGCGTGCGGATTGGCGATGCTTAAACCTGGCGTTGTGCCAGAAGCGCCAATTGTTTGAGCCTCTGCTTTTTTTCCCAAACGGCTGTTTGTTTCTTGTCTTTCACTTTTAAAATTGACGATTTTTTTCGATTGATTTGGTATTTTATATACACAAATGGAGTGTGAAAATTCTTCTTTGAGCCCGCCTAAGAAGAGAGTAAAAAGAAAAGCTTTGAGTAAGGTGGAGAAAGATATGATTTTAAATGTATATAAAACGGAACTTGAATCGAATCCTGAACTTCCGATTTCTCATATAGGAGATAATGCTGCTCGTATAACAGGCGTAGGTAAAGCTTCTGTTTTTCGAGTGTTAAGAGAGTATAAAAAATGTGGTGTGTTAAACTCGCCGAAGAAAATAAAATTACGTAAACGTGTTTTAGAAAATATAGATGATTTTGATAGGAATGCTATTAGGAGAAAAATCCACGAGTTCTTTTTGAGGAATGAATTGCCCACTATAAATAAAGTTTTGGAAGTTGTAAATGATGACCCTGATTTGCCAACCTTTAAAAGGACAACATTTTATCATCTCCTGAAAGAATTAAACTTTAGATATTCACGGAGAGGACGAGACAGTACTCTCATTGATAAAAACGAAATAATTGTGTGGCGAAGAAAATATTTAAGGCAAATCAAATCTTTCAGAGAAGAAGGGCGCAAGTTATATGGATGAAACTTGGTTGAATGCAGGCCATACAGTTAGTAAAGTTTGGAAAGATACCTCAGTAAAATCATCAAAACAAGCATTTTTGTCTGGTCTTTCTTCCGGATTAAAATCTCCTTCCGGAAAAGGAAAACGGATGATAATTACCCATATTGGTAGCGATTCTGGTTTCGTGGATGGAGGGCTTGACTTATTCGAATCAAATAAAAATAAAGATTATCACGAAGACATGAATTCAGAACGTTTTGAAAAGTGGTTTGGTGATATCTTATTTCGACTGGAAGATAACTGTGTGATAGTAATGGACAATGCTCCTTATCATTCCCGAAAATCAGAAAAAATACCGAATACTTCGTGGAGAAAACAAAAAATTGCTGATTGGCTTTTAACAAAAAATATCCCTTTTGAGGACGGAATGTTAAAAGCGGAACTGTTGCAGTTAGTGAAGCAAAATAAAAATAAATATGACAAGTACGCTGTCGATGAAATGGCAAAAGCACAAAATAAAACTGTCTTACGATTACCCCCCTATCATTGCGAGCTTAATCCTATTGAACTGATTTGGGCACAAATAAAGAACTTCGTTGCGAAAGAAAACAAAACATTCAAAATGCCTCATGTAAAAGAAATATTCTCTCAAAGTATAAGCAAAATTGGCACTGAAGAATGGAAAAGATGCATTCAACATGTAACAAATACAGTGGAAAAACAAATGTGGGATTTAGATAATGCTATAGATAATATAGTAGATTCCATGATAATCAATCTAGATTCTAATAGTTCCGATACTTCAACTTCATCTTCTGAATGATTTATGAGGTAAGTGGGCTTCAATAATGTAAGATATAAATAGTTTTGTACTATTTTGTATTTAACAAAATTAACTCCTGATGATGGTTTATAACAATGTTGAATTCAGAAAGTTTGCCCCGGGAGGAAATTCCGTTCGGGGCATTAAAATGTCCCCTCCCGGAATATTTCAGATTTTATAATTTTAATGGTCAAAAAGTATAATTCTCCCCCCCCCCCCCCCCCGAAACTATATAATGTCTCGCCTGGAGGCACAGAAATCCCACCAGGAAAATATATGTCTGAATTCAATGCTGTTTAAAATAAATAGAGAATAATTTATATTTTGACGTCTTAAACTTTTACATTTTTGTTTAAAATCTCGATGTAAGTCAGTTAGCAACTTGTGTTGTTTTCATATAGTTATCAAAATAAATGTTTAAAAAATTAACAAATCGAAATAAAAAATAAAATTCGCCAACCTAGGGATTTGTGCCAAATGTGTGGCTCCTTGGCGATTTTTCTGCAACCCGTTTGTTTACTTTCGTTATCTCCTTTCCCTGAACAGACTATAGATTGCTAGACTTACAACTTATGCAGACCAAAAGAAACATATCGACTATTAAAATTAATTAAATTTTAAAAAAATGATTACTTGATTTTAAGGAGAAGGTTTAATTTTATGAAGTTATTAGACAAATATATACGGCTTATCTACCCTTGTTCTTTCATAGAAACAGCATTAACATAAATAGCAATAAATAAAACAATATATTATTAAGTTTTTAAACAATAAATATATGCAAATTTAAAGGCCATATTTTCTGTGCCTGCAAATAAATATAAATCAAATTAGTTACACAAAATTCAAACTTTTTATTAAATCGTCGAATTCTATCTCAGTATATTTTTTATATGTTTATCACCTAATGAGTTTTTCTTCTTTTCTCGGTATATATAAATAAATTATCTGCCCTCGTAATAAATTAAATTATGCCTTCAGAATTTTTTAGTCGTACTGAAGCTTGTTTCATCACTTTGTGATATATAAAAATAATAAAAAAAGAACAAGTGAAGGGAATATCGATGCAAAATATTCTCTCATAAACAGCACGAAGTGTTGAAAAGACATTACATTACTAGAAAAATATTCTCAAGCTAAAATTTAATTATTAACAAATCTTTTTCTAGAAGATTAAATTAAAAGTAACGACATTCTCTAAATTGTTTTATCGCATTTGTTTAGTTTCTAATTTTTTTTGCACAAAAAATAATCATGAAAAATAGTAAAAATTATAATAACCATTATATAAAAGAAACGTTATTGTACTTCGTAAAAATAAATGAAAGAAAATTTAAAAAATCAATAAAAAAAATTTTAAATATTTTTTTTAATTCTTATTTGCTATTTCTTGTTATGGGTCAGAGTTGCTTATTCGTATGAATCGCCGGATATATGTCGTGTAATTTATAATACAGGGTCATTCATAATTCCCTCCGGGGTTTCGAAACGTTATAGTAAAAAAACGAAGACGAATATGAAAAAAAGAAACATATGAAATTATTCCGAAACTATTCAAGTTTTACTTACATACATTACAGGTGTTCTATGTGTGAACCCTTGGTCACACGGCATACATCCATGCGATAGTCCAGTTCCTGCCATACTCCGTATCTTTAAATTTCCGGTACCACACATGAATTGTTTTGTCAGTTGGTCTCTGTTTTCGATATTTATTACGAAAGGCCCGTTGAACTGACACCACTGATTCAGATTTAAAGAAACGGAGTATAGCAGGAACTGGACTATCGCATGGATGTATGCCGTGTGACCAAGGGTTCACACATAGAACAGCTGTAATGTATGTAAGTAAAACTTGAATAGTTTCGGAATAATTTCATATGCAAATTGCACAAATTGTGCTTATTAGTTGCTAAAATCAGTGTAAAAATTGTTTTAAACTCATAAAAGAGCTAAAATCCTACATGTTTCGGCTTTAAACTTAAAGCCATCATCGGGGAAGAGGAACAACACAAACGACTACTGATCTTTTAATTTTCGACACGAGAAAATTGAAATCAACAGTATGGAAAAATTTAAATAAAATAAGCGGGCGCTCTCTGTTGCCAAAGGGTTATTGAACCTATGGATAATTCTTGCTTTATCGAAATTAATTACAGTATCATTATTTTTAGCGTAAAACCGGGAGAGTGCAGTGGATAACTTTCCAAATTTTATGTCGTTTTTATGCTCTTTTAACCTTTCCAAAAATTTTCTTTTAGTCATACCAATGTAATATAATATACCAATTATTACCAATAATTACCAATGTAATAATAGTATAATTTTTTACATTGGTATGACTAAAAGAAAGTTTTTGGAAAGGTTAAAAGAGCATAAAAACGACATAAAATTTGGAAAGTTATCCACTGCACTGTCCCGGTTTTACGCTAAAAATAATGATACTGTAATTAATTTCGATAAAGCAAGAACTATCCATAGGTTCAATAACCCATTTAAAGCCGCCATTAGGGAATCATTGGAAATTAAAATTAGAAAAGATTGTATTTGTAATGATAACTTTTCTTTCAACATACCTAGTTTATGGGATACATTTTTAACCCCTTGTTAATTCATTGTTTTGTTTTTCGCTCTTTGGCAACAGAGAGAGCCCGCTTATTTTATTTAAATTTTTCCATACTGTTGATTTCAATTTTCTCGTGTCGAAAATTAAAAGATCAGTAGTCGTTTGTGTTGTTCCTCTTCCCCGTTGATGGCTTTAAGTTTAAAGCCGAAACATGTAGGATTTTAGCTCTTTTATGAGGCTAAAACAATTTTTACACTGATTTTAGCAACTAATAAGCACAATTTGTGCAATTTGTATTTTTAAAATACTAGTTAACAGTGTAGTGTCCAAATGGATTCAATTGTAATTTCATATGTTTCTTTTTTTCATATTCGTCTTCGTTTTTTTACTATAACCTTTCGAAACCCCGGAGGGAATTATGAATGACCCTATAAATGTCCTCGATCATGAAAAAAAAACATTGATGTGCTTGTAATATTAAGGAAAATCCATTTTTGATTTTATTTGCATGCTTTTGATCTGAGTGTGCTCAATACTGAAGGTTGCATGGACTTATTACGTTTGAAAAATTTAAGCTGAATACCCATATATTACAAACATAGATACATCGCATCCACTTGTTACACCTATTTTTTTTCTTTTTTTTCATTTTTCTTTTATATGTATTCATTTGAGCAATTCTTTACCATGAACGTATTCAAAAGTATTAAAAAAAATAATAGTGTTTGTTTTCAAAATTTACATTAAAAGTTACTGAAAATTGCTTATTTTAAAGTAAAATTGAACATTTTTAACAATGTAAGATACGGTTAACTATCACTGTGAAAAATACTCCTTTTTTATGTATGTCTTCTTTTGTAATAAAAAAATAAACCTGTTTAAAAGGAAAAAATATATATAATTAAAATTTTGTTTCAAAAATAAATGTTTTTTTTATGTATATATTACTGAATAAATGTTAATCTTCGATATTTGTGCTACGGAAATAATTTATTTTTCACGATTCCTCTAAGATGTGTTACACGAATACTCATACCCAGGGAGTGGAGTTACTGTGCAACTGCGTATCCCATTGCAGCATTAAACCTTTTACTCTTTACTGTTAATCTTATAACAATTGAATGCATGTTTATGACATGGAACCTCATTTCAAAGCAAACTGAATAATAAGAAATGTTGGATATTACAGTATCTATACTTCCGTTAATTATTAAAATCTTGATACAAAACTTGACTTACATTTCCCAGACATATTAGAGGTCCTTTCACAGCGCACCATTGCGGTTCGGCTCACCGGTCGAGAACCGTAGGTATAACAATCGACGTACAATAAATATAACATCACAGATTGAAACAAATTAACCCTTTATCTACTGACCACTACTTTTAAGTACCATCAGAGAAAACTTTGTATAAAATTTCTTTAATCTGTCTAATAATGATAATAAGGTTTTGTTTTTATACAAAATACTTTTCTGGATCACATTTAGAAAGCACAGCAAAACAGTGAAAGCTAAATATTTTATAAAGTGGTATTTTTCTCAACCTTTTACATAAGTGTAGATCTTCTCTTTTTAAAAATTGTTATATGAAAATTTTGCAACTATAAAAACCTTAATATTTAATGATAGGATCACAATACATTTGTTTACATTGTTCCGATAAAGAATTGTGATATTTCCTTAACAGCATTTTCTGTTAATTAATCTAATTATTCTTGTAAATAGTTCACAAAAAGAGCTATTACTACCGCATTATTAAATAAGTTTTAATGAAAAACCTTATCTAAATTTCACATTATTATAATATAAATTGTCTAATATACCTTCAGACATCAAGGAAGATTATTATTGAGATTGAACTATTTGTTGATTCATAATTCGGTAGATAAAGGGTTAATACAATTAACAAATAGAACTAACAGTGACTAATAAGAACTATTCCAGAATGCTGAATTAAACTATAAAGTTGATGAATCTATTACATTAGTTTCACGAAAAATTTGATAATGCCGAATTTTCTTTTCCAATATTTTCCAAACTGGTCTAAAAATGTAAAATGTTAAAAGTTACGTGATATCATTTGTTACTTTTGCAGATTAAATTATGAGTTGCAGGGGAAAAAATCAAATATTCTTTCAAGTTTGTTTCTTGTCACGTCTTGCGATTTTTCAATGTGGGAGGTTTTACGGGATATTTAATCCTCACCTAGAAGAAAAAACGTGTTACAGAATGTACAGGGTGTTTCACAAAGGACCCCTAACTTTAAAAATCAATAACCCGGAAACGGTGATAGATAGAAGCATGAAACCAGTGGTATGTTTATTAAAAAAATCGTAAGAATCTTATACATAAATCTCAAAATTTAGTTAAAAGTAGCACCGATAGATGGCGCTGAGAGCTTTAAGAATCCTTCTAAAGAGAGCTCAGAAGCATAGAAAGACTAGCCGTTGAAGATTTCGCCATTGAAATCTGACCGCTATTAGCGTATAGTAAAAATAATTCGCATCGGACATGTTGCCTGTCTGTTGAACTTTTTTGAAAAGATCACGAATTATTTTCCCATCCTTTTGCGACTTGAAATCGCGTTTGGAAACTTCTCCTTGTGGCAGTAGGACTCTGATTTAATCGGTGGTACTCCAACACAATAAACACACGTTCCACCACGGTATACATCACTTTCGTAATTATTTTCACTATACGCTAATAGCGGTCAGATTTCAATGGCGAAATCTTCGAAGGCTAGTCTTTCTATGCTTCTGAACTCTCTTTAGAAGGATTCTTAACGCTATCAGCGCCATCTATCGGTGCTATTTTTAACTAAATTTTGAGATTCATGTATAAGATTCTTACGCATTTTTTAATAAACGTACCACTGGTTTCATGTTTCTATCTATCACCGTTTCCGGGTTATTGATTTTTAAAGTTAGGGGTCCTTTATGAAACACCCTGTACATTTCCACGTAAAATACATCTTTAAGAAATGTATTCTTTAACTCCCTTTCTTTCTATGGTGCTATATTACATAATCTTTTACAATCGTAAGCAGTTAAAACTTTAGTAAGACAAGATTTATAAAAAATATAACTAAATGTTCGCTACCGTCAGTCTCGTTAATCCTTTCATCCATCAGAAAAATTGCATACAATATATTTTTAAATAACACCAATCAAGGAGAGAAACTTTTTGTGATTGATATGTTTCATAACTTTACATATTCAATACTTTTCTTTTAACTTGTTTAAAATTTTCTGCTAATGTATCAAATACTTTCAAAATTGCTTTATAATACATAAGAGAGAAAAGCTACGTAATAGTATTTTTTATTTCCAGTATTAAGTTTAACAAGAAAACAGACCTTGTTATACTTCGTTTCTTTGCACTTAGTTGTTATTTGAATGAGGAATTTTTATTATATAAAAATTACGTAAATTACTATTTCAAAGGTAGTGTTAAAAAATTTATTTATTTCAATAAAAATAATAAATTGATAAAAATACCCTTATCATTTTTTAATGGCTGTTAGTTTTTATTTTTATCTGATAAGAATCTTAATTACGAAAATTTATAGGACAATCCGATCACCGAAAATCCGTTAATGTACGTATATATACTGAGTTTTAGTTGAATCAAGATTTTTAAAAAAAAATGTAATCTGATCCACGAGTCAAAAATTTTGAATAAAATGTGATATTTCAATTAAAGTACCTCAGTCATCAGACGCAGTTCATTCCAAAGGATTATTCGAGAATACTTTTATAAGAAATAATAAAAAATCCATTAATTAAAATTTAAAATACATTTTAAAACCAGTCATTTAACAAAGCAAAATAAATAAAAGAATACATAATACCAGAAAATATAAAGAATTACAGTAAACGTTTCAAACTTTATACAATCTCCTCACTAGTACAAATGTTAATCTAAAAACAAAGCGGATGTTTACACATGTTCACTTTAAAAATATGTCATTCAAAAAATATTGAGACACCAGGAAGTATACATCTGATATGTGAAACTGTTGGTGAAACTTTGAAACTATCAGTATTTTGAGTCTAAAAATGCATGGAATCCGTTATTACCTGGATAACTATATCGCATATATATGTGAAGATATATGAGATATATATTACATACAGCAGTTGATTCAGCATCCTCTTTAAACAGGAATCTAAAAATGCTAATTTCTTTAAGGCTGTTTCCTTTTTACCTCGTGTATATGCGCATTGCGTCCAATAAAAATAAATCGCTCGTTTTATTTATCTTTGTTCAGTCTCGGTTTAGTGATGCCACCCTCACTATTCCAAAACTGAATTTCTGTTCCAGAATTAAATCAAATTCTGCTCGAATATCGTGTTTGAAAACTGCATTGTTCATTAAATCGTTCATATATCAACTGGCCGTTCGAAAAACAAACTGGTCTATAACTGGAACGTTCGAAAACCGAGGTTCTACCGTATATCTCTTGGGATGTGTACGCATTGAGAAGGCATGCGTACGATTTGCTCAATAGTACACTGTAAAAAATTTCCAACCCTTTTCCGTTTCGTAAAAGATAAATTTCCTTTACGATACGGAAAACAACCGATAAAATATTTTTTCCGAATCACAACAGAAAGTTTTCCTACAGTCATAAAAATAATCTTTTTATATCGTATTAGTTTCCGAAAAGATGGAAAATAACTTCACCGGACTTACTGCGCAGTCTCGCTCTCTGCTGACGTATGAAAGGCGTGGCGTCACGTGATTGATAACAGAACAGAATCGAGATTTTCCATGAAGAAGATGTCCGCCATGTTGTTAAATATTGGACAATTGTTCTACGTAGTTCTAACTTCGCAATGGTAAGTACTAAAATGTATGTGATTTTTAATATTTGGGATTTGATATGTCCATATATTTACAGTGCATGATTATCAAACCGAATAACATGTTTAAGGAGCTGCGTAGCCTGAAATAAAATGCATGTTATCTTATTTCTCGCTCAGTTTATTTTTTATGAGAAAAATATCCCCAATCAAAAAAATATTTTGATGTGCCAGAAATTTCTAACTTAGATATTATCTTAATGAAAACTCAATTTTTGTAGACTGCTTTTTAAGTAGTTTTTAACTTATTCTAAATTCAGGTACTTGTTTATTTGTTTAATTCTGTAAGGCATCCAGTGTTGAATTCAGGAGATAGCCGGGGGGGGGGGACATTCCTCTCTCCCGGAGCATTGAAATGGTCACCCCCTCTGAAGATTTCGGATTTTATGATTTAATGGTCAAAAAGTGCAATTCCCCCCCCCCCCTCGGAACTCTATAATATGCCCCCAGGAGCCACAGAAATCCCTCTCGGAGAAAAATGCCTGAATTCAACACTGAAGATATCAATAACATACCTATGATCTTAAAATAAATTCATGAGATTTTTCTGTATTCGATGCCATATCAGAATCATATATTGTCTTTTTTTTTTTTTTCAGGTACTACATTATTATAGAATCAATTTAACATTTTATTATTTGTAGTGTATTAAAATTCAGTTAAAAAGGAATGTCCATTAAATTCTATAATGTTGATTAAAAAATTGAGAAATGTATGTCAGGGTGCTATAACGAAATTTATAATGGTATATGGTAAAATAAATTTCAGTAGTCTTTTAATATCAGACAATATTTTAGTTGTGAAAAACGTAAAGTAGAATATGCTTAATACCTTGAGGTTGATTTTACCTATATTCATGCTGTAAAAGCTTGCATGCAGAAGCTTTCAACAGCCCCACCCTGTATATTCAAATTTAATTGATTAAATTTTATTTTTCTCACATTATTTTGAAAATAAAAAATGACTTTTAATCTTTTCTAATATTTTAAAATAAACAGAATAAAAAAAAGCAAACAGGGAATTTTTGTCAGTAGAGGTGCAGGGGGGGGGGGGGGATTTATTTTAAAAATATAAAGCTTCAATTCTTCATTTAAAAATAAAACAAGAACGAAAAATCATGCGTCAAGCATAGATTATATAGCACTTTCCAACGCTTCCAAAATAATTTTACAAATCATACCGTTTAATAAGCTAAAAGATAACATCTAAGTAAACATTTTGGAAAACGCATAACATATTTAAAATTATAATTTCAGGAATTTCCAACATATACAATATTCGGAAAAATATCCGAATACTTTTATTCAGCCCTGTATAGTATCCATAGGTTTGTATATATACTACATAGAATGCTAAATTTTAGTTCAGTTAGGAAACGCGTAGCCCAGTTTAAAATTCTCCATCTGGAGTTTGTCAATAAACGGAAATGTGTTCGCGAACTTTTGTGCTTCCCTGTATATGATCTACATAATTTATACACACCACGTAATAAACAAAAAGTGAGTTAAATTTAAAATCGCGTTCAGTAACTTAAAATGCACTTCCAGGAATTATTGTTAACAGGCAGTAGAGAATTCTTTTGTGTGTCCCTGTAAATGAACGATGACTGCTATGTACACAACATTCTGTAGTAAGCCTCTTGTAATGCACATTAGTGATATATATAAATTTCAGTGCGTTTAAAATAGTGAAACATTACTTAAATAAACCGCAGACGATTTTTCTCCATAGACGTAATGTAACGGAATTCTTTTGACTGTCCCTGTAAAGTAACTAAAAGTGCTATGCACACCCTATTCCATATTAAGCTTCTTCTAATGCACCTTAGTGATATATATAAATTTCAATGCGTTTAAATTAGTGAAACATTATTTAAATAAACCGCAAATGATTTTTCCCCATAGAACGCAATATAACGGAATTATTTTGAGTGTCCCTGTAAAATAACTATAAGTGCTACACACTTCCGTTGAAATAGGGAACATGCTATAATTGGCGACAATAGCATATAAAAATTGCAGAGCAATCCGAGCATATTTACGGGAGTTAGAGCACGGAAAGACGGCAGACGGCCATACGGCCAGACGGCAGACGGCCATACGGCCAGACAAACCGAAGTCATAAGCACTTTTCAACTAGGTTGGAAAGTGCTAAAAAGAAAGAAAAAGAAAACCTGTAATAGCTTTTGTTACATTTCTGTATTGTTTTTCATCCTAATTTATATAAAAATTATCTTGTATGTGGGTTTCTAACAAAAAAAAAAAATATCTAATTTGATTTTATTTCATATTTGTGCTTTCCTTTAACTAAATCTTGTCATGTATTTAAATGCACGTGTTAATACTGTGCAAATTTCAAGAAATAAAAAAATGTTCAAATGAGTCATAATGTCAACATATAAATCATAAATGTTCTGAAATTTCTGCTATTTTTGGAGTTCACAGAACCCGAAATATCATTGTAATAGAATTTTTTTTAGCTCACAGGTTATCAAAGCCGGACCCCCCCCCCCCCCCCCCGCTTAATTTACATAAATAGGTTTTTCATGCAGAATTATCCGATTTTAAATTTTCAAATTTTATATATATGTTCATTCTAATAATCCGATTCCTTGATTAGTTTTGGGGGTTAAATTGCTAAGTATAAAAGGGGGAGGGGGAACGGGGGCTGATCCCCACTTAATTTATATAAATGGGTTTTTAATGCAGAATTATCAGTTTTGTTTCAAATTTTACACATAGGTTCACTCTGATAAGGCGCTTCCCTGATCAGTTTTGGGGGTTCATTTGTTAAGTTTACATGAGGGAACTGGGGGCTAATCCCCCCCCCCCCTTAATTTAGATAATGTGTTTTTCATGCAGAAATATCCGATTTGTTTCAAATTTTGTATATAGGTTCATTCCAATAAGGCGCTTCTCTGATCAGCTTTGGGGGTTCAATGGTTAAATATAAAGGGGGAACAGGGGCGAATCCCCTCCCTAAATAAATGGGGTTTTCATGCAGAATTACACAATTTGCTTCAAATTTTGTATATAGCTTCATTGTGATAAGGCGTTTCCTTCATTAGTTTTGGGGGTTCATTGGTTAAGTATAAAGAGGACAACGGTCATTAATCTCCCCCACCCCCTTAATTTAGGTAAATGGGTTTTTCATGCAGAATTATCCGATTTGTTTCAAATATTGTATATAGGTTCATTCTGATAAGGCGCTTCCCTGATTATCTTTGGGGGTTAATTGATTAAGTATACAGGGCGGAACTGGGGGCTAATCCCCCTTAATTTAGATAATAAGTTTTTCATGCAGAATTATCCGATTTGTTTCAAATATTCTATATAGGTTCTTTCTGATAAGGCGCTTCCCTGATCAGTTTTGGGGGTTCATTTGTTAAGTTTACATGAGGGAACTGGGGGCTAATCCCCCCCCCCCGCTTAATTTACATAAATAGGTTTTTCATGCAGAATTATCCGATTTTAAATTTTCAAATTTTATATATATGTTCATTCTGATAATCCGATTCCTTGATTAGTTTTGGGGGTTAAATTGCTAAGTATAAAAGGGGGAGGGGAGACGGGGGCTGATCCCCACTTAATTTATATAAATGTGTTTTTCATGCAGAATTATCCGTTTTGTTTCAAATTTTATACATAGGTTCACTCTGATAAGGCGCTTCCCTGATCAGTTTTGGTGGTTCATTTGTTAAGTTTACATGAGGGAACTGGGGGCTAATCCCCCCCCCCCTTAATTTAGATAATGTGTTTTTCATGCAGAAATATCCGATTTGTTTCAAATTTTGTATATAGGTTCATTCCAATAAGGCGCTTCTTTGATCAGTTTTGGGGGTTCAATGGTTAAATATAAAGGGGGAACAGGGGCGAATCCCCTCCCTAAATGAAAAAAATGGGGTTTTCATGCAGAATTACACAATTTGCTTCTAATTTTGTATATAGCTTCATTGTGATAAGGCGTTTCCTTCATTAGTTTTGGGGGTTCATTGGTTAAGTATAAAGAGGGCAACGGTCATTAATCCACCCACCACCTTAATTTAGGTAAATGGGTTTTTCATGCAGAATTATCCGATTTGTTTCAAATATTGTATATAGGTTCATTCTGATAAGGCGCTTCCCTGATTATCTTTGGAGATTAATTGATTAAGTATACAGGGCGGAACTGGGGGCTAATCCCCCTTAATTTAGATAATGGGTTTTTCATGCAGAATTATCCGATTTGTTTCAAATATTCTATATAGGTTCATTCTGATAAGGCGCTTCCCTGATCAGTTTTGGGGGTTCATTTGTTAAGTTTACAGGAGGGAACTGGGGGCTAATCCCCCCCTTAATTTAGATAATGTGTTTTTCATGCAGAAATATCCGATTTGTTTCAAATTTTGTATATAGGTTCATTCCGATAAGGCGCTTCCCTGATCAGTTTTGGGGGTTCAGTGGTTAAATATAAAAGAGGAACAGGGGCTAATCTCCCCCTAAATTAAATAAATGGGTTTTTCATGCAAAATTTCCCAATTTTCTTCATATTTTTTATAGAGCTACATTGTGATAAGGCGCTTCCTTTATTAGTTTTGGGGGTTCATTGGTTAAGTATAAAGAGGGGAACGGTGATTATTCCTCCCCCTTAATTTAGATAAATAAGTTTTTTATGCAGAATTATCCGATTTGCTTCAAATTTTGTATATAGGTTCATTGTGATAAGGCGCTTCCCTGGATCAGTTTTGGGGGTTCAATGGTTAAATATAAAGGGGGAACAGGGGCTAATCCCCCCCTCTAAAATAAAGAAATGGTTTTTTCATGTAAAATTACCCAATTTGCTTCGTATTTTGTACATAAGTTCATTGTGATAAGTCGCTTCCCTGATTAGTTTTGGGAGTTCAATGGTAAAGTATAAACGAGGGGAACGGGGGCCAATCCTACCCTTAATTTAGATAAAACGGTTTTTCATGCAGAATTATCTAACTTGCTTCAAATTTTGTATGTAGGTACATTGGTGAAGTATAAAGGGGAGAACAGGGACTAATTCCCCCCCCCTCTCAATTGAGAAAAATGATTTTTTAAAGCAGAATTATCCAATTGTTTCAAATTTTTTTTATAAAAGGTTCATTCTGATAAGGTGCTTCCTTGATTAGTTTTGGGGGTTCAATGGTAAAGTATATAGGGAGCGAAATGAGACTAATCCCCCTTAATTTATGTAATGGGTTTTTCATGCAGAATTATCCGATTTGCTTAAAATTTTGTATTAGGTTGTTTCTGATAAGGCGCTTCCCTGATCAGTTTTGGGGGTTCAATGGTTAAATATAAAGGGGGAACCGGGGCTAGTCCCCCTAAATTAAATAAGTGGGTTTTACATGCAAAATTATCCAATTTTCTTCATATTTTGTACATAAGTTCATTGTGATAAGTCGTTTCCCTGATTAGTTTTGGGAGTTCAATGGTAAAGTATAAAGAGGGGAACGGTGATTCTTCCTCCCCCCCTCAGAACTCTATAATATGCCCCCAGGAGCCACAGAAATCCCTCTCGGAGAAAAATGCCTGAATTCAACACTGAAGATATCAATAACATACCTATGATCTTAAAATAAATTCATGAGATTTTTCTGTATTCGATGCCATATCAGAATCATATATTGTCTTTTTTTTTCAGGTACTACATTATTATAGAATCAATTTAACATTTTATTATTTGTAGTGTATTAGAATTCAATTAAAAAGGAATGTCCATTAAATTCTATAATGTTGATTAAAAAATTGAGAAATGTATGTCAGGGTGCTATAACGAAATTTATAATGGTATATGGTAAAATAAATTTCAGTAGTCTTTTAATATCAGACAATATTTTAGTTGTGAAAAACGTAAAGTAGAATATGCTTAATACCTTGAGGTTGATTTTACCTATATTCAAGCTGTAAAAGCTTGCAGGCAGAAGCTTTCAACTGCCCCACCCTGTATATTCAAATTTAATTGATTAAATTTTATTTTTCTCACATTATTTTGAAAATAAAAAATGACTTTTAATCTTTTCTAATAATTTAAAATAAACAGAATAAAAAAAAGCAAACAGGGAATTTTTGTCAGTAGAGGTGCGGGGGGGGGGGGGATTTATTTTAAAAATATAAAGCTTCAATTCTTCATTTAAAAATAAAAAAAGAAAGAAAAAGAAAACCTGTAATAGCTTTTGTTACATTTCTGTATTGTTTTTCATCCTAATTTATATAAAAATTATCTTGTATGTGGGTTTCTAACAAAAAAAAAATATATAATTTGATTTTATTTCATATTTGTGCTTTCCTTTAACTAAATCTTGTCATGTATTTAAATGCACGTGTTAATACTGTGCAAATTTCAAGAAATAAAAAAATGTTCAAATGAGTCATAATGTCAACATATAAATCATAAATGTTCTGAAATTTCTGCTATTTTTGGAGTTCACAGAACCCGAAATATCATTGTAATAGAATTTTTTTTAGCTCACAGGTTATCAAAGCCGGACCCCCCCCCCCCCCCGCTTAATTTACATAAATAGGTTTTTCATTCAGAATTATCCGATTTTAAATTTTCAAATTTTATATATATATGTTCATTCTAATAATCCGATTCCTTGATTAGTTTTGGGGGTTAAATTGCCAAGTATAAAAGGGGGAGGGGGAACGGGGGCTGATCCCCACTTAATTTATATAAATGGGTTTTTAATGCAGAATTATCAGTTTTGTTTCAAATTTTACACATAGGTTCACTCTGATAAGGCGCTTCCCTGATCAGTTTTGGGGGTTCATTTGTTAAGTTTACATGAGGGAACTGGGGGCTAATCCCCCCCCCCCCTTAATTTAGATAATGTGTTTTTCATGCAGAAATATCCGATTTGTTTCAAATTTTATACATAGGTTCATTCTGATAAGGCGCTTCCCTGATCAGTTTTGGGGGTTCATTTGTTAAGTTTACATGAGGGAACTGGGGGCTAATCCCCCCCCCCCACCGCTTAATTTACATAAATAGGTTTTTCATGCAGAATTATCCGATTTTAAATTTTCAAATTTTATATATATGTTCATTCTGATAATCCGATTCCTTGATTAGTTTTGGGGGTTAAATTGCTAAGTATAAAAGGGGGAGGGGAGACGGGGGCTGATCCCCACTTAATTTATATAAATGTGTTTTTCATGCAGAATTATCCGTTTTGTTTCAAATTTTATACATAGGTTCACTCTGATAAGGTGCTTCCCTGATCAGTTTTGGTGGTTCATTTGTTAAGTTTACATGAGGGAACTGGGGGCTAATCCCCCCCCCTTAATTTAGATAATGTGTTTTTCATGCAGAAATATCCGATTTGTTTCAAATTTTGTATATAGGTTCATTCCAATAAGGCGCTTCTTTGATCAGTTTTGGGGGTTCAATGGTTAAATATAAAAGAGGAACAGGGGCTAATCTCCCCCTAAATTAAATAAATGGGTTTTTCATGCAGAAATATCCGATTTGTTTCAAATTTTGTATATAGGTTCATTCCAATAAGGCGCTTCTTTGATAAGCTTTGGGGGTTCAATGGTTAAATATAAAGGGGGAACAGGGGCGAATCCCCTCCCTAAATTAAATAAATGGGGTTTTCATGCAGAATTACACAATTTGCTTCTAATTTTGTATATAGCTTCATTGTGATAAGGCGTTTCCTTCATTAGTTTTGGGGGTTCATTGGTTAAGTATAAAGAGGGCAACGGTCATTAATCCCCCCACCACCTTAATTTAGGTAAATGGGTTTTTCATGCAGAATTATCCGATTTGTTTCAAATATTGTATATAGGTTCATTCTGATAAGGCGCTTCCCTGATTATCTTTGGAGGTTAATTGATTAAGTATACAGGGCGGAACTGGGGGCTAATCCCCCTTAATTTAGATAATGGGTTTTTCATGCAGAATTATCCGATTTGTTTCAAATATTCTATATAGGTTCATTCTGATAAGGCGCTTCCCTGATCAGTTTTGGGGGTTCATTTGTTAAGTTTACAGGAGGGAACTGGGGGCTAATCCCCCCCTTAATTTAGATAATGTGTTTTTCATGCAGAAATATCCGATTTGTTTCAAATTTTGTATATAGGTTCATTCAGATAAGGCGCTTCCCTGATCAGTTTTGGGGGTTCAATGGTTAAATATAAAAGAGGAACAGGGGCTAATCTCCCCCTAAATTAAATAAATGGGTTTTTCATGCAAAATTTCCCAATTTTCTTCATATTTTTTATAGAGCTACATTGTGATAAGGCGCTTCCTTTATTAGTTTTGGGGGTTCATTGGTTAAGTATAAAGAGGGGAACGGTGATTATTCCTCCCCCTTAATTTAGATAAATAAGTTTTTTATGCAGAATTATCCGATTTGCTTCAAATTTTGTATATAGGTTTATTGTGATAAGGCGCTTCCCTGGATCAGTTTTGGGGGTTCAATGGTTAAATATAAAGGGGGAACAGGGGCTAATCCCCCCCTCTAAAATAAAGAAATGGTTTTTTCATGTAAAATTACCCAATTTGCTTCGTATTTTGTACATAAGTTCATTGTGATAAGTCGCTTCCCTGATTAGTTTTGGGAGTTCAATGGTAAAGTATAAACGAGGGGAACGGGGGCCAATCCTACCGTTAATTTAGATAAAACGGTTTTTCATGCAGAATTATCTAACTTGCTTCAAATTTTGTATGTAGGTACATTGGTGAAGTATAAAGGGGAGAACAGGGACTAATTCCCCCCCCCCTCTCAATTGAGAAAAAATGATTTTTTAAAGCAGAATTATCCAATTGTTTCAAACTTTTTTTATAAAAGGTTCATTCTGATAAGGTGCTTCCTTGATTAGTTTTGGGAGTTCAATGGTAAAGTATAAAGGGAGCGAAATGAGACTAATCCCCCCTTAATTTATGTAATGGGTTTTTCATGCAGAATTATCCGATTTGCTTAAAATTTTGTATTAGGTTGTTTCTGATAAGGCGCTTCCCTGATCAGTTTTGGGGGTTCAATGGTTAAATATAAAGGGGGAACCGGGGCTAGTCCCCCTAAATTAAATAAGTGGGTTTTACATGCAAAATTATCCAATTTTCTTCATATTTTGTACATAAGTTCATTGTGATAAGTTGTTTCCCTGATTAGTTTTGGGAGTTCAATGGTAAAGTATAAAGAGGGGAACGGTGATTCTTCCTCCCCCCCTCAGAACTCTATAATATGCCCCCAGGAGCCACAGAAATCCCTCTCGGAGAAAAATGCCTGAATTCAACACTGAAGATATCAATAACATACCTATGATCTTAAAATAAATTCATGAGATTTTTCTGTATTCGATGCCATATCAGAATCATATATTGTCTTTTTTTTTCAGGTACTACATTATTATAGAATCAATTTAACATTTTATTATTTGTAGTGTATTAAAATTCAATTAAAAAGGAATGTCCATTAAATTCTATAATGTTGATTAAAAAATTGAGAAATGTATGTCAGGGTGCTATAACGAAATTTATAATGGTATATGGTAAAATAAATTTCAGTAGTCTTTTAATATCAGACAATATTTTAGTTGTGAAAAACGTAAAGTAGAATATGCTTAATACCTTGAGGTTGATTTTACCTATAATCATGCTGTAAAAGCTTGCATGCAGAAGCTTTCAACTGCCCCATCCTGTATATTCAAATTTAATTGATTAAATTTTATTTTTCTCACATTATTTTGAAAATAAAAAATGACTTTTAATCTTTTCTAATAATTTAAAATAAACAGAATAAAAAAAAGCAAACAGGGAATTTTTGTCAGTAGAGGTGCGGGGGGGGGGATTTATTTTAAAAATATAAAGCTTCAATTCTTCATTTAAAAATAAAACAAGAACGAAAAATCATGCGTCAAGCATAGATTATGTAACACTTTCCAACGCTTCCAAAATAATTTTACGAATCATACTCTTTTATAAGCTAAAAGATAACATCTAAGTAATCCGAATACTTTATTCAGCCCTGTATAGGATCTATAGATTTGTATATATACTACATAGGATGCTAAATTTTAGTTCAGTTAGGAAACACGTAGCACAGTTTAAAATTCTCCGTCTGGAGTTAAATAATACGGAAATGTGTTCCCGAACTTTTGTACTTCCCTGTATAGGATCTACAGAATTTATACACACCACGTAATATACAAAAAGCGATTTAAAATTAAAATCGCATTCAGTAACTTAAAACGCACTTCCAGGAATTATTGTTAACATACAGTAGAGAATTCTTTTGTGTGTCCCTGTAAATGAACGATGACTGCTATACACACAATATTCTGTAGTAAGTCTCTTGTAATTAACCTTATATAAATTTCAATGCGTTTAAAATAGTGAAACATTATTTAAATAAACCGCAGACGATTTTTCTCCATAGACGTAATGTAACGGAATTCTTTTGACTGTCCCTGTAAAGTAAGTATAAGTGCTATGCACACCCTATTCCATATTAAGCTTCTTCTAATGCACCTTAGTGATATATATAAATTTCAATGCGTTTAAAGTATTGAAACATTATTTAAATAAACCGCAAATGATTTTTCCCCATAGACCGCAATGTAACGGAATTCTTTTGAGTGTCCCTGTAAAAAACTATAAGTGCTACACACTTCCGTTGAAATAGGGAACATGCTATAGATAACGATTATAACATATAAAATTTGCAGGGCAATCCGAGCATATTTACGGGAGTTAGAGCACGGACAGACGGCAGACGGCCAGACGGCCAGACGGCCAGACGGCAGACGGCCAGACGGCCAGACAAACCGAAGTCATAAACACTTTTCAACTAGGTTGGAAAGTGTTAAAAAAGAAAGAAAAAGAAAACCTTTAATAGTTTTTGTTACATTTCTGTATTGTTTTTCATCCTAATTTATATAAAAATTATCTTGTATGTGGGTTTCTAACAAAAAAAAAAATATCTAATTTGATTTTATTTCATATTTGTGCTTTCCTTTAACTAAATCTTGTCATGTATTTAAATGCACGTGTTAATACTGTGCAAATTTCAAGAAATAAAAAAATGTTCAAATGAGTCATAATGTCAACATATAAATCATAAATGTTCTGAAATTTCTGCTATTTTTGGAGTTCACAGAACCCGAAATATCATTGTAATAGAATTTTTTTAGCTCACAGGTTATGAAAGCCGGACCCCCCCCCTCCCCCCCCGCTTAATTTACATAAATAGGTTTTTCATGCACAATTATCCGATTTTAAATTTTCAAATTTTATATATATGTTCATTCTGATAATCCGATTCCTTGATTAGTTTTGGGGGTTAAATTGCTAAGTATAAAAGGGGGAGGGGGAACGGGGGCTGATCCCCACTTAATTTATATAAATGGGTTTTTAATGCAGAATTATCCGTTTTGTTTCAAATTTTATACATAGGTTCACTCTGATAAGGCGCTTCCCTGATCAGTTTTGGGGGTTCATTTGTTAAGTTTACATGAGGGAACTGGGGGCTAATCCCCCCCCCCTTAATTTAGATAATGTGTTTTTCATGCAGAAATATCCGATTTGTTTCAAATTTTGTATATAGGTTCATTCCAATAAGGCGCTTCTCTGATCAGCTTTGGGGGTTCAATGGTTAAATATAAAGGGGAAACAGGGGCGAATCCCCTCTCTAAATAAATGGGGTTTTCATGCAGAATTGCACAATTTGCTTCAAATTTTGTATATAGCTTCATTGTGTTAAGGCGTTTCCTTCATTCGTTTTGGGGGTTCATTGGTTAAGTATAAAGAGGACAACGGTCATTAATCCCCCCCACCCCCTTAATTTAGGTAAATGGGTTTTTCATGCAGAAATATCCGATTTGTTTCAAATTTTGTATATAGGTTCATTCCAATAAGGCGCTTCTCTGATCAGCTTTGGGGGTTCAATGGTTAAATATAAAGGGGGAACAGGGGCGAATCCCCTCCCTAAATAAATGGGGTTTTCATGCAGAATTGCACAATTTGCTTCAAATTTTGTATATAGCTTCATTGTGATAAGGCGTTTCCTTCATTAGTTTTGGGGGTTCATTGGTTAAGTATAAAGAGGACAACGGTCATTAATCCCCCCCACCCCCTTAATTTAGGTAAATGGGTTTTTCATGCAGAATTATCTGATTTGTTTCAAATATTGTATATAGGTTCATTCTGATAAGGCGCTTCCCTGATTATCTTTGGGGGTTAATTGATTAAGTATACAGGGCGGAACTGGGGGCTAATCCCCCTTAATTTAGATAATAGGTTTTTCATGCAGAATTATCCGATTTGTTTCAAATATTCTATATAGGTTCTTTCTGATAAGGCGCTTCCCTGATCAGTTTTGGGGGTTCATTTGTTAAGTTTACATGAGGGAACTGGGGGCTAATCCCCCCCCCTCCCGCTTAATTTACATAAATAGGTTTTTCATGCAGAATTATCCGATTTTAAATTTTCAAATTTTATATATATGTTCATTCTGATAATCCGATTCCTTGATTAGTTTTGCGGGTTAAATTGCTAAGTATAAAAGGGGGAGGGGAGACGGGGGCCGATCCCCACTTAATTTATATAAATGGGTTTTTCATGCAGAATTATCCGTTTTGTTTCAAATTTTATACATAGGTTCACTCTGATAAGGCGCTTCCCTGATCAGTTTTGGTGGTTCATTTGTTAAGTTTACATGAGGGAACTGGGGGCTAATCCCCCCCCCCTTAATTTAGATAATGTGTTTTTCATGCAGAAATATCTGATTTGTTTCAAATTTTGTATATAGGTTCATTCCGATAAGGCGCTTCCCTGATCAGTTTTGGGGGTTCAATGGTTAAATATAAAAGAGGAACAGGGGCTAATCTCCCCCTAAATTAAATAAATGGGTTTTTCATGCAAAATTTCCCAATTTTCTTCATATTTTTTATAGAGCTACATTGTGATAAGGCGCTTCCTTTATTAGTTTTGGGGGTTCATTGGTTAAGTATAAAGAGGGGAACGGTGATTATTCCTCCCCCTTAATTTAGATAAATAAGTTTTTTATGCAGAATTATCCGATTTGCTTCAAATTTTGTATGTAGGTTCATTGTGATAAGGCGCTTCCCTGGATCAGTTTTGGGGGTTCAATGGTTAAATATAAAGGGGGAACAGGGGCTAATCCCCCCATCTAAAATAAAGAAATGGTTTTTTCATGTAAAATTACCCAATTTGCTTCGTACTTTGTACATAAGTTCATTGTGATAAATCGCTTCCCTGATTAGTTTTGGGAGTTCAATGGTAAAGTATAAACGAGGGGAACGGGGGCCAATCCTACCCTTAATTTAGATAAAACGGTTTTTCATGCAGAATTATCTAACTTGCTTCAAATTTTGTATGTAGGTACATTGGTGAAGTATAAAGGGGAGAACAGGAACTAATTCCCCCCCCCCCCCTTTTCAATTGAGAAAAATGATCTTTTAAAGCAGAATTATCCAATTGTTTCAAATTTTTTTTATAAAAGTTTCATTCTGATAAGGTGCTTCCTTGATTAGTTTTGGGGGTTCAATAATAAGTATAAAGGGAGCGAAATGGGACTAATCCCCCCTTAATTTATGTAATGGGTTTTTCATGCAGAATTATCCGATTTGCTTAAAATTTTGTATTAGGTTGTTTTTGATAAGGCGCTTCCCTGATCAGTTTTGGGGGTTCAATGGTTAAATATAAAGGGGGAACCGGGGCTAGTCCCCCTAAATTAAATAAGTGGGTTTTACATGCAAAATTATCCAATTTTCTTCATATTTTGTACATAAGTTCATTGTGATAAGTCGTTTCCCTGATTAGTTTTGGGAGTTCAATGGTAAAGTATAAAGAGGGGAACAGTGATTCTTCCTCCCCCCTTAATTTACATAAACGGGTTTTTCATGCAGAATTATCCGATTTGCTTAAAATTTTGTATATAGATTGTTTCTGATAAGACGCTTCCCTGATCAGTTTTGGGGGTTCAATGGTTAAATATATAGGCGGGACAAGGGCTAATCCCCCTAAATTAAATAAATGGGTTTTTCATGCAAAATTACCCAATTTCCTTCAAATTTTGTATATAACACATGGGCTGATAATTTCCCGGTCTGGCACACAGATGGCGTTGCAATTGCCGAACCGATGTTTTTTTTTAGTAAATACGAACCTTTAAAAGGTAGCAGAAAAGATGTCATGATGATTCGCCGTGTGGATAAAACGTTAGAGTGGTTTTATTTGAACAACTTTGTTGATAAACAAAAAAAATGGATAAACAAGAATTTCAAGAATTGTATTTTGATGGGAAAAAACACCGTTCAAACAAAAGCTTGGCTTGATAAGCATTATCCGGACATTGCACCAGGTAAATCAAACATTATTGACTGGTTTGCTGAATTTAAACATGGTCGTACGGACACCAGTGATGCACCACGCAAAAGAGGTGGTTACTCCGGAAAACATAAAAATAGTCCAAAAAATCGTTTTGGGAACCGTAAAGTGAAGTTGCAGGCGATAGCTCAGACTCTGAAGATATCCAAGAAACGTGTAGGTTTTATTTTGAATGAGCATTTGTCTATGAAAAAGCTGTTGTCAAAGTGGCTGCCGCGCGTGTTGACTTTTGACCAAAAACAACAACGAGTCAATGATTTAGAACACTGTTTGGAGCTTTTTCGTTATAAAATTATGTTATTTATTATTAAACTATTATTATTATTTATTTATTAAATTATTATTATTAAATTATTATTATTTATTATTAAAGTTATGTTATTTATTAAAGTTATAAAACTCATAATGTTTTGTTAAAAAGTTGTGTTTTCTTTATTAGACCGGGAACTTATCAGCCCATGTGTTAGCTTCATTGTGATAAGGCGCTTCCTTCATTAGTTTTGGTTGTTCATTGGTTAAGTATAAAGAGGGGGACGGTGATTAATCCCCCCCCCCCTTACTTTAGATAAATGACTTTTTTATTCAGAATTATCAGATTTGTTTCAATTTTTATATATAGGTTCGATGTGATAAGACGCTTCCCCGGATCAGTTTTGGGGGTTCATTGGTTAAATATAAAGGGGGGAACGTGGTCCAATCCCCCGTAATTTGGATAAATTGATTTTTCATGCTGAATTATACAATTTGCTTCAAATTTTGCATATAGGTTCATTGTGATAAGGCGCTTCCCTGATTAGTTTTGGGGGTCCAATTGCTAAGTATAAAAGGGGTGGAACGGGGGCTGATCCCCCCTTAATTTAGATAAATGTGTTTTTCATGCAGAATTATCCAATTTGCTTCAAATTTTGAATATAGGTTCATTCTGATAAGGCGCTTCCCTGATTAGTTTTGGGGGTTCATTGGTTAAGTATGAAGGGGGAATGGAAGCTAATCCCCCCTAACTTAGATAAATGGTTTTTTCATGCAGAATTATCGAATTTTCTTCAGATATTGTATGAGGTTCATTGTGATAAGTCTCTTTCCTGATTAGTTTTGAGGGTTCATCGGTTAAGTATAAAGGGGGGGGGGAACTGGAGGCTAATCCCCCCTCCTTAATTTAGATAAATAGGTTTTTCATGCAGAATTATCCGATTTGCTTCAAATTTGGTATATAAGTTCATTCTGATTAGGCGCTTCCCTGATTAGCTTTGGGGTTCTTTGGTTAAGTATAAAAGGGGGAAAAGGGGTTAATGCTCCCCCTAATTTAAATAAATGGGTTTTTCGTGCAGAATTATCCGATTTTCTTCAAATTTGGTATATATTTTCATTGTGATAAGGCACTTCCCTGATTAATTTTGGGGGTTTATTGGTTAAGATTAAAGGATGGAACGAGGGGCTAATCCACCTTAAGTTAGATAAATGGGTTTTTTATGCAAAATTATCTAGTTTGCTTCAAATTTTGTATATTGATTCATTGTGATAAGGCGTTTCCCGCATTAGTTTTGGGGGTTCATTTGTTAAGTATAAAGGAGGGAACGGGGACGAATTCCCTCCCCTTAATTTAGATAAATGGGTTTTTCATGCAGAATTAACCGATTTGCTTCAAATTTTTTATATAGGTTTATTCTGATAAGATGCTTCCCTGATTCGTTTTTTTTTTTTTTTTTTTTTTTTTTTGGGGGGGGGGGGTCATTTGGTTAAGTAAAAAGGGGGAACAGGGACTAATTGTCCATTTTAATTTAAATAAATAGTTTTTTCATGCCGAATTATCCAATTTGATGCAAATGTTGTATACCGGTTTATTTTGATAAGGCGCTTCCCTGATTAGATTTGGACGTTTATTGGTTAAGTATAAAGGACGTAAATAGGGGAGCTAATGACCCCCCCCCCTTCTAATTTATATAAATGTGTTTTTTCTTTGAAATAAGAGTATAATATGCAAATAGTGTGAATAGCCTGTGAGCTCAATGCCATCAGTTTGACTGAGCACTTTTATTTTTATTATTTTATTTCCAATTTAATATATATAAATTTTTTTAATTAATATACCTTTTAAAAAGTTAGTATCCAGCCGAATATTTGATAATCTGCTAAATCACTATTTGTTACATATCGTAAAATTATTGTTATGTTTTTCTACTATATTCCTGTGGCACCATTTTTTTTTTCTTTTAATGCTGATTGTGAAATCCCATATAGTAACCTATGTAAATTTTAAAGAAATGATAAATTCCGTTATACAATTATCAAAATATAGCTTTCACCAGCAGGAAACAGATGTCCAATGCTGGTAGAGTACATTTTTAAAAATTTCCTTAATTTTTAAATTTTTTAAAAATTTTATGAATTTTGAATTCTTTATTCAAAGGAAAATTTTCAAATATTTTGTTCTTAAAAATACTTATCGCTGAAGACGAAGTGTCCCCTTAATCATTCTTTGCTCTTGTGCTGTTTTTTTATATTTTTAAATATACATTGTCACTAGCAATTAGTACAATAAAAAAAATTAATATTATTACTGTTATTATTACAGGATAATACTGCAGTGATCAATGTCGCCTTACAGCTAGAACAGATCATCCTTGCCTACTAGAGAATGAGGATGTTAGAAAGGACGTCAAGGTGTTTTCGTATGTTGATGGTGTGACACTTTTTTCGGAGAAATGTTCAACTGAGTCAATTTCGTTGCTCTAGCATCCTACTGGGTGTTTAATTAAGACTGTTATCAGGCCGGAATCTAGGCAGGCTTTTTTACTAACTGCATCAATTCTAAAGGAATACATACATGCCAATAGCATATACATAGCATAAATACAGTGCTGTAATTTGTTTTATTAAAACATTTTGATTTATAGTTTTGTTGAAAATAAATTTTATTTTTCAGTATAAATGTTTGTTTTATTTTTTCTGTCTTTTGTTGTTAGCCAGAAAAAATCGAGTAATTTATAAATTTTTTAAAAAATAGTATTTAGTCAATTTAATGTTTGTGTAAATTAAATGCACTTGATTTATTTTAATAAGTTTAAGTAAAAAAAAAAAAAAAATAGCACATACATATTTGCTAAGAACGATTTTTTATTGAATTCACTATTTTATAGATATTTTTTCTGAATTATTTGCAATTTTTAATATTCTGCTATTAAGTGATCTGCCATTGAGGAATAAAAGACTCACAAACATTTATTTCTTTGTTATTAATCATGATAAAAAAAAATTGTAATCAATATACTTTTTAAAAAGTTAGTACTCAGCCGAATATTTGATAGTCTGCTAAATCTCTATTTGTTACATTTTGTAAAATTATCACGTTTTTCTACTATATTCCTGTGGCATCATTTTTTCCCCTTTAATGCTGATTGTGAAATCCCATGGTAACCTACGGAAATTTTAAAGAGGTGATAAATTCCCTTATACAATTATCAAAATATAGCTTTCACCAGCAGGAAACAGATGTCCAATACTGGTAGTGTACATTTTTTAAAATTTCCTTATTTTTTAAATATTTTTTTAAAGTATCTTTACTTTAATTTATATTTAATATATATATATATATTTACTGGCAACTGGACTTCCCTGTAAGTAAGTGCTTATATATTCCATATTTTTGCTTTTTTCATTTGTAAAGAGTTTATAAATATTATTCACAAGTCCTTAATTTATTTCTTCAAAATAAAATGCAGGTTTTAAGTTATCAAATTGGCTTTTGATAAGTTTATTTAGCTGATTCACCAGATTGGTGTTATAACTTTTGCTTCAATATAATCTTTTGTTAAAATATTGTATGCAAGTACATGATTTTGGAAAGAAATTTTTTTAATTACTTTTTTTTACAGCAATTGGTAAATTTTGGTATCTTTTGAAATCTAAGCATAGTTTCATTGCCAATTTCTTCAACGTTATCTAATCAGTTATAATACAGAAAAAGTTCAGAAATCTTAAAATATTTAGATCAATAATTGAAATTATATTTCAGCACTATAATCTCAATTTAAATTAAATAATTGCTAAATAACACTTGTGTAGTCTAACAATTTTTAATCAGAGTTCATTGATTTAAATCAACTGGATTTCAATCCTGATTTAAATCAACTGATTTATTTAAATACACTTTTTTTTTTCAAATTTAGGTTAAGATATTTCATTATAAATATTATTTTTGACAACAATACATTGTAAATTTAAGGACTGGGGGAGACAACACTCAAAATCCTTGCTTTTTGAATTTTATTTAAATCAAATATCACACTTAAAGATAAAAATTCTAATTTAAAAATAGAGAATCTCAGCTGAGAAATGTTAAAAGATTAAAGCATAAATTTATTTGTTAAAAAAATATGTACAAATCTTATGTGAATTTTTTAATACAAAAACATGGAGGGTTTCTGCGAGGATTTGTAAAATGTTAGAATAAATAAATATAGGTCAATCAAAAGTATATTTATTGTTATTTATATTGATATCTCATGACTTCATTGTGCACATGTAAATAACAAATGGTTCGATATTCCAATGTAATTTATTTATGGAAAGACTCGGAAAATAAAGATTCCATGGTTAGTAATACTCTGAAATGTTTATATATATTTTTTAATATAATTTTAATTACTTATAAATGTAAACTAATAAACAACTAAAGTGTTAAAATCTTTAAAAAATCAAACACCTGATTTAAAAGTATCTTTTATTTTAAATTTTAAAAAAATCAAACTTTAATTCACTGCAAACTCTGTAATCGCTTATAAAGAACTCATAAAGCTGGAAAATTGGTGTTTCTTTTCAAACATTTTAATAACAAAGAATAATTTTTTCAGATCCATTGAAATTTATACCCAGATAATCATAATTATCTTAAGTATTTTTTATATATGCTCCAACTTCATTAAATGAATTAATGTATGTATTTCAGAGTAGTGTATATAATCTGGAATAGGTATGTTTAAAGGAATACTGTATATAATCCAGATCTAGAATAGAATGCTTAAAATTTCAATTTTTTTTTTCTGAATAAAATTCTTACATTATCTTTTATATTCTAAGATTTTTAATCGAGAAATTTGGTCAAAACAAAAAGATTTAGCTTTTAGTAATGAAGAGTTTATATGCTTTTTATTTTATCAAAGGGGTAATTTAAGGTGGTATATATTTTATACAGAATAGGTCAATAAAAAGTATATTGTTAAATTGCAGTTAGTGTAAATAAGTGATATATAACACAAGACAATTTGTTTACTTTATTTCCTGTTTTCAAAAGTAAAAGAGAATTCACATTTTCAAATTATATCATTTTCTGTTGCTCCATTTTTTAACTATATTTTTAACTGTTTATATATGATTAAAATATTTCAAATTAAACAAGTGAATGAGTTTCTCTATATATTTTTAATTTCAAATAAATTTAAATGAGCTTTTCTAATTATTAATTTTAATGATTTAGTAAAGGTTATTTTACTTTAAAACGCGTAATTTTAAAATTGTATTTTGAAAAAAAAATAGCTGATTTAAATTTTAACAAAAAATGATTTTCATTTACTGAGCCTTTTTGTTATGTAATTTTCAGTTGAGCTTCAAGTTCAAAGTCTTGTACATTTTCAAATTGTATGGCTTCTGATAATTGTTTATCATCAACGTATTTATTAGGGTTAGCTGAATTCTGTATATTCTTATAATTTACATGACTTCAAAAGTTTTTAGATTTACTTTATTATTATTATTATTTTGTGTGTGTGTGTGTGTAATAGAGCAGAAAAGCACCCAAATTGGGTTATAATAAGTTAGGTGCAATGTTCCTAATTGGAAAGTGTCTCTGTGACACAAATTGGGTATAAAAAGTGACAAATTTGAAATATATGCGCAGGGTGTATTTGGGGACAAAAAAGAACATTTAATCTCCAAACTGTCACTGTAAAAAACAAAGTTATTCTTCTGGAAACTGTCTTTTTTAATTTAATGTTGAAAAAAATAAGCTTAGAGGGTCATATTCATGCCGAAATTGTAGCAAATTCAATAGATACATCTAATTGGGGCATCATGTTTGGCTTTTTCAGTAAATGTTGCCCTATGATAACAAACTGGAATTCACTCAGTCAAGTAGTTTTGAAATTATGAAAATTTAAAGTTTGTAACTCCTAATCTGTAATCGTTGCAAATCAGACTGTAATGTGGGTAGTGTTTTAAGCATAACTTAAAAACTACTTAGCGGAATCAGCTGTGATTTTTGATTTGCATATTTGAAGTTTTTAGAAATCTATTTCTATTAAAATTAATTTTTTAATTAATTTAAAAATACATTTTTTTTATAAAATAAACCATAATCTATAATTTTTTAACCGAAATAGATTTCGAAAAGCTTCAAATAAAATATACGAATATAAAATTATTACGTCAAGTATTGAATTATATAAAAAAAACTCCACCAGCTGTTTAACATTAGGAGTTCCAAACTTTAAACTTCATAATTCTTAAACATTTTGACCTAGTGACTTCCCTTTTGGTATCTTTGAGAAAAAGTTACCGAAAGAGGCAAATATAATGTCAAAGTTAGATGTACATATTGAAAAGTTTGGAGTTCTGTGCAACTTAAGAACGAAGACGACCCCATAAGCTTGTTTTTTTTTTTTTTTTTTGAGGCGTAAATTAAAAGAAGTTCTAGTTTTTTAAAAAGGGGCGGTCACTATTGTGATTAAAAAATGTTTTGTATGTCCTTTGTTTTGGATATACAGCAATAGAAAGTCTTTCCAGTACCAATAAAACTTCAATGTTAGTTGCATACACTTCATACGCATGCAACATGTCATACACTTGTGCTACACCCAATGACATAAGTGTGGGTTTTAAATATCCAGTCCAAATTGAAAATATTTTGTTCCGTTTTTAATATCTTATTTAACAGTTTTTGGCATCACCTAAATATTTAGTGCTTGGGGCAATTATCTCCCACACACACTTCACCACTGGCTACACCTATGTATATTCTGGCACTAATAAGCTGGCATCTCTGTACAGTCCACTTTGCTATACAGACAACAGATGAAAATGTTTGTTTTGGACACTATTTGGACTTTCTTTTATATCGCTTAAAAAATATATATATTTTTTTATTTTTTTTTCCCTAGGAAACATATACACATATTCTAAAGAAAATAAAAGTATATTATGTATTTTATGAACATAAAATCCATTTCATTGTGTACTTTTTATTTATTTATACACTTTTCTTTTACGAGAATGACTTCTCCTTGTTTATAAAGATACTTCTCTAGCATTCCTTGTATAAAATACTTATTTAAAAAAAATGTAAATACCCATGAGCTAAACGTATCAGTATTACTTGTAACAAATAAATAAAATTTCAAGCTGATTCTGTATTGTAAAGAAACTTTTGTTATAAAGAGTAGGACCAATAACAGATGAAAATATTGCTTTTGGACACTATTTTGATTTCCTTTTATCTTAGTTAAATATTATTAAGAACTTTTTTGAATACATACATACATTTTAAGTATTTTGTTATCATAAAATCCATTACATGTAATGCATTTTATGATGATAAATACTTAAAAATGTGTGTATGTATTCAAAAAAGTTCTTAATAATATTTAATTAATATCAAAACAGTGTCCAAAAGCAATATTTTCATCTGTTAATGTTCCTACTCTTTAAAACAAAAGTTTCTTTACAATGCAGAAAATTTTCCGATCATAATGAAAAAAAATTCCGTAAAGCAAAGAAAAAGTTTCTATAGTACACAAGAATTTTTAATTTTTTCATGATTAGTTTACTGACTGATTCGGAAAAGTTTCCTTTTTAAAACGGAATACTTTCTGTCTATTCTACCGTTCTACCAAGACATTTCTTAGTGTGAATGGAAAGTTTTCCTTTTTAAAACGGAATACTTTCTGTCTATTCTACCATTCTACCAAGACATTTCTTAGTGTGAATGGAAAGTTTTCCTTTTTAAAACGGAATACTTTCTGTCTATTCTACTATTCTACTAAGACATTTCTTAGTGTGAATGGAAAGTTTTCCTTTTTAAAACGGAATACTTTCTGTCTATTCTACCGTTCTACCAAGACATTTCTTAGTGTGAATGGAAAGTTTTCCTCTTTAAAACGGAATACTTTCTGTCTATTCTACTATTCTACTAAGACATTTCTTAGTGTGAATGGAAAGTTTTCCTTTTTAAAACGGAATACTTTCTGTCTATTCTACCGTTCTACCAAAACGTTTCTTTATGTGAATGGAAAGATTTCCGTAAGACCCAGGAATTTATTCTGTGTCTAAAGATTAGTTTCTGAATCAAACAGGAAAAGTTTCCTGACGGAAAGAAAAAACTTTCGTTTTTTTTCGTTTTTTTTTCCGTGTTGGTTTGGAAAAGTTTCCTGTACTATACGGGCAACTGGAAATCCTATTCCTACCGGAAACTTTTCCGAATTTTTTTTTACAGTGTAAATCTAAAATTTAAAATAAGATATATAAGCTTTATATTTATGTTCTGTGCGTAATCCAATTAAAAATTTCTTGTTAACCTGAAAAATCACACATTTATTAAATTTAAGAACGTAACATAGATATTAAATGCATCTTGCAACGCTCAAAACCAGTGGAAAAAATAATTTGTTTCATTTTTCGAAGACATACAACATTTCGTGCAATAAAGTGTTCATAGCACTAAAAGAATTACAATTAAATCTCAAGTTAGAATATCGTTTTTAAAGACTAAAATGATAAATTTACATATGAGATGAATAATATTTAGCATAGCATAAGAATTCTTATCATTTGTGTTCCTATATATTGTTCCTTTGGAATATTGATATCTTATGGTAGAGCGTATTATGAGATTTGACATCCTATAGTTTTTTTAGCTACTTACACCATGTTAAAGATCTTACTCAAAGCCTTACGATTTCCTTCTGTTCTTGTATTATAAACATACATTGTATATTTTTATTGTTATTTAAAATAATATAAATTGAATCCTAGGATATCAATAATACGAGAAAAATGAATAGCAAACACAGGAACAAAATAGACTTGCAACCGGAATAATGAAAGGAGACGCAGTAAAATTACAAAGAGATTGTCAATATCAAGCATTGAAATTTATTCGCAGCATTTGTTTTTTTACGCACCAGCAAAAAAGGCAATACTTTTTTAAAACAGAAATGAAAATTTTACTATACTTAGCATCCTTTAATAAATAAAGTCTGTGACTAAGACTTTTTTTATTGCTCAAATATAAATATGATGATTGATATTTAAACATTATAATGTGCTAGCTTTATAGTCTCTGAAAATATATTGCTTTTCTTAAGGAATGTACAATCATTCACAATAGATTCCAAATAATCCGACAATCGTGGGACATCAGATATATCGAAAAATTGAAATCATCGGATATATTATGACATGCATTTTCTAATTGAATGAGAGTTAATTTAAATTTTCTACAATAGAGAGAAGTATATATCTACTATCGTAATCAAAAAAGAATATTTTTCATCACAAAAGAAGAATTTTAAATAAAAATAAAGCAAATTTAAGAGAAAAATACTATAATTATTCACCTTATATGTTTACCCATATGTAAAAATACGATAATTTGAAGAAACACATCGATGAATTTTTGTTCGTTATTTCTAATTATATCTTCCAGATTTTTTAAATATTATTTTATAGATATGTAATTTAAAAATTATGGAATGTATTCGGACCATTGTGTACAGCAATGTTTGACAAAGTTAAATTATGGGGTGTGAGTATGGTGACAGCTTTTGGTAAAGAGAAATGCTCAATTTGTGAGAACTCAGTTTGTGAACATGAGATTATTTATTTCCTAGACTAAGGAATTGGTACATAGTTGAGATAGCGGTTTTAGAAAATTAATTAATACACTTTAAAAACTACTTCGTATCGTTTCCAAAAAATTACGGACAGAAAAAGAGGCTTTTGTATCAGAAATACTTCTTTAAATCTCGAAAATGTATTTATTTCCAAAATTCCGAAAATAAATAAACGCTTTCTGGAATCGTGGCAGCTCGGAAGATGTTATATTGCATTTTTCAAAACCATCCTTTTGATCAGGTAACATCTCTCAATTTTTTTACAATAGAATTGTATATCAAATGTTTTAATGAAAAAGAATGCTGGAACTCTAATGGTATCTACAAAATTACTCTACAAAATTTCTACTTTAACATCTGTTAATTACTCTACAAAAAAATAATTGGCAGATTGTATGTTTTCATCTGTTTATTCGTATTAATAAATACACAAATGTTGCAAGTGCAATAATATATATTAAATACTGGGTCGTTTGTTAACTTGAATACTTTATGTATAATATTTGTTAGTTAGTTTTAATTATACAAAATTTACTTTGCACCAACCATGTCACGAGCAATAAAATTCAAAATTCTTGTCGAAAATTTTAATTTTTCTTAATTTCGTTTTATTGGTTTTCAACTATTTAGACAATATCAAGTAATTTAATATTTCGCAGACATACAATATTTCATGCAGTAAAGTGTTCATACTATAGCCCTAAAAGGATTACAATTAAATCTAAAGTTATAATAACGTTTTTAAAGAACAAAAATATGGAAATTTAAGGGCCCTGTATCCTGTGTCTAACAATCCATATTAATTAAATTAATTAAAGAAAATTCCAAGTTTGTAATATAACATCGAATTCTGTTGTCAATATATTTTTTTTCTATCCGCTTATTATCTATAACTTTGGCATCTTGTTAGGAAATATATAATTAAATTCTCTGGTCTTGTAACTCAATTATGCCTGCGTTATTTTTTGGTCGTATCAAAGCTTGTTTGTCTCGTTTATGAGACAAGGAAATAAGTAACAATTTATTGAAGGAAAAAAATCTATCAAAAGTTTTCTGTGATAAACATCATAAATTACTGACACGAAATTACATTAATGGAAAAATATCCTCGAGCTAAAATTGCATTATGAATAGCAGTAATTATGATTATAAAAGAGCAAATTTAAAGTTACTGCGTTCTCTAATTTTTCTTATATATATGTTTCTTTCTTCATATAATAAATGTATGTTATTTAAAAACAAGAACAAAAAATCAGGCGTCGAGCATAGATTATGTAACACTTTCCAACGCTTCCAAAATAATTTTACAAATCATACCGTTTAATAAGCTAAAAGATAACATCTAAGTAAACAATTTAGAAAACGCATAACATATTTAAAAACATAATTTCAGGAATTTCCAACGTATACAATATTTGGAAAAATATCCGAATACTTTTATTCAGCCCTGTATAGGATATATAGATTTGTATATATACTACATAGGATGCTCAATTTTAGTTCAGTTAGGAAACGCGTAGCACACTTTAAAATTCTCCGTCTGGAGTTTCTGTCAATAAACGGAAATGTGTTCGCGAACTTTTGTGCTGCCCTGTATATGATCTACAGAATTTATACACACCACGTAATAGACAAAAAGCGAGTTAAAATTAAAATCGCGTTCACTAACTTAAAACGCACTTCCATGAATTATTGTTAACAGACAGTAGAGAATTGTTTTGTGTGTCCCTGTAAATGAATGATGACTGCTATACACACACTGTTCTGTAGTAAGTCTCTTGTAATGCACCTTAGTCATATATATAAATTTCAATGCGTTTAAAATAGTGAAACATTATTTAAATAAACCACAGACGATTTTTCTCCATAGACGTAATGTAACGGAATTCTTTTGACTATCCCTGTAAAGTAACTATAAGCGCTATGCACACTCTATTCTTATTCTATATTAAGCTTCTTCTAATACACCTTCGTGATATATATAAATTTCAATGCGTTTAAAATAGTGAAACATTATTTAAATAAACCGCAAATGATTTTTCCCCATAGACCGCAATGTAACGGAATTCTTTTGAGTGTCCCTGTAAAAAAACTATAAGTGCTACACACTTCCGTTGAAATAGGGAACATGCTATAGATAACGACAATAACATATAAAAATTGCAGAGCAATCTGAGCATATTTACGGGAGTTAGAGCACGGCCAGACGGCAGACAAACCGAAGTCATAAAAAATTTTCAACTAGGTTGGAAAGTGTTAAAAAGGATAAAAAAGATCCCATTTTGGAGTAAAGTCTTATTTATTATGTGAATCAACTTTAGGTAATTATATATACGGAAAAGGTACGAATTTTGATCAAAAATATAAAGATCTGCTCCAATCAATTCAAGTCGTTATGTCACTCATCAAACAACTGCTAAAACAAGGCTATTGTGTGATAGCAGACAATTTTTATGCATCATCACAATTGGCAGACATGCTTCTAAAATTTCAAACAGACACTTCAGGAACTGTAAAATTAAATCGAAAAGAAATATGCCTCAAGAACTGGTAAAATAGAAAATCACAAAAGATGAAACTGTTGCTTTTCGTCGAGGTAAAGCTCTTGTCATGAAGTGGAAAGATAAGAAAGATGTTAAGATGTAATAAATTTTCCATACCAATGACATCATATATTTAAAAAAATTTTGTACTTTCTGGAAAAACAACATACAATTTATATTTTCTTTTTAAATTTTATTTTCACTTAATGTATTTATGCTTCCTAATTCACTGTATGTTTTTTTATATTTTTATATGAATAGCTTTAAATGTAAAATAGTTATTTTTATTATGAATTTGTTAGATGTATTTGAATTTATCAATTTTTCAAGATTTTATTTTGAAGAACCAGCTACTTTAAGTCAAAATTGCCTCTAGTTAAAATTCTATTTTATTCAAAATTTTAATTTTGTTAAAAGTGATGGATACAAATACAACGTATTACAGCATATTTTATTTAACCCTTTCTGAGGCAGCGGGGAAAATTGATCCCATTTAATTTTAATCCCTAAATTTCAAATCTCTATCACAATTATTTAGTTTATTTTAGCTTTTATAATGTATGAGACAAGAAGCATTTAATTACTTCCCAATGAAGTTGTTATTTAATTCGTGTAACATTCTATCATATCAATTCTCGAGCAACGAAATTAATTTCCTTTAACCCGGGAGAACTCACTGCTTGAGGTTTTCTCTCACCATCATACTATTTTTTTGGTCCCAGCTGTTGCAATAAGACTCATATTTAAACCCTTTTTTTCATTTTAAATGAAATTTTAGAAACTGTTTTTATCATTTTATATATCTTTTGTGAATAAAGTATTAAGACAAACAAAAAGTGCTGATATGAAACGAATAAAAGGAAGGCAATTGGGCGCAGTGAGAAAACTTCTCACTCACGAGTTCTGGTGTGATAAGAAATGTAGCAAGTTCTCGCGGGTTAAAAAGGGTCTTTATAATAAACATTTTGTCAGTAAGTATCTTTTATAATATTTTAAAAGTCTTACTTAATGTGACAGTGTTTTCCATAAAATTAAAAACAATTATGAAATTTCTATTTATAGCATATCAAATACTTTTAATAAATAAGTACTGGCACTCTTTTTATATTAAGTAGCCAGTAGTTAGAAATTTATTTTATTAGACTATTACAATTTTTCCTAATAAATGAACATTTGCGGCTTAGTTGGGCTGCCATAAAAGTGAAAATAGCATATAATTTTGCAATAACCTAACTTTAAATCGGAAATTATACATGATATTTTTGTCAGCGTACAGTAATATATATCACAAATATAACGCAAAATATCGAAAGTTTTAAAATGTTGATAAGTTTATGTGTATTCTTTGTTTAGTAAAAAATGTCTTTATCAAACTTAAGAAAAAGTTACCTGTCACAGCTTTTTAAGAAAAACATCATTACTTTTACCTTCCACTTTAAAGGTTTCATTATCATTTTTTGTCGCATTTAAAATGCTGGAAAAATCAGAGAAGCATTATAAGTACTGATTTAAAAATAACATAAATATAGTAAAGTAATTTAAGAATTTCAAACAGAATTATAAGACTATATATAATTTTTATCTTCATGATTATATATTTTATTTTACCAACTACTTTATAAAAAAATATTAAATAAATAAATAAATAAACACTTTTCTATCTGTACGAAATTAATTGTAGATGGAAAGCAAGATCAATGACTAATATTTTAACATTGAAAACGGTGGAATAATTATTATTTTTTTTAATCTCCTGCATTAAACGTAAAAATGTATTTATTTGGAGTTTTTCTGTTGTGTGTTCTATAATTTACGCTCATACTTGTAACTTACTTTATCTAAAAACATTTGCTGTGAGATTATATTCATGCAAACAAACATCAACAACATTTTCACATATTTCTTTTTTGCTTCAATGATTATTTTGTGTATTTTAAAATACAAAAATCTTCTCAGAATTTTTTCTAAATGTTTATTTAGCTCCAAACCTTTAATAAATATTTGCGATTTTCATCTCGTGTTTACACGCAAGTTTTGCAGTTCATTGCACTGAAAACCACTTTTTATATTTTAAAAATGAGCTAGAATTTTGTTTATCAGCTTCGTTTTTTAACCCATTTTTGTACCATATTTTCTATTTATTAATTTATATATATGTTTAGATATATATGTGCAGAAAAGTTTCGCATATACAGGATGGTTCAAAATTCAGGGTATAAACAATACTCCTAATCAAGCACAATTCAACGTACAGTGACATCTTGTAATTCAATCAGAGACACGCTAGTAGTCGATTTCTCTTTTGAATAAAAGAACTGTTAGCATGCACTGAAAATTGTAGCAAAAAGTTGCTGTTATATATATATATACATATGTTATAGTCTGCTATTTTTTAGATCCATCCAGCAGTGGATGAAAAAATAGATATATAGTACAATATGTATAGTTAATAGATATACAGGATGAATCTAAACTTTTGGGCAAAATTTTAAGGGATGATAGTACACATCAAGACAAACAATTTTAATTAGAAAACTAAGGGTCCCAAACGTCTTCCGAAGAAGATAGGCTCCATTAAAGTTTAGACTCCAAAATTTCAAATGATTATAAAAAACGGAAAAATTGGTCGATTCGTTTGCGGTTTTCGCTAAAACTATTCTTTATGTCAGTATTTTCTTAAAAATAAATTTCAAAGATAAAGTGCAAGAAATGCCGATAGAGGACGCTTTAGACTTTGGAGTAACGAAAAAATATTTTTTAACGTTATTTTTTGTATCTCATTAAATGCTTTCAAAAGCTTAGGCTTAAACTTAAATTTTGAGCTCAAAATCTGAATCGTTGGGAGGGATTAACCCTTTCCGGCACAGACAATTTCTGTTCGTAAGATGAGAAATTACTGACTGACACCGGAATTTACAAACGACTTTTTTAGAAAATAAGAACTCCTTATTTTAAGCTTTCATTGTAGAAACAAAATTTTAGTAAATTATTCTTGGTGCCGAATGCAAGTTTGGAATTAAAATTAGGTTGGGGGGGGGGGTGGGACCACTGTGCCGGAAAGGGTTAAGTAGCGCAAACTGAACTGCGTTCAGGAGTTGAAATTTGAAACACCACCCTCCCCCACCACCACTCCTGAACACAGTTCAGTTATTCCCGATCTTGGTGTCGTAGACAAGGCAGAAACAATATGAGTTGTAATTTTCCAACTGGACGAAAAATGTCCGGGCCAGGATTCGAACTTGGGATCTCTTGAAGCTGTAAATGCACTATCAATGAGCTATCCCGGTTGAATCTGGAGGGCATAATTAATCCAGATTCAACCAGGATAGCTCAGTTGGTAGAGCATGGAAACTTCAGCCAAGAGATCGCAGATTCGAATCCTGGCCCGTATGATTTCTTTACCAATTTGAATAATTGTGTTAAAATTAATCCAGGCAGAAACTACTACCCCCTACACGTAAAATAAACGATGACAAAATTAAATAGAAAATTTATTCATAACAGACATGATCAATTTCTTCGCGCAAAATAAAAAGAAACAATTTGATGTATGCATGTAGTGCGAATATGAATGAAGGTTGACACGTAAAAAATGGTACACGCATGATGTTCGTGGGACATCACAAAAACTGCTCGAAAGAGTACCCACCAGCAACGAAGCAGGCCTCATGCCGCCGGCGGAGGGAGTTGCGAACGTTAGTGAATACCCCGGGCATCTCCCGGATATCGCCTGCTACGACGGCAATCCTTGCAACCAGGTCGGAGTCGGAGTCGACGGTAAAAAATAGATGTTCATTACTCCAAAGTCTAAAACGCCCTCTATCGGCATTTTTGAACTTTATCTTTAAAATTTATTTTTAAAATAAATTTTTAATTTAATTTTGTCATCCCTCTATCGTTTATTTTACATGTAGGGGGTAGTAGTTTCTACCTGGTCTACGACATTAAGATCGGGAATAACTGAACTGTGTTCAGGGGAGTTCAAATTTCAACTCCAGAACACAGTTCAGTTTGCGCTACTTAACCACTCCCAACGATTCAGATTTTCAGCAGAAAATTTAAGTTTAAGTCTAAACTTTTGAAAGCATTTACTCAGATACAAAAAATAACGGTAAAAAACAGTTGTTCGTTACTCCAAAGTCTAAAGCGCCCTCTATCGACATTTTTTAAACTTTTTCTTTAAAATTTATTTTTAAGAAAATACTGACATAAAGACTAGTTTTAGTGAAAACCGCAAACGAATCGACTAATTTTTCCGTTTTTTATAATTATTTGAAATTTTGGACCATACACTTTAATGGCGCCTTCGGAAGACGTTTGGGAACCTTAGTTTCCTATTTAATATTGTTTGTCTTGATGTGTACTATCCCCCCTTAAAGTTTTGCCCAAGAGTTTAGATTCACCCTGTATACGTATAGATATATATATGTGTAGAAAGTTTCGCATGTCAAAGGTGTTTCAAAATTCAGGGTACAAACTCTATGGGGAGACAAAATACTCCTAAACAAGCAAATATTAGCATACAGTGAATGGTCGTAACTTAAGCAGAGAAGAAATGCTAGTGGTCGTTTTCTGTTTTGAATAAAAGAACTGTTTGCACTGAAAATTGTAGTAAAAAGTTGTTATATATATATATATATATATATATATATATGTATATACAAGAGTCAAACCCAGAACCTGTGAATGAAGCTGTTAACACTTTACCAAATAATCTATCCTAGATAACTTAGGTAGTCCCAACTCAATCAGACGAACTTTTGGCATTTACATCCAGTCTGCGACACATAAAGCAGCTCAACAGTTTAAATCTCAGGTAATGCAACTCCACATTAAACGATGCATGCGTAAGGATATTGTAAAATTTGTCAATCAATAAAACTGATTGATAAATCATGCAAGTTGATATTTCTCTAAATGGGTAAAAGTTCTCCCTTCAGCTCTTTTTCCTCAAGTGAGACTTCATTAAGTTGACTAAATATACGGAATAATCCAAACCGCTTCAAGAAATAGTCATCAATACTGTTAAATAAATTTTACATTATTACAAATTCTTATATGATGATATTATATTTCCCACCAATCAGTTTAACTCTGACTGTTAGTTTGATGATCTAATAATTATTTTTTATGACGACATAAATAATTATACTTTAATTACATTACAAAACATATTAATTACATTTGCCTTCTGAAAAGTATAAGAATGAAATTTTATTGTATCACATTCTCTGTCATTCTGGTTCCCGACTACAAAACATTTCATTTTAACTTAGTTCAGTGAAGAAAACCACAAAAAAAAAAGTTCTTTTAAAGTTTGCCTTCTTATGTTAGTGCATATATAGGGGAAGGCACAACAACTTTTTCTCTGGACCCAGGTTGACTCTTCGTGGATCTGAAAAAATGGCTGGGTAAAGTATTCAATGTTAGTAACATTGGAATGTACCCCCCCTACATTTGTATCTTTTTAAACAAACGTAATAAATTATTCTGATAAGATTGGTCAAATTAGCTGGCGACATTTTTGCTTTCTTAATTTTCTTCTTTAAATTCCCTTTTGTTGCATTATTTCAGGAAGAAAAAAGTGTTTATCATTGGGTAAACTTAATTTATTAAAATTAATCCTTAGTATTCAGAAAAAAATATATATTTGTTCAATTTCTGTAATGTTAATATTAATTTGAAAACCCATATTTAGTATACCTCTTTCATTTAAACTGGATGCAGACATGGCCATAGCAACAGCAGCGTTGCCAAATGTGGATATTTTTTATACAGAATTTCCGAATTCACACCAAACAGTTTCAATAGTTATTTTAGTTTTATATAATGATAGTTATTTCGTATTCAAAAAAAAAAGTTATTATTTAAAATTTTATTTTCTGAATTTTGAATTTCTGAAAAACAAATCTGGTAAATATGTGAACACTGATAAGAAGTAATGAGTAGAGATGTGAATAATGTACAACATAATATTAGTTAAAACGGAAATGCAAAAATCAGTCTTTTTAACTTTAAGTTAAATTACTTTTAGAAATTTCAATGTGAGTAATTTTAATAAACACAAAATAAGTTTTACTATAAATATGCATCTATCGCATAATTTATTTATTCCTTAACTATCAAAATGCCATCCTTTCGTTTTAGGTTGCTTCAATGAGTTGTTACATTAATGTATTCATTGCAATTTGCTGAATGTGGATCATTGTAAGCGCAAGTTTAAGAAGTTATTAAGGGAATTTGGAGAAATACGTTTAAGTTATTTGACACTGTGATGTGAAATCACATATAGTTTTAAATTAGCTATTTTTTACTTTAATAAATCTCCCTTTCTATAATTCATTTATTAAAGTTTTGATAAATTTTATTTAAGCTCTTTGCGTTCTTATTCAGAACAAATAAAAGAATTAGATCAGCTTTTTTGCTCCCACGCAAATTCTGATCTTTAGTCCTGACGTGCGATCAAACGCTTAAATCAGATGAAAAACAAAAACTAAAAGAAATATTTCGGTCTCTTAATTAACTCTGCTACTTTTCATGTACGTTATATCTTTTTCAATATGCAGCTGTTTCTTCGTGAATCATAAAAGGATGTTCTGCGGTCCTTATTTTGTCTATCTAGGAACTTCTCATGGGATGCGAAAATTCTTCAGTAACGTAATTATTGGCGGTATTTAATCTTGTTAAAAATTGCTACTTTCGCGATAAGTTCAAACAGTTATCCATATGTTCCTTATTAACGGATACGTTATGATTCATGTACTCTCGCCAAATTTATGATGCCAGAAAAAAAAAACGAAGAAATTTACAGCGTATGTGTGTCAGCATTCCTTCTCTGATTGCCGGCCTGAAAACATGTAGATTGTGAGTCTATTGTACGAACATTAAGGCACCACCCACTCGCTTATTTTATGCTGCTGTGCTTGTGCTTTTTATTAAAAGTTCTTCAAAATCTTCATGGATGAATTCGACTCAATCTTTCTTCCAGAAAGGGATTTTTTTTTATTTTTCTAAAAGAACCTGGCATTAATTATTTCCCACTATTTATTTTCAAAATCACTTTTCACGGCTAACTAAAGTCATCATCATTACAGACACAGAAAGGATATGAGCACAAATTTGTTCAATCTTAGACTTGATTTAATCTTAGACGTGGAAGTTAATGTTTTGCATAAGGGTTTCGGTACTTAGCTATAATTTCTTTTCTTTATTTAATGATTGTTTGAAATGTAAAGTAAATTTTCAATCGAAATGTTCAACCAAAATATTAAAATTTAAAAGAGTTTTGTTAAACTGTGTTTATTGTACTTAAAAATGCATTATTGAAACATTGATATAATATATTCATACATATGTGTTTATGTGTAATACATTTATTATAATGTAAACAACTTTTAAGCGAATACAGATTCCTTTGTTATATATTTTTTCATCACTATGTTTTCTTTATCCCTTTGATTATGGGGTTGGCACATATGTCGTCCCAGTGTCTATTTCTTTTTCTCTATTCGCACCACTTTTTGAAAAATAATCTCTGTCATACACTTATGCTAGTAATACTTTCAAAATAAATTTTAATCCACCACAAAGATTTTTTTTGTAAATTATGTTACAGGTGAATATGAAAATAGACGCCAGCCTTAGCCCGTAATCAAAAGGTTATACTCTCGAAAAGTTGAATGTATTATTTTTATTTTAAAGAAATAAAAATAATCAACTAAGGAATACATTTAAAAAATTAATTAAGTTTATATAGAATTTATTTTTCCATGCTTTCGCGTATTATGTCAAACCTCTTGTGGGGGGGGGGGGATGTATTTTGATTATTGTGGTGTTTAGTTAGAAATGTAATTAATAGATGGCAGCGCTACAGCGAACTACGTTACCTACCGGTATTAAGTTTTGTTTACTGTTAAAAATGTATCTGTTACGTGTGTTGTGTAGATGTACGTGTTTGTGAGTTAAATGTCAATTAAACGTCTTTACAGTCCACCTCGAGTTATTAATAATAATGTTGCTTCAATTACTTTAATTTAAGTATATAATATAAAATATTATGGCGACGCAGGTCAAGTTTTTACCGGAATTAAATTGAAAAGAAATTCCAACTGAGCAAAATGGCGAAACTTCGGGTTTTACATCTACAAGAGTATACGCTGTAGAGTAATATTCTAAATACGTACGTCATTTCTAGGGCGGTAAGTGCTGACATTTTTTTTTCTTCTTTGCAATAAATAAAAAGTAATTATGTTTGCAAATTTTAAGGAATTTAACGATTCCATAGAATCGTTTCAATCATATGTTAAGAGGTTGGAACAGAGTTTTTTATTACATGATGTTGAAGAAAAAAAAAGGTACTTGCCATTATTTCATGTATGGGGCCTAAATTATATAATTTACTGTCTGATTTAACGTTTCCTAAAAATCCGGAAGCATTAAAATATGCGGAAATAGTTGAAATTCTGTTAAAGCACATAAGCCCCACCCCTAATAAATTTTGTTCTAGAATTAAATTCCGTAACTCTTATCAAAATAAAAATGAATCCATACAAGATTTTGTTTCAAAATTAAAGAAGTTAACTACATTCTGTGCTTTTGCTGGTGAAACTTTAAATGAAAATTTGTTAGAACAATTTTTACGAGGTTTAAAAAATGAAAGTATCCAAAGTAAATTACTTTCACAAATAGAGGATTTAACATTTGAGAAAGCCATTGAAAAAGCAATTATTTTGCAAAATAACGAACATGATATTTCTGAATTGAAACACAAAAATGTAAATGTTAATAAATTGAAATATTCTAAAAATGTTCAACCGAATAAAATTTCAAATAATTTCCAGAAACCGAAAATTAACAATGTAAATAAGGGGAATTTTGAAGTAAATAAAAATAAATTACAATGTTATAGATGTGAAAATCCATCCCATCTTGCGAACAAGTGTAAGCATATAAATACAATTTGTAAAATATGTAAAAAAAGAGGCCATCTTGGTAAAGTATGTAAAAGTAGTTCTCAGAAGAAACAAATGTATTGCAAACTGTCGACATTTTATCTGTCAGTCATGATAAAAGTTCTACACCTATAAAAGTGTGGGTTTTAATTGAAAACAAAGCTAAAGCTGAAATGGAGGTAGACACGGGCTCCGGAATTTCCGCGGTACCTGTAAATCGTTTTAGGAGAATTTTTCCGAATAATAAAATTTTTCCACCAGACGTTCAATTGAGAACTGTAACGGGTGAGGTGTTTACACCTGTGAGGTATGTAACAGTAGATGTTTCTTATGCAAATATTACTAAAAATCTTAAATTGTATTTAATTAAAGAAGATAATTTCCCACTTTTATTTGGCAGAGACTGGGTAGCTGCATTTAATTTGTTTCCCACTAATTTTAAATCTGTGTATATCAATGAAATTGCAAATTCTACTGATAAATTGAAAGCATTATTAAATGATTTTTCTGATTTATTTTCGGATAAAGTAGGGGAAATAAAAGGTTTGAAAGCAGAACTTTATCTAGAAAAAGGTTCTACGCCCATATTTTGTAAGGCTAGTACAGTCACGTATGCTCTACGTAATACAGTAAATGATGAAATTCAAAGGTTACAGGATGAGGGTATTATTAAACCTGTCACCAGTAGTAAGTGGGCAACTCCTATAGTTCCAGTGGTAAAACCAAATGGTAAAATACGTTTATGCAGAGATTTTAAAGTTACAGTAAATAAATTTTTGAAGGTGGAAAAATATCCTTTACCTAGGGTAGAGGACATGTTAGCTACTTTAGGTAGTGGTTTACATTTTACTAAAATTGATTTAAATCAAGCTTATCTTCAGTTACCTGTAGACGAAAAATCACAGGAATTGTTAACTATAAACACTCTGAAGGGCTTATTTCAATTTTTAAAGTTACCAATGGGTCTTACTAGCTCTCCAGCAATTTGGCAAAGATCTGTTGAACAAATATTAAGTGGTATTGATGGTGTCACTGTGTTCATTGATGATATTGGTGTTACAGGGGAAACGAATGAAATTCATTTAACAAGGCTAAAAAGAGTCTTAGAAAGATTACGTGAATATAATATTAGGATAAATAAAGATAAATCAATTATTCTGGCTGACCATATTACATATTGTGGTTATAAAATTGATAAGCAAGGTATTCATAAAACTCAAGATAAAATTGAAGCTATTGTCAATGCTCCTAGACCAATTAATGTGTCACAAGTTAAAGCTTTTTTAGGCTTAGTCACATATTATTCTAATTTTGCACCAAATTTATCTACAATTGCTCATCCTTTAAATCAATTGCTCAAAAAGAATGTAAAATTTATTTGGTCTCCTGTTTGTGAACAAGCATTAAAAAATATAAAAAATGAAATTATTTCAGAAAGAGTTCTTAGACATTTCAACCCTAAATTGCCTTTAGTATTAGCAACAGATGCTTCTCCATACGGTATCTCTGCAGTTCTTTCGCATGTGATGCCATATAACGTGGAAAAACCAATTGGTTTTGTGTCCGGAACGCTTACGAATGCAGAAAAAAAGTATAGCCAGGTGGATAAGGAAGCACTAGCTATTATTTTTGGAGTAAAGAATTTTTTTCAATATTTATATGGTGATAGGTTTACTTTATTTACAGATAGTAAACCACTTGTTTCTATTTTTTCTCCAAATAAAAGTATTCCTGTTCTTTCAGCTGCTCGGATGCAAAGATACGCATTATACTTACAAGCGTTTAAATATGATATTCGCTATAAGAAAACATCCGAACATGGAAATGTCGATGCTCTTTCACGACTTCCATTACGTAATGAAGATTTACCCCCACAATTAAATTCAAGTAATGTAATTGATGAATCTGATTTTTTTCAAATTAACCAAATTTCTACATTGCCTTTAAACGCCAAATCAATTGCTGTAGCTACAAAATCTGATCCTTTATTACGTGAACTCTTTCATCATCTAATTTCTGGTTCTCCAATTCCTAAAAAATTACTTTTTGGTGGCAAACAAGAAGAATTTACTCTTCAACATAGTTGTATTTTAAAAGGATGTAGAGTAATAACCCAGAAGTTCACCGCAAACAAATTTTACATGATTTACACTTTGGACATTTCGGTATAGTGAAAATGAAGTCCTTAGCTCGCAGTTTGGTTTGGTGGCCAGGGATTGACCAAGATATTGAAGATCTTGCACGAAATTGCACTATTTGTGTCAATTTAAAAAATAATCCTCCTAAGGTAACTCATCATTGGGAATGGCCTACAGCTCCATGGCAAAGAATTCACATAGATTATTTTGGTCCTGTGATGGGTAAAATGCTTTTACTGGTGGTTGATGCTCATAGCAAATGGCCTGAAGTTTTTATTGTTCCTAATACAACATCAGAACATACCATTTCTTGTCTTTCTTCTCTTTTTGCCAGATACGGGTATCCTATATCTCTGGTATCTGATAACGCAAAACAATTTACTTCTGAAGAATTTGAGACATTTTTGAAGAATCATGGGGTTAAACATAGGTTTAGTGCTCCATACCATCCAGCTACAAATGGTCAGGCAGAGAGATATGTACAAATTCTCAAACGAAGGTTAAAAGCCTTATCTTCTGAAGCTGGTACTTTACAGATGAAAATAAATAACTTTCTTTTACAATGTAGAAAGTTGCCTCATGTTACTACGGGGGAAAGTCCTGCATCTCTATTTCTAAAACGAAATATAAGAACGAAAATAGATTTGATAATTCCAAATGTTACAAATTTTGTGCATGATAAACAAAATGCGAGAAAGCCCAATTCTAAAGTAAAAGAATTTCAAATTAATCAGAAAGTGGCTGTAAGAAATTATACTCCAGAAGCCAAGTGGAAAATTGGTCGCATTATTGCAAGAGAGGGCAAGTTGCATTATAGAATTCAAGTTGGTTCGAATATTTGGAAAAGGCGTATTGATCAGATAACTAATGTTGGTTCGAAGATACATCTATCTAATGATTCAAATTCTGAAGAGAGTGGTACAGAAAGTCACAAAAGTGATAATGCAGTTGTTAATCAAAGTGATTCTTCCTAGTGTCCCAGATTTTCGACCAGCTGACTCTGTTGTCCCATCTACTCCAAATCCTCAACCAGATGATTGTGTTGTCCCAGCTCCTCCAAATCCTAAACCAGATGACTTTGTCCTCCCAAATACTCAAAGTCCTGCTCCAGTGAACTCTAAAGTGATCCCTTCAGTTCCAAAAACCATGGTGCCCAATACTTCTATTGATGATGCTAAAGATACTTTAATTAACTCTTCTTCTTCCCAACAGGTGCCTAGAAGATCCACCACGAAAAGAAAAGCTCTCTGTAAATTCCCAAATTAAGGAGGGGAGAATATGTGATGTTTAGTTATAAATGTAATTAATAGATGGCAGCACCACAGCGAACTACGTCACCTACCGGTATTAAGTTTCGTTTACTGTTAAAAATGTATCTGTTACGTGTGTTGTGTAGATGTACGTGTTTGTGAGTTAAATGTCAATTAAACGTCTTTACAGTCCACCTCGAGTTATTAATAATAATGTTGCTTCAATTACTTTAATTTAAGTACATAATATATAATAATTATTTTAAGAAAATACAAACTTAGTATAGATATACAATATCGATATTTTGAAATAAGTAAAGAAAATAAAAAAGCATTAAATTGTAACTATATGTCTTTTTTAATTACCTTATTTCTAATGTTTATCTTAATTTGGTTATTTCCCTTTTGGTGTTGTATATTTAACAAAAGATTTTTTTTTTAATTTAAACGAACAAAAAATAGAGAATAAATTTTCGATCACTAAATCATATATTAAAATTGCCAAAAATAAAAAAAAATATGATTTAATAATGAATATATTTATTATTTTTTCAATTAGTTTATTTAGAATTTTTATCTGGATTATTTTACAAATTGTTTCATAAAAATATATTTAGAAACTTTTTTTTTTTTTTCAGAAAACGAAAATTTAGTAAAAAAGAAAATTCATGATCCTAGTATCACATTTTATGTTTAAAAAATTTCTAGAATGTTACATGTACATTTTTTGTATATTCTGTGTTAAAGGGAAAAAAATATTTGGACACTTTCGGTTTTATGTTCATATCTTCACGCTTACATTATTATTTTTCAGTATCTGAAAGAGTTTGCTCTGAAATCATTTTCATGCAAATACAAATCAACTTTATTTTGACAGGTTTCTATTTTGCTTCAGTGGTTACATTATCTTTTTTATATAATAATTTTTTTTTATTATTCTCAAATTTTTTCTGATGATGTTGATTAACCATTTATTAATGTCATATTTTTGCACGCACATTTTACGCTTCGTTTGCGTTAACTAGTTTTTTGTGGGTTATAAATATTAGATAGTATTAATCCTAATCATATTTTATTATTATTATTTCTTGAAGTTTATATAATTATTATTTTTTTTTAAATAATGAAACTTATGAAAACGAAACCTGTCTAGAAAGAAAACCTGAATTAAATTGAACATTTTTTCAAAGTCGTCCTTGAAAATAATACCATACAAGTATACCTGATAAGACGGTAACACCTCTAAAACGCAAGTTTGCGCTCTGGTGTATGCAACATCATTTTTTATGTTACAAATATTGGATGGCAATAATTCTAATCATTTCCCCTTTTTATATTTTCTTGAAGTTGATATAATTATTAATTTTAACTGAACAATAACAATAAAAAAACGGAATAAGATAAAGGGAATATTTTCATAAACCCGACGAAAATATACCATATAATTATATCTGATAAGAGGAAAACCTGTCTGAACACGGTTTAACATCTTGGTGTCTGTAACATCTTTTTTTGTGTTGTAAATATTGGATGGTAATAATGCTAATCATTTTCGATTATTTTTTTCTCATCTCTTGAAATTTATATATATTTTTTAAATATTCAGTAAAATTTATAAAAACTGATTCTGATAAAGGGAACATTTGCATAAGCCCCATAAAAAGTATGTTACATAAGTGTACCTGAAAAGACGGAAAACTGCCTAAAACGCAATTATTTTTTTATTTTTAATGACTCGCCTCAGTAGGTTCTACTGCCTTAGTAATGTTACACCGTTTTTTATATGAAAATATTTTTTGAAAAATGTTACTTTTCTCTTTCAAGTAAAATAGCTTCTAATAGTATACTGATACATACTAAGGAATTATCCAGCTAATGAAGATTTTTGTCTCTGTTTTTCGATTACTATTAATGAACATTTTCATAGATAACACACAAGTGCAAGGTAAAAAAAAAAGACATATGTTCTTCATCTACAAAAACAAAATATAACCAGGAACGAAAATATCAATAACCGCATCCGAGTTACCCATGGTCACAAAAAAGTGTTCTTTATCTTTAAGAAAATTACAAATCAATATATTTTCATAACTTAAAAAAAAGTTTCCGTCACTGCTATTGATTTTAGGAAACGTGCATTCAAAAAGCTATAATTCGGGTTGCGAAATGGGATTAATACACTCTAAAAACTACGCGAAAACGTTTATGAAAATTAGTGGCAGCAACAGATACTTTCTTTTTATAAAATCTTTAATATTTTCAAGGTTTCTAAGTATAAAGAGCCCTTTTTCAGATTCGTTGCTAACTCGGAAGAGTTATATATTTTCGTTCCTGGTTATATAATATTTTCCTAGATCAAGAGATATGTCTCTTTCATTTTTTAACAATGTAGGGTAAATGTACCAATAGTCGGCCACTTAACTGTTTTTTTGTATATAAACCATAACGTAGAATTTTTTAAAAACGACACAACATTTTTAACAGTGATATATGTTAAAACATACGTTTCTTATTATGTTTCAGCAATTATTTTTAAAAAACACGGTAATAGTTTTTTTTTAGACAAAGTTAAAAAGGGCAAGTTCTCCAATAGTCGGCCACTTTAAAGCTAATGTTCGGCCATCACTGCACCAATAGTCGACCACTTCAGAATTTTGTCACTTTCTTCTATCTTTACAAGAAGAAAGTATTGGATTCATGAAAATTTTCGACTTCTGGTTTTCGTTGGATTTATACGTTTTAGAAGGTCCTGAACACGATTTGACTGTTTTTAGAAAATGTCTGTCTGTGACTCTGTCTGTATGTGACAACAATTTTGTGGGCGCTCTATCTCAAGAACTAATACTCGGAATTTAATAAAACTTTAGATTCAGTTAGTCCCTGATATAAATTGGTGCTGATTAGTTTTTGGTAAAAATCGCCCTGCAGGTGGTGCTGATATGCAACATTTTTCACGATTTCCGCAATAGCTCTATCTCAAGATCTAATTCTCGGAATTTAATAAAACTTTATATTCAGTGAGTCCCTGATATAAATGGGTGCTGATTAGTTTTTGGTAAATATCGCCCGGCAGGTGGCGCTGCTATGCGGCATTTTTCGCGCTTTCCGCAATAGCTCTATCTCAAGAACTAATGCTCGGAATTTGATAAAACTTTAGATTCAGTGAGTCCCTGATATAAATGGGTGTTGATTAGTTTTTGGTAAAAATCGCCCGGCAGGTGGCGCTGCTATGCGGCATTTTTCGCGATTTCCGCAATAGCTCTATCTCAAGATCTAATTCTCGGAATTTAATCAAACTTTATATTCAGTTAGTCCTTGATATAAATGGTGCTGATTAGTTTTTGGTAAATATCGCCCGGCAGGTGGCGCTGCTATGCGGCATTTTTCGCGATTTCCGCAATAGCTCTATCTCAAGAACTAATGCTCGGAATTTGATAAAACTTTAGATTCAGTTAGTCCCTGATATAAATTGGTGCTGATAAGTTTTTGGTAAAAATCGCCCAGCAGGTGGCGCTGCTATGCAGCATTTTTCGCGATTTCCGCAATAGCTCTATCTCAAGATTTAATTCTCGGAATTTAATAAAACTTTATATTCAGTTAGTCCGTGATATAAGTTGGTGCTGATTAGTTTTTGGTAAAAATTGCCCAGCAGGTGGCGCTGCTATGCGGCATTTTTCGCGATTTCCGCAATAGCTCTATCTCAAGAACTAATGCTCGGAATTTAATAAAACTTTAGATTCAGTTAGTCCCTGATATAAATTGGTGCTGATTAGTTTTTGGTAAAAATCGCCCTGCAGATGGCGCTGCTATGCAGCATTTTTCGCGATTTCCGCAAAAGCTCTATCTCACGAACTAAAACTCGGAATTTAGTAAAACCTTATATTCAGTTAGTCCCTGATATAAATTGATTCTGATTAGTTTTTGGTAAAAATCGCCCAGCAGGTGGCGCTGCTATGCGGCATTTTTCGCGATTTCCGCAATAGCTCTATCTTAAGAACTAATGCTCGGAATTTAATAAAACTTTAGATTCAATTAGTCCCTGATATAAATTGATGCTGATTAGTTTTTGGTAAAACTCGCCCGGCAGGTGGCGCTGCTATGCAGCATTTTTCGCGATTTCTACAATAGCTCTATCTCAAGATCTAATCCTCGGAATTTAATAAAACTTTATATTGGTGCTGATTAGTTTTTGGTAAAAATCGCCCAGCAGGTGGCGCTGTTATGCAGCATTTTTCGAGATTTCCGCAATAGCTCTATCTCACGCAATTTTGCATCCTACCGTTTTGGGGTACGAAAAGACCATTGGTTGGGTCACATGTTTGAGAAAATTCGATTAGTGGGTCATTTTAGGGTCACTACGAGTCAAACTAATTTTATCTAAAAACGACAAACGATTTTGACTAAATTTTGTATCCTACCGATTTGGTGTACGAAAAGACTAATGGGCTGGGTCACAAGTTAAGGGTCACATGTTAAGGTCCAAGGTAATTTTATCTTATCTAATAAATGTCTTTAACGATTTTGACTACGTTTTGTGTCCTAACTTTTTGGGATACAAGAAAACCATTTGGCTGGGTCACATGTTCGAGAAAATTCGATTAGTGGGTCATTTGGCGGTCACTATGGGTCAAACAAATTGCATTTAAAAACGGTTTAAGCGATTTTGACTAAATTTTGTATGCTACAGTCGACTGAAAAAAAAAAATAATAATAATAATAATAATAAATAAAAATAAATAAACGCTGGTACCCCTTGTGGTCGCGCTCAAATTGAAGTTAGATTAAAGTGGGTTTTGAATCGAATTATGCATTTTGAATCCCGAAGTGGAAAAGCAAAGGGAGGGGCAGTCCCAACTGCCTCATTCCAATCTAGTTGTTTTAACACTTTTCAACAGAATTGAAAAGCAAATAATGGGGGTACCAACTGCCGCATCTAATCGAGTTGCTTTTAACACTTTTCAACATATTTGAAAAGCAAATATGCATACATTCGTGCATCAGCGAAGGGGCGATCCCAATTGCCACATCACGGCATTCCGATCTAGTTGTTTTAACACTTTTAAGCATTTTGAGCATGAAATATATTTAGTATGTAGTTTATTAGTATACGAGTTCATTTTGAACCCCGCAGTGGAAAAGCGTAGGGAGGGGCGGTCCCAACTGCCGCATTCAAATCTAGTTGTTTAACACATTTCAACAGAATTGAAAAGCAAATAATGGGGGTAGCAACTGCCGCATCTAATCGAGTTGCTTTTAACACTTTTCAACATAGTTGAAAAGCAAATATGCATACATTCGTGCATCAGCGAAGGGGCGATCCCAATTGCCGCATCACGGCATTCCGATCTAGTTGTTTTAACACTTTTAAGCATTTTGAGCATGAAATATATTTAGTATGTAGTTTATTAGTATACGAGTTCATTTGGAACACCGCAGTGGAAAAGCGTAGGGAGGGGCGGTCCGAACTGCCGCATTCCACTCTAGTTGTTTTAATACTTTTCAACAGACTTGAAAAGCAAATAATGAGGGTACCAACTGCCGCATCTAATCTAGTTTAAGAAAAAGCTACTGCGTACGAGCATTTGCGACTTTAAAGTAACCCCGATATCGAATATCACTTTTCTATCCCTATTAATTCTAAATAAATCATAATTTAGAATGATAAACAACAATTACTGATAATTTCAATTTTGTAAATTTCGAATTTTATAGAAACCATTCTTTGCGGGAGCTTATATCTTAAAAGAAACCCCCATGCAAAATTTGAAGTTTCAAAGCCACAGAAATTGCAATTTAAAAAAAAATTTAGTTGCTTTTAAATTTCAAATTTTTTAGAAACTGTTCGGCTACGGTCAGACCACTTACGTATGGAAAAGGTTATCCATGTCTAATTTCAAGTTTCTACTCTAAACTTTATTAAAAAAACATAATTCAGAACATTTTCCTCTCATTTCAGCATTCTAAATTTCCAAATTTTTAGAAGCCTTTCTGAGCCGGTTGTTTATGTCTTAAAATTGACCACCATGCCAAATTTTAAGTTTCCAGCAACAAAACTATCACAGATTTTGAAACTTTAGAACGTTTATTTGGTTCTGTACCCTTTGAAATGCCGTTTTTTTAAGAAACAATTTCGTACCAGCGTTTACATGTTAAAAATGACAGAATTAGGAAATTTTAAATTTCTCTCCCTAGTAATTCCATATGAATCGTAATTTAGAATGTTTTTAGAATATTCACTGTTTTTTTCATTTTCTAAAATTCCCCCTTTTTTTAATTGCCTTGATCCAGAATTTACCTCTTAAAAGTAACAGACATGTTAAATTTCAAGTTTATATTCCTAACAATTCTACATGAATTGTAATTTAGAACTTTTTCCACTCATTTCACACTTTTAAATTTCGAATTTTTTAGAAAACAAAAACCATGCCAACTTTCAAGCGGGCAAAAAGGGCACGTTTGGAATGTTTTTTGCTCATCCATCTACTTACGAAAAGTGGCCCTGACGTAAAATATAGTCTATGTCGGAGCAGAGACTGCCACCTTTACTTTTGAAATTATTTCGGTAGTTCTAGTAGTTTCCCGTACAAACAAACAAACAAGCACGTAAAAAAAGATTTTTTTTATATAAAATTATTTTAGATGTAGAGATAAAGTTATATCTATCAAACAACAAAAAAAAAAAGTGACACTCCGGGAGTGCCGACAGAAGTGAAAACTTGAACAATTACGTGTGTATTTTTTTATTCATCAGGAAATGTTTTATTGTGCAGGAAATACTTTTAAATCAAGTGTTTTTTTATTCATTATTATAAACTACTACTACAAAAATTATATTACAATTTTCATTTAATGCGCTATTGTACATGAAAAATCATGCATATTATTTTACATACAAAAATTTCGGGAACCAGACTTCAGTCGCACTATACCGCTCACATTTTTCTGCGTTATTATACCGCTTACTATACCGCTTACATTTTTCTGCGTTACTATACCGCGTACATTTTTCTGCGGTACTATACCGCTTTCTATACCACTTACATTTTTTCTGTGTTACTATACCGCTTACTATGCCGCTTACATTTTTCTGCGTTACTATACCGCTTACATTTTTCTGCTCTTACTATACCGCTTACATTTTTCTGCGTTTACTATACCGCTTACATTTTTTCTGTGTTACTATACCGCTGACATTTTTCTGTGTTACTATACCGCTTACTATACCGCTTCTATACCATTTACTATACAGCTTACTATAACACTTACTATACCGCTTACATTTTTCTGCGTTACTATACCGCTTACTATACCGTTTACATTTTTTCTCCGTTACTATACCGCTTACTATACCGCGTACTATCCCGCTTACATTTTTCTGCGCTTATTCTACCGCTTACATTTTTCTGCGTTTACTATACCGCTTACTATACCACTTACATTTTTTCTGTGTTACTATACCGCTTACTATACAGCTTACTATACCGCTTACTATGCCGCTTACATTTTTCTGCGTTACTATACCGCTTACATTTTTCTGCGTTACTATACCGCTTACATTTTTCTGCTCTTACTATACCGCTTACATTTTTCTGCGTTTACTATACCGCTTACATTTTTTCTGTGTTACTATACCGCTGACATTTTTCTGTGTTACTATACCGCTTACTATACCGCTTCTATACCACTTATTATACAGCTTACTATACCGCTTACTATACCGCTTACATTTTTCTGCGCTTACTATACCGCTTACTATACTGCTTACATTTTTCTGCGCTTCCTATACCTTACTATACCTCTTACATTTTTCTACGTTTACTATACCGCTAACTATACCACTTACATTTTTTCTGTGTTACTATACCGCTTACTATGCCGCTTACATTTTTCTGCGTTACTATACCGCGTACTATACCGCTTACATTTTTCTGCGCTTACTATACCGCTTACTATACCACTTACATTTTTCTGCGTTTACTATACCGCTTACATTTTTCTGTTTTACTATACCGCTTACATTTTTCTGCGCTTACTATACCGCTTCTACAGCATTTACTATACAGCTTACTATACCGCTTACTATAACGCTTACTATACCGATTACATTTTTCTGCGTTACTATACCGCTTACAATTTTCTGCGCTTAATATACCGCTTACTATACCGATTCTATACCACTTACTATACAGCTTACTATACCGCTTACTATAACGCTTACTATACCGCTTACATTTTTCTGCGCTTACTATACTGCTTACATTTTTCTGCGCTTCCTATACCTTACTATACCTCTTACATTTTTCTACGTTTACTATACCGCTAACTATACCACTTACATTTTTCTGCGTTTACTATACCGCTTACTATGCCGCTTACATTTTTCTGCGTTACTATACTGCTTACTATACCGCTTACATTTTTCTGCTCTTAGTATACCGCTTACATTTTTCTGCGTTTACTATAGCGCTTACCTTTTTTTCTGTGTTACTATACCGCTGACATTTTTCTGTGTTACTATACCGCTTCTATACCACTTACTATACAGCTTACTATACCGCTTACTATAACGCTTACTATACCGCTTACATTTTTCTGCGCTTACTATACTGCTTACATTTTTCTGCCCTTCCTATACCTTACTATACCTCTTACATTTTTCTACGTTTACTATACCGCTAACTATACCACTTACATTTTTCTGCGTTTACTATACCGCTTACTATACCACTTATATTTTTTCTGTGTTACTATACCGCTTACTATACAGCTTACTATACCGCTTACTATGCCGCTTACATTTTTCTGCGTTACTATACCACGTACTATACCGCTTACATTTTTCTGCGCTTACTATACCGCTTACTATACCACTTACATTTTTCTGCGCTTACTATACCGCTTCTACAGCATTTACTATACAGCTTACTATACCGCTTACTATAACGCTTACTATACCGCTTACTATAACGCTTACTATACCGCTTACATTTTTCTGCGTTACTATACCGCGTACTATACCGCATACAATTTTCTGCGCTTACTATACCGCTTACTATACTGCTTACATTTTTCTGCGCTTCCTATACCTTACTATACCGCTTACATTTTCTACGTTATTATACCACTTACATATTTCTGCTTTACTATACCGCTTACTATGTCGCGTACTATACCGCTTACAGTTTTCTGCGTTACTATACCGCGTATTATACCGCTTACATTTTTCTGCGTTACTATACCGCGTACTATACCACTTACATTTTTCTGCGCTTACTATACTGCTTACTATGCCGCTTACATTTTCCTGCGCTTGCTATACCGCTTACATTTTTCTGCGTTTACTATACCGCTTCCTATACCACTTGCATTTTTTTGCGTTTACTATACCGCTTACTATGCCGCTTACATTTTTCTGTGCTTACTATACCACTTACATTTTTCTGCGCTTACTATAACGCTTACTATACCGCGGTGCAATAGCGCACAGGCATGCTTGCGCCGCGCCCGTCCCGCCCTAGATCATACCTAACTATACACAATACATGTACATACTTATATACAGAGGTGTCGGTTACAGTAACAGTGTCGCGAGTTCAATGGTTTTTTCCCATCTCAAAAAATGCCCAACGCGCCTAAAGAAGTTTTCACTTCAATAAACTCAAAAAAGTACAATAAGTTATGTATTCATTATTCAGCTCCTGGTGGCCGACTTTTGGATATGTAAGTAAAATTAATACCCAATGGTCGGCCACATTAAAATTAATTAAAAGCAACAAATTTATTTACTTTTTATAATCAAAAACATTAGTTTATTTACCCTGCTAATATTCTAGCCTTATAATTTTAGAAAAAAATAAAAAAATAATTAATACTTGCCTTTTAAAATAATTGCCATCTGTTAACAAAAAAATAGGGAAAATGGCGATTTGACCTCAATCTTGAAAAAAATGGCTGATTACAAATTCAATAAAAGTACCCATAATTCTTTGGTGATGGTTTATGACTTATGAAAGATGGTTGCATGAAACCAAATTGTAATATTTCATTTAGAACAAAAAATAAGCTATGCGTAAGGCATTTTATCTCAATGTGGCCGACTATTGGGGGGTGGCCGACTATTGGTACATTTACCCTATGTCATTTAAATTGGACTTGAAATCACGTTTCGCTTAATGAAAATTGTGGCTTATGAATGTGATTCTGGAACGAGTTATGCCGGTTAACCCACTTATCACTGTAATTACTAAAGTGAAATTTAACAGCATAAAAAGTACTAACAATCGAAATATACTTCAATGTTTTTATTAATATGATATATTCATTTAAATTAAATTATGTGATATTATGCTAGAAATCGGGATAATTAAACATAATATGAAAAAATATCTCACGTAATGAAAATTTAAAATTGAATTTTAACACCGTCTCCGTAAGATTTTTCAAACAAATTTAGATAAAAATATTATGTTATTTTTATGCTGGCTTTAGATTTAGAAATAATGCAGAAATTCTAATATATATGCTGAGGTTTTATCTGAAATATATTAACCTGGATGCTAAATATCAGGATTGGTTTTCTTAATAGAGCTATTAAACATATAGTACAATTTAAAAAATTAATATATTTTTACAGATTCTATCGCAGAAATGTCTACACCATGGAACATCATCGTAATATATACAGGTTATTCAATTTTATTGTTGTCCACTAGCTAATTCCTAAACCGCTAACTTTAGACGTTTATTTCCAATTTCAAAAATGATTCAAAAATTGTTCTTTATCATACCTATTTACGTCAAATTATTTATTTTTGTAAAAGTTAAGATTTTAAAAATTTTATACGGTCTGTGGACCATTTAAGGCATATTTCTAGAACTTTTCTCCATAAATAATTTTGTTTTTATATGGCATAAACTTACCGAGTCATGATATTTCGAATTTTATGAATTTACAATATTTCCTGGCACTTAAAACATAAAACTTTGGTTTTAGCTCTGGAAATCGATGGAATTTCAAAAATAACTATTTTGGCGTAAATAGCTCTTTAATATAATGGAACGATATTTCAAACTTTTGTGCAATTTGCATTATACCTCTAAAAGAATGGTTTTGAAATTAGGCATTGGACAGTACTAATAGTGAATGTTCTCCATTATGCTAAACAATCCGTTTGTCTTAGGAATACATAGTTGACCGATCCAAAAATGATCATATATCACAGATAACTGAATATAATTTGTCTAGTTTTTGCGCACATCTGAAAAAAGTTGTATAAATTTTATTTGTGCTTAAATTGTTATATGTTTTTTTTTAATTCATGCAGACAATTGCATGCCATATTTTATTATATATTTATTATTATATTATATTATAAAGTATTCAATTAAAAATTAACATATTTTTAATTATTTATAAAGCAGAAGCGTGATGCATTATTTTTCAACCCAAAATAATTGTTCTTAATCTGTGTAATTTTTGAGATAGTTCAGTAAATTTAAATTAGATTAAATATGTTTATCCAAAATTCTACAAAACTTGTTCTTTAAAACTAAATCATGAAATTTAACAATAAATAAAAACTGCAAGATTAATATATAGTTAGGAAACTTTTCGTGAGATAATTTAAGAAAATGTGCTGAGTGCAGTTTTATACCAAAAACATTTCTAATAACTTAGAAAATATAATTGCATTTGTTAGATTTAAATCATTTTTTATAATGAATAAATCATATCAAAGATTTGGACTAAAACTTTAAATTTATATTGACAGCTTATAATTTAGATATGGCAACCATTAAAATTGATGTTATAAATGGCGTTGAATTAAAAATAAGCAGACATTATTTAAAAGTACGAAAGTTCACGTACGTAAATCTTTCTCATCTACTAATTACACTGCCAATACAAATTTATATTTTTGTTCATTAATTATACCAAATTTTACTGTCATTTAAAGAATTTTATGAAAATAGTGATAAAAATGTTACGTATTTTTATAAATTTATGGGGAATGGTATTCAAAATATAAAAATGTTTATTTGCATAATATTCCGCATAATATAAATTTTCCGCATCACAATTAAATCTGTAAATAGTAAATGTCACTCCCTCTTACTTTTACTTTCAAATTAAATTTCTACTTTCAGTTTCCATTTTTATATTAAATATAAGCATAAAATAAAATACAAAAATATCAACACGAAATAAAATAAGAAATTTTCCACATGAATTAAAATAAGATGTAGGTATAAATGCACAAATCGGGAATTTAGTCGAGTGTTGGCGGTTGATTCAACGCGCTTGAACTGGTCACTATTTAATGATTTCTGTATTCTTTTAAGATACGTTACAACCTCTTTTTTTAATCAAAAGAGCCTTGCATTTACATAATAGTATATGCAGGATTTGCATTGACATTCGCCAGTAGCCGGTGGCATTCCCCCCCCCCCCCTCTCTGATTAATGTTAGTCGCCATTTTTTAGTGTATTTTAAAATATGCTATACAATTATATTTATATAATATTAAAAAATTGTACATTTAATAAATAATATCAGTGATATTTTCAAAAATATGTTTTTCAAATAGATAGTCTAATTACTTTACTATTACATAAAAGTTGCATCTGTTCTTTTAAATAATTACTAATAAAAGGAGACACAAACAATACATCGTGTAACGGCAATATTGTTAATTTTTTTACCAATGTGAAGAAACGTAGAAAACTTTCAGTTTGTCCCCAGCATATTTATTTTTCTGTAAAATTTGCATGTTTGCAGCTTTTTTTTTTGTAAGTTAACCTGCATGTACTTTAAACATATATTGGTATAGATGAAGTATTTTTGAAATTCAAACGGTTTGACTCTCGAAAACTTTACAACTCGATTCAGGAAAATATACTTTGAATATCGATTTTGTTATCTAGTTTGAAACCTACGAATTCAATGTTTGGTTTACGCTGCATTGTCAATCTTAGATGTATATCTTTTGAATGTCAGCTGTAATTGCTTTATTTTATGGATTATATTTTGTTTCTTTATGTTTTTCAAGCATATGATGGAAATATTTATATTAGAATATTCGTAAGCCAAATTCCGATTTTCGGCGTAATGTTTTATTATACTGTAACACTGACAGTCAAAGAGATTGGTTATCGGAAAACTTAAAAACAAACAAATGTTGAATTATTTACATTGCTTTAAATGCAAACCATTTAATCGCCCGTGTTGCCACTAGAAGCGCCGTCTATGTAAAATGTTTAAAAAAAAAAAAAAAAAAAAAAACTTGTAATTGTGAGTTGGGTTCGAGATGCCGATCTGAGGAGTTGTGTAAATCTCGGGTCTCGACCATTTTTATTTAGTGTTGTGATAAATTAAATGAGTTACAGTCCGCAAGTGAGTTTATTTGATTTTGAGATTGTGTGTTTTTTCTTCGTAGTGATAATTATTATTAACTGAGCTATCGGCGTAACCAGCCCGTAATCGTCTTGCACCCTCATTTTTAGATAGAAAGGGAAGAGTTAAGGTAATGTTGAACTATGTTTAAGAAATTTGTATTTCAATATAATATTATAAAAAAAAATTCAGGGGGTACGTTTCAAAGTGATAATTAAAATTTTTAATTTGGATAATATTTCGTTAATTTTTACATACATTTAACCTCATATTGTTTTTTCAGACTAAACAGTGTTTCGCCATTCTAGTTCATTTTCATGATTGTATCAATATTTATGTAGGGTAAAATTTTTGAAGCTATACTTCAAAAGGTTTTTGAGATATCATGCGCACAAAAATAAAAAAATTCACTTTGAGAAAAAACCATTAAAATTTTAATTATATTTTTAAAATATAAAAATCATAATAAAATAAACAAAACTTCTAATTTTATAACATATTCGGTATTAAAAATAAAACCAGATGCTAGTTTAAATTAATAAATATAAATAGTTTTTAAAATGATGAAGAATATAGGAACTTGAAAAATAAATGCATTTAAATGTAACTAGTCGTTGGGGGCCACCGTAATGCTCACCCATCATGGATATGCATAATATAAAATATGAAAATAAAACATTTGTAAACTATTTATAAAATGCATTGCAATTCGAAAAAACTCGTGGCTTGATGACGTCATAAACTTTAAATGCTCTATTATTCCAAAATTGATAATCATATTAACTAACGGTTTACTGGGTCAGATTAAGCGTCTCATTTCCAATTAAATTTATCTTTGAATTGAAATTTGAATGAAATACAGGGTCAGGAAAAATCGAAGAGTGTGGAAAATATGATTACTAATATCTCGGCAACTAATTATCAGATCAACTTCATTCTTTATGAAAAATTTATGATTTTTTATTGTCTTTTATATTCACTCCTTAAAATAAACAATTTCGAAAATTTTTATATACCTTTTTTCAGAACGAATATTTCATGAGTCCGAAAAAAATAGTTCCGGATAATCGAGGTTACTGAAATTCAATAAGCTTCTTCCCATTATTACATACTAAGTACACACCAAATTTCATGTTTCTATCTCGATTTGTTCGGGAGATAGAGCGTTTACAGACACAAAGACAGACAGACAGACGGACGGCAATTTTTTTTTCGAAAAATATGTTTTTCGAAATCTCCAGTGTCTGAAACGTGTAAATCCGTCAATTTTTTTTTCGATTTTCAAAACGATTACAAGACTTACCCTGTACTACGTATGATGGGTAAGTAAAAATGTAGGGCTCATTCTTACAAAAAAAAGAAATTTTAAACATACAAGTTAAAATTTTGTTTTGCATTGATTGATAAGGTAATTAAATATGCACTTTTTATAAAATTATTTAATGCAAAATATAGTCCATTTTTGGGGGATTCTGAAATTATAATACCTGATTCACATACGTTGCAGCACAACAATTCGAATAGTTTACTAAAAATAATATTAATATCAAAAGTCCGTATCCAAAACTGCTACTTGAAACAAAATCACTGTCAAATTTATTAATTTTAGTTTTTTATAAGATAAATTAGGACCTAAAGCTATATTTTTATAATAGCAATTTGGATATAGCGATTATCATTAAACTGACGATTTCCTTCGCGCTATTATTAATTTTAAAATGGATAATAAATACTAAGAAGTTCAATAATATCGCAAAATATCATTTTGAAAAGAACAGTTTTGTTTCAAATTAAACGCTTAATAGAGAATAAAATTAAGCAGCTAAGCAAAATTGTGATCATGTTTCAGAGTAAAAGTAAGTAGTCAAAAGTAAACAAACTTGGCGAAAGTGTAAGTTTAAGTTAATGTTTTAAAACTTTCTTATTATTATGTACGGTATTCAACTAAAAAGAATTAACGCATTTTAGCATATTTCCAAAGTTGCGATAATGTGAAAGCGTGATAACAAAATGTTAACAAGCCGCCATGACAGTTTTCCTGAGACATTTAATTATGAAATGAAGAAATAGTGTTAACATTTCCCCTCATATCTCAGTAAATAATCATCGCACAATTAAAAGATTGCTTTCATGTTATTTAAAATAAAATTATCTTTCTAAAGATGTAAAAATTTAAAAATCGATTTTTTGGCCATTTTAAGGGTATTGTCCCTTATAAGGGTAATACTGTACTTTAAAAATTCATGCTGGAAATTATTTTAAAAACCATAAAAATTCTAAAGATTAGATATCGACAAATTTGTACTAAAAGGAATTCTTTAGGTGCAGGAATTGATTGTTCAGGTGTTTTCCACCGATATGACGTCAGTATATCACATGTCAGTATGACGTCACAGACATGTTTTTGCTTTAGATTATAGAATTTCAATTCATGACAATATATAACATAATTTACTATTGATTTAGAAATAACAATGTATTAAAAAAATGCAATACTAGCTTTTGAATACCGGATATATTTCTACCAGATATATTCCTATTAAACTTTTTCTCAAACATTGAGACATTCGAACCTTAAAATAAGTTTTCAGTGAAAATAATTTTCTAATTTTGACAAAAACGTTCCTTTTGCACTTGGAAACGTATATATATATTTTTTTATTTATTAGAAACAGTTGTTAGATAATACTGAATAAAAATTCCATAATTAAAAAAAACGCATATAAATATCGTAGTAAAAACACTGAAATTAGAAATATGAATTTTATATGTAATTCCTCGAAAATTGAAATATTATTATTATTTTTTTAAATAAACTTATTTCTTCATATTATAAAACTAATACCTTATATAGAACAAACATCCGATTTCCTATATATACATTTTTTAATTAGTTTTTATATATTGGCCTGACAATTAAAGTAACAACGCAGTCATCTGAGGCTTTGTTGACCAATTAGATGACTTCGAGTCTTCATTTTTCAGTTGTTTCTCATAGAGTAAGAAATTCTTAATATAAATAAAAGACAATACTATAGCGTGATAACACTTTTTTATGCAATCCATTATGTTTTTTCTTAGCTTTTATTCGACATTTATGTTTTCTTACGATAGTCATTTTTTTTTTCTCATACAATAATTTCTTGCGATTACGATATACCCGACTGTAATTTCCGAAAAGCTGTTAAGACCACTTATTTACTGAAGATAAACAAAGCAAGTTCTCTTTATTTAGACTGCGAAATGATAATGTGCATGGCTAAGAACGTTATATAAATACGTGGAAAATGTTTTTTTTTTCTTTTTAAATTTTGTATTTGTTACACACATTATACAAACCTCAACTATTTTTAAGTAAAAAATAAAAAATAAAATATGCTGTGCATTTTTACATCACAAAGTTAAATACATGAACAATAAAGAAAAATCATGTGTCAAGCATAGATTATGTAACACTTGCCAACACATTCAGGTACTGTAACAAAACTTCACAGTTTATAATGGTGAAATATGTTGACTATGTAAACAATTTGTAAAACGCATAACCCATCTGAAAATAAAATTTCAGCAATCCCCATCAACAGACAGAATAATATCCAAATTTCTTAGTCATAGAATCTATAGATTTGTATATGTACTGCATAATATTTAAAACTTTAGTTCAGATAGGAAACGCATAACACAGTTGAAACATCCCCTTCGGCAATTTCTGTCAATAAGTGGATATGTACTGGAATACATTTTTTAAGCGCTATATATAATCTGTAGAATTTATACACACTAAACAAAACTGTAGTTAAATTTAGAAACGCATACCATAATTGAAATCGCTCTTCTTGCAACTATCGTTCATATATAGTGCAGTAACCTTTTGTCTGCCCCACTAAATGGATGATAGATACTATACGCACTCTATTCTACAGCAAGCATCTTGTTGCGCATTTCAGGAATGTATATCAATTTTATTAATTTTGAAATATCGTAACATAATTAAAATAGACCATAAACGATATTCACCATAGACCATAATGTAGCGGAGTTCTTTTTAGTGTCCCTGTAAATGAACTTTGGATGATTTCCGAGTAGAGATTAGATTCACCGATTTCATAAACAATTTTCAGCTATATTCTATATTAAGAATTCTTATATTTAATGTGTGGAATTTGATTTCGTTCTTTCACCTCATATGAGTGATAATCCGTAATTGAAGAGGCGGTTTTCTTGTGATACAAACTGGTGAAATCGAATGTAATAGTATATATATATATAACTGAACAATTTTTTAAATATTAAATACAAAATTTCTGAAGAGGTATCTAGTATATTTATAAGGAAAAATATAATGATAAAAAGTATCTATCATATATTCTAATACGAGCAAATCTTGTGGGTGGTTATATATATATATATATATATATATATGCAAAAATTATCTTAAAAACGGCTCTAACGATTTTGACGAAATTTCGTATCCTACCGTTTTGGGCCACCAGAAAACCATTGGGCTAGGCCACATGCTCGAGAAAATTCGATTAGTGGGTCATTTTGGGTCATTTTGGGTCATGGTCTAGCTAATTGTATCTAAAAAACGGTTCAAACGATTTTGACGAAATTTTGTATCCGACCATTTTCCGGCATGAGAAGTCAATTGGGCTGGGTCACATGTTCGAGAACATTCGATTAGTGGGTCATTTTTGGGTCAACGCGGGTCAAATTAATTATATCTAAAAAACGGCTCTAACGATTTTGATTAAATTTTGTGTCCTACGAGTTTCGAGCACGATAAAAGTATTGGACTAGGTCGCATGTCCGAGAAAATTCGATTAGTGGGTCATTTCTGGGTCATTGTGGGTCAAGATCTAAAAAACGGATCAATTTACACTAAATTTTGCATCCAATGGTTTTCGGGCACGAGAAGACTGTTGAGCTAGGTCACATGATCGAGAAAATTCAATTAGTGGGTCATTTTGGGTCATGGTCTAGCTAATTGTATCTAAAAAACGGTTCAAACGATTTTGACGAAATTTTGTATCCGACTATTTTCGGGCACGAGAAGACTATTTTGCTGGGTCACATGTTCGAGAACTTTCGATTAGGGGGTCATTTTTGGATCAAAGCGGGTCAAATTAATTTTATCTAAAAAACGGCTCTAACGATTTTGATTAAATTTTGTATCCTACGAGTTTCGGGCACGCGAAAATCATTACACTAGATCACATGTTCGAGAAAATTCGATTAGTGGGTCATTTCTGGGTCATTGTGGGTCAATATTTAAAAAGTGGCTCAATTTACAATAAATTTTGCATCCTATGGTTTTCCGGCACGAGAAGACTGTTGGGCTAAGTCACATGTTCGAGAAAATTCAATTAGTGGGTCATTTTGGTCATGGGTCATGAAAATTGAACTCAAATTCAATTTTGACCGAGCATAGCTCGGTCTTCCCTGCTCGTAATGATAAAAATAGAAGTTTGTGTGTGTGAATATCGGGATTCATACGCTTTTACCATACTTTTTTTAATGAAATTTTACTATTTAATATTAAATAGCAGAAATTGTAGACGTCTCGTTTAATTGCAGGATTTGTAATACTTTTTTGCATTTAAATAAGGCTAAAAATTCTATTAATAATTTGTAGTAAAAGAATACAAACCCTGTATATGCATATGCCAGTTTTTGGCCTTTTTAAAAAAATTTCCAAGATATTAATTAAAATTCATAAAGCGCATCGCAAAATGGCGAGCTTCCTTCGTTCCGTTGATTGTGTCCGCCCATCTCTGAACGTTATTCTATCCTTCACGCAGGCGAAAGGGAAGCATTTGGTCTGTTCTGCATTTTAGAATCGCAATCGCGGATTGTTCCGTAGAGTTATGAAAAATAATAATAATAACAAAAAATAAATAAATAAATAAATATGTGCATAAATGAAAATTTTCGCCTTACCTGCCTGTTTCCAATGGCAAATTACGTTTAGAAAATATTAATATTTATCATTTCAAAAACGTTTTTATTGGACCTCGATTCGCGTCTATTTTTAAGTTTTCCATATTTCTTCAATTTTAAATTGACGCATACACTTCCACAACAAAAACTCCAAAAAACAACTTTATTTCGGGGAAATCCCCCGCAGCATGTATTTCGGATACATATCTTTTTTTCAAAGAAAAGGAAAATTACCCATATATTCAGCGTACATTAGCGTTCGTTTTCATCATTTCCGTTAACGGATCTGTGCTTTCGAGCATTTTCTGAGAAGATTTCATTTTAGTGTATGTCCGGAAAAACCTCTATATTTTCGTCACAGATTGTCACACTGGAAGATATCATTTCTCGTTTTAAAAGAATGGCAGGCAGGTGTCCATTTTATATTATTTAGTTTTTCCAAGGAACTTTCGGTCAGAATTAAAATTTTAATAAATTCAAGTGTTGGAAATTAAATCGGCAATCACTATAATGGTGGCCTTTTACTTCGTTTGGAAAGATGTTCGTTTAATTAATAAAACATATGCATCTGAGGTTCATTTGTAAAAACAGACCGCAGCGCGTGTAGTGCCAAAGGCAGTGTTCCCTCAATTCTAAACCTATTTGGATAGATTTAAGTTTAAAAATATAAAATCGTACAAATTCGAGTATGTACGCTGTCTGATCCCTTCAGCATTAGGTTCCTTTGGGAGGTTTTCGTTTAAATTATAAAATGCTTCAACAATGGTTTTAGGTATATTTAAGGTTATTATCGCAGGCCCTAGAAAGTCGTGTGACTCGACTAGTACTAGTATAAGATAATAGAAATTGAAAAATTGTAAAAATATTTGCATGCATTTCGATAGCGTGAAATGATTTCCAATGACATGTAATCGTCTTCCCCAAGTGTAACAAAATCATTTAGAAATATTTAAAATGCGTAATTTCTCTTCTAGATGAAAAAAAAAACAATTTATAAAATTTAACAATGACGAAAAAATTAAACTGAATAGTTTTAGACAATGCATCAACGATGAGCATATGAATGACATTTAATGTGAGATAACACGATAATAAATACTATTCTTTAGGAGAGTTAGGATTTTGGGGGGGGAACGCACACCTTCATAATCTCAGTACAGTTGTATCTTTGGTTTAGTTTAAATTGTTTTGAATAATATTACATCTGTGTGCAGAATTTAACATTCCTGATTAAAGATGAATATTCAAAACATTAGTCAACATGAAATACTATAATTAACATTAAAATTTTCACAAATACATTGTAAACACAAATAATGGATTTTTTGCGTACCTATGCGTTTCGAAAATTTGGTAACACTACACTTTAAAGAGGAAAATGAAGTAATTTGTCGCAAAGAAAATTTTTCTATATAAGGTCAAATTTTATTTTCTGAGTATAATAGTTCCTTTTATGTTTACGTATCAGCTATATTTTCCTTTCTTCGCCAATCCCGTATACAATCTATCACCACATAATTTTATCTTTTTGGACACTCCGGGGAAATTTTGTGTCTCCAAATAGTCTTATTTCTCGCTTGTTTAGCTATTGTATTGCAAATAAAAAATAAACGTCACTTTCTTTTTTGCCAATGAATGGAAATTTAATAAGCGTTTACCCCGATGTATTCTTCATACACTAACATTGTTTTGCAGTAATATTGTGTCTATGTATTGTATATATATCATAAAATTTAATTTTGTTTTTTCATGTAGGTATTAAAAAAATAATTATGAGTATTTTACCGTATCCAATGAAATAAATCCAGGAAAATTGTACTTTTTGTTAAATGGGGTTTTTTTTGGAGGGGGGCGGGAGGAGGAAGTATGTATTTTCATGTGAACATCGGAAAAATTACAACCCTGAATCGTTTTATTATTAAACATTAAACATTATTTTACGTGATTGTTTTGTAACATTTCCTAAATAAATAGATGGGTTTTTTTTAATTTTATTTATAATATACTAGTATATCTTTATTGTTATTATTCATACTGACACTGAGTTAGTTAAAAATACACTATGTGGTTGTCATTACGATAAATTATATTATTGTGGAATTAAGATTAATTGATTGAAATTAACAAATTATTAATAAAAGATGAAATAAGAATCAAAATAATTTTTTAGAATATTTCCCTTCAAAGTGATGAAAAACCTGTAGTTGCTAATGCCATACTAAATACAGTGGTCTCATAAATGTTAAAGTTCAACCATTCGTTTACATATAACTTCAAAAATTTAATATGAAAACATGAAATTTGGTCTATTTGTAACATAAAACATTAATTATTTACGTTTGCTTACTTTAGACACCAGGTTATAATTTTCAAGCAAAGGTATAATGTTTTTTTTTTGTTTTTCTTTTTTATGTTTGTGCTCGGAAACAAAGAAAGAAATAATGCACACCGAGATGGGAAGCCAAAACTATAGTCATTCCAGCCGTAGTTTCAGTTGATTGAACAACGTTTGATAGATACCTTTCCAAGATAGCCTTAAAGATGCACAAATGATTCAAGTTTGAAGATCGCTCTGACGAATCCGTTTGAACTTTATCTTGAGCTTTAAGATAGATGTGGATAATCCGAGCTCAGTGAGGTCAAGCATTGAAACACATTAGAATGAAATCATCAACAACAGCCCCACCATATGTTTTCGCATACGAATGACAGATGTTATACCATATATATCATCACTCGTCAGAAATAACTCTTGAAGGATATCGAGCCTACCCCAAAGTGACTGATGACCAAATTTTAGAATAAAGTAATAAATATTAGTAGCATTACAGTCTCGAGTATCAATGAATAATTTTGTCACAAATAATCTTTCGGTAGCCTAGTCTCAGATTTCTCTATGAAGATAGAGACCTACACAAATTGATCATAATCACACTCTGATTTTACCTGTTCTATAACTGTGTCTTTTAATTATGTAAGATTGGTATACAGGATATCTTCCTCTCTACAGATACGTATAGTGATTCCCAAAACAAAGAACGCTTGTAATGAACACGAACATCTATATTTGTGAGAATTTAATTACAGGTTCACTTGACTAACGTAATTGGAAGTTCCGAAATTTACTGAGACATATACAAGAGATCTTCTTGCATAGTAACATCAATATCGAAAACTTCTTCTCACCGTAATAGCAGTATATTTTGTCTGTCTTTTGAAATTATCTGAACTGGTTGGGAGCAGTAATGTTTTTTCACTCTCAGACGAAAAGGTCTTGAAAATGATGTTTAGATGGGATCATACTTGATCCATGCATTATCGAGAACCTATGCTCGAAAGCAACTGCTTACTCTAGGGTTTTGTTTAATGTTTGTAAATGAACTGAAGAGAAGAATAATGTTGTCATTCTTTCCCATCTGAGTGTCAAAGATTGCGTAAAGAAACTATTACAGCTGATAACAGGATTAGCTGTAAAATATTATCCTTTTATTTGAATATCACTATGTTCGTACAGAATTACTCCCTTAATTTAATTTCATAATTTCTGTTATTAAATAAAACGACTATATGAACATAGTGGTATTAAAAAAAACATTTAGTATTTTCTTGTCAATCGTAACCGAGAAGCGCATATAACTTTTAAAATCTATTTATCGAATATTGTTTTACTACTTACTTAGTTACTTTTCTTTATTTTTTTAATATAATGTTTTTTTTTATACAATTTATGTATAACGTCTAATTAATGTTAGATTCCATACATCAGAATACAATAAATATAATTTGCTTGTACATTATGTACAAAAATACGCCGAACCTTTCATGTTGCACACCATTGTAGCATATACACTGGCCTCCAAAAGTTAAGGTACAACCGGTTTTTGCGTCTAATTTGCAAATGAATGAATATAGAAGCAACAAATTTAGAGGAAATGTGCGCTAAATTGTTATTTATCAAATGCGACATAGAAATTTACTTAAGTTAAACGTATAAATGAAATTACAACAAAAAAGCACTCATGGTGGAAAATTCCATTCTTGGAGAAATCAGTACATCGCAGTATTATGCAGTAAAATGTGACAGAAACATTAAAAAACTGGTTCTAATACGGAATATGTCCACCCCGGACTTGAATACATTGGGGCATCGCCTTTCCATGCTTTCAATTAAATTGTCGGACACCGAAATAGGTAACGCTGACCAGACTTGGAGTAAGCCTTGTTCCAGCTCATTTAATGACCTTGGAGGATGACTTTAAGCCGCAACCTGTCTTCCAAGATAGTCCCAAAGATGTTTTATCGGATTCAAGTCTGGATAGAGAGCTGGCCATTCCATTCTCTCCAAACCGTGATCCTCAAAATAATCCTCAACAACCACAGCGCGGTGTGGTCTCTCATTATCATCCATTAGAATGAAACCATTGACAATAGCACCGGCATATGGGCGCACATATGAATCAAGGATCTCATCCCGATATCTCGCACCAGTCACAGTTCCTACATGGAACACATGCAGGTCAGTGTGGTCTCCGAGTGTGATCCCTGCCCAAACCATGATTCCACCGTTTCTGTACCTGTGGGTTTCGATAGTGTTTGATTGATGGTATCGAGTGCATTGTTCTCTCTAGATCAGAAGACGTCCTGAATCGCTCCCCAGTGTGAATCTGGACTCGTCTGTGAAGAGTACAGAAGCCCACTGTTGTCTGGTCCAGGAAACATGTTCTCTTGCCCGACATAAGCGGGCCTTTTCTCTGTCGTCTTTTGAGGGGGACACACACAACTGGTCGCCTTGCATAGATACTTGCATTGTGAAGACGTCTTCGTACCGTAGTAGCGGATATTCTTTTCCCTGATGCTGAAAAGTGGTTTGCAATGAGTTGCGGCACAGTAGTGCGTCTTCTCCTTCGGGCCGAAAGAGCTATAAACCAGTCTTCTGCAGGTGTTGTAACACGTGGGCGGCCTGGAACATGTCTTCTGGACACAGAATCTTCGGATTCATACTGATCCCAGAGTCGTTGGACTACACTGCGAGACACATTGAGCCGTCTAGCAGTATCGGCCTGTGACAACCCCATTTCCATCCATCCTACCGCCCGCCACCTTAATGAATCAGGCAAACGACTTCTTCTAGACATTTTTAGACTATACTGGCTGTTGTGAACAAAACTGACAACAATAGTTCGAATACAACAAAATTTACATGCGAAATTACGAAAGCTTCGTAATTGCATTTTTTTCTCTCATTCACAAATACCTATTCTTTTCTATAAAATAAAAGTGGTAGCTGTAATTTTTGCGTAAGTTTTTTTAAAGCTTATTATTGTCATTCATATAAACTATGAAGTTTAATCTGACTGCCGTTTTTTGTCTGGTGAGCTTCGAAAAACATGCTGTACCTTAACTTTTGGAAGCCAGTGTATAAGACCTATAGGACTTTAATTTGTTGTGTCAATTAGCTTAAATTCTATTCATCTCTAAAAGAACGTTTGTTAGTTTATAATAGTGTTTCGTTTTCTATTGTTTTTCTAGTGTATTTTCAAAAATACCAGTTGAAGTTTAAATTATATAAGTAATAAAATTTTCTGAATCATAAATGATAAGCATTTATTTTTTTAAATAAGTCACTATTTTAACACATGCATACGTCTTTCTTTAACTAATGAACTCTTACAATTAAATAGAAACAAAATAATAACGAACATATTTTCATTTAGGATGTATATTATAAGATCATTTATTTAAAAAAATTGTACTCTTAAAGAAAATTTATTCAAATAAGTATTATATTCTAAACGTAAAAATATATTCTATACACTTAAATGTATTTATTGAGCCGCAAGACATGTGATACTTTGCTTGAATAGAGAATGATTTCAACGTTTAATTGTTTGAGAATGTTAATTTCTGTCATTAACTATAATTAACATATAATATAATTAAATATGTAATAAAAAAGCTTTCTGGTTAAATATTTTTAGGATAGTATAACTAAGCAAGTTCTATTAGCAGTTAAGTAAATGAAAGAAAATTACCTTGAAATTTAACCTTATTACATTTGATAAAGAATAATAAAATATTGTTTAACTGCAAAAACATACGTTTGTGTTTTATACTCATTAAATGTTAGTGTTCATATTTTTACTCACTATAAAACAAAACGAAATAAAATACTTTGACTTTATTTATTTTGATAAAATATATCTTTTATATTGAATTAAAGTAAATAATGGGGTGAAAAAATGACAATTAATAAAAGATTAATATTTATAAAGCCTATGCAATTTTTAAGATTACAGTTATCACATACATGTAGAGTGGATAAAATATTAGGACACACAATTATTGAGACGAACTCCAGAATAAAAAAGCTAAAAGGACACGAAAGAGTTTGGAATGTTACAAAAATCAACTGGTTATAACAGCAAGTGTTGATTAGATAACCACATCTTTGTTAGTTTCACAAAAGGCCAATAGATAAACTTAAACATGTTTGAGGTGATTTTTTTAATAATCAGAGAGCAAAACAAGCACACCTTTTAGAGTACATTGGGAAATGAATTGTTAAAATACATACTTTGTACTGATTGTTAGAGAAATCATACGTTGATTTGTGGATTTTTATTTATTGGTTTATTGAGTAAACTAATTGAAAAGGGTACATTACAAACATTTAATTAATTTTGATAAATATTTTTTTTAAATGTACAATTTTATTTCAAATATTCATTAAGGAATTCCAATAAAGGAAATAATTTTTAATATACAGGGTTATTGCAAATGAATCATCGGGTTTTGATACGTTACTACCTGCGAACTAGGAAACGTGTATGTTTCCATGACAACTCAAACGAGAGGGCGTTAACTACAGTTTCGCGCTGCGTATGTGTCATGCACGTGTGGTTGCCATGGTTGCTGCGCGAACGTCATATTTAAAATGGCGAGTGGGCAGCAGAAAGCGTTTTGTGTACTAGAATGTTCAAAGTGTGAATCGCTTATAACCGTTCAGAGAGCATTTCGGTAGGCATACAAATGCAAACCACCAACACAACAAAGCATTCTGTGCTGGTATCGATAGTTCAAAGAAACCGGTTCTTTATGTAAAGGCAAAAGTTCCGGCCGACCAAGCGTTACTGAAGAAACATTGAACCGAGTTAGACACAGTTTCATCTGTAGTCCCAAGAAATCAACAAATCGCATCACAACTGCATTCGCGATCATCGACGCGACCATGCTGAGTAATGTGTGGAGCAAACTGACATCTGCCGTATCACTCAAGGAGCACATATTGAACATCTGTCGTATGGACGTCAATCTTGTATACTTTCGGTTTATTTTCATGTATAACTCATTCTTGTAACCCAATTATGTTCCGAAATAAACGTTTCGGAAACCCGATGATTATTTTGTAATAACCCTGTATTTTAATTGCTAAATTATAAAATATATATATAGATAATCTATTTATTCCTTTCCATGAACATTTTAATAATTATAAATAAGTATTATAAGAGTCAATATTTGATTATAATTGAAAATATTTAATGATATGAATACGTAATTAATGTCATTTTTGAAAATTACAAAATGTCGTGATTGATTACTAACATGCTTACTAATTGCATTCGTTATATACCTTCTAAAACATCAGCAATTATAAAATCAATTTTAATTATCATGCCTTATATACTTTCACAATTGATGCACTTTTATATATGGATAATATTTTTTCATTGTCGATTTTTACAACAATCCACGCATGATTTGTGTTTACTAAATTTCCTTTTATAAGATGTGTAACGTACATTTAAAGTTAAAATGTTAAATAAATACTATAGCACTCAGTGATAAATTAGAAAATTACGTATTTATGTTAGATTTTGAAATTTTCTGTTTATGAAACATACAAGACGATCCAACCCGGGCTCCTGGAGTAAAATATGCCCGATATACTATCCGATGCGCAGAGCGCAGCTGAAAATCATTTTTAATTGAAACCTCAAATAGATATTTTATATTAAGTATTTTTACATAGATTGACGACCAACTACACCAAATTTCATTTGTTGGTACTTCCGTATTAGCCACATGTCATCAATTCAACGCAACCGATTTCTGTATCTATATTTTTTTATTTAGATTGTTTCAGTAATTTCCCTTACAAAAATTTCTTATAGAATTCTATAAAAAATACTTATAGAAAATGCATTATAGAATCCTATAAAATTATGGCCCGTTTTTCTATAAGCCTATTTAACCTAAAGCTATAGAAATAGCTGTAGAAGTTCGATAGAAATATCTATATAGCTTCTATAAAAATATCTACAGAAAAAATATAGAGCTTCTATAAAAAATACGTATACAATTTTATATAGAATCCAGGTGGTCACCCTCTCAAGTACTAACCCCATTCGATTCTGCTTGACTTCAGTGATCGGACGAAGAACCAATACTTTCAGTACGACCAAATTCAATACAACCATTGACAGTTCCAAAACTCTTATTATAATATTTAAACTTTATTTCTTTTGTGATTTGCATTCCCAATCATATATAGTTTTGTAAAAATATTTAAAAGTCTATTATTTTTTTTTTGTTTAAACTGAAGCAATTTTTTAAACATTTATACCTCAGATTAAAATATCTGAATAAAAGTTACGGCTAAGATGCTTTACACTCACGCAGAAAAAAAATTAATCGGTTAAAAAAAGGAAAAAAGTCGCCAATTTAAGGGATTTTTTCCTTTAATGGCAACCCAGCCATTGTATTAAGTTATTCCTTACCAAAAAGTCGCCAAGCTTATGTTTATATGTTTGCGTGAGTGTAAAGCATCAGTTCCAAAGTTACAATACTATTACAGTGAATAAAGTTATTAAATTAGATGGATGGTTTTATAATTTTAACAACAAATTAATGAGTCATAAAGAAATTAATCATGATTTAATTCAGTAGCTCAATTGATATATTATTACACTAACAATTGAATTACAATGTATTAGAATTGAATTAAATGATGTATATATAAAAGTAATTCGGAATGCTTAAATTCATCTTTGTCGAATTAAAATAAAAAGTGCACACAAAAACATGTGATTCACATTACCTAAAAGATGATTAAAACTTTAATTAGATTTTAATTCACAGGGTTCAATTCGGGTTCACAGCCGAAAGTGCTCGATTTTAATGTTTTAAAATTTAAAATCTAATTAAAGTTTTAATCATCTTTTAGGTAATGTGAATCACATGCTTTTGTGTGCACTTTTCATTTTAAATGATATATATACGAGGGGCAGTCGGAAAATAAGTGAAAAAGTCCCCTGGCGACTGTGGACAGAGGTGTGTATGAAAGATAAAAAAGGTAATGAGACATTAAAGATAAAACATAACTTTATTTTTCCACATAAGTACCAAGTACATTGAGACATTTGTCATACCGCTTTATAAGCTTCAAAAAGCCCTCCAGGAAAAAATCAGGGCTTTGCATACGGACGAAGCGTTGAACGGCTATGGGTGAAAGACGACACAGCAGGTGAACGCGAACGTGCAAGACACCGATGCACCATTGGGTAGAGGTCGACCACGATCAAGCAGATGGCGCTGTTACAGTGCCGTCCGCTTCGTCCGTATGCAAAGCCCTGATTTTTTCCTGGAGGGCTTTTTGAAGCTTATAAAGCGGTATGACAAATGTCTCAATGTATTTGGTACTTATGTGGAAAAATAAAGTTATGTTTTATCTTTAATGTCTCATTACCTTTTTTATCTTTCATACACACCTCTGTCCACAGTCGCCAGGGGAAACTTATTTTCCGACTGCCCCTCGTATATAATAATATTAAATCTATAGAGTACTATTATATATTATACTGATGCATTACAAAATTGATTAATATTTTTTTATTTTAATGTATAGTTACAAATCAATTACTACACACATAAATTTTAAAAGATCAAGAAATATTTTTTTATATAAAAACAACAACAAAAAAATCTATAGAATCATTTGTTTATAAAACTTAATATAGAAATAGTATTCTATAGATTGGCTATTCTATAGAACTTGTAAATAATTCTATAGCTTTCTATACAGCTCTATGAACTATTTACGTAAGGGTTAACTCGTAGTTCGATTATATGTCTGTTAAATTCTTGTTTTATATCTTTATTTATTAGAGAAGTTTTAATTTCGATTGACAATTTAGGTACGGAGTATTACTAACAATCAGTGAATTATTTATATTATTTTAAGTGCAAACTGGTTAATCTTCTATAATCGGGTTGCACGTTTGTTTTTAGGTTAGATTTTAATAAAAAGTATTATGATTTACAGTTAGATTAATTCTTCTGTGAGTAATTATCCGAAGTTTTTATTTTTATTTTTTTTAAACAAATTATTAGATACATTGGAAATAATTCGCCTAATTTTTGTGAATACCAAACGAAACATGAAAACTATCATTAATAATACCCAAATATTAATTTAGCTGTGCAAAAATAGGAATAAATTATTATTTTTTTTTTTAACACTTTAAAGATATTTTTTAATGCTTGTTAAGCTAAATTCTATTTATCGAAAACATTCTAACACAACAATTTTTTACTTGATTTCTGTATATATGTTTAATAATTATCAACGACAGTTGGGTTTAAAAGCTGAAAACTACTCTATCATGATTATAAAATATACTTAATACATCACAAATGACTTTAGTTGTGTTAAAAATAAAATCATTTATTAATTCCGTTATGATGTATGAGTTGGGGATTGATTTTAATCACATGATGCCTGTGGGCGGAGTTATAACTAGCTCACGCCGTTACTTAACAACCCGAACTAACTGGAAAACTGTTGTTTATGGAATAATTTTATCTTGACCATGGAGCGTTTTCTCGATGTTCTCCTCTGGAATCTTTATTAATTTCAGTCTAATTTAACTATTAATATTTTACTGTTGTGTTAAGTTTTCCTGTTAGTAAAAATAAGAAAAGGCAGCAAGACTTATATCTTGACTTATATCTCGATTCTTGAATTACGTTTATTTTTTAGTAGGGCAACTAACTTAATCTTAAAGAATTTCTTTCTTAACTCTTTTAACCTTGTTTAGCCTTATTATCTCAGCATTCTTAGCAAAGTTTTTTTCCCCAATTGAAAGACTCTTTTGAAAGATCTCTCAAGAAAAAGAAAATTGAAGATTGATATTGTAGGAAGCAGAAAAAATATACCAGAAAATAACTAACAAGAAGCTGTGTCAGCAAAAATAACTTATGTTAGCTTTAGTGCGTTAGGAATGAAAAACTAGTTATTTGGATATAAAAATATGTCTTCTATGTTCGTGTATTGAATGATTTTCTGAATATAAAGAGCAATGTAATTTCGCCCTAGTTTGTGTTTTAACCCTTTCATGGGTGATGGTACATTTATGAAACCACTTACTTTTAATTCCTAAATGCCGCAATGGCACAACAATTTCGGTATAAAATTTTTCGTTTATTATGAACGAGAAACATAGAATTCAATTATTACAAATAAATTTGTTCGTAAATTCCGGTATCAGTCATTCATTTAAACATTTTAGCAATCGAAATGCTTTGTATCTGGAAGTGCAGCTGTTTACGGCAAACCTGAACTTCCGTCAAAATCAAAACAGGTGTGTTATCAGTTTCGATAAAAATTATCCTTTTTTGGCTGTGCAAATTTTAATGCTTTTTATGGTTTTTCATAAATATATCTGGTAATTAACACCATATTTAAAATTTTATTATTTGTCGAGTGACAGGGGGTATTCAGCTGTAAGTACACAAAATTTCAAATCTCTATCTCATACAGTTTCCGAGATTCGACTCTGTGACGGACAGACAGACAGACAAGCAGACGGACAAAAGAAAGAGTCGAATGGGGTTTTGTGAGATGAACGAAACCCTAAAAAGAAAAGCGTGATGTATTTGAAAGCGGAACATAACCAAGTAAAAAAAAAATATATACTATACAAGGCAATGACATTTGTTTGTCTCTAAAACGTTAATTTATATCTATAAATTTAATTTTCTTAACAAAATCGTGATGATTTCTATTAATTCTAATCGACAGTGTCATAAAGTCAAGTTTTTTGTGAGGAACACATAACACGTTTTCCCTCCGACAGGAAAAAAGAAAAGAGCTATATATCCAATTGATTGATATTAAGAAGCGTGGTATAACGTGGGTTATTGTGTTTCCATTATGATGGAATGTATTTCAAAACATACACAATGCGTAGGATTTTTAATTCACTGGGCAACAATGAAAAAATTGTCCGAGTATTTATTACTGATTTTGTATAATTATGATGTACTGAATTCAAAAATAACATTGGTTTTGGTCAACCAGGTCAATTTTTGAGTTATTGAGTTTTCGTTAATGGGTATGTGTATTTTTTCATTATTGGTGTATTATAACAGGTGTAGCAGAAACCTGAGGAAATGTGATGTTTATGTAAATGAAATGGATTCGGCAAGTAGACGGTGCAAAAAAAATCCCTATATATTCTTCTATATCTGCCGGGAATACACGGTTGTTCCTAAGAGAAATGCAGTCACAATTTTCATAAAACATGCTTACCTAGCTTATTTTAGTATGCCGCTTAGTGACCAAGATAAAGCTTGGACACCACACATGGTATGCAAGACATGCACCGAGTATTTGTGTCAGTGGACAAAGGGCAAGAAATGCTCATTGAACTTAGGAATTCATCATGGTTTGGAGCCGACAAACCACGGCACAAACTGCTATTTTTGCGCTGTTGGTATGACAGCGATCAACAGAAAGAACAGGAACAGCCTCATTTATCCTGATCTTGCATCGGTACATTGTTCTGTAGATCATTGTGATAAATTCCAGTACTGGTCTTTGGGGGTTCAGGATGACTATAATTTTCTTTCTGCGTGTCCGGCTCACCCCATATTTCTTCCGGGTCATATACAGATTTTTTGCGAGTTAGATTATTGGGATTATCACAAAAGGTTTAAACAGAAGTATTTCAGATGGAAAGAAATACGCATTTGAATATGAATGAGTATATATTCAATTTACTACATAATAAAAAATAAAATGTATCTAAGAAATGTAATCATATACTTTTCTTTCTTTACTGTGCAAGAACTATTTTTTTTCTCAGAATATGAAAAACATTAAAAACATTTTATTTATGATACACACAAAAACACATGTATCGTATTTGTGATAGTTTATGCACACATACACCGTACACCTGCTACGTGTGCATAAATTTAGATGTGCCCACTATTCCAAGGTATAAGCGTACAAATGTCAGGAATTGAAAAAGTGTTCGCTAAATAGAGGTGTCCGCTTTTCGGGAGTATCCATTATGGAGGTCTTATTGTATATATGAAAATATAAAAATTAAACCTATTTTTAATTTAAAAGTAAAAGTTTAAAATTTAATATCCCCAAAATTTATCTCTAATTTTTAAATCCTGTATTTAAGTCTGAATTGCCCCTGTTATCTTGGTTTTCTCCTAGCCTCACATTTATCACTCTCGCGCTTCAAAATTCTATGTTCTTTAAAAGTGAAATTGCCTTCTTACAGTCGTTTGTAGTTTTGATGCAAACATATTTGCAGAACTTGGTGTCGTCAAAGAACAAAGACATCATGCGAGAGCTAAATAACCAATAAGATGGTTTTTACCCTCGCATGTCTCAGTGGCGCAATATATTGTTATGAATTTTGTAAATATTTCATTCTTTTTAATTTATTTTATTTTATTATTGTGAAAATTGCAGCATTATTAATGTATTTCCTATTGAGCATCATGTAACTCAGTGCTAAAGGCCTCAGGTGGTTTGCAAGGAAAACAACCTTACAGCATCGGTTTCTATAATGAGTTCTATTGGAAAATCGCCAAGGAATGGGTTTATCGCCAAGTTGGCGATGGTTTTGGCGACTTATTTTTGTCGCCAAATTTGGCGATATATCGCCAAATGTCGCCAAGTTGGCGACTTTTTGTGCAACCACCCCCCCTTATACCTGTACATTGGGATCCTTTCTCGCTTTGGTTCTCTATCGAAGGTTAAAGAACTTTCTGGTAATTTCTGGCATCTGAAGGCTCTGGAATAATCTGGAAAGATCTCTGAAACCTATATAAGGACCTCCATCAGTTCAGTTAGTGAGTTGTCTGTCAACTGCGATTGAATTCATACGAGAGGCTTTGCATTGAGAACTGTGTTTCTCGGATCGATTTTGTCGTTGATACGTCGTATTGAACGCATTGTTACTGTGTGAAATTTTGCTGTGCTTTTATTGGATTTGAAGATTACTGAATATCTTGTAATTTTCAGAAGATATTGGTGTTCGTACTGCACTGTTTATAGTGAATAAAGCCTTTTTATTGTTCTTATATATTGGCATCAGTCCTTTCGAACCCCGAGCTCACAACATTTGGTGTCAGAAGTGGGATTGAATGCCGATCACCAGAGCAATGGAGGGTGAACTGAAACAATTATTGGAGAAATTAGCTGCGAATCAGTCTGAGATGTCAACCAACCTTGGCGAGATGAAAGCTGAAATGAAGAAGGATATGTCAGCGATGGATGAGAAAATGACTGCCAACCTTGGCGAGTTGAAAGAAGAAATGAAGAAGGAAATGACTGAGATAGATGAGAAAATGACTGCAAACCAGGCTGAAATGAAAGAGATGTCGGAAGAAATGAAGAAGGATATGTCAACCAACCTTGGTGAGTTGAAAGAATTAATAGATAATAAAATAACATCTTTAAATGAAAGAATTGACAGCGTGGAAAACAAATTTGAAGGAAGATTTCTGGAAATAGAGGAAAAAGTTCAAAAGACAGCCAATACCGTAGAAGAAAGGATAGAGAGTATAGAAAAGGAGTTGGAAAATGTGAAGAAACAAAAGATAACTGCCGAAAACTATCCCGAAGATGTCAAGTATCAAGCTATGCTTCCCCGGGTCTCTATTAAACTCTCGACCTATGACGGAAAATCCTCATGGCCAGTTTTTAAGACACAATTTGGGATCGTAGCGGACGCCAATGGATGGGATTCCCAGACAAAGGCTTGCCAGTTAGCTGCTTCTCTACGAGCTGATGCTGCCGACGTCCTACAGACTTTGCCTGCAAATGAACCGCTGGATTTTGAAACGCTCGTCAGTGCCTTAGAATTACGCTTTGGCGAGAAATGCATGAAGGAATATAGCAGACTCCAGCTCAAAACTCGACAGCAGAAATCCACTGAATCCCTGCAAGAGCTTGCTACGGATGTCGAGAACTTTCACATCTTGCTTATCCTGACTGTCCGACTGAAATTAGAGAAAGCTTAGCTCTGCAGCATTTTATTGATGGTGTGCGTGACTCTGAGATCCAGAAGGCACTCCGGATTGCAGATCTCAGTGACTTAAAAGGGGCTTTAGTTTACGCTCTGAAATTCGATGCAGCCCAGCAAGCTACTAGGAAAGATCGACACTTTGTGCGAGCAGCCAACCTGCCTGAGACGTCGGATAGAGCTGTGGAGTGCTTACAGCAGCAGATGAATGACATAATGAGAAAGATGAACTCCTTAATGGCCAACAAACCTTACAGGAAGATCAAGTGCTGGAGATGCGGTGGAGAAGGCCATATCCAAATCGACTGCCCAAGACGACCCAGCACCGATGGTAATAGCTCACCCGCTAACGGAGGAGCAAGAAAACTGATTATTGACCATCTTGCGGGGCGGAGGTTTCCAAATCTTAAGAAGCCTCATTTTCAAGTATGTGAAATTTCTGCAAGAAGTTGCGGCGAGAACGGAGTTTTTCTAGTCGGAAGTGTGAATGATTTGCCCTGTAATATGATCATCGATACAGGAGCCAATGTGACCATCATTCGGAAAGATCTAGCTCAGCGGCTGAAAGAAAAACTCTCCTGGACCCCGCCACGTGTAATCCTTCAAACTGTGACAGGAGATAAGATCGACATATTTGGAAGAATGACACTGGAAATAAAGTTTGGGAACGCCGCTTACCACCATACAGTCTATGTGGCCGATATTTCAGACCCTTTCATACTCGGACTGGACTTTTTAAAAGAGCATGGATTTACACTGGATTTTAAGAATAATGAGTTACGCTCTGCTCAAGAAGATGTCACTATTTTCAAACTTGGAAATGAGCCCAAATCTATTCAACAGATCACAGCCAAGGCAGATGTTATCATTCCTCCTCGGACCGAAATGATGATACATGGATTCACTGAGAACGAAAGAAGTTTCCAGTGTGGCTTGGTTGGATATCCTGAGAAAAGCCCAAAGGGAGTGCTAATAGCATCAGCGCTGGTAGATCTGTCGAGAGATGTGATACCTGTGAGGATTGCGAACGTAAGTGAAAAGTCTAGAATTATCCAGAAGGGTGAAGTGCTTGCAACCTGTGCTCCAGTCACCTGCGTTTGCAAAGACCCGAGCTTGACGTTGTCGGAGCCGCCTACAAGTTTAACACCTGTAATTGGACGAAATGAAAATTTATCTCCTGAACAGAGACATGCCGCAGAAAGACTGTTCCAGGAATTTAAGGATGTGTTTTCTCAAAACGAGAGTGATATTGGTCGCACTTCTCTGACACGTCATAGAATTGATACTGCCGACCATCCACCGGTTAAACAGCATCCCAGACGCTTGCCGTTCGCTAAACAAGAAGAGGTGTCTAAGCTCTTGCAAGAGATGCAGGATAGTGACATCATCGAACCGTCATCAAGTCCGTGGGCCTCTCCCATCGTGTTGGTCCGAAAGAAAGATGGCTCCACAAGATTTTGTGTGGATTATCGTAAACTTAACGATATCACGAAGAAGGACAGCTATCCTCTACCAAGAATAGACGACACACTAGATACTCTTTCAGGACATAAATGGTTTTCCACACTTGATTTGAAGAGTGGATATTGGCAGGTAGAGATCCATCCTGATGACAAAGAGAAGACTGCATTTACTACTGGACAAGGACTTTGGCAATTTAAAGTTATGCCGTTCGGGCTCTGCAATGCTCCAGCAACGTTCGAGCGCCTCATGGAGACAGTGTTAAAAGGCCTGACTTTTGAAGCTTGTCTCATCTACCTAGATGACGTCATCATTGGTGGCCGCACGTTTGAAGAACATCTTGGAAATATTCGAAAAGTGTTAACGAAGCTAAGAGCGGCGAATTTAAAGCTGAACCCTCTGAAATGCAAGTTCTTCCAACGCGAAGTAAATTATTTAGGACACATCATCTCAGCTGAAGGTGTTCGAACAGATCCTGAAAAAGTTTCTGCAGTAAAGAACTGGAAGCGTCCGGAAAATGTCCATCAGTTGCGAAGCTTTCTGGGACTATGCACTTATTACAGAAAGTTTGTCCAGGGGTTCTCCAACATCGCAAGACCATTGCATAGGCTCACTGAAAGCAAGCAGAAGTTTCTATGGACACAAGAATGCGAGAATTCCTTCCAGCGGCTGAAAGAAGCTCTCACATCCTCTCCAGTCCTTACCTATCCGCACCCCGAGAAACAGTTCATTGTGGACACGGATGCCAGTCATGAAAGTGTCGGCGCTGTACTTTCCCAAGAAATAGATGGCCAAGAACGAGTCGTAGCATACTGGAGCAAATGTTTATCGAAACCAGAGCGGAATTATTGCGTCACTCGTAAGGAGTTATTAGCTATAGTGAAAGCCATAGAACACTTCCATCACTATCTCTATGGCAGGAAATTTCTCCTTCGTACTGATCACGCATCCCTAACATGGCTGATGAATTTTAAGAACCCAGAGGGCCAAGTAGCCAGATGGATACAACGGTTCCAGGAATACGATTTTGACATCAGGCATCGTAAAGGCTCATCACATGGAAATGCTGATGCCTTATCAAGAAGACCGTGTCCCGAAAGTTGTCGCTATTGTTCAAGAGCGGAGAACAAGTTTAATCCCGAACATGTCATACGCCAGACGAAGACTTCACTATCAACGCCACCAGATCCTTGGAGCGATGAGAAGATTCGAGAAGATCAAATGGCAGACTCTGACATCAAACCAATTTTGGAGTTATTAGAATCTTCTAGCACGAAGCCCAGTTGGAAAGACATCTCGACTTACAGTCCTACGACGAAGCAATATTGGGCTCTTTGGAACTCCCTCCACGTCAGGAATGGTGTCCTGTACCGAAAATTCGAATCGGAAGATGGGAAGACATCTCGGTGGCAGTTGGTACTTCCTCGATCCCGAATCCCAGAGGTCCTCGAAGAATTACATGGCAGTCCCACCGGAGGCCATTTTGGAGTCATGAAAACATTACACAGAGTCCGAGAGCGCTTCTTTTGGGGAAGAGCGAGAGCTGACGTCGAACAATGGTGCAAATCTTGCGATGCATGTGCAGCTCGAAAAGGACCAAAGAAACGTAGCCGAGGAAGACTACATCTCTACAATGTAGGAGCACCTTTTGAACGCATCGCCCTTGACATCCTAGGTCCTCTGCCAAGAAGTGCTGATGGCAACAAATACCTCCTTGTTGTCATGGACTATTTCACAAAATGGCCTGAAGTTTATGCCATCCCTGATCAAGAAGCTTCTACGGTTGCGGATGCCTTGGTACACCAGTGGATATCAAGGTATGGAGTCCCCCTTCAAATGCATTCTGACCAGGGGAGAAATTTCATCTCTGCTGTGATTGAGGGTCTCTGTCAACTTCTCGGAATGGACAAAACTAGGATGACGCCTTTACATCCACAATCGGATGGCATGGTTGAGAGATTTAATCGTACCATCCTCAACAATCTCTCACTGCTAGTCTCAAGAAATCAACAAGACTGGGACCAAAAACTTCCCTTGTTTCTTCTCGCCTATCGCAGCGCCGTCCATGAAACAACCGGCTATTCCCCGTCTCAGATGCTTTTCGGTCGTGATCTTCGTCTACCTTGTGATCTGATTTTTGGTCGCCCTCCAGATGCGCCTTCATCGCCAGAGGGATACGTGCAGAATCTCCAGGCACGATTTGAAGACGTCCACAACTTGGCTCGAGAGCGGATCAATATACAGACGGAGAAGATGAAGACCAGGTACGACACGAAAGCCACGGGACATCAATTCAAAGAAGGTGACAAGGTTTGGTTTTATAATCCGACTCGACGTAAAGGACTTTCTCCCAAACTGCAATCGCACTGGGACGGTCCTTATACAGTCCTAAACAGACTGAACGATGTCGTAATTCGGATCCGAAAGTCACCAAATTCGAAGCCTAGAGTCGTTCATTACGACAGGCTAGCTCCATACTATGGCCATAGTACATAGTTCCCATAGTACTTAGTTCATTGATTGTAAATAGTGTAATGTAAATAATGTAAATTAGTATGACCATGGTCTTGTATATAAATTAATGTAATTATTTATTTTGCTTAGCATTATCATTATTATTGTTATTATTATTTAAATACTTGTATGTAATAATGTCTATGCTTTAATTTTATTTTATTTTTAAATAAGTGTATATTTTGTATAATTCAGCATTATGAATGTGTTAGCATTTGTTGGTAACGGGTTTGCTTTCCGATCAAGGGTTGAACTGCCCGGGACGTGCAGTCCTTGAGAGGGGGGCAATGTTATGAATTTTGTAAATATTTCATTCTTTTTAATTTATTTTATTTTATTATTGTGAAAATTGCAGCATTATTAATGTATTTCCTATTGAGCATCATGTAACTCAGTGCTAAAGGCCTCAGGTGGTTTGCAAGGAAAACAACCTTACAGCATCGGTTTCTATAATGAGTTCTATTGGAAAATCGCCAAGGAATGGGTTTATCGCCAAGTTGGCGATGGTTTTGGCGACTTTTTTTTGTCGCCAAATTTGGCGATATATCGCCAAATGTCGCCAAGTTGGCAACTTTTTGTGCAACCACCCCCCCTTATACCTGTACATTGGGATCCTTTCTCGCTTTGGTTCTCTATCGAAGGTTAAAGAACTTTCTGGTAATTTCTGGCATCTGAAGGCTCTGGAATAATCTGGAAAGATCTCTGAAACCTATATAAGGACCTCCATCAGTTCAGTTAGTGAGTTGTCTGTCAACTGCGATTTAATTCATACGAGAGGCTTTGCATTGAGAACTGTGTTTCTCGGATCGATTTTGTCGTTGATACGTCGTATTGAACGCATTGTTACTGTGTGAAATTTTGCTGTGCTTTTATTGGATTTGAAGATTACTGAATATCTTGTAATTTTCAGAAGATATTGGTGTTCGTACTGCACTGTTTATAGTGAATAAAGCCTTTTTATTGTTCTTATATATTGGCATCAGTCCTTTCGAACCCCGAGCTCACAACAATATATTTAATCTGAAAAAATATTGGACATTCTTTTGAAAAAGCGGGTCAACCCGAACCCGACCCGCTAGAGTAAAAACACAACCCGAACCCGAAAAAATGAACGTCAACCCGGCCCAAACCCGATCCGCAGCAAAAAAGTAGAAGTCAACCCGAACCGAACCCAAACCGCAATGAAAAAATAGAGCGCCAACCCGACCCGACACGAACCACAGGTTGGGTCAGGTGCGTGTAAAATCGGGTAACCCGACCCCATGCAGGACTCTAATCCCCACCTCAAAAAATAGATGTTTTATTTATCCTATTTTATCTAACTTCCCATCTATATTTTATCGTTATTTAAAATAAGCTTATATTCACGTTTGAGCTAGCATAATGCAGTAAACAGAGGTACGTATCACATATAACTACAGTTCCATCCGTCATTTGTATATCGCTAATTATCAGCGTAATAGTAAAAAAAATATGCAATCTGAAAATCTCGCTTTAAATATATGTCAGTATATAGATTAAAATAAATGTAATACTCAATTGTTCATTTTATTTAAAATTGAATACGTAATAGTGGTTTGGAAACAAATATACATGATTTTATTGTAGACAAGCATTTTCTTTAATACCACAAGTTACATTACGTATTCGGATATATTGAGGCTTTTTTTCTTGTTTTCTAGAATAGAAAATATAACGAGGACCAATTGTAGTTTAGATAGTTTTGTGAGAATTGTAATACAAAACATTCAATTTATAGTCCTCATGATTCAAGATAAAATTTTAAACATATAATTATTAATTTTTCCATCTTCCATCTTATTTTTAACATAGAATTATTCATTAATACATCCATTACTAATTGGATATTCTATTTATTATATATTAATTAATTTCCTTTATTTATTATTTAACTAATTGCTATCATCTTTAGATAGTATATGGTTTAATTTTTAAATATTAATTTTCATCCAATGCTATTTTTATTCAGCGTATATTCACTTTTTACCCTAATAGATGGCATCACCATGGTTTCTGTTGCTTTACAATAATATTCATATTATTCTAACACATATTCTGGCAACATGGTAAATCATTTTCTAAAACTAAATTTGGCAACATATAATGATTTTTTGCAATTCATTCCCTCTGTTTGGTTGTGTTCATGTGTGGTTCATGTGGTGCACAGGTATCTTTTTTAATCCAAATGGATTATGTACTTTATGACTCTATTTCAAGTTTTATCTGTATATTATAGGTATGGTTTATTTCCTTTTTAATATTTATTTATTTTTTATTTTTTCACTGGTTTGATTCATTGTTTATGAGTGGTAGTCCCAAAATCATATTCTTTAGCAATGTTATGGCTAATATGATGATGAAACCACTCATTTTATTTGTGGTATTTAGGCATTTGGGACTTGATAATTCTGTCTAAATTCCACGAATTTCATGTCATTCATTCAATTTCATTTATTCAATTTTTAATTTAAATTCTTCTTCTTTTAAATAAGTTTTTGGTATCTTTATTCAGTGTGTTGGGGAATACTTTCATTGTCAACTAATTATTACATACTAATGTGTATATAAAATAATTCTACTTATCTAGAAATCTGTTATCTGAATCTAAAATCTGTTATCTGTAGATAACACAACTTCTTCTTTATTAGCTACTAATTATATCATCATATAGCAACGACATCTATCCGTCTTCATATTCAAATTTTTAAATTTCCAGTAGTAACACCTAATTTTGACAATATCTATAAAATATATATACGAAATAAATTACACTAAAATTCTAATTTTGAAGTCATTTCGGTAACAGATGAATGGTAAGATATGAAGTTGAAATTTCTAAAATATCGTTAATATTAGAATATGTTTATTTTATTAAATTATAACACTATTGTGCTGATATATTGTATGAATGTGCTACATTAAATCCCCTTTCCCTAGAAAAATCTTAAATTTGTGTTTTGCATAATAAAATAACAAGAAACGTTAATTATACAAAAATAAAAAATATATAAAAAAATAATTAATGCGACTTTTAAAGGGGAGATAAGAAACGTTATTTGCAAAATTAAGATACGAAAAAATATTTAATATGTAAAAAAAACTTCGGTTCATTCAATTTTTAAAGTGTTGATAAATGTACATAAGAAAAGGCTTTCTTTTGTTTTATGAAATTAATTTGTTATATAAATTACATGAGAAAAATGTTTAAGGAAAGCAAGAATTACTTAATATAAACTTAAGCAATTTCTTTTTGATTAAACGTAAAAAATAAACTGATACCAGCAAAAACATTTGAAAAAATAATTAATAATGAAAAAACAATATTACACAAAATGCAACTTTATAAGACTCAGAGATAATCTGGTAAAATTCATCTTATAATAAAGGATGAATTTTTCAAATATATGCATTTTGAAAGGTAAGGTTTTTTCAACTCTGTATGACGAATTCCTTTCAATGCTTTATCAGTGCTGTACCAACGACGTATAGTGAGTGACCTACTTTCACTTACCGTAATCAACGGTAACTTTAAAATACTTTTAGTGAATTAGTGGAAAATGTGCTGGTAATCATTATTGTTAAGACATGCAAATTTACAAAGAACTGGAAATAGAGACTTCGTAAAGAAACACAAAATATTATTTTGTGAATATACTGTAAATATCCTCTATATTTACATATAAAAAATTGACCAGGATCAGATTGAAGCATTGGCGCAGGAGGTACAAGTGAAGCCTGCCCCCTCCAAATAAAAAAAGGTGTATTTCTGTAACTAGACTGTAAAATTTTCTGTGATTGCCAGTAGAATTTCCGTAGTTTTACGAATAATTTTCCGATTAAAGTGATTTCGTGTATGAACATGTATAATTATGTAATATATATATATATATACATATATATATATATATATATATATAATTGCTTAATAGTTAAGGAAATAATACAAATCTAATTATTGTATATTAACACATTATTATCACGTAGATGCATTTATACAACGATTCTAAATTACCGATAATTCCAAATTATCGTTTTATCAATACATAATATGATACAGTTATTTACAGTACTTCCGTTTTAAATTATATACTATATACATTCCATCCATGGTTGTTATTTGTGCATATTGCTGAATTTGCCGAATTTTTCTTTTTATAACTAAAAGAACATACTATTTTTATTCACTACGAGACCGCGTCCCATACACGAATTTTATTTGGTCTGAAAAACTTTTTGTAAATAGTTATCTTTACTTATATAATCACGAAAATGATCTAAATAAGTAATTCAAATATTGCTTTTCCTGATTACTGGTACTAAAAACAACTCCTTTATGAAACTTTAGAACGTTCATATATACACCAATGGTCCCGAAGGGGTTGATACTTTATACTAACCAGGGTATCCAACCCGGGTGTCATGCAACCAATATCCTTCCAACCCTTTTTTGTTTTTAAAGTAAACGGAAGTGAAGAGAAGACGAGAAGGAATGGTGTTTCGTTCGGAGTAAGTAGGATGTGGGAAGGCATCCGAGTATATTTTGGTTGTTTAAGAAGTAATGTGGTTTAGGTGGAATTTTTATGAATATTAGTGAAAGTGTACATAATGTAAATAATCATCTTGTAAATATCAGCTCTCATTTAATAAACTGTGCATTTAAATTTTAAAAAGAAGAATCGTCGTGTCATTCGGCTGTCATGATATTACACCGGGCTTCCAAGGATAGAGAATATATGTGAAAAACATTTTTTATTTTTTGTTATTGAAAACTAATACATATTTTACATAAAATATTTTTTGCCCGCTAACAACACCAAAGAAATCGCTAAAAATTTTGTTATCTGCAGCAGTTTTTTTTTTAATTCTGAGAATTTCAGCAGGTTTAAGCGCTTATTTCAATTACATGTCTGTTAAATCTGTTTTATTTATACTATTTTATTTATTCCTTAACGAAGTTTTAATTTCTTTATTGAATATTTTAGCTGGAGACAAATGCTGAACTTTTAATATTGTTTAAAGTGCAAACATCAGATTAATACTTTGAAATCGTCTGCAAGCGATAGAGATAAATTTCAGCATGATTTTTTTTTTTAATCTTATTTAAATGCTATTAATATAAGTCAATTAAGATACAGTTTTCAAACAAATTGCATTTAAAAGTAATTTTTTTCCCCTGTGTAACGGTGTAAAAATAAAAAATGTGCGATGTTTAGAAATAAAAAAATTGCTGTAGCAAAAATCGCAAAACCGAAATTTCCTCTTCAACTGTTGCCATTCGAAAAATGACGTCAGCGTTACGGACACGTTTGTCCTTTATAATACAGATAGTGCAAATAATGTAATATATATATATACGTATATATATATATATATATATATATATATATATATAAACATTATGGAAATTGAAACAGCCATACTTGGTTGTGACAATAAGGATAATGTAAATGGAATAAAATTTATTATATTCAATTTGAAGAAAAAACTTATTTCAGAACTGCTATGTTCTATGTTTATTAAAAATAGTGGTGGTATTAACATCGATATGAGTCTGGATTTGTTAAGATTTAGAGTAAGATCACAAAGTCTAGAGGGATATTTGAAACTGCAGAATAAACAAGATAAAATCGATAATAAAGTGTATTTTGTCATGAACTATATTGATCACAAGATGAGTGGCATTAATTTCAAAACAATTCTAAACAAATATAACGAACTTTTGCCAGTTAAGAAAATTGAGATTGTAAAGGCATTTAGATATGATAAGCCATTCGAACGTGTAATATTTAACTATAATGGATATTTTAAAGAATTGCAAAAGGGAATTGATAGTAGTGTTTGTCATTGTAATGACGTGAATTACAAGAGTTATATAAATGAAACATACGGACATGTTTTAACAGGAAATTTAAATACTGTGCAAAACATAAACATTAGAAAATATATGTGTTATGGTACGAAGTATCGCGTGAAAAGGATTGTTACAAAAACTCATGCTATACAACGTATAACGAAAAATGTAGATTATTTTTGTTCAGAAATTGATGAATAAATATAGCTTACCTGAAAGTGTTTTTTTGGAGTGGAAATATAACATTTTGAAAGAAATGAACAAGATTTACTATAAAAAAGTGATGAAGTTACAGGCGAATACTATAATGATTTAAGGAGTTCTATAAAGGAGCTTCAAAACAGCTTTATTATCACATACGTTCATAAAACAAATTCTAACTAGGCAATAATATGCAAACAACTATCTTGAGAAATTCTACATGGTAGTTATGATAATAAGGTGAATTATAATCTCTTAAAATCAAGCAAACGTGTAGCTGGTAATAGTATCAAGGCTATCTACAAGAAATTAAATATTAAACAACATAGCAACGAATTACTGTATCTAGTTTTAGCCCCTAAATTTCATAAAAATCCTGTGACCTTTAGAACTATTACATGTGGTTTCGGTTCATATTTGGTTACGGCGAATAAAAAGTTTCTACACATTCTAAACAAAATATTTTCCAAAGTTTTAAAAGAAAAATCTACACGTATGATTATAAACAGTTTTGAATTAATTGACAATTTAAGACAATTGTGCAATATAACGGGATTTCATACTTATGATTTTGAAGATTTATACAATAGTATTAATTCCCCGTTTAGGATGTAAGTAGTGATGTAAGTTGAGAACTTGATAGTGTAGTCTGGCTATAGTTTGTTGGTGTAGTGAGTTGTTTGCTATGATGCATGTAGAGAACTTGATGGTTATAGTCTGGCTATAGTCTGTCGTACTTTCATATTCAATTTTCAAAGAAATATAAGCTAATTAACGTGTAGTATTCCTATAAAAAACTTTGGCCATAAGGTCTATTGCTTTGATTCGGTTAAATAAATTAGAGCTGCTTTTTTTATTTAAATAAAAAATTCTCGCTGTTTTCAAAAATAGGCTTCTCCAGTCCTCTACTCAATTCTAAAAGTCTGAGCACTTATGTTTCTGTTATATTATTCGTTATGTGTTCCTTTTTCTATAATTAACATAATATTCACTGTAAAACAATGAATTATAAATTTATGTATACAATATAATTAAGTGAAAGTGACGAAGTTAGTTAATTCAATATGTATTAGTTCCAGTTTTTATAACAGGAGAATATAAATTGCCTGAGTATACATTAAAAAGAAAATTTCTTAATCGGTAAAATATGTACAATCCTTTCCTGTTTCTTGTCATTATAAGATACAAATAAGAAATGCGTGTCGCAATACTCCTCAAATATTTAACTTTATGGTGCGATAGATTCAGTTAGTCAAAATTCTTCAATTTTAGTAAATTTCATTGGATGGGGGTATTAAGAAATTTTAATCTGCCATCGTAAGGTGTAAATGTATTTCCGAAACTAGCATTTTTAACTCCTATTAAGAATTTTATCTAAACATTGCATTATAAATGATGTGCAAGGCTATTTAAAATGCAGAATGCTATTCAAAAGCGAATTGCCCACAAAATACACGCTACATGTGAGGGGACATATACTGCTTACAAATTTGAGAAATAATGGTTCTAGTAGCAGGTATTAACTTGAATAATGTTTAAACGTACGATTCACTGTGTAATAGGTCTTTTTATTTTTTAACCAAGAGTACGATTCTCTGACGAATCTGATGCCAGCGGCGAAAAAAAAAATGTAAAAAATGGCAGAAGCTCTTTATGTCATATTCAAACAAAAACAGTAATTGAACAATAAACATTACCACTATATAATTACATATTTAAAATAATAATTTATCTTTAAAAAATGCTTAATATCATAATTGTAAAAAAAAAATATTTTCATTAATTCCTAATCAGTAAATTACCAATATATGTGATACATAGTAATTATTTTTTTACAACCTTTTCTATAACATTTATCTATCACGAATTATCGCTTTTATGATCGTAATTTGTAAATACAAGAACTTTATTATTAAGAACACTAACGTTATAAATTGTAAATATAGATTACAATAAAATACAGATTACAATAAAACAAAATCTTGCATTTATGCAAATGTTTTGAAAAATAATATTCACGCAAACACAAAAAATATTGCTAATATTTTTGTTTCAAATGAGACTTTGTATTTCACTACAATCTCATATGAACATGCACAAATGTCAATCCAGAAAGTCACGAATATCATACTACATTTCAACAATGTGTTTTTAACCGTTTTTGTTTTCATAATTTTCCAAGAATTCTTTTAATGCTATATTATACTTGTTGCAATACAGGCAAAACTAGAGAAATTAGAATGTGTATCATAAAGCAAAAACACGTTCGTAAGTAAGGCTGATGTCATGCTTGCGGTGGTAACGATGTAAACAATACATTTCCCTTTTTTCAAATTGAACTACTTATATCATCACACAATTTATATTTTTAACACTGTCGAATACGTACGAAATGCATATTTAAATGCATTTTTTTAACTGTATCCCAATTTCCTCCCATTTTGCGTGTTTAAAATAATTTTTATGCATGATTTTAAAAAACAAAAGTTATGCCTATCGGCTCAGCATGATTACGGAAGATTGATCCGTTTGAACTTAAAACAATATGAATAGTTGAATATTTGTTTCCGGCTCAATCAATAAATAAATATAATAACATAAATAAAACAAAAATTAACATATATGTAATTGAACTACGTGCTTAAACACTGAAGTATTCAAAATTAAAAAGCCTATTGTAAGTAGAAAAATCTTTAGCTATTTTTTCGGATAGTAACATTTGTCTTGTGGATAACACGAAAGTATCGTTTTAATAAATTTCAAACTTTATTTGAATATATAATTGGTATTTTTCATACAAAAATATTTTTAGATGTTGTTAATGAACTATGTTAAAACATATATTAAATGTAAAGAATCTATTAAAGTTTTCAATAACACACACACACACACAAAAAAAAAAAAAAAAAAAAAAAAAAAAAAAAAAAAAAAGAATTGGCATATGTTCTGTACACCAGGAATGCATGTTCTGTGACCAGAGAAGCCAGCATTGGATTACCTGCGAAATATTTCTCATAATATCAAAGTGGAAACCAACAGTATTCATTACCAACAATATTCGTTATAAACAAACATTACTTAATATGTTTTAATGTTTGTTGCCAATTCCTAAAAGCTGTAACCCTACATTTCTTTTTAAATATTTCTTGTAAAATGTGTTATAAAAATATTTTATAAATACCTGACAACAGAGTCACTGCTTTTTCTTGAAGTGCTAATTTGCCGACATTCAAGACGATTTAATTATTTGAATGGCTGACAAATTTTGATCAGTATGCATGTCTTCCTTGCTATATTAAAGTATCGAAAAAAAAATTGCTATTTCCTTTCTGATACTGTGTTATTCGCTAATTTCGTCTCCCTAGGCCTTCAAAAGTCTAAACATAAAATCCGGTCTATTTACCTTGTTTTAGAGGCAGCGTCACATTTATAAACCAATTTCAGCATTGATAATTTTGGTATATATCATAGATTAGATGATAGAGTTAACAAAACTATCAGTCAAGTGGCGGAAAGGTGTTGCCATAGTAACACGGACACTCCGCTGCAACTATAAATGGATGTCCACTCGATAACAGGTGTTACTGCTACTTACTTCCATTATCAGTAATCGGATTGCCATTCATTTCTCATTGCAGCTGGCTGTGCGGCTGCTACAGCTGACTGACAGTTTCGTTATCTGTACCATCTAATCTATCATATGTACTAAAATCAAGGACGGAAAAATTCGTTGCAAAAATCTGGCGGTGCCTCCGGACTATTACTTTTAGCTACAGACCCTTTTAAACAGGTATATTTTATGGGCAGCCTGTATTTTAAATTTGTTTAGAGTCGGCCTTAAATTTCTTAGATTACAGAGAAGCATGTTTTCACGCTTAAAATACTATTAAAATTTTAAATACAAAATTTCGTGTATTGCATATTTTATTAGTACAACAAATATTTGTTATTAATATAACAAGTAATATCGTATCTATATGATACACCTTTATGAACTTTCTGATTGTATGTTAAATTGCAGATGGTAAATTATCTGATTATGAATAAAAAATGGCCTTGTCAATGATAATTTTGATGTATAAATTTAATTATACGAATTCCAATTTCAGCAGTTCTACCATGCAGCATTTAAACATATTAATATTATACATTTATTTCAAAATTTATTTATTAGATAGTCTCGTTATTTAGTCACAACACCCATTAAGATGATTTGCATTTACATTTATTTCCATCAACTCGTCAAACAGGCTAAAAATACATTTATAGTTAATCCATTAATCTGTGAACAGTTTGTCTGTTATAGGTTTCAGTTGAAAACTCGAAAACCATAGCTATCATTTTCCGTTATTAACAATTTCAAAAATAGATAGTTTATGCTACACCTGGCTGAATGAAATCAGGATATGTAGTTATGGCGTAAACAAGTAGGCATTCTTTATTATATTGGTGATCATGATTCTTGAAATAAAATCTATTCAGTTCTCGGTGATTATACTGTCAAGTCTATCAGAAATTATTTTTAGCAAGGTTCCAAAAATAATAGCCTGACGGAAAATAGCAAGCGTCCACTACATCTATTTTTAAAAACCAAGAAACTCTTTCCCACAGTATATTTTAATATATAATATTTTTTTCTTTGAAAATCTAAAATTTTGTAATTATAATATAAAATAATTTTCTTAAATATTTATATGTAATTGAATATATGCATTTGGATGGTTTGTCTTTTTTACTATATATGTATATCAATTCATAAACTTTTCAAAATGCATTAAAAGCGAAAGTGTCACTTACTTTTCATTAAACTATCTATGTAAGGGATTTCACTATTTATTGCTGATAATTAATATCTAAAGAAAAAGGCGATTTTATTAAGAGGTTTCTGTAAAATGGTTATAATGACTATAATAAAATTCACACAATATTTTTTTTTAACTGCGCATTAAAAAGATCTATTAAGGATTTGTCTCTAATGGCAAACCATACGATGATCTGTTATTATGTGTAAGTATACCAGCAATGCCTGTGACAGAATATACTTTCTTAAAAATGTTGCAATTTTATCGATTATGGTAGTCACATTACAAAATATATTTAAAAGGAACTTTCAACTACTCAAGAAACCCCAAATAATGACAGCTTCACGAAAGTAAATATTCTTCAGAGATCGCAGAGTCATTCTTCAGATATGCCGCTTCCAGAATGTGTACAAGTACTTCATTGTTTTGCAGTGATGTCTGAAGAGAACACTGGCTCTATTCCTTAAACGAGAAACTGTAAAGAATACGACAATAAATATATAACAAAAGTACATGCCGGGAGTAATGAAGAAATAAAAATTTTAAATAAAATAAGGTTTGAATTGCCACGTACTAGATTGACAATATTGTTCAATCATGTTGTCTTAACTTTCTTAGCGGCGGTTAGAGAAGTCAGAATACTGTAGCAGAATTTGATAAACTTTAGCAGTATCTTATGCCCTATGTCTATCGTAAAGTGATAAAGAGGATTCGCACAGGTGTCAAAGAACCCTCGGTCCGCCAATCGACTTTGTATTCGAATTATTTAAAATATTGATAATATGCAATAAATATCGTTCAACAAAATGGATAATCCCTGTTTCTAAATTACTAAAAATGTGCAGTGAACATAGACCTAACGAATTCTTTCGAATAAATTGTGTGGCTACATTATATAAGAAATCATTTATGAGTTCAGAAATAGCAATAGTACAATAAATACTGACAAATTCCGTTTCTAAATAACGCGCACTGTATATGAACAAATGAGAATTAAATCTATTTATCTCCATATGTCAGCTTGAAAAGCACTGGAAAATGTAGCCGTTTGGTTTCAATAACACCAATAATGATAATAAAAATTTTATGCATAATTTATAGTTTAAGCATGATACATTTTCAGATTCGCTTTCTATGTATTAATTTTATAAACATGTTATGTTCAAGATCTGTATCGTATCTCTGCAAAAAATTTTAACGCCCTCAACACCTGTAAATACACTTATTTTTCTGTTTGCTCCAATGGAATTTAAAAATAACAAGGAGGTGTATTTTTGAATTCACTGCTTCTACTGGAACCATATCTATTTAGCAGGAAAGGCAAGTTATATGCAGGATTGTTGAATCAGAAAAACTGGACTGTTATATAGCTTACACATTATATAAACGCATTTATGTTTTCAGGTATTTCCGCAAATTTAGTTCGTATGATATTTTGTACCGACAATACAGTTACAAAATATTATCTATGACTGAATCTCGTTTTTCATAATTACATAAGAAAATATAAAATCTGAAAATACGACATTTTTCTCAAAATGATATAATTTCCGATGAATAAATATTAAATGTCCTTTACACTATTGGACAAATAAATGAAGAAAAACGTGAAAAACGGCGGAATAAAGATTTAGGATTATTTAAGTTGAAAAAGATAAATATTTCTATTCATTTATTTAAAGACCTTAATCTTTCGATTTAATACATATTGTAGAGTTAGTAGGGGTGGGTGAGGGGGGTTCAGTCTCTTTTTTCCACTACTGTACCTCTAACAAACTTTAACGACTGACAAACTTACATAGGTAGACGTACATATGTAGTAAACAGGTAGATTAAAACAATATTTTAAAAATAATTGAAAATCTCTCCAAACGGCAATCGTACAGTTACAAATTAAGGAAAAAAATAGAGAAAATGTCGAGGATGCAACATATTTTTTAACAATTTTAATTGAACTTAATATTAATTTTATGTTCAACATAAAATAAAAACATGTCTTTTCGTTTACATATTTTAATATTCTCATAAAGTGCGGTGTCTTATATTGGAACCGATATATATAAATATATATATTATAGTTATATTGGAACCGATTTTTTGATAATTTAGTTTAAGGTTGGTAAAATATTAATTATAACTGTCTGTGCTAAAATGCAGTTAAGATGTTTGAACTTATTTCAATCTGTGTAAATTTACCAGTTCATTGAAATTATCATAAAATATATGTCTACTTTATTTTGTTAACTTTATGAATTATAAACAACTTCCAGGGTAAAAAAGTAGTTCCTAAAAAGTAGTTAATTTATTTTCAGATATTCAATATCTCGAGACATTCTAAGTGATGCATATTGACTAAAGCACGAGAAGACGTTTAAATTGTCTTTAGTAATCAAATTGAGTTTTAATGATCATGATACATTGCTTTATCAGTGAAAAATCCTTGTTTTGAAACGTCGACTGTCTAATATGAAGTGTTAAAATAATGGAGAAAAGTCGATAAATTTCAATAATTTTCCGTTTTTTAAAAACCCTTTTTTATACTTCAGTAATAAAATCAATATAAAGGAAAATAAAGGATTTTCTACATTGAGATACCATTAAAATATTTAAATTAAATGCAATTACCTAAATTCTCATCGACTCTAAAATTATCGTGTTAAAAGTGTCTGCAATGTTTTGTTAGTTATCTGAACAGGAAATAATCTTCAGGGAAATATTCATAAAATTAAAAAAATCCTATTAATTCATTTTCAAATACACTTAAATTGCATTTATTAAAATCTTAATTAAATAATCCCTATAATTTTCCATACCTAAAATCACTCTAAATTCTTTAAATAAGATATAAAATCTCATTTTTCCTAAAATATTACCGCTTAAAAAAAATCTATTTCCGTAAATTCATAAGTTTATTAGATTTGTTTCACAGTTTTATGAGGTAATTTTAGCGTAAAAATGATCATTTCGAAAAAAAGCATTATTATGCATACTTATACATAAAGAGAGAGTCGGTCCACTTGATAATAAGTTAGGAAGGCAATCAAAATTTACGTTCAATACAAATGTTCGATGTGGCGACCCATTGTTACTCTGGAAATGTGCCATGGGTAAATCAGATCTTGCCATACCTAACCATATTAGGAATGTTCACATTCTCAAGCCAAGCGCAATAATAATGTACCATTTCATGGATTTCAGAAAACGCAGACTGTAAATATGATATTTAACAAAAGTCAGGTCCCAGTTAACCCAACCCAGTTACAAATACTAACATCTATAGTTAAAAGGTCTGATGATAGCATGCTGATGCGTGAAATATGTCCGGGACAAATACAAACTGGGTCTCCGGTACTGAGATAAGACACATTTCTGCTAACTTAGGATGCATTAACCCTTAATTGCATGGTGTTGTAAATTTCCATCACTTTTTATTTAATTTTTAATAAATAAATCAACTTCTTCGGCACCACTATATTTATATAGAAATATTAATCCAATAAATTTCCCGTGAAGTAATTTGCTGAACAAACCTAAAAATCTATCTTAAAATTTCTGGTGTCTAATATTTAATATATGTATAAAAAAATACAATTGTAAAAGAAAAACTCAAGCAAAGAAGGGTTAATACTGATTCGTCGCTGAACTGGTACTTAATAAATTAATACTTTTCAAATTATTCAGTTAGAAAATTACTCGACTAATCTGAATATACCCTGTAGAATAAGAAGTTATCCATCTGAAAGATATTTTTTAATGAAAAAATTATTGAAACGTACTAGTGTAAAAGAATGCGAACAATGCAGCATAACAAAATTTGTATATTGCGAGCATTGTACTTTTTCTGATTTATTTTTATTCCCGCCATTATTAGTGAATCAATCGAAATCAATAATCAACAAATCTATTTAATGACACATGACCTCCTTTAGCTCAGTATTTAACCGGATGTTTTTCCCCTTTCCTTCATGACTAAACTTCTATGAAGAAGTCAATGCTTTTATGATTAATATTAGACTTTAATTTTCATTTACTGAACTCCTGTCATCTAGCTCGTTTATCTGACATGCTACTATGGGGGACATTTGAATCAATTTTGTCTAGTAGTTGATCTGTTTCAGAATTTTTCATTTATCAAGTAATTACTGAATTTATTTTTGATTAAAAGTATTATAATGCAAGGCTAATATTTAAAGTTTTAAATTTGAAATGCAATTCAGTAAAAAAACAAGTTTCTGTCTTTGCCTAAATATAATTATGAATAATATGTTATCTATTTATATTACAATTAACACCAGTATTGCCAGTTCACTATTTTATTTTTATTCGGATTGCCTGAGTGATGCCACGTGTTTAAATTATATAATTAACCTTAATTTCAACTTATTTAACCCCTTGAGGGGCACCGGTATATAATATATACCACTTTTTAGCTCACAGGCTATCAAAGTCTGAGAGCTTATGTACCCGCCGGTTCTGTATGTATGTATGTACGTACGTAACGCAATAACTTTTGATAGAAATAACCGTTTTGCTTCAAATTTTGTTTATAAGTTCTTTGTGATAAGGCGCTTCCCTGATTAGTTTTGGGGATTCATTGGTTTAGTATAAAGGGGGGAACGGGGGCTAACCCCCCTTAAATTAGATAAATGGGTTTTTTATGCAGAATTATCCAATTTTCTTCAAATTTTGTATATAGGTTCATTGTGATAAATCGCTTCCCTGATTAGTTTGGGGGGTTCATTGGTTAAGTATAAGGGGGGAACGGGGAGCTAATCCCCCCCCTTAAATTATATAAATGGGTTTTTCATGCAAATTATCCGATTTTCTTTAAATTTTGTATATAGGTTCATTGTGATAAGGCACTTCCGTGATTGGTTTTGGGGGTTCATTGGTTAAGTATAAGGGGGGTTGGGGGGAAGGGGGATGATCCTCCCTTAATATATTGTCAATTTCTTTATTTTTCGAGGGGCTTATTTCAAATTCTTTGAAATAAGAGTATAATAAACAATTAGTGTGAATAGCCTGTGAGCTCAATGCCCTCAGTTTAACTGGGCAGTTTTCTTTTTTATTAATATATAACTTGCCACCAGTATTATTAAATAAAAATATTTATTATTGTTTTTTGCAGATTGAGAAGGTAAAAATTCATTGTTTAAAATTACTTGTGTCAAAACATCGCAAAATTTAGCATTTTTAGACCACGTGCTTGCCCTCCAAGGGGTTAAAGTTACACTAAATAAGTCGAATATTACTACTTCAAAAAAGTAGAAGATCAAGCATACTGAGTAAAAACAAGTAATATAAAAAAAAATTAAGTCAATTCCTACTTAGGTCAAAAATAATTTTTTTTTCCAGCTAACTACACGCTTCGCCACTGATGGTATTTATTTCTAAATTTATGTGCTGCTAAATATCTTGTATAAGAGATTTTTTTTTCTCCCATATAATGCTAAAATTAATTAATTAAATTTAATTAAGGAATTAATATTTGAAAAAACTGTATTAACCTTAAGTGTCATCCACTACAAGTTTAAAAAAATGTATTTGAACTTGAGTGGATGAATAAAAAGTATTTTATTAATGATTGAAAATTTGAACAAGATATATAAATGTATATAGGGAGAGTGCGAACTAATCGTAAGAATTGAAAAAAGCAGCGGACTGGTAACACTGATTGAAACTTTATAATCACATTGTTGAACTACATGACAACTCCGCTTTTATGTATTGCGAAGCAAGGTTATATTATTTTATAATAATCATAGTATGAATAGACGCATAAAAGTTGTAATGTTTTAATTGATTAATTGTTACGAAAAAAGAAAAAATGCTGGAAAGGCACAGTCTCTCACATCGCGTTGTGTCGAACTTAAAAAAAAAATAGAGAGAGAACGGAACACCTCATACGTTTTAATACCCGAAGTATCTCAGAGAAAAACGAAATAACAATTTTATTGGGAAGTACATTTTTTTCAAAGTTTATATATTTACAGAGTTTAATGCAGTTTAAGGGTGCTATACAGAGATTTACTTTTAAATAAATCAATTTTCGAAAAAATATAAATTGTAACGTGCGATATTTTTTAAGCAAAAATCGATTTCTCGAAGCTTTAAATTTTCACTTCTAAAATTACAGCTCATTCCGCCCTGTAAATTTTGAGTTGTGCTAAAAAACTACCCGCATTGCAATCATCTCATTAAAAATGAATTTAACACTAGCAGTTCCAAACTTTAAACCTTCATAATGTCTGAACTACCTGACCGAAAGACCTTCTTTTTTAGTATCATAAGGTAAAATTACCCGAAAAAATACAAATATGATTTCAAAATTAGGTGTTCATAATAAATATTTCACAGTTTATTGCAATTTGTATATGGAGACGACCCCTAAGCTTATTTTTTCAACATACAACCTTTTGCAGCCCACTGTCTAAAAAGTTGCTAGTTTAACAATGTGAGTGCCATGGAAAGATGAAGCTTTCCTCCTCATTAAGAAGAAGGATTCACCACGTATTTGTAAATTGCTGTTTAAATGGTAAAGCATTTGCGCGATTAAACTTGCGGTTCTCCTTTTAGGAGAAATATTTCTACACATCACTGTTTGAGTGTAATTGGAATTGCTGAGTGATTTAGCTGAATGAATATAATAGACTAGTTTTAAACTAATGACTCGTTTCATTTAATATTTTAACGCTGATATTTAATTGATTTACAACAATGAAGGTTATAAAATTCGTTTGTATAGGGGGAAATAGGGTAAGATTATGAACATCCAGTCAAAGATAGCAGCACCTTGCCTGGTGCACAAGAGAACCTTGAATGAGGTTCATGTAACTCACGATGAAGAGCTCGCTTCAGTGCAACCTGTGAGTAGTTGAGACAAACTCAATTGGTCTCCCTTCCAGTCATAGATAGCAGCACCTTGCCTGGTGTAAAAGAGAAGCATGCGCGAGGTTCAGGTAACTCACTATCAACAGCTCGTGTCATTGCAACCTGTGAGTAGTTGTGAGCCGAAGTTCGATTTTTAAGTGTATTGCAATTTTTCGACCTCACGGTGCAAAGAATTACTCATATAAGTTCCAAATTACAATCCCTCACTAAAATATTATCATAATACAACTTAAAACGTAAAAAATCTTATGCAATATATTTTGTTTAGCATGAAGTATACACAGCTAAACCTAGTTCAAACAAATATGGCAGTTGTGGGACAAGATGACGACGATAACAACTGATAGCATCGCAAGAACAATGAAATGCTTAGTACAAGATACATAGCTAGACAGATAAATTTCCAAGTTTTTATACATGGGAAATGTCAAAAATAACATGCCGTTTTGGTTATTCGACGATTTCGATGATCCTATATACGTTGCCTGGTGAATGTAGGATAATAAGAAGTATACTTGTAGTCCGTAAATAAAAAATATTGTAGGTAGAACATTTATTTTTCTAATTTTCTAATTTTCTTTATTAACTCGTTAAATTATGTTCTCCTTGGGGAAGCTTTTTACTTTTTCATTTTAAGAAGCATCGCTGAAAATTTAGGAATTAAATTCTTGGAAGAATTTAACTGTGGTAGTATATTTTCAGAGTACTATATTGAAACTGTTAAATTCAGCGTCAAATATAGCATATGTCTATATTTTAATTATTTAAAAAAATGAATTTTTATCTGTCTGTGATCGAGAATAATTTTAATTACAAGTGTGATTCAAATCAAAACCCCAAAAGGACGTTAAAATAATATATATATATATATGATTTATTTGAAAGTTGGCATGGATTATCCTTGTGCTTTACAGAGTTACCAACACGTGGCTGAATGAGGATTTAACTCTGAAGACGGAAGCAGTGTCAATGCAGGGATGTCCACCCCATTGTCAATATGCATATCATTAAAGAAGCTATCTGTGATGTATTTAACGATGGTGAGAATCCAATTATATGATATTTGTATGCCAATGTGGCACTCGTCCACCGTAATCACCAGATCTCAACCCCAATGACATTAATATGATCGGACTATAGAAATAGACGATGAACAGGTAATAAAACTATAACGTAGAAATCTCTGCAGTCTCAATAAAAATTATTTTTCTTATGTATTATCAATGCACTTGGAATACGTGCATTACACACTCCATAGAGTCAACGTCCAAAATGATGTATATACTATTTTTCCGTATTTACCCATTTGATTGTTGTAAGTAATTAATACTTTCATTTTAATTACTCACCTACTCATAATAGCATTCTTTATTTCTTAAATTTTCTTAAATTTATCCTTATTTAAAACTTTTAAAATACAATTTTTCCTTTTTTTAAATTTAATAAAAGATCTTTTCGTAACATTTTAAACTGTTTTTTTAATACTTCAGTTTAACCTGAAGACCGCCGCATATACGTGACACATAAAATGCTCAGAATCCTTGAATATTTGCCATTTTATATGAGATATCTTGATTATTTCTTTTAATTAAACATTTTGCCTTATTTAATCAAAGTATTTCAGTGATAAAATTTGGCAAAAATTCTGTTTAAAAAAGATGTGATAAAAGAAGTATGTAAAGGACAATCGTTAAAAAAGAGGTTATGGTTAAAAGGTAAATGAAGCTAAGGTTAAAAAAATATTACTTTGAATTTTTTTTTACGCTTCAATGCCACTAAAACATTTAAATTTAATATTGATTTAAATTTAAATTCGCCCACGGTTAAATTGTTCTTAATAAAAATGCCTACATTGCTGTATATCTAAAGGTAAATCTTCTTGAAAAAAATTTTAATTTTGTTTTTTAAATACTTCGAATCTCGAGAACTTTTAAATGAATTTTATTGACAGTTATCAGGAGAAGCTTATATTGTAGTTAATATTAGTTTAGAAGTACGAGTAAGTTTTAATAACCATGATAGATTGTTTTACATGTGAAAAACGTTTTTTTAAACAGTCGACTCTCTGATATCGAACATTAGAAATAGTAGAGAAAAGCCGATATTACATAAATGAAGAACTAAATTCTTACAGGGTGCGGAAAGTGTTTTGGATGGCTTTACCATCAGGGCGAGATTTTGCAGAAAGTGCTCACGCCTTTCGCTCTAAACCACTTTTATGGACGAAATTAGGTGTTTCAGTAAGACTCTGCACCAACCCATCGCGCGCGCAGTACACTTGACTGGCTTAGGGCGGAGAAAATTGACTTCATTTCTCCCGATGAATAGCCCGCTAACTCGCCCGACATCAATCCAATGGATTTTTCCATTTAGGGAAAAGGTGTTGGCTACTTCCCATCAAAGTTTGGATTATCTGCAAGCGAAATTGATTAAGGATTGAACCAATCTTCCCGATGAGATACTTCGTGCCGCAGTCAATGACGTCCCAAAACGGCTAAGAGCATGCACCAATGAAAAAGAGGGATACTTGTAGATATAATCTGCTTTTCCATTTATATTATGTTAAATTTAATATATTTGCTAATAAATTGTTGACATTTGTGGTTTTCTCGAAAATAATGGATTTTATGCCCATCCAAAACTGTTTCCGCACCCTGTATTTTTTCCGTTATATGTCAAACAACTTTTTTATACTTATTTGTAAATTTTGATTTTAAAATCAGTTATTCGCCTGTAATCTGCAACAACAACAAAAAAAAGTTTATATGTTATATGGCTATATAGATGGCGCTGTTGACTGCAACAGCGCCATCTGCTTGATCGCGGTCGACCTCTACCCAATGGTGTATCGGTGTCTTGCACGCTCACTTTTACCTGCTGTGTCGTCTTTCGCCCATAACCGTTCAACGCTTCGTCCGTATGCAAAGCCCTGATTTTTTCCTGGAGGGCTTTTTGAAGCTTATAAAGCGGTATGACAAATGTCTCAATGTACTTGGTACTTATGTGGAAAAATAAAGTTATGTTTCATCTTTAATGTCTCATTACATTTTTGTCTTTCATACACACCTCTGTCCACAGTCACCAGGGGAAACTTATTTTCCGACTGCCCCTCGTATATATATACATATTCAAACAAAATACATTGTACAAATAAACAAACACACATAAGAAACATTTAAATTGTTTCGTTGTATGGAATGTTTAAATTATGTAATGTAATATAATGTAGAATTTCTAAATAAAGTAGATATATAAATTAAAAATAAAGTTTAAATGATTCGAACACAAATAAAATATTCAATCGTTTGATAATATCTATGTTAAAAATTGTATTTCAATGTCAATTACAATTAAATAGGGGAGTAATAGTAAATAGTATACAAATAGTGTTGGTAATTTCCAGGTTATTTGATTCTGAAAGTACGTACATTACGCAATTTAATACATATTTGAAATTTTAGTAAACTTTTATGTTCTTTAAGGTTGTTCAAAAGAAAGTGGATTAATGTCGAGTTTCTAGTCTAACTCTGATTCAATACATTTTCAAGCTTATTGCCCCAAAAGTGGATAGTTTAATAAAGTGAGTGCCTTTAAAATAATTGTAACTTTTATCCTTTCACATTTGAAAAAAATTAATATGCAGTGGTATACAACTATTTAACGTGTAAAGCAGTTCGGGATTAAGCTTGATGTTATCCTTTTTGAAAGATACGTTTTTACTATATAGCATAACTTGAGTGTAGCAACAATAGATGGGTTATTAGGCTGGATAAATAAAGAAGCTTTAAAAATCGAAATAAAAAAAATGAGCTCGCGCCGCCAGCGCCCACGGGGGCCACCGGACCGCGTTCCGACCATCGCGCCCAAGTCTCTAAACGACTTACATCGCACCAGAGGCTTTGTCTCGCCTCGGCGCTGCGATCGGCCTGGGGCCGCTCCCCAACTGCGAACCCCCAAGCCAATTTACCAAGTTCGATGACATAGGTCGCCACGACAGTAACCCCACATCTCGGAGGAAACTTCCGCAGAGACGGAACCTTGATGAACCGCCAAGGAACCCCCGACGGATTCGTTCGCGAAACCCCATAGGGGGAGACGGTCACTAGGCCATATGTCGAGCTACCACGACGGCTCTTGTTTTACCACAACTCGATGGGTGTGAAAACCTACAAAGGTAGTCACGTTCCCTCTTGCAGTGGATCCTAAAAGGAAAATGATTAGTACAACAACATATAAACTTTTATAAAACTCCAACTACAACAACAACTATGACTAGAATGCGACTGCATTTCAAACTTCAACAACAAACTTCAACAACAACAACTTTTAACAACTGTGACTAGCCCCTTTTATCACATTTCAATGCCGGCTTATGAGACGAGTCTCAAGCCTGCGTACTTATTTCACCATTACCTCTACCTCTGCGTCCTGCACCGCGGGGACCACGGACATTTCGCAGTGCGTTCAAGCGTGGGCTTGGAAGAGCTCGGTGATTCCACGCCCACGCTTGAACGCACTGCGAAATGCCCGTAGTCCCCGCGGTGCAGGACGCAGAGGTATGCCTATTTCAGCGGTTATTATATTTAAATTAATATAATTATTATATATAATTATTTCAAAACTTATAAAAATATCGTTAAAAGTTAAATATTTTGTCATAAGTTTTGAAATGAAAACTAACGATTCAAATAGTTCAGCATAGGAAGCAATGTCGATAGATAACATATTTGAATGTAAACTATATTGCCATTCATACATAATAATTAATGCTGTACGTATATGCATGTTGTTAAATAAATTGGGAACAACTATATTAAACGTAACACAATTTAATAAATTAGTTTGCGAACTTGGTAAGCTTTAATGCACTTTAAGGGTGTTAAACAGAATGGATGTTAATCTTGAGTTTCTATCAACGCTCTCATTCAGCAAGTTTATAATGTTCTTTTAATTATATGAGCGACTGTACACTGTACTAATATTTATGACAGCAGTTAGCCACAAATGCCTTGTAATCTATGTCTTCTTTTCTAATAGAAATGAATTTAAAATTATTGAGTAGATGAACTAAAACAATAATATTAGATATCGCGTTCAATCAACTTAAGCAAGCGAAACATTTGTATTCCTTTTTCAAATGGAAAATAAAAGTCCTTAATCAGTAACCAAAACTGCATTGTACCAACTATTTAAGCATAAATTATTCAATTTCAGTATTTATCTGGGAGATAGTTCCCAAGTCAGATGCTTGCAATATACTCATTCTGAGCATTTAGACAGTTACAAACAAACCTTTATCGGAAATATTAAAATCACAAGACTTACAACGTCGACTTGGTCTATTTTATGATAACAAGTACCCAGAGCGCAAACATAGGATAAAAATGCATATTCAGCCTAATATATATACTATGTGTACATAAATTTATAGAATTTAAATTTCTTTTTCTTCTCTTAATATATAGTGAAAAATATTGCATAAGTTAACTAGGACTTCCCTCAAAGGGATTAGTCTGAGTGATATTGCTGAGAACATAGGGTTAACAATTACAATATAAAGAAAAAGAGCAAATTAAATGATAGAATTACAAAATATCATATATAAATTCATATACACTGTTAAAAAAATAGGAAAGAAGTACCGTTCATCAACTGTGTTGTCATAATTTTTTTTTAACATGTGGCAAAGAATCTCATTTTCTTAAGTATTGCGCAAAACTTGAAAAAAAAAAAAAAAGCCGGATCTTTTAAAACGCCAAGCTTTTTAAAGTTACGTAATTGGATTTGCAGCCAAAGATTATTCTATTAAGCGTGGCTTAACGCAAATTTAAATTCATTGTTGCACCTTTTTTTGTGTGTGAATTTAAAATTTTTCTTCCTTGATCATATATCTACCAGAGGGCCCGTGCGAGGATTTCGCACTGAAATCTAATATTTTTTTAGGTACTTCTCTATTATCCCGTCGACCACTTTTCATAACAAAAAACTATCGCCAAACTGTAAGATTAAACGCCAAAAATGCAGTCCCATTTACTGGATGTCAGAAGGATTATACGTATTTGTTACGTCATCAAGTGGTTTTTAACTCGACATTTGCGTGTATTTTTCATTATGTTTTACTGATTTATTAGTTATTTCATTCATTAAAATAACAATTGTGTCCTTAAATTCTTATATTTTATTTATTTATTTATTTTGATATTCCAATGGCAACGTTCTCCCGTTTATTTGGCGATAGTTTTTTGTTATGAAAAGTGGTCGACGGGATAATAGAGAAGTACCATTTTTTATCAATATGTAATATTTCTTAGATGCAGGTTTAAACTTCTAAAGAAAAAGTAAGGATAAAAATATCTGCAAACAACATTTCGTTTTTAGTTAAGCCAGAATATCATCTAATTTATTCCATCAATGTTTCAGTAAAAACTGATCCAAGATTGCAAAAGCACGCGCGAGAAAAAAAAAATTAACAATCGTATTTTAACTGCATTAGAGGATGACGTCATCCGCTTCGGGAAAAACATGGAACACAGAAATATAAATCTAAACATTTCAATTTCGCTTTTTAATCATAAATATAAAATAAACCCGTGCGGTGTTTTTTATAATAATTGCTGAGCATCATATAATGTGGTATTTTATTTTTGTGGCAACAATAATTTGAAAAAACCTTTCATTTCTTTCATGAAAACAATGCCGAATTAATTTTTAATTTTCAGAAAATTTTAATCAAAAACATGTTTTAACGAAATGTTAAGTGTGCTATGTCAGAAGCCTGTGCAAAATCCTTTCATATGGTATCTCATTCGCCGTTCTGCGTTTCGTATTTCCTGAGAAAAAAGGATGTTGACAGGAGAAATAATATATATGATATAATGTGGTATTTTATTTTTGTGGCAACAATAATTTGAAGAAAACCTTTCATTTCTTTCATGAAAACAATGCCGATTTAATTTTTAATTTTCAGCAAATTTTAATCAAAAACATGTTTTAACGAAATGTTAAGTGTGCTATGTCAGAAGCCTGTGCAAAATCCTTTCATATGGTATCTCATTCGCCGTTCTGCGTTTCGTATTTCCTGAGAAAAAGGGATGTTGATAGGAGAAATAATATATATGATTATTTGTATAACTGTTTATAGAAACTCTTACACTTCAAACCACATTGATAGCATGCTTTTCTACAAACCAGATTACAAAACTATAGTCTAAATCACTATTAAAGTATACAAAAAATCTTTCGATGACTTCTATAAAATAACTTTTACATTAAATCTCCATATCGGCAAAATTGAAAAATTATATATATTTCAAAGTTAAGCTTAACAGATACTTCTTGATTATTCTCTAGGAGGCTCTGTCCCCTGCGCCTTTACTGCACCAATCCGCAGACTTTTCTTTTGCCTGTCTATCTGTCTCTCCACAATCTGTCTGTTTCCCTATCCGTTCTTCTGCCCGTCTCTCTAACCTATTGTCTATCTACACGTCTCGCTACCTATCTCTATATTTCGCTACCGGTCTCGCTACCTGCCAATCTATTTCGCTAACCGTCTGTCTATCCGTCTAACTACTTGTATGTCTAGCCGTGTCTCTATCCACTTCACTACCCATTTGTCAATCTGTCTCACAACTTGTCTATCTGTCTCTCTACCTGTCTGGCTATACGCCTCTCTACCCATCTTCTTACCCATCTCCGTACCCATCTACTGCCTCTCTACTCGTCTGTATACCCGTCTCACTATCCGTCTGTTTTTGTATCCGACTCGCTACCAATCTCATTACCCGTCAGTCAACTCGTCTCTGTACTCATTTCTCTACTCGTCTCTTTATCTACCACGCTACGCGTCTCGCAACCTTTCTCGCTACATTCGTGTCTACCGGTGTCGCTACCCGTCTCGTGACCCATCTCGCTACCCCTCTGTCAACCCTCTTTTTACCTTTCTCTCTAGCCGTCTGTCTATTCATTTCGCTACCCGTCAGCCTACCTATGTCTCTACTCGTCTTTCTACCCATCTGTCTACCCCTTTGTTTACTCGTCTTTCTACCTCTCGCCACCTCTTCCCAATATTTAAACAATTCATTTAATATACAGAAGCCGTTTATCAGTTATTAAATGCAAACAGAAGTAATTTATCTAATGTGTAATCAGATGCATTTTTTTTAAATACATGCATAAACCTGAATAATAATTCATCAGTTTTGTGTTCATAGTTGTTTATATCATTTGGCAGTAAATCTCAACTTCTTAAACCTGAATTGTCTCAAGCTTTTTAAAAAAACCACAAGGTCTGTATAACTGCAAAGTACCCTGAGGGCTATATTAGCTACATGTTATTAAGTTAAGTGAAAGTTTCGTTATCGCGTTTGCAGCCAATTGCTTATGTCAGAAAGCGTGGCTTAACGCCATTTTAAATTCATTACTGTAACTTTTTTTTTTGGGGGGGGAGGGTTTCAACTATATACATTTAAATTAAAACTTTTGCCTCCATGCCATTAGTGTTGTTTGAATTATTAACTAATACCTTGTAGAGCGAGCTTCATTTGAAATAAATGTAAAAGACATCTTCTACAGTTTTTTTAGGAGAAACTTTCGTAATTGAGCCCAAAGCCAATCGGAGCATTTAAAATCATTATTGTAACTCTTATAGAGTTAAAACAATATTGTTGCTAGCTTTACTCTTGTTTGAGACCAGCCTTGCCTGTGTATCTGAATGGGGAAAAGTTTCGTATCCTATGTCGGTTGGCGAAAAAAAATTTAAATGGTGTCAAAAGGTAGTTTTAGCATCTTGCAAAATTTTTCAAGAGAGCGGTAAAACTTGTTTTTCAAATATTTAAAAACATACGTTTATTAAAGCATGTTTTTGCACCATCTTAAAAATTTAAGCACGATGCTAAAATAAATTTTTATCGCCATATTCGATATTTTAATAAGTAATGAAAATACATAAACAAACTTATTTAACAAACCTAAGAGGCATTTTTGTGATAAATAATTGTTATTGTCAGGGGGGTAAATTGTAAACCATTAATAAACGGCTAGTAAATAATAAATAGCATTTAAAATCTAAAAATGGAGAAGTGGTCCGTATAAAAATGCAAAACATAACATTATACGCTTGATATATGTAAATCTTTTTTTTATTTTTTAATATTTCCGTAGGCACAGATAAAAAGGTAAAAATCTCTTTTCCAAATGCCAAATAGAAAATATACAAAATAGAATGCCAAATATACAAAATAGAAAAATATCTGTAAAAAAATATACTTACATAATACTACATCTGCAAAAAAATAAGATTTAGAAAAAGTAAGCCAAATCCTGCAGATCCCATAAATCACATCGAAAAACTTATCACCAAAAAAGAACTCGCCAAATCTTACGGCACAGGAGATGGATTTTTCCCTCTGAATGCAGAATATTAGTTTTTTTTCTTGTACGATGGGTGATTATAATATAATTGTTTCATTTTACAAACTACATACCGTTTGATATATTGGTACTTTTATGTTATCCTGGCGCAGTTGATAAATCGCCAAATATTGTTCCTATAACATTTTCATATTGAATTCTTTTCATTTAAATATAAACCTTTCACTCATTTAATTTAAAATACATGCCTTTCATTAATCCCATTTAAAATGCTAAAAAGAGAAAAAAAAAAAGAAATAATGCCATAAATCGAAACCTTTTATTTAAACACCAAAGAATTTTTTTTTTTTTATTTACACACCCGAAATAAAAAAAGCTGCTATTGCTGAGATTTGCGCCAAATCTCTAATACCAAGTCTACCAAGTTATTGCGAGGTTTTTCTTTCAAACAGAAAAAAAAACAGATTAATTTTCGATTTCTACTAAATTGAAATATATTTTATTGTGCTGAATATTAGTGCGTGCATATTTTTTTGCTCCATGTACTCCATGAATTTTTAAATTCCGATTGTCTACGAAAATCTCCCGCCGGTGAAAATGACGTACGCACATATTTTCGTGACGTATGTACTTTAATTGTGCTTTTTTATCTATTTTTTAATATAATTTCCAAACGGTTTGACATTTATTCTTGGTAATAAATAGACGTCGTTGTCACCTTTATAGGTACCTGCTGTAAAAACTTGAACGAAATTCGTTAAATATTTTTTGAGTTATGCTTGACGAAAGGTTTTAATATCCATCGTAGCTATATATGGGGCAAAGTAATACTGCGCTGTGTATGAGTCTTCGTTGCACTCAGACAACTAGGTGTTAAAATATTAATGATCTATAACTACACCATAAATAAAACTATGTTTTTTAATCCGATTAAAGATAATTACATAAAAATAATTCATTTGTCTTAATTAAAGATTATAATTTTCTTCGGTACATGACCTCCGGTTTATTTAGGCCAGGGAACGTTAGTCGTATCAGAACAAAAACATGCTTTAATTTTTATTCCCATAGAGCTGTTTTTTTGGTTTCTAATAAAATAACAAAATTTATAAGTAACCATAAAAAATAAGAATATCCTGTTCTGAAGCTCCTCACATTTTCTACAAAAAGGCAAAAACAAGATTTCGTGTAATCTTTCTTTTGTTAGAGAAATAGCAGAAAAATAAAACGAAATTTTAGTTTGATTAAATGTAACCGCTCCTGTTTGTATTAATTTACGTAAAATTGTAACTACTAAAAAAACACTTTAAAAGACATTTTGATAACAGCGTTTTCAAGACGATTAAAGATAAAAAATTGTTGTAAAATATAAAAAGAACTTTTTTATGTATTTTTTTAGGCAGAAAAAAAATATTTTTCTGCCTTTATTTTCAAACCTATTAATACAAAAATTTGTGTTTAGGGCAAAATTGCTTCTGTTTTTTTTTCTTTTCTTTTTTAGAGAAACTTAAAGTATTAAAGAAATTTTTTTGCTTAGTTAATTGAGTGAATTGATAAAAAAACATAGTTTCTTTGTGATGACAAAATCTTTTTCTTTATTGAATAATTGTTGCTTAGAATGATGGCCTTTTAATTTAATATTTATTATTAATAATGCTTTTAATTTATTCATGGAAAAGTTTTTACATTCAAGGAAATAGATATAAAAAAATTTCCTTTTTTCTTTTTTTTTAAAGAAAATATTTAATGATTATTGATTTTAGTTTATTTTAGTTATTTAGTATCGTTTATATACTGCTTTAATTTATTTTTTATATTTAATAAATATTCATAATGCATTCATTAAAAAATTCTTTTAGTTTTGACTGTATCGTTGGTTTATTAAAAGTAATACATTATTGGAATTCATCATTTTTTATCTTACTTCAAGGGCTATTTTTATTTCGATATATAAAGTTATCTTTTCTTCACTTTAATAAATAATTCTTCTAATTTAAACCAAAATTTTGCTCTTTCTATAAGATTCTCTGCCTCAGAAAGACTTGTATAGGTCCTTATAAGACTTTTTTAGGCATTTAATATTATTTTACGAATTAACTTTAACCTTTAAAATATAACTATATAAAAAAAATTACATATTTTTTCTTCTTTAATATATATTTTTCTCGTAAAACATATTTTTATATTTGATATTCCATGCATACTGAAAAATGAAAAAAGAAATTCAAGGTTGGCGAATCAATTTTTGTATTTAATCTCTTTATGAACATTGACTTTTACATGATTAAGTTACATCTTGGCGTATTTGCATCTTATTGTCTAGGATTGAGATAATCCCAGGTAATAAAATGTATGACAAGCACTCTAGTTACGAAAATGGAATAAACAAATAGATACTCAGTTAAAATCATTAAAAATCTTCCTCTTCTGCAACAATTTTTGGCACACCAACTGACGGCAAATATGTCGATTATAAGGAAACTTGTTACCTCTCACTTTGCGAAAAAAGATGAAAATACACAGACGGAAAAAAATAAAGTAACATCTATAACAAGAACAAACAATCGTGCACCTGGCATAGTTAATGAAACAAACTCTAACACTAACAGAATATTGTTTAGAAATTGCTTTTTTTATGCAATTAAATAATATATCTAAATAAACAATTAAAAAAAACATATAACCATTAAAGATTTATTTTCAGTAAATGGTGCCTATATCAGGTTGTGTGTGCGAATTCTTTCGTTCGAATTGTTTTCGTGTGATATACAAATTTTACACACACCACCTAATATGCTAAATAATAGTTAAGTTTAAAAATGCATACCACAATTGAACACGCACTTCCAGAAAATATTGGTCATAGTCCGTCCTGCAATCGAATTTATTTTGAACGTTTCTGTAGTAAATGAACGGTAAATGTTACGCACTATATAATCTAAGGAAAACATGTTGTAGTTCTCCTCAGTGATCCAGATCAATATTATTTTTGTAGTATTATTACAACAAACATTCGTCACCGCAAAAATCTTTTCCCTATAGATCATAATATAATGGTGTTTTCTTGTGAGGCTCTGTAAACGAGCTATACATGCTACTTATTCTATATTGCACCTCAGTAAGGCATATCAATGTGATTATGATTGAATTATCCTGACATCAATAAAATCCACCTCAAACGATGACACAACATGCTTGTAATCGTAATGTCAAGTCTCAAGTTCAACAAATATGTATAACGAACATAAAGGCCGAAAATTGTCTTGTAGTATTTGGTTATAACTTTTCAATGCAACATAATCTGCTACCTTCTAGTAAAAACATAAACATTTAAATTTCGCCAATTTCTAAGAGTAAAACTTTAAATATTTTCAAGTAAATATATTCAATGTACGATTGTTTTATCTAAAAATTAGTTTATCAATTTCAATATTCATCTTTTAGAAAAAAAAAATTTATTATATCTGTTCTATTACACAAAAATCTACAATGTTTCAAAATTGAGAATTACACGTAAAAAGATAAGCCGTATTAAATCTTAGATGTCAAACGAGCTATCTATTTATTAAAGCACATAAATTGCAAGTGAACTGCTAAATGATTTCTCGTAAAGCGGCTTTTACTCAGCTATTGTGTACGTACAACTGCTACACATTTTCAATAACGAACATGCCATAGTAAACTACAATAACATATGCCAGTTACATGTCAAGGAAAATATATCTACGAAAATAATATCTACTACTGCTAGAGAAGTCGGCAGACATATGGCGGATAGAGAAACTGAACGCATAAATACTTTTTAACTATGTTGAAACATATTAAAATGTTGAAAATTCGAACTTGACACTTTCTACGTTCAAAACAAACAAAACGACAGCTTTAGCTATTTTGGACGCGAATGTATATTTTAAAAATATCATGGACCAGTTAAATAGGAATAATTGCTCTATTTATTTATTTATTAAGGATTTTACTTGTATGAATTTGATATAGGGATATCCGATGTAATATATCAAAATTTTTAAACGTGTATTTATATCGATTTTTCATTATAGGAATAAAAATTGTAAAGCAGAGATTTTTAATTCATTTCTTAATATATGTATTTTAAAACATCTGTAATAAGGATTATTTATTCTACTTTCATACGATATTATTTTAAAGCAATTGACGCTTATTTGTAGATTTTATCAGAAAGCTTTAAAATAATCATGGGTTTTATTCTAATCTAATTAAGTTTTCGTAATCTTTCTTGAGAGTATATGAATACAAGCTCAAAAGTTCGCAGATAATTGAACATTACTTTTAAATGAATGTCAAATCCATTACTTTTAAATGAATGCTAAGTCCATTACCAATTTTACAATTTCTATATTTAGAAACTTTTTTTTTTAATTACAACTTTTGAAATTCTCCAACAATTTTCTTACACTGAAAAATCTGATGAAATTCTTTTAAATCTGATTGAGCTTATTAGATACATACAGTTCATCTATAAAAACTTTTTCTTGATATGTATCTTCTTTCATCACATTTTCATTTAAATATTAAGGAAAAATGACTTATAATTTAAAATCTTCTAATAATCTTTCGCAGACAATTTAAAAGGTATTTTTATTAAACTGCATTAAAATTTAAGGCATTAAAATTTTATAAAATGTCTAAAAGAAAATGTTCTGAGCAAGCAATATTTTGAAAGCGATTACTTTACAAGTAATATTGAATGCATGTTATTGTATATTTAAAATTTTACGAACTTTTTATTTAATAGAATTTTTTTTTCCTGTTAACATTTCCTGATTGCTATTAAATAAACTAAATCCGTTTTCTTATTGAATGTGTAACTTTCCTTTCTATTTAATATAAGAAAAACATATTAGTAATAGTTTAAAGGACAAGCGTAATTACATAAAATATAAAGAGATAGACCCCATTCAGGCTCCAAAAAACTTATATGGTACAATGCGTATATTAAAAGTAAACTCGTCAATATTCGACTCTTTGGGGAAAATTTTTTACATGGAAGAGTGTGGTAAGAAATGTATGTTAAGAGTGTGTAGTAAGAATTTAGTTCAAACTGAAATTAGGGCTTGCATTAAGATCAGAAACTATTTGTGTAACAAGATTTATGTTCTTGAAACTTCTATATTCCGAGTTCGCTATTAATATTCTTAACGCCTCGTGCTTTTCTAGACGCAGCTAAGCTGCTGTACTAGACCGATTAGCTTGTTTTTCAGCCTAACGTGATCACATGCATTTCGAGAATTGTTGGAAACCAGCCTATATTGATGACGTGAGAGTCAAAGCAAGTGGAAGTGTTGTGTCCTGTATCTTTCATTGACTGCACATGTCACATTATATCCTTAAGTACAAAAAATAAGTTTTATTAGAAATAATCCTGCTAAAGAATATATATAGCTCATAGTGGTGTACACCACATAATTTAAAAATTGGACAAAAGTACATGGAGGGTATCTAGGCAAATCAAATTGTTTACAGAAACAACAGTAATAATCATAGCTTTACAAAACTAACTCTAGATAACAACAGCCGGTGTTTGAGTACATAATAACTTCTTTATTTGTGAACATTTATAAAAGTGCAATTTACACAGCAGTAAAGCTATGACTTAACCGACTGTAACATTACAATCTGTATAAAAATAAAAGATTAATAAAGAAATATCTATCCAAGCATTGCTAATGTATAACATATCTAATACTAAATATACTACTAACAAAATTAATTACTAATAATAACATAAAAGATTTTGCTTTTATGATTGCAGACATAAAAAAAACATAAATATTCAATAATATTAAATGAAACTTTATATGTGAGAAACATAAATAATTAAAAGCAATTTCAATTATTTTTACACGAATAATAAATAATAAGGGTACTTTCAGTTATAATCATAACACATTACATAAGTGTATTCGTTGATTTTTCATTATAATAATGAAAAACATATTCTTAATTAAATTATTTATGTGTCATAATTATATGTAAAACATTGTAAATAATATAGTGATATAATTAATAATTCGTTCTTAAATAGCAATTAGCAGACTAATAAATACTTAAAATTGTCAATATTTACTAAAGAAATCTAAAATACAATTCACCGCTAATTTAATTTATTCTACACCTACTTCGTATATTTATAGAAAAGTAAAAGAAAGAAAGAAAAATTCAATTTTTGGAACGATAATTTTTTGATGTGGAAAGAATCAATATGTATGAAGGATATTAATATACGTGTCATTTAAGAAATAATTCGTTAATAAATTCGATTAAATTAGAATGTAACAAAATGTAGTATGTAATATATTGTAAAACTTTCGAACAAAACAGTGATATAGCTAATTATTTACTTTAAAATTAATTTGTTAATGTAATTTTTATTTAAAATATATAATAACCATAGAACTAAGCTTAAGGCCACAACAAATTTAATTTTGCAACATGCATACATATAATCAATTCCCATATTTAGAACGCAAAAAAGAAATAAATAAATTTGATTTTTTAAAAATATATTCAATATTATATAAGAAACTTAATTAAAGAAGTTTAAGTAAATTTATGAATTACTTGGAATTTTGTTTAATTACAATTTAATACATTTTTAAATTAAAGTTATTAGGGATATTTACGATAAAATCCTCCGTTTAAAATTAGAAAAAAAAATTAGCAATTTTTAAGATAACTATTTTATGCGAGTAAATTTGAAATTATACCTTCAATTGCATTTTTCTTTAAAAGCAGGAATGAAATTTAAATTAAAAAAATATAAAGTATTTAAAGTATATACATATATATATTATTCCTTTTTTTAAAAAAAAAAAAGGCCGCATAATAAAATTTAAATGTTTAATGTTTTAGAAAAAAAAAAAAAAAAAAAAAAAAAAAAAAAAAGACATTGGATGGGAATATTAATATGAGACAAAACGTCGATCTTTTATAATTTTGATTCTGTAATCGTTAAAATAATTTGTATTTTTTCTTAATTTCAAGATGTTTAGTAAATTTAAAACATTAAGATCTATTTTAATTTTTTAGACATAGAGGTCCGATTTCAATCCATAAATATTTGTAACGCACGCAATTAAAGTATTTCTTATTATTTACAGTTTATGTAGTTTTAACGGCAATTGCAATTTTTTTATACGATTCAAAAGAATTTTTAAGAGTTTTATTTTAATTTTTTGGCTTGTAAATATGGTAAAAAAATAATCCTCATTTATAATATTTTTTTAGAGAGTTCAGCTTAAATGGGGCAGGCAGATCTTTCTTCTAAAGATATTTTGATAGTTTAAATAATTTACCGTCTATATTTACTGCCTTTGGACCATAATTTATTTTTAAATATAAATTTAAAAAAAATAATATAATTTCAAACAATTAAATAGATTAAAATATCTGACATTTTATTAATGAATTATTATGACACTATTAAGCATACAATTTCTTATTTAAAAATTTTCAATTCTATATGTTGATTGGAACAAAAAATTAAATTACCTTTTTAAGAACGTTGAAAAACATCTTTATTGTTACGCATGCTAATTTTTTTTAAATTAATGTTTCTAGTTTTAAATATGTCCATTTAAAATGAACTTTCTACGAAACGATTTTGTGACATTGTTTTACATCCATTAATATTAAAAGCATGAGATTAAGATTTTAAATTTTTTTAAAGAATTGTAATATACACGATTCCTACTTTTTTTAATAAGAAAAAAACGAATCTCATCATACAGTGAGTTACAGTTTATCTGCTCAATAAATGATTTGAACAAAAAATTAAATTATCTTTTTAAGAACGTTGAAAAACATCTTTATTGTAACGCATGCTAATTTTTTTAATTAATGTTTCTAATTTTAAATATGTCCATTTAAAATGAACTTTCTACGAAACGATTTTGTGATATTATTTTACATCCATTAATATTAAAAACATGAGATTAAGATTTTTATTTTTTTTTTAAAGAATTGTAATATACACAATTCCTAATTTTTTTTAATAAGAAAAAAAAACGAATCTCATCATACAGTGAGTTACAGTTTATCTGCTCAATGAGTGATTTGTTCTATGTATAATAAAAATTTAAATCTCAAATTTCTTTTTTTTTATAAACTTTAAACTGGAAAATTAGAATGTCCTTTTCTTTTAGTATATATTACTGTTAAATACAAAAAAAAAATGAGAAAAGTATTTTCTTCAAAATAATAAAAATGTGAAGTCAGGAGATTGTTTTTGCTTATTGCTCTCAGTCAATGAAATAACTTCAAGTTATTTATGATAACATAATATCTTACTTTCTATTCCACGATCACTCAAGCAAAAACGACGACTGCTGTTTTCAGGAATAGGATTTTGGATTATTCGAAACTTTTCAGAAAATTGTAAATGATATGACCAAGAAATTCGATTTATATAATTCGGTCCATTTAAAATTCGATTTATATAATTTGGTTAATTTAAAATTCGTTTTATATATTTTCTTATTTTTACGTTAATGGCCCTTGTAGTGTAATTTCTTGCTCGAGTTGAAGTGGATGCATCGTGGCCTCCGAAAAATCTATTCCACAGGCCATGACAGCGATAAGGACTGGTTCCACCTCAGTGGAACAGTGAACACCAAAAATTGTCGCATTTGGTACACAGAAAATACAGTACCTTCCAGGAGATTCTACTCCACTCACCGAAAGGTACAATCTGGTTCAATTCACAGCCACTTTCATTTTAATACGATTTTGTTTTCGAAGAGGCTACTCGCTATTGGCCTGTGACATTCATCGTGATGGCCAATAGGTACAAAAGGATGCTCGAAAACTTTTTTGGTCCCCATTTGCATTAGCGGCAATGTCTTAATTCAATTACCTTTATGCATATATTCCTTATTACCTCCACATATTGGACTCTGTGTACAGCAGTTTTTTCGTCAACGTTTCACAAATGACAAAATAATCAGTCGTGCGCTTCCGATAGCCTGGCTATCTCGTTCTGTGGATCTTAATTCGTGTGATTTATGGCTTAGGGGACACTGAAAAAAACTTGTTTGTCGAGGACTTCTGGTAACCTTGCCAGAGTTGAAAGAAGTTATCACTTTGTATGTGAGAAATATCTCAGTCGACAAGGTACGATAAGTAGTTGAACAAACTGTCCACAGACTGCATATTTTATATTTTCAAGATTTTTTTTCAAGATTATTCTTTTTTATATATATTTTCAAGAAAGGAAATTTATTGAGAATCATTCCCTGGGACGACAAAGTCCTTGTCACATGAATGTTTGGTATATCCAAAAAAAAATTTGTTTAAAATATCTTTCTGTGTATTTTCAGTATATATCGAGTTGTACTGCACCATCTATCGGTGATTTCTGGAACTAATACTTTCAAACGTTTACTTTACGTTTCCCCATGTTCTGAATAATAAATGTATAAAATTTGAAGATTATACACTGAGTAGATATGGGGATCAGAGGAGAGGTGTTTTAATTCTGGTCATCTTTTGCGAATATATATATATATATATATAGATATAATTATAATATCTATGAATTTCAAAAAACATATCAAGTTCTATTATCATTCTACTTAAATCTCCAAAGAGATAATTAATGATATTGTGTATACAGAATGCCACATAGCTAATAATTAACATATGCAAACATAATATTACCATAGCTTGTGCTTCAATGGTAATTGGTCAAATTTTACTCATACCTAAAGAATATTGAAAAAAGAAAAAAGAAATAGAGAGAAAGGGAGAAAAAAAAATTATAAATTGGAGTTGCAATTAAGTAAATACAAATGGATTAATAAATTAAATATGAACCATATACAATGGAAAATTGGATCACATGAGAATTAAATATGAATTGGATATGAAAAACACATGCACATGTACTCATCAGCCTGGATGCACCCACATGTGTTTTAAATAATAATTCAGTGTTTCATAATTCTACTGGCATAATGCTAAGATCAGTAGAATCATCCAGGTACACTGAATTATTACCAGACAACAATTGGAAATATTAAAATTTGGAAATATTTAAATAGGAAATAAAAAACCATTAAGAATGTACAATATATTTCACTCACATCGATTATCCCAAAAACTGTATTTAACACCTCACGAAATTACCACGAGATAACAGTTTTGAAATAATAAAATTAGAAATATGAACGCGTAAAGTGTAGATAAAATATTTTACTCACAATAATTATACAGAATCCTTAAAATGTCACAACTTCTGCATAATATTCACATCCACATGGCAATGCATCATACATGTTGACTAAGTCGAGTTGAGAGAAATGATTTGAAAGACAAGTTGAGAGCACACTTTTTTTAAAACACATCCCCATCGATGACACCCAAACACAAAATGATTCAAAAACACACAAAATAATTCTGGTTTTAATACACTTATAACAAAATTATATCCGTGAATATATATTACTCCATCCAATTTTAATTCCTGAAAGTAAAATTAATATACAATCAATAGCTCCCTCTATAGTTAAATTAAATATAATATTAACAATATTATCAACAACTACCTGAAAGTAATAACCCCTTAAAAACCTGTAACTAATTTCTAATTATATAACATTTTTACAACACACATTACGATAGTTGTTTATGAAACATCGAAACAAATATTTACTACTCTGATTTAGATTTTAATGTTAAATTATTACTAAGTTGAATTTATTTAATGAGATAATAAAGTTTAAATATTTGAAATAAAATATTTTTACACAGTTTTGATAGCTTACAAAATAAACTTTAAAAGTAAATTCTAAAACCCTAACAGCTCACAAGACCGTTGACAGTACCTTTGAAATTTGATTCAAAATAATACTTAAAAAATACAATCTTTAAACGCATTAAAGCATTAATTATTTCCTTTTTTAAAATCCACAAATGTGGAAAAAAAATTGGAAAATTAAAACATTGTACAGATTTATTTTTTGCTTTTCTGAGAAAAAAATCAATCAAACAGCTTTTTAAGAAATCGTTTTCTCTCATCTATACAGCTGTACTTAATTAAATTATCTTCATAAATCCGTGGGTTTTTTTATGCTTCCATTGTGTCTAAATTGCATTTAATTTTAATGCCCACTATTCAGATTTTTTTTCTTATCTCTAATCTAAGCTTTTGTTTTTTTTTACATGCTACATTAATTAAATAAAAGAATATATATCCTTTTAAATAATTTTACAGCTTAAAAGATGCTTGTTTGACATAAAAAAAATTAAAAAAATATATAAGTTTTACACAGTATTTAAAATACTATTTTGCATATATTCCAAATTTATTTTTTGATACGGAAAGCAGCTCTTTACATACTAAACGTATGCGAAAATTTCTCTAAAAAGAGATAATTCCTGTTGGATGTAGAAGTGTCATTTGAAAAAATATTTATTTACTTTTTATCAATACTGCAACACTATATTGCTTACACAGTAGATATATTTTAGAGTTATTAGATACTAGCGGATCCGCCCGGCGTTGTCCGGTCCCGTCAAAAAATAATACGAAACGCAAAATCGCTCTAAAAATCGCTGCACCAAACCCTTCCTCTGGTAACTCCTTGTCAGTGTTGCCAAGTCTCCGGCTTTATGTACACCAGTAAATTTTTAGGGAAAATGTTGTTATTTTAAATCGCAAAATGCTCCGATTAAATAAAACAACATTCTCTGTACTAATTTACTGGTATCCAAAAAGCCGGAGACTTGGCAGGTCTGCTTTGCCTTTCGAAAATTAAATAGAGAGATGCACCCGAAGCGGAAGTAAATTTAATACCACCTCCTCAAATGTCCGGATCATTTGATTCAAAACGGGTCAGTTTTTGGTCATAATTTTTTAAAAAGTTAACGTTGGATTTTCATAAAATTTGCATTTTCGGAATCAGAAACATAAACAGTGAGTTTCGATCCAAATAATCCAATACTTTTTTTAATACTCGAGGATGAGTGAAAATGAAACTTTTTCGTTTTATGGGATTATAAAATTGGTAACTTTATTTTGCGGTTTCTATAAAAATAGCCATTTTTGGCGCACGCGTAGGAAGATCTTTTAGTTCCACCGTTAGGGGATGCATTTTGTTCTAAACAAATTATCCGACACGTGTCCCCGCTGTCTACGATACCGTGTATAGCAGAGGTGCTAGACACGCGCTGTAAAACCTTTTACTTCCAATTTCTACCACCAGGTAGAGCATTCTGTTCTAAGTAAACCTATTTCAAACGAAACTCCGGCACTCGTTCCTGCTGCTTACGGCACCGTGTAGAAGGCGTGCCGCGCTTGCGCGAAAAGTTTGTTAGTTTCACTTTCCACCGCCAGGGAGTACCTAAACTATGTCTTAAATAATTAGCTATATCTTAATTAGTTCATGTTACGTTGAATTAACCGATTCCCGTTGAAATCGGAACCCACAGACCCCGAGAAAATAAATCACTCCCTGGATATTAATATTCCTAAATGGTGCTAACCAAGGACTGAAAAAATGATACCGAAGTTTATTTAATACCTGGGAAACCTCGGAAGAATGTCACAAAAGATTTCGTTTGAATCGGACCAAGATTAAATGCAAAATCTTTTAGTTACATTTTCCACCGCCAAGGGGTGCACTCTGTTCTAAACAAATCTCTTTCTGAACGAAACTCCGGCACGTGTCCCCGCTGCTTATGACAACGTATAGAAGGCGTTCTGTGCAAGCGCAGAAAATCTTTTAGTTCCGCCAGGGGGGCGACAAATCTATGTCTTAATTAGTTAACTATATCTTAATTAGTTCATGTTAAGTTGAATGAATCAATTGTAGTTGAAATCGGGCCCTTTGTTTGAATAGGACAAATTTTAAATGCAAAATTGTTTAGTTTCACTTCCCACCGCTAGGGAGTGCACTCAGTTCTAAATAAAACTCTTTCCGATCGAAACTACGGCACGTGTCCCTGCTGCATACGAAATCGTATAGCAGCATGCTGTGCACGCGCTGCAAAATCTTTTAGTTCCATTTTCTTCCGCCAGATGGCGCTAAATATGTATTTTAATTAGTTATCTATACTGTAATTAGTTTGTGTTAAGCTGAGCGAACTAATTCTTATTGAAATTGAGCCCATAGGACCCGAGAAAATATCCCTCCCTGGTCCAGTGGTAACCAAGGGCTGAAAAAATGATACCGAAGTTTATCTAGTGCCTGGTGACCTGAGAAAAGGTTTCGTTTGAATCGGACTAATAATTAAATAGTTCTGATTTTGGAGGCAGGGGGGGGGGGGAGGAAGGAGGGAGTTTCGATCAGAGCATTAACACGATATTTAAACTACAACCGAACACTCACCTCCCCCCCCCCTCCCACAGAATTTAACCAACGATGTTAAAAAATTAGGAATTATCATTAACTTTCTAAACAGAAACAAAATGACTTTTTTTTTCACATACAAAAACAGAAAGTTATCGTTGTTAATTTCTGAAATCAAATACATAAATGACGTATACATAAAAAAACTCTAAAAGTCGCATGAAACAAATTGCAAAAATTCCCAACTCGCTGTTCGAATTGCAATCAGCTGATGACCTTTTCATCTGCCTATCACAATTGCCCGGCTCACTTCCAGCTGTGCCTACAATTCTATCTGCTACCAATCACAACTGCCCTCCAATAGTGTTTGACCGCGACCTACGTCGCGATTTGACTTGTAGTGGGCGATTTATGACGTTATTTAAAACAAAAAACGCTACCAATCACAACTGCCCTCAAATGGTTTCTGACTTGTAATGGGCGATTTGTGACGTCATTTAACCAAAAAACGCTGCAAAACATGAAAAACACGTTAAAAAAACGTATAAAAATGAAATTAAAAGGAAAAATCTAATAAAAAAAATCGGGATAATAAATAATTCCTTTTAAAATTATGGTTTATTATCTGTAAAGAATATTATCAACTTTCTCCAAGCTAAAAAGAGTAAAAAAAAAATGACGATTCTTAGCGTATCTGAGGCAGAAATGGAAGCAACCACCGAACCAATCAAGCATTCTGGGCAAAATTTCTTAGTGTCGAAGGAAAAAATTCGCCGAAAAAATCAAAATTCTCTGTACGAATTTCGCATAAACTTTATTGAAAAGTGTATAAAATTTACTGTATTGAGCTAAAAGATTGGAACCGGATTCCGGTTACTAATGTGGGTAATATGCAGCAAAACGTCAAAAAACACTAAAAATCGCATTTTTAAAATCATGATTTTTTTATCTGTATAGAATTATCAACTTTGTCCAAGCTAAACATTGAAAAAAATGACGATTCTGAGCATATCTGAGACTGAAATAAAAGCGCAAGCACCGAACCAATCAAGCATTCTGGCAAAATTTCTTGAAAAAATTTCGCAAAAATTCTCCAAAAATTCAAAAATCGCTGTACGAATTTCGCATCAAATTTATTAAAATGAGGATAAAATCTATACATATAAAAGCCGTTCTTGGTATGTATGTATGTATGTATGTATGTTCCTTATACAAATCTACAGTTTTTGTCCGATTGGAACGAAACTTTATGTACATATGTTTTAGAACACAGGTAAAATCACTGTCAACTTTAAAATTTTCTCAGACCATTATTTACCACTTTTTTTAAACATTCTGATAGTTTATCATTACAAAAATCTATTTTTTCCCTCAATTTCTAATGCAATTTCTTTCCCTTTGCCATTCAAAGGAGCTGCGTATGGACAATATTTTTATAAACCAATTTCAGATTAACTTGCTATAATTTAAAATCCGAAACTGGCGTCCATTTTGGCAGATGGGATTTTTCTCGCATATTACAAAGATTACAATAAGCGCTTTAAACGACATAGTATATATATTTAAATGTTTGGAGAAAAATAAAGAACTTAGCTCCTAATTTTACAAAGGGAAATTGTTTCCGCTGCACACTGGTCAAAAATCGAAAAAAGCTGGCCGAAAGTCGAAAAATGAATGTTTCTTAATTCATTTAGTACCTCCTTTTTACGTTCAGAGGGAGCATCTGCGCCTTATCCCGCATAGAGTAAGAGGTATCTTTTATACCTGCTTATGTATCGAAGGTCTAAGTCAGCTGCTCTGTAACGCTCGCTCGCACGTGCTCATACGCAGTAAATGTTGCGCGCGTTCTACAGTGAATAACTTTTGTTGTACGTGTGCAAATTACATTCTGCAAAATGTGTGATCTTCCGAAAGGTAAGAAGAATATTTGCACATATTTATTTTATGTAATTCATTATAAATTATGTCTTAAAAGTGAAAAGAAAAGACACGCGAAAAAATCACGTATTGATGCACAAAGTAAAAGTTAATTAACGAAATACTTTTTATCTTGCGTTATCCAGAGTTTTCACTATATTTACTTAATTCCTGATGATGTTTTTTTATGAAATATTAAAAAACCAGCTGCATTGGTTTGCATTCTTGGAAGTATAGTTGTTTTTAAGTTTAACAATTTCAAACTGGTTATATGAAATAATGCACTGTATTTTTATTATTAATAATACAAAACATTTATATTTCCCAAAATATAAGCTCTTTTCATTTATTTGCTTACCATATTGAATGCGCTAATGTATTTTGTTTTCATTATAATATCAAATTATTACAAAGTAACCTCCAGAATCCCCTTAAACAAACTTTTACAGAAAAAAAATTTATAAAGATGTCCGCCATATTGGATTTGCTATTTTGAATTTTTGAATTTTAATATCAAATACGTAATCAGCGACCTCAAAAACCCCCTTAAAGAAACTTTTACAGAAAAAAAAAAAACAATTTTTTTAAAAAGTCCGCCATATTGGATCCGCCATTTTGAATTTTTGAATTTTGATATCAAATTCGTAATATATAACCTCAAAAACCTATATGTAAAAATTTTTAGAAGGATCTACAACCTTTTTTGATTTTCGGCCAGCTTTTTTCGATTTTTGACCACTGTGCGCTGGTTTGTTAATATTAAAGTTAGTTTTCTAAGAAATAAAAACATATTTTTGCGCATTCAAAGATTCAATTTATTCTACATAATCAAAAATCGTCTGTCAAATATTGACATTTAGCAATCATTACATAGTAACTTTTTTCAGCTTGAGCAACAACCAAGGAGGCATATTTAAATTCCTTGGATGCAGGTGGACAGTAGATGCCCTTTTAATAAAAAAGAAAACTGCCCAGTTAAACTGAGGGCATTGAGCTCACAGGCTATTCACACTAATTGTATATTATACTCGAATTTCAAAGAATTTGAAATAAGCCCCTTGAAAAATAAAGAAATCGACAATATATTAAGGGGGGTGTTATCCCCCCGTTACCCCCTCAGAGTTAACTAATGAACCCCTTAAACTAATCAGGGAAGCCTCTTATTACAATGAATATATATATACAAAATTTGAAGAAAATCGGATAATGCTGCTTGAAAAACCCATTTATATAAATTAGGGGGGGATTGGCCCCCCGTCCCCCCCTTTATACTTAACCAATCAATCCCGAAAACTAATCAGGGAAGCGTCTTAACCCAATGAACTTATAAACAAATTTTGAAGCAAATGAGATAATTCTGCATGAAAAACCCATTTATATAAATTAAGGGGCGGATTACCCCCCCGTTCCCTCCCTTTATACTTAACCAATCATCCCGAAAACTAATCAGGGAAGCGCCTTAACACAGTGAACCTATAAACAAAATTTGAAGGAAAACGGAATAATTCTGCAGGAAAAACCCATTTATATAAATTAAGGGGGGATTAGCCCCCCGCCCCCCCCCTTTTATACTTAACCAATCAATCTCAACAAAAACTAATCAGGGAAGCCTCTTATTACAATGAATATATATATATAAAATTTGAAGAAAATCGGATAATGCTGCATGAAAAACCCATTTATCTAAATTAAGGGGGATTAGCCCCCCTTCCCCCTTTATACTTAACCAATGAACCCCCAAAACTATTCAGAGAAGCGCATTATCACAATGAACCTATATACAAAATTTGAAGAAAATTGGATAATTCTGCTTGAAAAACCCATTTATATAAATTAAGGGGGGATTGGCCCCCGTCCCCCCCTTTATACTTAACCAATCAATCCCGAAAACGAATCAGGGAAGCGTCTTAACCCAATGAACCTATAAACAAATTTTGAAGCAAATGGAATAATTCTGCATGAAAAACCCATTTATACAAATTAAGGGGGGTGTAGCACGCCCCGTTCCCCCCCCCACCTTTATACTTAACCAATCAATCCCGAAAAATAATCAGGGAAGCGTCTTAACCCAATGAACATATAAACAAATTTTGAAGCAAATGGGATAATTCTGCATGAAAAACCCATTTATATAAATTAAGGGGGGGATTAGCCCCCCCCCGTTCCCCCCTTTTATACTTAATCAGTCAATCCCAAAAACTAATCAGGGAAGCGTCTTAACCCAATGAACCTATAAACAAATTTTGTAGTAAATGGGATAATTCTGCAGGAAAACCCATTTATATAAATTAAGGGGGGATTAGCCCCCCCGTTCCCCCCTTTTATACTTAATCAGTCAATCCCGAAAGCTAATCAGGGAAGCGTCTTAACCCAATGAACTTATAAACAAATTTCGAAGCAAATGAGATAATTCTGCATGAAAAACCCATTTATATAAATTAAGGGGGGGATTAGCCCCCCGTTCCCCCCCTTTATACTCAACCAATCAATAACGAAAACTAATCAAGGAAGCGCCTTAACACAGTGAGCCTATAAACAAAATTTGAAGGAAAAAGGAATAATTCTGCAGGGAAAACCCATTTATATAAATTAAGGGGGGACTAGCCCCCCCCCGTCCCCCCCCCCTTTATACTTAACCAATCAATCCCAAAAACTAATCAGGGAAGCGCCTTAACGCAGTAAACCTATAAACAAAATTTGAAGGAAAACGGAATAATACTGCATGAAAATAATATTTATATAAATTAAGGGGGGGGGGATTAGCCCCCCCATTCGCCCCTTTATACTTAACCAATCAATCCCGAAAACTAATCAGGGAAGTGCCTTAACACAGTGAACCTATAAACAAAATTTGAAGGAAAACGGAATAATTCTGTATTAAAATCCTATTTATATAAATTAGGGGGGGGATTAGCCCCCCCCCCTGTTCCCCCTTTATATTTAACCAATCAATCCCGAAAACTAATCAGGGAAGCGCCTTAACACAGTAAACCTATAAACAAAATTTGAAGGAAAACGGAATAATTCTGTATTAAAACCCTATTTATATAAATTAGGGGGGGATCAGCCCCCCTGTTCCCCCTTTTATATTTAACCAATCAATCCCGAAAACTAATCAGGGAAGCGCCTTAACACAGTCAACCTATAAACAAAATTTGAAGGAAATCGGATATTTCTATGAAGAGTTATCGCGTTACGTACGTACATACATACATACATACATACATACAGAACCGGCGGGCACATAAGCTCTCAGGCTTTGATAGCCTGTGAGCTAATAAAAATTGGATTTAAAGAAAACAATACAGTATTTTCATTATATTTTCTTCAAAAATGGGTGTTAAAACAAATGGGATTAAAAGTAAAATGGTTTATCGGAAGAAAAAAAATTAAAAGCACTTTTTTAGATATAAAACATGTATTTTAATTTTAAAAATTAATATATTTTTTATAAGTTTGACAACGTGGTGACATTTTCATTTCACCAGCTTCGAAATTATTATCCAATTCTTAAAAGAACACTGTATTTATGCAAAATAATGTTTTACATCAAAAATCACATAATTTCAAAAGGCAATTTTAGAAAATTCTGTTTAAATTACATTGTAAATATAATTTCGGAGTTAAATTTAGTATTTAATAATATTGTTTAAAATGTTTCTATGAGTACAGTAGTATTTGATTTCTTTTTTAGACAAGCCTTCTCTTATCGATCACACAAAGTTGAAAATAATTAAAGAGTAGACGTACGTGATCTAATTATTATTAAACTATGACAGTTAATACTGGGTAAATTTGGTGGTCAAATGTACCAGAGCACCGGATTTTGATTGAAAAATAGGATGGATGAGAAGTACATATAAACGGTAAAAAATTGCTCTAAATACCATGCCAATCAGTTTATTCTCCCTCTGTAACGAAAATACGGAAGATCAAACAAGACATTTAACGTTTGTTTCGGGAAATGCTTTAACCCTTTGCCGTCCGCATGTCTCTTGAAAATACTTCTATTCGTAAAATGTTGAAATGATTGATTGACACCAGAATTTAGAAACAAATTTATTCGAAAAAAATATTCTCGACTGTAAAGTCTTTTCTTCACGTACTTAATAAAAGGGAATTTTTCATTCCGAAATTCTGGTGCCATTGCAGCATTTAAGGATTAAAATTAAGTTACGTTACGTACGACACCACTGTGGTGTCGCCGGAAGGGCAAAGTGTTAACATGAATACACTGACTTCTTCTTATAATTGAGACTGAAAACATTTTTGGGTTACTGCAATCGACTCTTATCACTAGTCATTAGTCATTTTTTTTATCACAATGGAACTGTGGTGGTCCAAAATATAAATTCTCCAACTGCCATTCCATTAACTACTTTGCGTTATTTTTCTTAATCGGATTCTAAATACCTCTAATTTAAATTGATGAAAGTTGGGTGAAACTCTATAGTCTGGTGAAAACTGTAATCTAAATTTTGGTTAAATTTGAGCAGCCCTCTTGAAAGTAATGCTTGAAATATTTAACTTCATTCCAGAGCGTGAAGCGGCCATTACGATATCTTCATAACGCGGCAATTTATGTAGTTTTCTCAAAAAAAACGTAATTTTTTTCTATCCACACTTTTTAACTTACTGAAACGTTTAATAATATTATGTATAGTATATATAAAATGAATTTATTTCCCACATTGATACTGTTGTTAGCATCTAAAAGGACCTTTCTACGGCTTTTTGTCTGGTCCATATTCAGTTGGGGTATAACCGAATATCCTAATTAAAATATAATATTTTAAATAATAATTGAACAGCCCGTAAACAATGTCTGAAGAAAGGCAGTCAAAACTATTTGGACAAGAGTGATTATGATTTATAGATAGAGAGAAAATATAGATAGCTCTATTAATGTATGTATTTATGTATGTATTTATGCTCTACAGAAGTAGCACTGAAGGAAGAATTAAAATTTACAGAAACTGTTGGAGTAAAGGCAGGTCACCCTAAGAAAACGATAGTTAAATTTATTGAACGAGCTAAAATACGAATTGCTTTAATCCATCCGGCACAAAATGTACTTAAATATACACCCCTAATCCCATATTTAAGCGGTATATCAATAAATTTAAAACGAGAATTTGTAAAATTCTGTAAACATGTTCCTATAAGCCCTAACATATAGTAATTTTTTTATCACAATGGAACTATGGTAGTCCAAAATACAGGGTGTTTCTAAATAAATATCGGGGTTTTAACGCTTTGTAGTATCTATCATATAAAACTTAAAATTATACTTAATACATAAAATGAAAGAGCAACTCAAACATTTTGTTGGTACCTGTGCATGCACATGCGTAGGCAATGTTTCTTCCGTGATCCGTTAGAAAGCGCTAGTACCGAAAATGGCGACTAGTGAACAGAAAGCATTTTGTGTTCTGCAGTTTGCAAAGACCAAATCTGTAGTTACCGTGCAACGTGCGTTCCGGATAAAGTTCAGATGTGATCCTCAGCCAGCTGTTGCAACAATTACCCCGCAAACACTAATTAACGTTTGGGAAGAACTGGGCTATCGACTTGATGTGTGCCGTGTGACGAAAGCTATTGGAGTGTTTCTATATTAAGTTTCTATATTAAGCTATATTAAGTTGTTCACATTGAACACTTGTAAGCTTGTAGATAAAACTGTTTGAGTTGCTCTTTCATTTTATGTATTAATTTTAATTTTAAGTTTTATGTAATAAGTACTACCAAGCGTTAAAACTCCGATATTCATTTAGAAACACCCAGTATAAATTCTTCAACTGCCATTACATTAACTACTTTGGGTTATTTTTCTTAATCGGATTCTAAATACTTCTAATTTAACTTTCTTATTGTTTAAAGTTATACGTAATGAAATTGAAAAATGTGACAAAACTCAGTCTTTAGGAATATATCGAATCAACTGTCTCAGTAAAAAAATGACATAATAAAATACATAGGAATGACTAAACGGAAGTTAACTGAAACATTAAGCAAACATAAAAGAGACTTAAAACAGAATAAACAAACAACAGCCCTTGCAAGACTAAATATCGAAACAGCAATAAAACTTGAAACCATTACAATAGAGAAAATAGCCAACTATGAAAATTTGCATAATGCATTAATAAGAGAGGCCTTGGAAATTAATTTATCAACACAAGATATTTACAATGATATGGCAGATCATTAAATTTGCTTTTCCTTCTACAAGTTACAAGGGAAAAATGTAAACAATAAATTCCGTAAATTTTCTAGCTTTAGAAATATATTAAATCGCTATGGAGTACTAAAGAAATTATAGAAAATTAAGATTAAAAAACCCTAAAACTTTCTTACAATCAATCAAATTGTTTTTTTTTCTCATATACTGAACAATATGTTTATTTAAAATCCTTACATTTAGAATTCTTACATTAACAATTTAGGAAATTTTCATACTGAAAGATTATCTATAATTCTTCTTCTCCTTTATTGTATGCTTTCGTTCCTGGTTATGTTATATTTTCGTAGATTAATAAACATTTGTTCTCTTTTTAACAGTATCTACAGTACTGTAAACTAGTCGTTGGGGACCACCGTAATACTTACCCATCATGGATATGCATAATATAAAATATTAAAATAAAACATGTGTAAACTACTTATAAAATGCATTGCAATTCGAATAAAATCCTGGCTTGATGGCGTCATAAACTTTAAATGCTCTGTTACTGAATTGCGTATAAGAAACATCATTATGACTCCAAAAATGATAATCATATTAACTAACAGTTTATTGCGTTGGATTAAGCGTCTCATTTCCAATTGAAATATATATTTGAATTACAATTTGGATGAAATACAGGGTCATGAAAAATCAAAGAGTGTGGAAAATAGGATTACAAATATCTCGGCAACTCATTATCCGATCGACTTTATTCTTTATGCAAAATTTATGTTTTTTAATTGTCTTTTATATTCACTCCTTAAAATAAACAATTTCGAAATTTTTTATGTACCTTTTATCAGAACGAATATTTCGAGAGTCCGAAAAAGTTAGTTCCAGATAATCGAGGTTTCTGAAATTCAATAAGCTTGTTCCGATTATTACATACTAAGTACATACCAAATTTCAAGTCCCTATCTCAATTTGTTCGGGAGATAAAGCGTTTACAGACACAAAGACACACAGACATACAGACAGACACGCAGACACACAGACGGACGGCAATTTTTTTTCTAAAAATGTGTTTTTCGGAATCTCCAGTGTCTGAAACGTGTAAATCCGCCAATTTTTTTTCGATTTTTAAAACGATTAAAAGTCTTACCTTATATTACGTATGATGGGTAAAAGTAATGTGCGGGACGCAACGCACACAATCGACCACCAATCCCAAGTCCTGAAAGACTTTTATTGCGCCAGTAGCTTTGTCTCGCTACGGCGCTTCGGCCGGTCAGAGAGCCGCACCCCACTGCGGACCCTCTAACCTTGAACCCACGTGAGACGACGCAGGCCGTTGCGACACGCGGTGAAACCACGGGGAATCACCGCGAGACTCATGGAGGACGGGCCGGCGTCCCCCAATAGCTTCGGAGCTGGAATCTCAAAAGGGAAACCAGGCCCTAAGCCTTAAGTCGGGATGTTCCGACCCGCTTTTGCTTTACCACAACTCGAGGGGTGTGAAAACCTACAAAGGTAGCCACGTTCCCTCTCGTAGTGGACCTGAAATAAAAAGGGTTAGTACAACAAAAACAAACTCTTAACTTTAAAAACATATCATATCACTACACATATCATATCACTACAAAAGAGCAAAAGGTGCTTCTGGCCAACCCGGGACCTCGAAGAAATCTGGTCCCAAAGCGCATAGTCAAGCCTGGTTGGGTTGTCACTCACCGAAGGAATTCCCGCGAGGTATTAATTACCCCCTGGGCCAGCCCAGGTTGATGCCCAACGACCCCCTTGGGAGATCATGCTCACAAATATGCACTACAATTGAAGAATGAAGAACCACATATGGACTCTGAGGGACGTGGAAACTCCCCTCAAGCGCGCTAAAGGAGCGGGCCCGGCCGAGTTTAGTAACCATAAGTTATTGTTAGAAGAGTACTGCTAGTCCCAACCTTGTCAGGCGCAGAAAGCTCTGACTAGGCATAGAAACGCTGGACTGGTTTCCGTGCCGGCTTACGAGACAAGTCTCAAGCCTGCGAACTATGCCCATTACCTCTACCTCCGCTTCCTGCACCGCGGGGACCACGGGCAATCAGCGGTACGTTCAACTGCGGTCGAATTGCTCGGTGATTGCGGCCTGCTCTTCGGCGACCTAGGTTCCGATCCAACGTACGCATGAGGAGTCGATGAATAATCAGCCGGACTCCCTTTCTAGCGTAGCCGTCCAGACAGAGATCGCTTGGCGCACGCGTCCGAAAGTCGCGAGGAAAGTACTTTTTCCGCACAGTCTTCCAAAGCACGCACCGAAAAAGCACGTGGCTTATGTTACCTCGACTCCGCAAAAACATGTAGAGTAGTGGTAAAAGAAACGAGCCTGATGGTCACCGAAAGTGCCGTGTCCCGTGAAGACCTGGTTAATGTAGAAATCGCCCTGCAGTCGGCGGATGCCGATGCATGGGAAAGATTCATATGTCCTGGCAGCACAGGAAAAAAGTATGCTTAAGAATGTTTTATTAATGAACAAAAGATTGTTTAATTAAAATTTTTTAAAACAGCTGTACTGAAAATTTGTTATTTTTGAGTTATGTCATTTTCTATTAAACGAGCGAGATATCTAATTATTTACAGACTATTACGTATGTACTTACAAACCACTTATTGTATTTGTTTTCCAGTAGCAATAACATGCGTGTAATTGTACAAAATCAAACAGGAAAAGATAGGAAAATTCTAACACGTTGCTAGCATTATTTTTGTTATAATTCAAAAAGCGCATCTTCGATTTTAACGACTTTGTTTTTGCTGAAAGTACATACCTTGAGCATTTTTCTGTAATTTTTTTGTTGGTGTAAATATAACATTACTATATTAATATATTTCATTTTTTTTTGTTTACTTTTCTTTGTTAAGAATTGTGTAAAAATGTGAAAAAAATATAATATAAACTAACATATTTTTCAATAATTGGTGTTGGTTTAATTTTTTTAACTTTTATACTTTTTGAGAAAAACGCATTTGAAAAATAGTGGCGCCGGCGCATAATTCCCCGATTATCTCAATGACAGTTAAAGGCCAGGGGTTAAAAACACTGTATATCATATTCTCATGGTGTGCTTTATTATCATACATGTTATTTCAAACATCGGCAGTAGGGGCCATTTTGCCATGCTTATCCGGCTAGACCCTTTAAATACTTGCATTCTAAAATGTGTGTATACCTCTTAAGCAAAGTTTGAGTATGTTAGTAGTTAGTAGACGTTAGTATTCATTTTCTGGTAAAAAATAACATTTTTATACAATGGTACATGGCAGAGTTAGTAGGACAGAGGTTACCACATTTTTTTCTAGGGCTGCACATAAGAAAATGATATACAAATATTAAAACATGAAGATTTTTTTTGTCCACTTTTATTTTAAAATTATGTTACTCCATTTATCAGATTTAAGCATTAATTTACTTTACATTGATACTCTTTGCATTTGAAATTCTGGAAACTATTTACATGTCTTATCTTTTAATTAAAGTACTAATTTTCCCATAACTTCGGTGTATTTAAATAATTAGCATATCCGTTGTGCGGAGACTCATAAATAAATTCTAAAAGTTTGCATATTATATATGAGTAAAGGGAGAAAGTGCAATAAATTTTGCTTTAAATTGGGAAACTGTCAGTTTTTTTTTCTGTTTACTAAAATGAATTTACAATATACTTACATATATGTATGCATATATATATATACCGCTTTATTATTAACATATCTTCAATGTCCAGCAGTTAAGAAAATTATCATTTTGAGAAAAACATGTATAAAAGGTTTTGACACTACGGCTGACAATCCAGTCAAAATTTTCAAGAGAGCAGTTTATTTTTAAGGGGTGAGATACCTTTTAAACTGACAAATTCCATGTAAATATGACCCTAATATGGATTGAAATAACTTCACATCTAATTTAGGTTTGGGTATGAAATTTTAAAATTCATCATTAAAATAGATTTCTTGAAACTATCTATGGTCTGTAAAAGAGTCAATGTTATTCCGAATTTTGGAATAATAGAAGATTGTAAAACATTGGTACACTTTAAACTATCATAAATAGCAAAAAAGTAAATAAAAATTAGAAAAAACAAATACCACATTAAAACAAACATGTTCAAATGACAAACAGATACTTCATTGTAGAATGCATACATTTCAACAATTTTGAAATCAATCGGATGTGCCAATATCAAAACTTTCTTCTATCTCATACATGTCATTATTTCAAAGAGTTTATTTTTTTAATTACACTTCGAAAATTTTCACAATAGATAAATCAAAAGCATCGGAGGGAGGAGGACAAGAAAAAAATAAGTAATTAAATCTAGTGAACGGGAAATATTTTTTAAAAAAAACGTGAAACATTTTGAGAAATTAGAGAGAAAAGGAGGTCAATGTTCTGCAGTGTACACGGATTTTTATTTGAAAAAGAATAAAACACTGATATTTCTGAGTGGAATATGTTTAAATACCGTAAAAACAATTCTCCAGGAAATAGTAATAAACATTTTATCAAGACATTTTGCACATTAACTGGATTATGTTGGTTTTATGATGATTTACATTATCCTTTTCTGCACTTGGAAAAAACTTAACACAATACAAAGGGAAAACTGTTTTTTTCGTCTCAATATTAAATGAATTTGAAAAACTTTAAAAGTTTAAATTATAAGCTAAAAGTATTATTTTCTGTTTCATTCGAATAGCAATTTCCAGAAAAGTATAAAAATGACAAAAATCGCTTCAACACAAAATACTTAATGGATTATTAGATAAGTACCGAAAAGTTACAAGTAGTGTTTTTCGTTTAATTTTATTTTGTTCAGATTTCAAAATCCTTTGATAAAAAGTTTTATTTTCTAAATTATTCAGAAAAGGGAATTAAAAGAAAAGTTAAATACATGCATGCAGTTTTGAACAAAAAATATAAAATTTGTACTATGAGTGAGATAAAGGGTTTTTCTTGCTGCATTAAAAAATAAAGTTATAATAAGTAAAAAAAAAATATTTTTAGTGCATTTTAATTCAAGTTCTAAGAATATTTTTATTTTATAATTTTAATATTTTAGATACCGTATTTACTTATGTATAATGTTGCCTCTCGTACAATGCGTACCCTATACTTGTTACAGGGGGGAAAATAATAATTAATGTACAATGCGCACCTTTACATTTTAACAGTAAAAAATTTTGAATTTAAAAAAAATGTAAAACTCCTTATTCCTTTTTTTCTTCGATCCAAAATTACTGTATGAATTCAAGTAGTATATTTTGCTCTCATATTGGAATACCCCAAATCTACGGTTTCTGCAATGTGTATTTTTTTTTCATTAATTTTTTTTTTTTAAATATCTATAGGCAGCGTATATTACTACTGCATTATTATATTACTACTAGGGGGCCTACCCCCTGCGAGCTGCGCTCGCCAACCCCCGCTCAGACTTCGAAGCCTCTAAAAACATGACAGCGTGCTTTGTTTTAAAAATATTGGTAAATCTGTAATTGGGTTGCCATGCTTTTAACGTTTTAATGGGGAATTTTTTGATTACCATGGCCTCATACACAGCTGTTGCGACAACTGACGACTGTTTTCGGGATTGATAAGTAAAATCAATTACGACTTGAAAACCAGCTTGTATAAAATGGTTAGGTTTAAATTGTGGCTACCTCTCAGACTTTTATAACAACGATCTGTATTATATTCTTCCTTTGCGTTTAAGGATGAGAAAAATTCCATCTGCTTGTGAATAAGATTAAGAACCACGGTATTGAAAAGTACTATGTTATAGATATTTTCAGTAACAGGTTTTAATTTTCTCTCTATTTTAGTGCACCATCATGCATATTTTCATGTTATTTTAAATATGTAAATTATTTATTTTAATTAATATGTATAATATACGAATATATATAATATACGAAATATATACGAATTTTCTAATAATTATTTACCATACAAAATTAATTAAATATTTTGTGCATGCATGCCTGCATTTATTCGGCATCAATTGATGACATATTTAAACAAATTTGCTATCCGCGATAATTTTACACCTTGTTATGTCACTTGAATATTGTCCAGAAGAAAATCGGGTACTTTTCCAGTATAGGATCCTTTGCTTGTAGGTTTGTCGTAATTCGAGCTTCGAAAAGGGATAGATTCGTTAATATACATAGATTTGTTGCCAAAAGTTATGAAAACAAACCCAATGAGCTTTTGGTGCTTTTCTATTATAAGGGTCTTGACAACCATGGTCTTGACTTTTTTAAAAAGCTTGACGCAATTCGGGCATCAGAAAGTGAGATTTGGTGCCAAATGACATAAACAGCCATGGAAACAAATTCGACGATTTTTTTTTGTTTATATGCGTATTTTAATTATACGTATATTATTATTGTTTTTTCTATACAAATTACTTCTGATTATATATAAAATAGGATAAAGGACATTTTACGCTGAACAAATTGTATAAATATTCTTTTGCTCCTTTCTTTTGCGCTTACATAAATGACGTCATTTGGACGAATTTATTCAAAATATTTTCAGTTTATAAATTAAATGCTGACAGACGATTGAATCCTGACGATAGAAATGTGATTTTTTTTTTCAAATTTTCCTGAAAAACATAATTTAACCACAATCTTGTCTTCATTACCGATTGAAATGAAAGATAAATTCAATTTCAATTTGAAAATGACGAATAAAAAGAAACCAATAATCCCTATCGGGATCCTTTTCAATTTTTTTCCCTTTTTTTGTCACAAAAAAACTGAGTAATTAGTTGCCATCATTACAGAAATATCGTTAAAATTAGAAAAAAATTAATATCTCGAAAATTAATTCCAATTTTAAAATTCTATTACCAGTTTTGACATCCGCGGATTTTTATGGACAATTGGTATTAATTTCACCATCAAGCGTTTAATATTTTATTAAAAATAGCCCTGAAACATAATCAGTCGTTTAATCAGTCGTTTCATAAAATCGTTTCATAAATTCGTTTCATAAAATCGTTTCACAAATTCGTTTCATTAGGATTTTATATATATAGGGTAGATATTATTACTATATTATTATTGCACAAACTGCTGGCGCTTAAAAATACAGTTATCTCACTTATTGTACTTACTACTATTTTTTTATTTCACAAAAAAATATTCACTTCATTTATTCGCAAAAATATAACAATGTAAAGCGAAAATTTCTGCATGGAAAAACATATAGTCACAAATACGTAAACTGGCAACTTGTCAATTGTTTAAAAGGAACATAGTATTAAAAGTTATCATAAACTACTGTGTAAATCTTAAACTACTGTACCGAATCAATTATCAGTCGTTATCCGAAAGTAAAGTTCACCGAAAAATATAAATGTCAAGTGAAAATTGTGTTTTGTATTGAAAAAAATTAAAGTTTGTTACAATTTTAACATAGAGCTTTCTTTCCCTAGCTCGATGTTGCAAAGAAAAAAATGTGATGCGTGGTGAAGAAAGTGTTATTTCAGATTCACATCCAGCGTTAACAAAGGCATATTATTCAATTATTGCGGTTTCTGTTTCGAAAATTATTTTTCTCTTTGTAGCTAGTAGTTGCGAGATTTATCATTTTTATAGTGAAAATCATCAGGAACTAACCTCAGTAACATGTATATGATATTTGATCTTAATAAAAAAGCTATATTGACATTTTAAACAAAAAAAAGGGTAAAAAAAAACTCGTTTGCTTATTACATATACGCGTCAAAACTTTTTAGATAAATAGATACTTATTGATTTTTAAATTAACTTCAAGCTGAATTACCTATACCTAATACATTAGCGCCAAACTTACAAATACCCCTTCCTCATTTATATACTTATATGCACACATCTTGCATATTTACACACACTTTCGATGCTTACATACATTCTACAATACACTTACTTTGGTACAATAACTTTAAATACATACAGCGGATGTAGCAGTTTATTTTCCCTTAAGAAATGTAAGTCTCTTTCAAATACAAACTCATAAATCCATTTAATTGAAGAAGAGATATATAGGGTTTAACCATTTGATTAAGCGGTGAGACACATACATCTAGTGGACTATGTTTTTATTTTATTCGTACAACTTTGTGAAAATTAATCTCTGCTTTACAACTATACAAGGATAATTTAAAATCTATGACAAATAATTTGTTTCATAAATTGTGGTACGCTTAAATCTGAAAATTGTCGGCAGTCGTGCTCCATCGTAAAAGAACAAAATTTTATTTAATATTAAAATAGAAAAATGAATCTGTAACATATTTTCTGCCAAAATATAACAATGGTACAACATCGATTTCATTTTATGAGCTACTGTTTTTTTGATAAATGATAGGACATTTTACAGCATTATAAAGCATGAAGTAACGTTTTGATTAAAAAAAGCTGAGTGATATTTGTCAAAAGGGTTTGGAAAATTGCATTTTTTTTTGTAAATGTGTATACCTGTAGAAGTTGAAATTATCTCAACAGATGAAAATATACAATGATGATGCTATATTTATCTATTTAAAAAAACTCTGTATAATATTGGGTTGAGGAAAAAGTAATTTCGTTTTTTTTCATGTTTTTCAAAGAGAATTTATTCATATAAATTTCAAGCAGTAATCAGTGATATATGTGCCGCTTTGATCGATGACCTTTTGCCACTTTTCCGGTAAAACCATAATTCCGTTACTGTAGAATTTCTGATATTTCTGGGCGAAACACTGAACCAAGTGATATTCACAAGCCTCTTTTGAAGCCAGCTTTACACCATTAAGAGAGTTCTGCAGAGATCGAAACAAATGGTTGTCGGACGGGGCAAGGTCCGGGCTATAGGGTGGATACATCAAAACATCTCAGCCAAGCTCTCTCAATTTTTGCCGAATCACTAAACATGTGTATGGTCTGGCGTTGTCATGATGGAACACAATGCCTTTCCTATTGATCAATTCGGGCCGGGTTTTTTTAATCGCCTTCTTCAATCACATTAGTTGTTGGCAATAGAGAGTAGAATTAATGGTTTGGCCAGGTTTGAGCAGCTCATGACGAACAATGCCTTTCCAATCCCACCAAACACTCAGCATCACCCCCCTTGGCGTCAATCCGAGCTTTACCACCGTTTGTGAAGCTTCTCCGGGCTTCGAACACGATATTTTCGCACATTACTGTCGTACGTGATCCACTTTTCATCGCCCGTAATCATTCGTTTAAAAAATGGCTTGATTTCGTTTTGTTTCAGCAACTATTCACAAATGGAAACTCGGTCCATTAAATTTTTCGCTGTTAATTCATGTGGAACCCATCTAGCTTCTTTCGGTACCCAATCTTATGTAAATGGTTCAAAACTGCTTTTTGATCAATATTTAGTTTCATAGCGATGTCGCGAGATGAAATATGTCGGTCTACCTCGATTTGTTAAGAATTTCATCGACCTTTTTCAACGATTTGCCGGCCAGGGCGAGGTTCATCTTTACCATCGAAATTTCTGGAACGAAAACGAGCAAACCAATTCTGACACTGGTGTTGACTTAAGCACTCATCACCATAAACACGACACAATTTTTAATGAGCCTGCACTGTTTTTTTTTTCCTTTTTGGAAATAGAAAAGCAAAATATGACGAAAATGACCTTCTAGAATCTCAATTTTCAAAGCGCAATAACTTTTTACTGCGTGAACAGATAAAGCTACCCTTATATCTAGAATGTTCTATGGAGTGTTACCTTTCAAACGGTCTATAGTATGGCTTCATTGAATAAGCATTACTAGAGATATGCAACTTTAAAGCCATCTATTAGGAAAAAACGAAATTACTTTTTCCTCAACCCAATATTTGAAATGATTTACAGGGCTCACACATCCCCTAAACATTTCAACCTTTACTACCACTATTCCAAAGCATTAATCTAGGTGTCCAAGGAATCTACGATGAAGATTACCGTTTTTAAAAAGGGTAACAAAGGCAGACAATTTATGTACGCTTCGAGCCTTGTACTTTTACTTTGATATGAGGATAAAATTGTTATTCATAATCTGAACTGAGTTATGAAAGTTGGAATATTTTTACTTTTGATTAACCTATCATAAAACGTATAAATATTTTCCGTATCTTATAGTATAAGTGTATATTTGATGGATTGTATAAAGTAAAAATATGCTAAAGCATATTTTAAAAATATCTAGTATTTTATCTTTTAAAAATTCTATTGTTTATACCTACTGAAATCCCTCCACCTTTTTTCCAAAATGTTTTAAAAAACTAAAATGTGAGAAGTTACGTGATATCATTTGTTACCTTTGCCGATTAAATTCTAAGTTCCAGAAGGAAATTGATATTTTTTCTATGTTTTTACTTGTCACGTTTTGCAATTTTTCAATTTTGTCGGAGACTTTACGGGTAATTTAATCCTCACCTAGCAAAAACAAATCATTCTAGCACGTGATTTTGAAGTAAAATACAACGTTAAGAAATATATTTTTTTTCCCCAATGTATGATTTTTTTCTCTTTCTGTACCCCCTATTTATTTAGTAATTCAAAATTCAACATACAAACTTTAACCCTTTGAAGGGCATTGGTATATTATTTACACTATTTAATTTTTATTCGAAACTTTCATTCGCACCAATATTTTTTTAATAAAATTTAGATTTTATAATGAACGTGAAACAAATATCTACTATATTATTAATGTTCGAAAACGACGCCTCTCTGTCTGCCTATTGTTTCTGTCTGTAACTCTATAAACTTTTCTCACAAACGGAGTAGAAAGGCACTAAAGTTATCAAAATACGCAGGAAAATTCGAGAATTCATTCTTCCAGGTTTCGAAAAAATCCGCCGGTAATTAGAAAATATATTAATTAAAAACATTAAAAACTCATGAAAAATTGCGCGAAAAGAACAATTTTTATCCAATCTGCAGCTGCGTTTGATAAAAATTATTTCCAAGCAAGAAAGAGACAAAGTGTCTGCGGCTAAAAATACGGAAGTAGGGTTTTAAAATGTGCATGCAAATTATGAGATCTAATTCACCTACAGTTTTGAAAATAACACCACGTGAATAATCTCTCTCTTCACATTAAAAGATTGTAAAAATTAAGGAAATCCATCCATTAGAACCAAAGATATAAAAATTATTCCTTTTAACTTGCTTCTTTCAGAGCCAGACATTGGGACGTCTAGCTGTCTAGAAGGATGAAAGATATGAAACCAGTTTAAGTGGGGTTATTATAGGCTATATAAAATTATTAAAAATATTGAATTTAAGGACTTGAAAATTGCGTATCCCTTCGTAATATGAAATGCCGAGTCCAAAAAATTAATTTTCGTAAAAATCGGATAATAATTCCTGCAGATATCAATTAAAAAGGTTTAATTTTGTGTGGAAAAAAGACGAGTTTTAATTTCAATACTGTGGCGGATGCTTTTCTGGGTGACAGACCGTCTGACAAATATTTTATTTCCGAAAGACAGGATAAACGCACTAGGGCTTTTAGGCATCGTTATTTTTTTTTATTATTATTATTGCATTTATCGATTTGAAATGTATGCATCCACGTGTATTTTTGAACAATGATTCATAATATGTAATTTTGGTTTTTCACCGATAATTAGGAAGGGAAATATCAATTAAAAACCCTTTAACAAAGCAGTTCTTTTCTAAAAAATTGACACGTGATCTGATATTTCAGAGAATGAAACATTTTGATAATAACCTCCTTCTTAAGTCGGTTAAAAAACCGCATTTTCTTTATACTAAGAGATTTTGGGCCCTGTTATTTTTTTAATTATTATTATTGGATTTATCGATTTTTAATTTAAGCATCCATGTTTAGATTTTTACGAGGATTCTAAATATGTAAATTTGGTTTTCCTCCGATAATTAGGAAGGAATTTACAAATAATTTTTTATTTAATTATCAGACAGCTTAAAATTCAATGCCAGATATTAAGGCCACTCTATCCCCAGATTCAAAGAAATATAAGGCTATCTGTTTGAAACTTTAAGATATTTTATAACACACAACATAAATTTTAAAAATGAGGCCGCGTCGAAAAATATGGGGAGAGGGGAGCGCCTTCCCCGGGGGGGACTTTTCTAAATTTTTGAACACACCCCTCATGTGATATACCGTTGGAAAGGTCTGTGACCGCTTAATCATATTATGCATCTCCGGTGTTCATCCCCCCACTTTTTCCCCAAAAGGGGCTCTTTTCTAGATTTTGCACACACCCCTCATGTGATATATAGGTGGAAAGGTCGAATCTGAAATATATGCATCCTTGCTCAGAGTGGGCTGACATTTCAGAGATTCCAAAAAATTTCGATTTCGGACCATAATTTTTTATTTTAGCAAAATCCCAATTTTGTATATGGGGGAAAAAAAAGCTAAGGAATTATCTATTTCTTTTCAAAATATCTCCTGTCGTATGGGTCAAATCGCGACGCGGTTTGGCTCATTATAATTAATTAAAGTAATAAGGACCCTCTATAACATTTTTTAAAGTTTCTGAGTTTATACCACTCTTTTCGAATAATAATATCAGATTTTATATTTTGATTTCACAATATCTCGAGTTCTACGAGTCCAATCGCAACGCGGTTCGGCTCATTCAACTCGATATCGATAGCGCTTACATATTTTAGTTCCAGGTTTCACCACCAGGGGGCGCTTCCGGAAATCGGGTTCTATGGGCCCGATTACGACGGAGTTTGGCTCTTTCGACTGGATTTCGATAGCTTTACAGATTTCGATCATGTTCGTATAGAACAGGTTGCGCCCCCTGGTGGTGGAAGGTGTAATTAAAGGATTTTTCAGCCAACTCGGGTTCTATGGGTCACATCACGACGCGGTTTGGCTCAATCGACTCGACATCGATAGAGGATACTAGAGCTTATCGATTTTAATTTCGTTTTTTCACCACCAGGGGGCGTTTTCTTATATCTGTTTATATGGCCCGGATCACGACCGGGTATGGCTCATTCGACTCAACGTCGATAGAAGATACTACAGCTTATCGATTTTTGCTCCGAGTCTCACCACCAGGCGGCGCTTTTCTATCTCTGTTTCTATGGGAAGGATCACAACGGGGTATGGCTCATTCGACTCGACATCGATAGAGCTTACCGATTTTAGTTCACTTTTTCACCACCAGGGGGCGCTTTCGTATCTCTAGCTCTACGGGCATGAAAACGACGGGCTATGACTCATTCGACTGGACATCGAATGCCTTAACGACTTCAGTTATGATCGTATAAACAGATAGCGCCACCTTGTGATGGAAGGTGGAGCTAACGTATACTGCAGCGTATACTAATGCTATATGGTGCCGCAGGCAGCGGGGACCCCAGCCGGAGGTTCGTTCAGTTAGTGGTTTATACTATTCGATGTGCAATTTAAGGGATTATCCGGTGCCGAAGGCAGCGGGGACCAGGGTCGGAGGTTCGTTCGGTTCGACGGGGGTGCGAGCCGGAGAATACAAAAGATTCGAGGCACCGATGTAAATTAGGGGCCCGCTAGCAGGCGAAGCCAGCTAGTCTATTATTATTAATGTTCGAAAACGACGTCTGTCTGTCTGCCTATTGTTTCTGTCTGTAACTCTAAAAACTTTTCTCACAGACGGAGTAGAGAGGCGCTAAAGTTATCAAAATACGCAGGAAAATTTGAGAATTCTGTTCTTTCAGGTTTCGAAAAAATCCTCCTGTAATTAGAAAATATATTAATTAAAAACATTAAAAACTCGTTAAAAATTGGGCGAAAAGAACAATTTTTATCCAATCTGCTGCTACACGCGTTTGATAAAAAATATTTCCAAGGAAGAAAGAGACAAAGTGTCTGCGGCTAAAAATACGGAAGTAGAGTTTTAAAATGGGCATGCAAATAATAAAATCTAATTTAACTACAGTTTTGAAAATAACACCGCGTGAATCACCTCTCTCTCCAAATTAAAATATTGTAAAAATTAAGGAAATCCATCCATTAGAACCAAAGATATTAATTATTATTTCATTAATTTGATTGCATAAAAATTATTTCTTTTAACGTGCTGTTTCAGAGCCAGACATTGGGACGTCTAGATGTCTAGAAGGATGAAAAATATGAAACCAGTTTAAGTGGGGTTATTGTAGGCTATATAAAATTATTAAAAATATTCAATTTAAGGATTTGAAAATTATGTATCCCTACGTAATATGGAATGCCGAGTCCAAAAAAATAATTTTCGTAAAAATCGGATAATAATTCCCGAAGATATCAATTAAAAAATAATTTATTTTCAAAAAGAAAATGAATTTTTTGGAAGTCAACACAACAGCTGTCTTTCACTGCACGTGTTTTGATGATTTCAGTGGAAAAATAGTAGACATCGTGACTCTTTCTGAAAGAAGGAGATAAATTGATAAAATGATGCATTTGAAAACGATTGCACTTTTTATACGCTATATAAAATTTTCAAAAATATCGGATTTTTCAATCTGAAAAATATGCATCATTTTTCAGTTGTGGGCTGACATTTTAGGGATTCAAAAAAGTTTCGAATCCGGAGGACCATAATTTTTTATTTTAGCAAAATTCCTATTTTTTTATAGGAGAAAAATACAAAAAGCTAAGGAATTTGCTACTTCTTTTCACAATATCTCCCGTTGTATCGGTCCGATCGCGACCTGTATTTGCTCATTCGACTCGACATTGATAGAACTTACCGATTTTAGTTAAAGTTTCACCACCAGGGGGCGCTTTCCTATATCTGGTTCTATGGGCCCAAGCACGACGAGGTATGGATCATTCTTCTTGATATCGACAGCCTCAAAGATTTCGGTAATGTTCCTATAGAACAGATTGTGCCCCCTGGCGGTGGAAGGTGTAACTAAAGGATTTTGCAGCTAACTCGGGTTCAGTGGGTCCAATCACGACGCGGTTTGGCTCATTCGACTCGACATCGATAGAGCTTACAGATTTTAGTTCCGAGTTTCACCACCAAGGGCGCTTCCCTATCTCCAATTCTATGGCTAGATCACGATGGGGTATGGCTCATTCGACTCGACATCGACAGCCTCAAAGATTTCATTTATGTTCCTATAGAACAGATTGTGCCCCCTGGAGGTGGAAAGTGTAACTAAAAGATTTTACAGCTATCACGGATTCTGTGGGTCCGATCACGACGAGGTTTGGCTCATTCGACTCGACATCGATAGAGCTTACCGATTGTAGTTCCGAGTTTCACCACCAGGGGCGCTACCCTCTCTCCGATTCTATAGCTAGATGACGATGGGGTATGGCTCATTCGACTCGACATCAACAGCCTCAAAGATTTCATTTATGTTCCTATAGAACAGATTGTGCCCCCTGGAGGTGGAAAGTGTAACTAAAAGATTTTACAGCTAGCACGGATTCTGTGGGTCCGATCACGACGCGGTTTGGCTCATTCGACTCGACATCGATAAAGCTTACCGATTGTAGTTCCGAGTTTCACCACCAGGGGGCGCTACCCTCTCTCCTATTCTATAGCTAGATGACGATGGGGTATGGCTCATTCGACTCGACATCGATAGCCTTAACGGTTTCATTTATGTTCATTTAGAACAGATTGCACCCCTGGCGGTGGAAGGTGGAACTAATGCATTTTGCAGCGCGCCTGCTATACGGTGCCACAGGCAATGGGGATCCGAGCCAGAGGTTCGTTCGGTGAGAGGTTTACACTATTCCAGGTGCAATTCAAGGGATTTTCCGGTGCGTACGCAACACGCCCGGTATACGGTGCCAAAGGCAGCGGGGACCCGATTCGGAGTTTCGTTCGGTTCTAAGTTTATCATTTTCGAGGCCCCGATGTAAATTAGAGGCGCGGTACCGGGCGAAGTCAGCTAGTAAAATATTATTTTCAAATCAATTTCTTTGTAAATCCTGGTAACATTCAATAATTTCAATATTTTAGTAAATTAATTAATTTACCCTTGAACGGATTAAGAAATGCTACAACTAACCCGTTTTATGTAGTAAATGTGTCCATTCAAACATACCAGTGTCGAACACCAATCCTTTTATATGTGCAAGGTTGTGTATTTTGAACATATTTTTCTTATTAACATAAATATTCTTAGTAATAAAAATTAAGATATAATAAATTAACGTGCAACAGACTTATTTTTACTTAAAGTGCACTGATATCATGGAAATAAATAAACGTCTGCAGTATTTCGGTGAATGGAACCGTTTTCTTTTAATGAATCGTAAATTCATAAATGTGCAACGTTCAGTTCAGTAACATTTTGATGTAGTTAGTAACAATTTCTACCAATTCTCGTGATATTGTTACATTTCACACAGTAGATAAAAGATAATTCTTCACAAAATACATTAATTTTTATGGATGTTATTAACAAAAATCCGAATTCATTTTGGAGTGAGATAAAATTGTATATTTGGCTGAATGAATACGTTGTGTCACTAGGCTCGTATAAGACAAATTTATATATGTTTATATTGCCCTTATAGTGTGTAAGCAATTTGAATCCAATTAAAATATACAAATTATAAGTTGTTATAAATAAAATGTACATTTACAATAATTGATAATAACTGAGCATTTTATTTACAACCGGCAGGGGGTTAAACTTTTCATTTAAGTTATATTTTTAAACTTTACTTTTAAGAGTTCAGTTATAAACTTTAATACACGTGCTTTATAGTCATTTTGCTATGGTCGTTTGATCTACATACTACTATGTCAATTAAATTTGACTTTTCAGTTACCTCTATTGGGTCACATTTGAATTTTGGTTGGTTCATTTTATGACGGCCGATTATCTACACGAAGGATATAGCCCTAGAGGGGGGTGCCTTCCATGGGGGTCTTTTTTAAGGGATCCGAACCCGTATTAACACACGGTTCGAAGAAAACGACGGAAAACTCCGAACGGTTAAGTCGACGAGCGCGACAGGGGTTTTAACCCAGCACCTCACGTCTACCAGTTTTGAGAGCAGAACCTTTCCGCCACTGGTAGCAACATTTGAATTTTGGAGGAAATAAAACATATGTGTATAAAGTAGATAATTAGTTAAAATTTATTTTTTTTAAGTACAATTGCATCTTGGGACACTGAAATAATGTTCCGCAAGAAAAATATTTGTAACATAATTTGTACGAAATACGCTAGAAATAGAATGCGAAAAATGCAAATTTTGTAATATTTTCACATTTATGTATCAACATATCTACATATCTATCAACATATGTAGAATTAAAACATTTGAAATTGTTAGTTTTAATTTTCGGAAAAGGGGAAGATGTTTTATTCATATAAATAATGTTGACTCTCGTGCCGGTGGACGAAAATTCCCGTATGTTGGGTACGTGTCACTCCACACACGGACGGTACTTTGGCACATGGTGTGTTACATAATTTCTCAAAAATATACACGATATTCGTATTTATACAGTTATAGCTATAAATACTTTGATTAGATACAATAGCATTATAAAAGACATTATTATCTAATATAAAAACAGACATTAAGAATATATTTTGTTAAGTAGAGCACACTGTAAAAAAAAAATGGGTCGATATACTAAAAAAAGTTTAGTTTTTCTAACAGATTTTTTGAAAATTACTAAAAAATTTTTAGTATATTTGTATTCCACAGATTTTTTTAGTAACCGGTACTAAAAAATCGGAATCATTGCTAGCTGTTTTCTAGTAATGTTGCTAGCTGTTTTCTAGTAATGTTGCTAGCTGTTTTCTAGTAATTCTTACAGATTATCTTGTAACTGAGTAAGAATACAAAAAATGTTTAGTATTTTTGTACCGATTTTTAGTACCGGTTACTAAAAAAATCTGTGGAATACAAATATACTAAAAAATGTTTAGTAACCTGAGAATTTTTTTTTACAGTGCAACATGCATGAAAAGATATCGATAGGCAGGACTTTTTACTTAAAAGGTGAAAACTAGACATTATAAATACGTTAATATATTTTGTGTTAACGCCTTTGCTCGACATTTTAACAAAAATCGTCTCCCGTTTTTTTTTTTATTACTTACCCATCATACGTAGCATAGGGTAAGTCTTGTAATCGAAACAAAAAGCATCTCCCCTTTGTTTTATTCTTACATGTCGCCTTATTCAACAAGATTAATTTCTTTATTCAGAATTATGCTAACATTGAGTGTATTCAATGCTACTTTTTTATCAACATATTTATATGCATACTACTGATTTTATACATATAAATGCTATGTATAGTTTTCAAAATTTAATTAATATTAACTATGTGGCACTTATTTTCCAAAACTATAACTATTTAGTTTTAAAACTTCTATAATATATACATTTAATGATAAAACTGAGTATTTTGAAAGAAGGTATAACTGACATTTACTTCATATGTAATACAATTTATCATTTTCCTTGGTAATTAAATTCAAATTTTTGATGAAAATCGAGAAAATTACTTTTTAATAAAAGCATGGATGTCTATTAAAAATGTGGAATTTTAATATCTCTAAAATTATTTTCTCAATAAAACAACATCTAATGTCAGAGAAGGAATGGAATTTTCCGAATACGCCAGTTAAAAATATTTCTAGCTGCGCTATCTAGCATTCTATCCCAGAACGGAAAATAAAATGCTTATGACGCTATCTACTTCTTACTCATCATTCTATTGATAGGACATATTAATCTCCAGAAATTTGTTTATCGTATAAGTTTTCGAAATGCAGTGATGCACGAATAGAAGAAAAGTAAATGTGAAAGAGGAGAAAAAAAAATAACCATCTTATTGGCAGTTTGTATTCACGTAACTTAGAGCTTAGAGGTTACAATTAAAAATGCCTTTAAGTTTACAAGTAAATTTTAACAAAACATAAGAAATGAAAAGATTGCTTCTTATATTTATGTTTTTATGGAAATCCTGTATTGTTATCTACACTACAGACATGTCGTTTTTATACCATAGATATTCTAATAATAGTAGAATCAGAAATGGCAACCTTTCTTGGAAGCTAATACTACATTCAGATCAGATAGTTAAGTTATCTTAGACCACCGAACTCACTGAGGGAGTTCCAGAAACTCACTTAGTGAGTTCGAACTTTCTATTGCTAGATACAGCCATTTCCACTCACTCTGATTTGCTCTGGAGGCCGAATGGCTTTTGCGCATGCCTGTAACATATGCGCATGCGCACATTCTATGTTTGTTCAGATCTCGGACACGGTGATGTTCAGTGAGTTATCTTAGATGAATTTTGCGGTGTGGACAGGTATTCAATTCGGGAGGGTTCCACCTCAAAAATGGCGGTCTAAGATATCTTAAATGTCCGATGTGAACAGGGTATAACATCACCCGTCGTCCATCACGTGAATCACACCGCCAAGCCAAACCGGTTTTTCCCTCCAAAATCTGCTTGCTTGCACTTTCCGATTTCCCGCCGAAATTTATTTATTGCGTCTGTGCTTCTCAGGAATGTTGACTGCGCTTTTTTATTTTCCTTTTAATTTCCCGTGTCTTTTAATTTTAAACAGTCTTTTTGAGAACTTATTATTTATTTTAGCCAAAAACAAAAATGCCACAAAATTTTCATATATATAATCAGGGGTGCAAAAATCTAGGCGCCAATGGGCCGATTCCCACCACTAAATTTTTAGTATTATTCGCCTAATAAGAATAATGATATTATTTAGGCGCAGTATACTAATAAAATTTGACGAAGAATAGTAATAAAATTAAGTGGTGGGAATCAGTCCATTGGCGCCTAGATTTTTGCACCCCTGTAGGGTATTTATAATTCAGGGTAAATATAAAATACAGGCAATATCAAAGTTTTGAGTCACAATAGCAAGGAGAAATTTTAAAATGATAATAATAACTGTATTAACATGGGACTTTTTCAAAAATGCGAAACTTTCCGACTCATTATTTAACGCAAACGCATAAAATTGGCAGGCCTGACTACTGAAGCAATTTCGAATCGAAATGAGTTTTTCATTTTTTGATCAATAAATTAAATTGAGTTATAAGCAATATCCTAGAATTTTTATTTTTCACTACAAAAAAAAACTATAATTTACTGTAAACTAGCTGACCCGCCCGGCGTTGCCCGAGCCCTTGTAATAAACTTAAATCTCTTAAAAAACGGAACTCTGGCCACGGTCTACGATAGCTTCGGAACCGTATACCCGCATGCTCGTACGCTCTAGAAAATCTTTTATTTCCCCCTACCACCGCCAGGGGAGCATTCTGTTCTAAACAAACCTCTTTCCGAACGAACTTCTGAGACAGGTCCCCGCTGCCTACGTTACTGTATAGTAGGCGCACTACAAAATTGAGCTGGTTTCGAGAAGATTGGAACATTATTAGCCCATTTATTGCAATAAGGTACAGTTAGAGAAAATAACCTTGAGTGAGGTGCCGAAGGGAGGAGATGTTCGAGTGTCCTTCAGAAAATGACTAATTAGGAGGCCCACTATGCATGCATAAATATTCGTTCGTTTTGTTAAGCTAAGAACTTAATTACAAAGTTGGCTTAAACTCTTATTTGTAAATAGTGGTAACCGCTACTCATAAATTTAATTTAATGTTATAAAGGATGACTATTAAGTTAAATATAATGTTTGGAATCACTTGCGTTGAAATCGGAAAGATAGTTGCTGATATATAGAAACGGGGCATAGTTACAGAAAAACCTTGAATGAGGTGCCGGGGGGGGGGGGGGGGGAGGGAGGGTTGTTCAAGTACCCTTCAGCAAATGACTAATTAAGAGGAGCACTATGCATCTTTCGAAATTCGATCGTTTGCTTAAGCTAGGAACTTAATTACAAATTTGGCTTACCCAATTATTCGGAAATAGTGGTAACCGCTACTCATAAATTTAGTTTAATGTTATAAAGAGTGACATTTAAGTTAATTATAATGTTTGGAATCACTTGTGTTGAAATCGGAAAAATAGTTGCTGAGATATGAAAACGGAGCATAGTTAGAGAAAAAAACCTTGAAAAGAGTGCTGGGGGGGAGGGGTTGTTCAAGTGTCCTTCAGCAAATGACTAATTAGGAGGACCACTATGGATCTTTCAAAATTCGTTCGTTTGCTTAAGCTTTGAACTTAATTGCAAATTTGGATTAAACTATTTTTCGTAAATAGTGGTAACCGCTACTCATAATTTTAGTTTAATGTTATAAAGAGTGACAATTAAGTTAATTATAATGTTTGGAATCACTTGTGTCTAAATCGGAAAGATAGTTGCTGAGATATGGAAACGGAGCAGAGTTAGAGAAAAAACCTTGAAGGACGGGCCGGGGGGGGGGGGGTTGTTGAAGTGTCCTTCGGCAAATGACTAATTAGAAGGACCACTATTCATATTTCAAAATTCGTTCGTTTGCTTAAGCTAGGAACGTAATTACAAATTTGGCTTAAACTATTATTCGGAAATAGTGGTAACCGCTACTCATAAATTTAGTTTAATGTTATAAAGAGTGACTATTAAGTTAATTATAATGTTTGGAACCACTTGCGTTGAAATCGGAAAAATAGTTGCTGAGATATGGAAACGGAGCATAGTTAGAGAAAAAACCTTGAAGGACTGGCCGGGAGTGTTGGGGGGGTTGTTCAAGTGGCCTTCAGCAAATAACTAATTAGGAGGACCACTATGCATCTTTCAAAATTCGTTCGTTTCCTTAAACTTTGAATTGAATTACAAATTTGGCTTAAACTGTTATTCGTAAATAGTGGTAACCGCTACTCATAAATTTAGTTTAATGTTATAAAGGGTGACTATTAAGTTAATTATAATGTTTGAAATCACTTGCGTTGAAATCGGAAAGATAGTTGCTGAGATATGGAAACGGATCAAAGTTAGAGAAAAAACCTTGAAAGACGGGCCGGGAGGGGTGGAGGGGAGGGGGGGGGTTGTTCAAGTGGCCTTCAGCAAATAACTAATTAGGAGGATCACAGTACATCTTTAATGATTGATTCATTTGGTTAAGCTAGGAATTTAATTTGAAATTTGGCTGACACTATTATTCGGAAATTCTGGTAACTGCTTTCTAGAAATACACCTTGAAGCTTAAATGTAATTAGACCCTTGCCCCTCTTCATTCCCGCAAATATAAAAAACAATCTGTTAAATAAAGTTTTAATCTCCATCATAATAATAAATGTCATGTAAAAAAGAAAAAAAACTTAAACCCGACTAATTGTCATGAAGAAAAATATGCCTGCAAAATATTTCAATCAGTCAGTGGGACGTATGTGTAATTTGTCATGCACAGGTGGCGCGACAATCGCATGGCTCCTCTACGTTGATAACTTCAATCCATGTTCACACTATTTAGTTAGAAATCCTTATTTGTGCATCGCTACTCTGGTTCATTTAATTACTTCTGTGAAGAATCGATGCAACCAACCAGTGAACCAACCAACCCAAGAGAATAAAAGCTTATTTTTAATGAGAGTTCTTTGTGCATTTTAATTAATATTTCAGAAAGTAATTAAAATATTAAAATTCTGAAGTAATGTTGCAACAGGAGAGGGTTTGGACTACCTAAATCTAAATTTCCAGCCTTCTAGGTGGGCCAGATTTTCCTAGCCATCGCCAACAGACACACACACACACACAGACACACAGACACACAGAGCGAAACTTTCTTTTATTAGTTTAGATTTGCAAATTCTTTTTTTACATGAATAAATGTTATCAATCAAGGTTTTCTTTTTGATTAAAAATATAGTAATACATTTATACTTTCAATTAAAAAAATTATATGTATATAAAAGGTTACAAAAAATATGCCGTTAAATAGCACTATCTAAAGCAGAACAAAAATTTCTGGATTGCAGCAAAAATATATTCTATAATTGAATGTATTGTTTAAAAAAAAACAGTATGTGGTTTCAAGTTTTCAAAAGCTATGAAATAGATTATCAAATCAAAGAATATTTGATAACATTTCAGTGCTAATTTTACCCAAATTGCCAACGATGATGAACTCTGATGTCATTTTCTGAAAAAATCTTCTTTGTTAAAAAAAAAAAAAAAAAAAAAAAAAAAAAAAAAAAGGAGATAAAAAGTATTTGATTAAAAAAAAAGAAGAAGAAAAAAAAACTATTTGATTTTTTTTTATTTTAAAGCCGGCAAAGTTTAATGCATTTTTAGAATTAAAAAAAAAAATATATGACAATATTGTTACATTTCGTGTAATGATTGTGTCAAATTGAAGCTTTCCAAACAGAAATCTCGAAATATTTTGGGTTATCTTATTTAAAATCTTCTATCACTAATAAATAAATAAATATATATATATATATATATTAAGTAACGTTTATTAGATGGGAGATGTGCAATCCGTACTACCAAGCCATTTTATAAATTTTATCAAACTTTTTTCGTTGGAGGGGGGGGGGGGTACAAAAAAAAGAAACGTAAAAAAAAGTTTATTTTACCAAGGCCCTATTTAAAGAAAACAAATCTGTCTTGCTCATTATAGAAATAACATTTGAAATTACAAGTTATGAAATCAAATGAATTAATATTTTATCATATACAAAATTTATATAAATTAATTTTTTTATAACAGTTGAATTTGTAATGAATAACAGTTGAATTTGTAATGAAATCTTTCAGCCCTGTGTAGATGTTACACATTTAAAATCCACAGACATTTCATTTCTATCCCAGCTCTGACATAAACCCCTGGAATATAACAACACGAGCGACACTTTTTAGTTTCAGTTTCGTTTTTTTATTTACGTTTATTTTTTTGCGAGAATGAAATCGAAGTTGCCAAAGAAGTGAATACCGCCAAAACAGAGTTTTCGTGGTTTTCTTCGAGCCGTGGATTTATCCATGCGTAAATACGGGTTAGGTTCCCTTAGAAAGACCCCCACGAAGGGCACTCCCCCCGGGCCTATATCCCAAGTGTAGATAATTGGCCCTCAATAATCAACCCAACCCAACCCGCCAAAACAGACAGCCTTTGACAGCCTTTAACCCCTTCGCGACGAGCGTCCTTTACAGAATTTTTAATCTTTTGCCACCGGTTTTTCAAAACAGAAATTTTCGCCTAATCGAATCTCAGAAATGCTGTCATTAAATAAGGCAAAGTTTACAATAAAAAGTTACTGGTGGGAATAATCGAGGATTCTGAGCACCTTATGCTTCACGTATACGTGTCGCTCTTCCCCAAGGGGTTAAAGCGTCAAATCCGGGGTGATGTTGTATTCAACTTCTCGACGGAATAACAAAAGAGTCCGCACTCTAATACTAATCTTTGCTCTGAGTGTTATACCGAAATGAACCCGAAAGTTCTATTTAAGATAACACACGGGCCGTCGCTCGTCAACCCTATATATTAATACATTAATCCATATTTTAATGTAATTATGAAGAACTGCTCTGTAATTATATTTGGAATATAAATTTTATCTTTTGTGCAGGAATGTGAACATAAATATACTCAATTATATTCAAATATGTAGTTTTTCATATTCAACAATATTTAGGAAATTCTTTTGATTAAACAGGTTAACCATCAGGGGTCAAAACGAAACTCGAAACAGACACGAACTCGAAATAATTAGCGTCAATTGGATCCGCAAAAAAAAGAGAGAGAGAGAGAGAGAGAGAGAAAATGTACTGTCAGCCTAACCTGCCTGAGCAACGATTCTCTGGGCGGATTCGGTTAAAATCGTTTTGAACGACCTGATGCAGGACTGCAATCTACATTCACTTTTAAATCACAATGTTGGGAATTTCTTTTAATTTTGACGCGCAATAGAGATGGAATATTACTATTTTTTATCTGGCTATGTAAAAATGATACGCGATACTACGAGTACTTTAAAATTGTAAAATATTGCTGCATGCCTTAAAACCATTTTAAATTTTTGTGACTGTTGGTAAATTTAAAAAAAATAGTAATAAAGCCTACGAATTAAAAAAAGAAAAACAGTAAAGCATATCAGTTTTAGACAGTTGTGATATTGAAACGGAAACCGACTGCTTGGTGAGATCTTTCCAACAAAAGAACTGGAACTATCCGCTCAAGAGACAAACACTGAAAAAAAGGATACAAACGAATTATATAACCTCCTACTCAAGCCAAAAGACTAAATATCAATGATTAAATTTAAGTAAATAAAAAATGATTAATTGATTTTAAGGGGAAATTTTAATTTTTATGATGCTATTGGACAAACGTATACGGCTTATCCATCCTTATTGTTTCAGAGCAACAGTAATTGCAATAAATAAAACAATACATTATTAAGTTTTTAAAGAATTAACATATGTAAATTTAAAGGCCATATTTCCTGTGCCTGCAAATAATTATAAATCAAATTAGTTACACAAAATTCAAACTTTTTATTAGGACATCGAATTTTGTTCTCTGTATATTTTTTTATATGTTTATCACTTAATAAGTTTTTTCTTCTGGTCTGGCTATATATAATTAAATTATCTGCCCTTGTAATAAATTAAATTATTCCTGCGTAATGTTTTAGTCTATCGAAGCTTGTTTGATTGCTTTATAATATATAGAAAATAAGAAATAAAGAACAAGTGAAGAGAATATCGATACAAAACATTCTCTCATAAACTGAAAAGACATTATATTGCTAGAAAAATATCCTCAAGCTAAAATTTAATTATTAACAACAGTAAATATTTTTCTTTAAAATTCAATTAAAAATAACAACTATCTCTAAATTGTTTTATCAAATTTGCTTTTATTTATTTATTTTTTTTTTTTTTTTTTTTTTTTGACACAACAAAATTTTATCATGAAAAATCGTAAAAATTATAATAACAATTACATAAAAGAAACGTTATTGTACTTCTTAAGAATGAAAAAAGGAAAATCTTAAAAATCGATAACAAAAAATTTAAATCATTTTTTTTAATGCTTAGTTGCTATTTTTTGTTTGCTTATTCGAAGGAATCGCCATAAATATGTCGTGTAAATTATAATAAATGTCCCCGATCATGAAAAGAAACCATTGATGTGCTTGTAGCATTAAGGAAAATCCATTTTTGATTATTTTTTGCATGATTTGGTCTGAGTGAGATAAATACCGAACTTTGCATCAACTTATTACATTTGAAAAATTAGAGCTGAATAATCATTAGCTATATTACAAACACAAACATATATGTATTGCATCCACTTGTTACTCCTATTTTTTTCTTCTTTTTTTTTTTTACTTTTTATTAATATATGTATTCATTTGCGCAATTCTTTACCATGAACGTATTCACAAAATCCAAGTTACATAGTAGCGATTTTAAATGAAAGCGGTATAAAAAATAATATTGTTTATTTTCAAACATTAGATTAAAAATCACTGAAAATTGAACATTTTTAACAATGTAAGATACGGTTAACTATCATTGTGAAAAATATTCATTTTTCATTTTTGCCTTCTTTTGTAATAAAAAAATGAACCTCTTTAAAAGGAAAGATATATAATTATTTTTTTAAAATAAATGATTTTTTATATGTATATCTCACTGAATAAATGTTAATATTATATCTTTATGCTACGGATATACTTTTTATTCATGACTCCTCTAAGATGTATTACACGAATAATCATACACAGGGAGTGGAGTTGCTGTGCAACTGGTGTCCCCTTGAAGCAATAAACTGTTTACATTTTATTGTTAATCTTATAACAAAATAATGCAAGTTTATGGCACTGAATCTCATTTCAATGTACATTGCATAATAATAAATGTTTGATATAACAGTATCCATATTTCTGTTAATTATTACAATCTTGATACAACTCGACATACAATTTCCAAGACATAACTCAGGTCATCTCACAAAGCACCATCGGGGTGCGTCGATGTGCAATAAATATAACATTAGAAATTGAAACAAATTAATACAATTGACAAATATAACTAACAGTGACTAATAAGAAAGATTCCACAAACTGATTTAAACTAAAACTTGATGAATCTCTAACATAAGGTTTAATAAAAATTTGACAATGCCTAATTTTCTTTTCCAATATTTTCCAAACTGTTTTAAAAAAATAAAATGTTAAAAGTTACGTGATACCATTTGTTACCTTTGCAGATTAAATTGTGAGTTGCAGAAGAAAAAAATCAAATATTCTTTCTAGTTTGTTTCTCGTCACGTCTTGCGATTTTTCAATATTGTGGGAGGATTTATGGGAGAATTAATCCTCACCTAGAAGAAAAAACATGTTACAGAACATACATTTTCACGTAAAATACATCAAAATCATTAAGAAATGTATTTTTTATCCGAATCTAAGCTTTAATTCCATTTCTTACTATAGTGCTATATTATGTAATACTTTAGAATCGTAAGCAGTTAAAACTTTAGTGAGACAAGATTTGTAAAAATTATAATTGAATGTTCGCTCACGACAGTGTTGCAAATGCTTTCAATCACCAGAAAAAATGCATACGATAAATGTTAAAATAACCCCAATCAGGGAAAAAAAAATTTTATTGTGGTTGATATGTTTCCTAACTTTACATATATGAAAACTTTACATATTCATTAATTTTATTTTAACTTGCTTAAAATGTTCTGCTGATGCATCAAATACTTTCAAAATTGCTTTATAATACCTAAGAAAAATAGCCACATAATAGCATTTTTTTTTTACTTTCCAGTATTGTTAAACAAGAAAACAGACTTTGTTATACTTGGTTTCTTTGCACTTTCTTGTTATTTGCATGAGAAATTTTTGTTACATAAAAATTACATAAATTACTATTTTAAAGGTAGTGTTAAAGAAGGTAATGTGTAGTTTTTTCAAAAAAAGTAAAAATTTGATTAAAATACCCCAATTATTTTTTAACGGCTGTGAATTATTGATTTTATCTGATAAGAATCTTATTTACGAAAATGTATAGGACAAATTAATGATGTAAAATCCATTAACGTATATATACTGAGTCTTAGTTGAATCAGGATTTATTTTTAAATGTAATCTAATCCTTTAATCAAAAATTTTGAATAAAAAGTGATGTTTCAATCAAGGTACCTCATCAGATGCAATTCGTTCCAAATAATTATTCGAGGGTTTTGTTTAGAAGAAATAATGAAAAAGCCATTAATTAAAATTACAAATACATTTTAAAATCAGACATTTAACAAAGGCAAAAAAAAACATAATAATACCAGATAATATAAACAATTAGAGTAGAGTTTCAAGCTTTATACAATCTCCTCATTAGTACAATTGTTAATCTAAAAACAAAATTTTTTAATGAATGTTGTTCAATGTTGTTAAATGCTGAAAAGGTTTACACATGTTCACTTTCAAAAATATGCCATTTAAAAATATTGAGACACCAGGAAGTATACATCTGATATGTGAAACTTTGAAATTGTCAGTATTTTGAATCTAAAAATGAATGGAATACGTTTTCACCGGGATAACTACATCGCATATATAATATGTGAAGATATATGAGATGTACATATATTGCATATAGCAGCTGATTCAGCAGCTTCCGAAGAGGACCCTAAAAATGCTGATTTCGTAAAAACTGTTTCATTTTACCTCATGTATGTACAGGGTTGTTATAATTAAAGTTCGCCTATTCAGAAGGCTCTAGAGCCGGTTCTATGGCTTCAAACGAAACAAAATTTCACTAGTACGTAGTTGAAGAGATGCGCTCTGCGAAAATCGAAACAAAAAATTAGTTACATTTTTCGTCAGTAGGTGGCGCTGCGCCAATATTTAAAGCGATGTTTGCAGATTCATTATATCAATTTCAGTCAATCCAGACGAAGCACACAAATTTAACAGTTTCAACAAACTTCGTCGAACTGCGAATTGTTATAATTAAACTTCACCTAATCAGACAGCTCTAGAGCCTGACCTATGACTCCAAACAATACAGAAAAATGAATATAATTTTATGTGATGTAATCTGCATCAACAAAAATAAAACATGTCGCTCGGCAGCGAGGAAATAACGAAGAATAACATTACGCATGCTCAATGAATCCTCCACCATTTCCAATAACACATTTCATTCTCAGAATTGTGCTTTCTACAGCATTGCGTAAACTGTCCTGTGAGATTGAGCGAATATGAAGTCTAATACTATCTTTCAGATCAGAGATTGTCTGACATCTGTCTTTAGATACAGAATCTTTCAAAAATCCCCACAACCAAAAATCGCATGGTGTTAGATCAGGCTATCGTGGTGGCCAGACTGTTTGAAAATAACGACTTATGATGCAGTCTTCTGTAAAATGGCTTGTTAATAAAGTCCGAACTGCTCTAGTAATGTGCGGTGGTTCACCGTCTTGCATAAACACGATATTTTGAAGGCAGCCTCGCTGTTGCAGCTTGGGAATCAGAAAATTTGACAACATATTGAGATACCTTCTCCCATTTACGGAACATGTAATGGGTCCTGTGGATGTTAGTTCCTCAAAAAAATATGGCCCTATCAGAAACGTAGCTGTGAAACCGTACCACACCGTCACTTTAGCTGCATGCAATGGAACTTCTTGGACAACATTAGGATTCTCTTTCGCCCAAATTCGACAGTTGTGTGTGTTCACTTGTCCGTTTAAATAAAAATGCGCTTCATCACTCCATAGAATATTCCAGGGCCAAGAATTGTCCACATTCATTCGTGCAAGAAACTGTAGTGAAAATGATAGCCAACTTTCGGTATCACCCTGTATTAGTTGTTGCATCCTCTGAATCTTGTATGGATCGTAGCGCAAAATTTGACGCATCACTTTTCTCACAGTGGAAATCGGCATATCGACTTCATTCGCAATAGCTGGCACATTTGCATTACCAAATGATGACTGGCTTGCTAAATCCACGGCAGCAGTAGCAATATCTTCAATGCTAGAAATGTCTACCTTTTTTCGTCCTCTTCCAGAAAGAATGTCGAGTTTTCCTGTTTCCTCGAACTTTTTAATCATTTTGTGAACTCCGCGATCCGACATTGGTCCACGTCTAACATCTTTTAGTTTCCGGAATTCTCGAAGAGCTGCAGCTGCGTTGCTGTTATTTTGATAAAATAACTTTACAAGAAGTGCCTTTTCTTTCAAAGTTACCATTCTCCCCAAAGCGTAGATTCAAATGCTTTTCAGAAACAATCAACTGTTCCAGTGTCAAAGAAATCACAGACACACTTTATCAGCAAGTTTTAAATCGTCAGGTGGTTAGAAGGGTATTTCAAGTTTTCGAAGTTGCGACGTCACTTTGACGTCGTTCGTCGAAAATTTGAATAAAATGTGATCTTTTTCAAGCGTTGGGTGAAATTTTGTGATTTTGTGTGTTTCATCTGGATTGACCGAAATTGATATAACGAATATGAAAAAGTTTACTTTTACCAACTGTGAAATAAAATTTCCTGTATTTTGTTTTTTACAAAATAAAGGAATCTCCGAATATCGGCTTAAATATTGGCGCAGCGCCACCTATTGACAAAATTTTTAACTATTTTTTTTTTCGATTTTCGAAGTGCGCATCTCTTCAACTACGTACTAGTGAAATTTTGTTTCGTTTGTAGCCATAGAACAGGCTGTAGAGCCTTCTGAATAGGCGAACTTTAATTATAACAATCCTGTATATGCGCATTGCGTCCCATAAAAAGAAATCGATCGCTTTATTTATCTTTTTTCATTCAGATGGTTTAGTGTTTCCACTCTCACTATTCAAAAACTGAATTTCTGTTCCAGAATTAAATCAAATTCTGCTCGAATATCGTGCTTGAAAACTGCGTTGTTCAATGAATCGTTCATATGGCAAGTGTGACGTTCTTCATATAACCATAGCTTTCTATACTTAACAATATTATTATACATCGATTTCTAGGTAACTAATCAACTCTTTATGATGTTTTCTTAATTTTATTATGCTTTACTAGCTCAAAAATTGAAAGGGAGCAAAGAATTTTAACAATTTGATAGAAATTATAAAAGATAGTGATAAAAGGTCCTCCCATAGGTACCAAAATATGGCATAAATTTTAAATCATATACTAGCTTTGATTGACACATTACCAAATAAAGTGGAGTCTGTCTGTAACTCCAAATATTCATATGCATTGGCTACATTCAAGAAAAAGAAAAGTACTTCACATCAACCTAAACAGCTTTTAATGCCCTTTTCTTATCATTTAGCTGTAACTTTTGATAAAATAATTATAATTGAACAAACTGTATTGCATAATATTCCTGATTGAATTATTCATCCAGTGGTACACAATTTTCGCCACCATTGTATATATATAACTAGCGAGCTACGCCCGCTACGCTGGTCAATTTCTTTTAACGAACCTTTAATCAAACAAAATATTGACATTTCATAAATAACTTTTATATTTATAGCGGCCCTCCCTCGCTTTGCTTCGGGTTAACCTTGAAAACCTTCATCTCTTTGTGTTTTCTGTAGACCTTTTTAACGTGTACAATAATTAGTACATTATTTTGATAAATCTTGTAGGGTTCAGCCTGCGTTTGCAATGTATAAGCGGAAAAAATGAAATTATTTACGACATCACATTAAAAACCTCAAAAATAACAGTATTTCTCCACTATTTAATGGATGTTATCATACATATAAACCTTCCTCTTGAATCACTCTATCTATTAAAAAAAAACCGCATCAAAATCCGTTGCGTAGTTTTAAAGATTTAAGCGTACATAGGGATATAGGGACAGAAAAAGCGACTTTGTTTTATACTATGTAGTGATGTATTAAGAATTATTGAAAAAATAAAAGTTTTTTTTATATTCTTCGAATGCATTATTTCTCTTATGCTCCTGTACCCGGTAAATGTAGATTAAGATAATATTTTTCAGAAATAATGAAAATGATTCACTGAATCATTAGTAATATTCACAGTAAAGTGTAATAAAAAAAATTTGAAGTACTTTTTGACGGAGCAAATAATGGACTTCCAGTGCGCAGGTACCCATTTGGTATATTCTTTTCATTAATCTAAACGTATTTTTTTGCATTTTATAATAGATTTAAAGAAGTAACGTTTGTTTGTTTGTACGGGGTAATCTGTGAAACTACCGAACCGATTTCAAAAGTAATGGTGGCAAATTGATAGTGACAGTCACTGATCCAACATAGGCCACAGTTTTTGTCGGCGCCATCACCCCCAAGGGTGTGCAGCAGGGAAAAACTTTCTAAAATTGCGATTTTTGCGATACTGAACGAGCTAGAAACTTGAAATTTGACATGGTAGTTACTTGTAAGATGCAAACGTTCTTTAAGTACGGTTTCAAAAAAATTCGAAATTTAAAAGAGAGAAATGATGAAAAATGTTCAGAAAACGTTCTAAGTTACGATTACTGTAGAATTGTTGAGGATAGAAACTTGAAATTTGACATGGCTGCTACTTTTAAGACACAAATAGACACACAGAACAGCTGTATAAAATTTCCAAATTAAAAGGGTGCAAGGAGGGAAAAATTCTAAATTACGTTTTTTTTTTTATATTGAAAGGACTAGAAACTTGAAAACTGACACCTGTGTTACTTTTAATTTACAAATGCTCGCTAAGAGTGGTTTCTAAAAAAATCGAAATTTTAAAGAGTGAAATAAGCGGAAAGCGTTTTAAAAACGTTTTAACGTATCTAACAGGGTACTCATAGAAAAACTTTGGATACCTAGTGGTCCTAATATTTAAGGAAATGGAATGTCATCTGGAATGTGGATATTTCATGGTATTGACTTGTGAATGTAAATAAGGACAATGCAGCTGTCACTGTTATGTTTACAATGATGAAATTTTGAAAAATTATAATAGCAACACCCAATTATTTCACAGCAAAATGATATTCACGGGGGAAAAATCATAAATGGCGTTGAAAAAACTAATTGTAACAGTAGAATTGTCGAAAAAAGCAAACGCAAAAATAAAAGCAACGAGAACAACAAACGCGCCCACACAGGCGACAAAAACAAATAATTTTATTAGAATTACAAAATACTCAAGTATTTGCATATACAGACGAAGACATATCACATGCAGAAAACTGTTATTTGCGGAAATTAGTGACGCTTGATGTAGCTGTCAAAATAAAGGAGTAAGTAATTCATACTTTGGTGCTGTATCACCTCAAGATAAGGTTAGTGTTTCCGAGAAGATGAAATTAAGCGTCTACACCCTTATTTAAAAAATACAATTTTTGGCGTATAAATGGTTCATAGGTAGTTACAAATTAATTAAAATAATCACGATAATGCATATGCATTATCTTGTTCTAAAATTAACCTGTTGTCCAAATTATTGTACATGTTTCTATTCCGATTAATGACATATAACCCATACATTCGGTGACGTTTTTTCTACAACTCTTGTATATCTCAGGATAATTATTCAGTTTTTTTTTTTAATTGCCTATAACACTGGGGAACAATTTTTAACATAATTTCTGTTGACTTTGATTTTTCAGCTGTTTTTAAGACAAAAAATCGTGCTGATTTCAAAACTGCAATTAGTTTTCTTCTATCACGTCACGTATTTTTCTCTACAGCTAATGTTAATGTGACCACTTTACGCTGAATCGGGCGTGAGTCATAGGAAGCTTTAGTTTTCTACTAATGGCTGAAGTAAACAGTCTCCGATTGGGGTGGGGTGAATGACACCATAAAAACCAGCGACAGTTCTATACTTATTTATACTATTCAGTTATATCTGAGATAGTGTAGTGAGACGTTTGTATGTTGTTCTATATAGTGAAGCTCATTCCGAAATTGAGTTCGAGTTCTTGCTTTTATGCAAATGGTAAGCAGTAGCAGTGTTTAATATTTTATTTTAAATATTTATATATTTATGTATAGATTCTATATATCGAATATTTACATATATTATTTATTTTATATTTTTACATATTTTTTTTTACATATTTATATGTGTACTTCTTTCCTTTCTTTTAGAGCATGTCTGCCTCTACTAGTTCGCGTCGTAAGTGCTTAAACAGCCCAGATTGCTTTTGTTATATAGGTGGCAATTTCACTATTCCTACTCCAAGGAAAAATATTAGTGCATTTGTACGGCAAGCCTATTTTGCATATTTTAAAGTAAAAATTGGTGATCAAGATAAAACTTGGGCCCCTCATAAGGTGTGCAAGCAGTGTGTCGACAGTTTACGGATGTGGACGAAGGGAGCACGCGATAAATTGCCATTTGATGTACCAATGATTTGGCGAGAGCTCAGGGATCATTCCAGTGATTGTTATTTCTGTACGGTGAAAACCTCAGGATATAACCAGAAAAACAAACATAAAATAGAGTATCCTAGTTTACCATCCGCCATACGTCCAGTGCCTCATTCAACTGAAATCCCGGTGCCAGTTTTCAAAGAAATGCCCTCTTTCGAAATACAGGAAGATGAGTAGAGTGGAAATCTAAGTGATCCCTACGATGAAGATTTTGAAATTGAAGATGATTCCATTCGAAAGGGATTTGATCAACATGAACTGAATGATTTGGTACGAGATTTGGGACTATCAAAAAAAACTTCAGAATTATTAGCATCACGACTACACGAGAAACATTTGCTTGAAAAGGGAGATAAGGTATCCTACTTTCGATCAAGAGAAAGTGAATTTCTTAAATACTTTCGAAGTGACAATGGATTTGTTTATTGCCATAACATACATGGTTTAATGGAGGAGTTGGAAATCCATCCTATACCGCAACTGAATGGCGACTGTTCATCGAAAGCTCAAAGAGAAGCTTGAAGTGCGTGCTCCTTCATAATGGAAATTTATTTGGAGCAGTCCTAATAGGCCATTCAGTTTATTTGCGCGAAGAATATGAGGACATAAAGAGAGCCGTTAATTTATTGAAATATCACACGCACAAATGGATCATCTGTGTTGACCTTAAAATGGTCTGCTTCCTTCTTCGGCAGCAACGTGGATATACTAAGTATCCCTGTTTTTTGTGTATGTGGGACAGCAGAGCTCGTGAGAAGCATTGGTTCCAGTCGAATTGTCATCCAAGATCTGACCTCAAACCTGGTGATCCAAACATTTTGCATAAAACTGGGCCTAATGAAGCAGTTCGTGAAAGTATTGCCACCTGAAGGAGATTGTTTCATATATCTTATTTTGAAATTTCCAAACCTGTCTTTTGAAAAGATAAAGGCAGGTGTATTTGATGGTCCACAGATTCGGCAGCTCATTGGAGATGAACATTTCATCGGAACAATGACAGAACTACAAAATAATGCTTGGTTAGCATTCAAAAACCTTGTCAAAGACTTTCTTGGAAATACGCGAGTAGAAAATTACACCGAAATTGTCCAGCAACTTTTAGAGAGCTTTAAAACGCTTGGTTGCAACATGAGTATCAAACTTCATTTTCTGCATAGCCATCTCGATGACTTCCCGGAAAATTTTGGTGCAGTCAGTGATGAGCAAGGAGCGATTCCATCAAGATTTGAAGATCATGAAAGAACCGTATCAAGGTAGATGGGATGAACCTTTCTTTTCTGATTTCTTTATTTTCCTTTGTATCCTCATTAAGTATGATTTTTGGGGTCCTGTAGCTGAAAAAATTGACATGATAGAAAAAAACTGGTGTCATTTTTGGATTTAGATGCCAATAATTAGCCAAAAACAAGTGCCAGATCTAAGTCAACAAAATGTGTGTTCCCCAGTGTAATATAAGGATATTGTGTCAAAAACTAGATTTCTTTCATGTTGCAAAATAACTACATTTATTTGAGCCTTTTAAATTTATTACTAAAAAACGAAATTATAAAATTAATATGCATATAAAATACCCACTGCATCCCAATAGCATTTCAATTGAATGTCATTACACTGTAAAAAATGACCAATGTCTCTTATTTTATGAAAATATACTATAACCACGAACGAAAATATAATATAATCATCTGAGTTATCCGAAATTCCGAATAGCGTGTTCCATTGTCTTTTGAATCCCCAGAAACTAATACATTTCCAAAATTTAAAGAATTATTTATAAAAACAAAGTATTTATCGCTGCCCGTATTTTTCAGAAACGTTTCCGAAGGGTTTTTATAGTGTATTAATTAGTGTCCTCAGCCTGTAATACCTGTTTTTCGAATGCTATCAATTCTCAAGTAAACATTTTCATGCTCAAAAAATATGTTTAACAAACAAACATGCAAAATTAACAGCGTTAACAATAGCATTAAAATTAAGATTATTTCTTTACTCTTTCATTTATAAATTAACTTATGCGCTTGAAAACGTTTACTTGAGAATTGATGACATTCGAAAAACAGGTATTCCAGGCTGAGGACACTAATTAATACGCTATAAAAACCCTTCCGAAACGTTTCTGAAAAATACGGACATCGAAAAAAATTTTGTTTTTATAAATAATTCTTTAAATTTTGGAAATGTATTGGTTTCTGGGGATTCAAAAGACAATGGAACACGCTATTCGGAATTTCGGATAACTCAGAAGATTATATTATATTTTCGTTCGTGGTTATAGCATATTTTCATAAAATAAGAAACATTGGTCATTTTTTACAGTGTATAAAGATTCTGAAATGAGTACACCATATTTCTGTCTCAAAGCGGCAGGTATTACTCAAATATATTTTGAATGTTATTAAACGCGTTTTTTAAAAAACATTCATTTTATATTTTTAAATAATAGTAAAACACAATTACTACGAATGGTGTAAATTAACAAAATTTAATACCACAGAGGTTAAATTATAGTCTGAAAGTTGTATTTAAAAGTGTAATATATGGTAAAGTAAAATTCTATATTAGTTATAACCAATGGGGAAATAAAACAAATGTTTTTTTTTTCAGTTTTTTCTTTAATTTTTCTGATTAAGAATAATTTGAAATTTTAACAAAATAATAATGAAAGGAAGATATTTTTAAAGGTTCTTTATCTTTCATATTATTGCAGTGAATACAACATACGGATTTCTATTTATTTAAGCAGAATCTCGTGTGACCTAAGGCAGAACTAAATCACTCAAGTGGTCAAAATCTTTTATATTTAGAATGTAATTCGTTATTAACCAAACACCCACCAATTTTACCGATTATTTCTCGGTGTATGCCTGGGGTTAATAAAGTACTTGAATAGATCCAAATAATTCTATAACACTTTCTTATATATTGAATGCATTTCCATATACATTAAATAGACGATAATACCTTAATATTATTTACACAAGCGTTTGTTATAATATTGTTTTTCTTTAGAATGTATGTATATTAATTTTATTTGAAAACTTTTAAAGCTACATTTTGATAAAATGAGAAATGAATATTTATATAGTATGTTTATAAGAAATAAATTGTAAACTGTATAAAAAAATCAGACAATTCTGATTAAGAACGTGAATCGTATTAAAAAAAACAAAGAACAAATTAAAAAAGTTACCAGTTAAATTATGAAGATTGGAACAAAAAACTGTGAAATCTCTAACAGCAATTAAAAGTTACTATGTAAAGTGCGTTTCAGATTTTGTTTCAGTTCTAACGATCTGTTATAAAGAATGATAGATACATCGTTCATACGCAACAGATTCAGATCTGAGACGGATTTGAATGTGTGTTTGAATTCGTTTTTGCCTACGTATCTAAAATTGCGTTTTAACAGTGGCACCAAACTTTTCTATAGTACTAATTTTAAAAAAAATCCAGTTTTAAATTCCACTTCTGAAAGCTTTATTTTCGATTGAACAATATGCATATGCAGCCGAAAATGACAATCTCCGTCTATTGCCGACGTCCTTTACAATTATTTGAGTAATAAATGTTTAAGAATTTCCAATATTGTTTTATAAATAATAGTATTAATAAAATTTTCCCTTTAGTATTAAGGTTAACATTTTTTGCTATTGAATTTATGCACACTTACGCAGACAGAAATTTAAAAAAAAAAGTAGGTTGGACGAAAGAAGTCAATAGAGAAAAATCGAAGGCGACGATTTAATAAAACTTTTTTTATTGACATTTCATTACTCTCTGTACTTTTATTTTTCTTTTGTAATCCTGAAACGGTAAATAAAAATTAAAAATGAAAATATTCGCTTAATGCAGAAGGGGGAATATTTGAATAACATTTGTATAAAAATATTCAAGTATTGTTTTGTATATCATAATATTAACGATAAAGAAACACGCCAAAATTACTCTTTTCGATTTTAAAGTTTCTTTCCTCTGAATATTAAGGTTAAAAAATATTTGCTATCGAATTTCTATACATTCTTACATAAAAACACCGAGCGTACGACGAAAGAAGTTTAAGGCACAAAAATCGAAGCGTTGATTTAATAAATCTTTTTTTTTTCTTGACTTTATTGATAGCTATATTTAATTTTTACTTTCTTCACTTTCTTTACAAGAAGTAAGTATTGGATTCATGAAAATTTTCAACTTCCTGATTTCGACGGATTTATACGTTTTAAAAGGTCCCGAACATGATTTGACTGTCTTTAGAAAATATCTGTCTGTGAGTCTGTGACTCTGTCTGTCTGTCTGTATGTGACGAAAATTTTGTGGGCGCTCTATCTCAAGAACTAATGCACGAAATTTAATAAAACTTTATATTCAGGTATTCCCTGACATAAATTGGTGCTGATTAGTTTTTGGTGAAAATCGCCCAATAGGTGGCGCTGCTATGCTGCATTTTTCGTGATTTTTGCAATAGCGCTATCTCAAGAACTAATGCGCTTATTTTCATCAAACTTCATATTCAGTTATACCTTGACATAAATAGACGCTGATTACGTTTTGGTATAGATATTCCAATAGGTGGCGCTGCTATACCGCTTTTTTCATGATTTTTACGATTGCTATATCTTAAGAACTAATTCACGGAATTTCATCAAACTTCAGATTCTGTTAGACCATGACATAAATAGATGCTGATTACGTTTTGGTGTATATATCCCAACAGGTGGCGCTGCTATTCCACTTTTTTCATTATTATCATGACAACTATATCTCAAGAACAAATACACGGATTTTCATCAAACTTCAGATTCAGTTAGACGTTGACATATGTTATTGTTGATTAGGTTTTGGTCTAAATTTCCCAACAGGTGGCACTGCTACATTTTGCAGGATTTACATGATTTTAGAAATAGTCATATCTCTAGAACCAATGCACGGAATTTAATAAAACTTTTAGATTCAGTTAGACCTTGATATAAATTGGTGCTGATTCTTTTAGTGTATGCGAAATCTGTGTGAGATAGAAGAAAGTTTTGGGATTAGCACATCCGACTAGTTTATCTTTATTTGCTTTAAAAAGGAAAACTAGTCAACATTCTCGAATCAAAATATTCTTTTAAAATCCATAAACTTTTTTTTATATTTTTTTTTTACAAAATTAAAGAAAAAAGTAGTAACTTTGCAAATCACGATGTTTTAAATTCAAGGAAACTAAATAAATATAACTATGAGATACATCTATATATGCTGAAAATGGTTACATACGAATTCCAGTATGGGTGTGCAAATGTTATAATGCGGGTACGAGAGGCAGCGACATTTTTTTCTTAGCCATTTTATACAGGCTGATCTTGAAATATATAATTGATTTTCTTTATTTATATCAAAAATAGCCGTCAGAAATCGTGACATCGGTGGATGTGGACTCGTGAACTACAACATCCATCAATGAACACAATATGAATGGCAACCCGATTATAAAATATTGAAAGATATTATCGCGACCAGTAGTCTCCTGTAGTCGAGTTGCCATTCATTTCGGTTGATGTGGTACGAACCCTGCTCATTGAATCCAAATTATGGACTGGACTTCGGATCAGAAATGCTACGTCAGTAATTTTAAATACAACAGTATTTTTTACTTACACTACATAAGGAAACTGTTTGAGAACTAAAAGGTTACAATAACCTAATCAATTTCAAATTGTAATTCTGATTTTGATTTGTATCAATACAATACAAAGCCCGTGCTAAAATATAATTTTCGTCATTCCATCATGAGCATTCGTTATATTCATATCATCGGCCTACTATCTCATCTGTCAAAGCCATGCATGGTGGATTCGTTTTATAGATAAACAGTGGCATTTTCAAACTTTAAAATTATTTATTATGTCAGATTTATTTGTAGACTTATTTTGAATTCCTTTAAGAATAGGAAGTCATTTAATGGACTTCCAGAAACCTCAGTAAATAATCATTTTTACAAAGCAAGAAACCAAAAACCAATTTAATCGATCAAAATTTTTGCTGAAAATAATGGGCAGATATTTTGACTCTGAATCGCTTATTTTCTTTTCAAAGTTCGCTATTGGAGTTGGAATGTAAAAGGTTGGAATGTGTAAAACAAAATTTCGCATCTCAGAAATGTTCTAATGTAAATTTAATTTTTTTTTATGTTAATTAAATTAGTTACCAATTTTTTCACAAAATGTGACCTACAGTTTCTATGTCGAGGGGTATTGAAAAACAGCCTTTACCAACCGCATCTATAGGTATTGCGAAGATAATGAATGCAATGATTACTGCTAATGACTTGCAACCTTGTTCACTGTTTAAGTTTGAATAAGCTTGAAAATTTTAACATTTATTGCAATTTCAACATATTGATGATCCCTGAAGTATAATTTAAGTGTAGTGTTTATTAGAAGACGTTATTACTAATCGGTTGTAACCAGTGTAATTTTTATACCATGATTTACGACAGAATTAGTAGAGAGGTATCATTTTTTCCCATGATTGTACAAAGGTAAACGTATTACTATAAGATGTGCTGGTATTATTGTATCAGTCTTTAAACATTATCCGATGTTTCAAACAAACAGTGACCTGTATAATAGGTATATTTTTGGTTTTCATTGGTACGTAATAGATAAGATAGACCGTGTAACCTCATTTTTAGTACTACGTTTGTGATTTCCAAGTAATATATAGGAAAGTTTCATGTTCGCCCTACTGTGCGACGGTCCCATAAGTGACGATCGAAATTTTACAAATCCAATTCGAATGCTCAAAATGTCAACCACTTTTTTATTAGATGTAAATTATACAGATAAAAATATCTACGTATGAGTATTTAAAATCTCAGCAAAAAAATTTGTAAAACTAACTTGTTTTCTCAAAACAATTTCAACTTCCCCGTGTTACAAAAGTTATGAAATATTTTAACTTAAATAATTAAAAAATATGTATTAATAATTTCTCCTCCTTTAAAGAAAAATGATCTAATTTATTTTCTAAATGAAAATCTCTAATTTCAGGAAACTTGGCTTTGTGTTTGTGCCTTGATCAATGTTTTAAAAATGAGCAAAAATTTACAGGTAAATATCCAGAAGAAGCAATACTTCAAATAATTCAATAACATTTCTTTCCTCATTTGAAGAACTCTAATTCCTGTTATTGTAGAACTTTCGCTCGGTTTCCAAAAATATCAACATTTGTTTGTAATATAATATTTTATCAACGCCAACAAAGTTTTCCATTTGTCTTTGAACAAGAAGAAAAATGCCTAGAAGATTATTTTAAAGCTAATTTGGAGAAAGTTTTCTTGAAGTTCTGAAAAATAGTTTTTGGATTCAAAGTTTCAAAGAGAGATTTTCCGAAAATAATTAAAACTTTATTTATTTCTATATTTCATTTCCTGGTTATGCTTACTTTTTGTTAACCTTTAAACAGAAGAATAATCAAATCTTTCCAAATCTTTAAGGTAACCCTCATGCGAATATAAACATTAGAATTACACGGAGAATGAATATGATATAAACAGAATTATATTTATATAATTATTTTCAGTATATGAACATTAATTCCTGATTCAATGAAATAGAATTAAAAAGTAATTAGTCTGTTGCAATTTGTGACTAAAAAAGATAAAATCTTTAACAAAATGTAATGTAATCATAAATGTTATAAGCATTTTTATATAAGTATAATTTTAATAATGGAATGGTTTCTTCTTTAATTTTTAAATTTTCGTAAATCTAATTAATTTTAAACTTTAAAAATAATATCGTTCGTTTGCTTTTCGAAATTTCCTAGAATGTATGTACTTTTATATTTTTTTGCAGATATTGGAACCGATATTTTGATAATTTATTTTAAGTTTTATAAAATCTTAATTAAAACTGTCATTGAAATATTTGAACTTAATGCCACATACGTAAATTTACTACTTAGTCGAAATTATTAGGATATAAATACCTATCTTGTTTTTTTTAACTTCAGGAATTAGGAAAAATCTCCAGGGATTGTTTTAAAAAATAGCAAATTTATTTTTAAATACTCAATATCTCGAGACTATTTAACTGATTTATATAAGTTATGGTACCAAGAGACGTTTATATTGTATTTAAAAGTTCGATTGAGTTTTAATAATCATGATGAAATTGCTTTATCGGCTAAAAAAAAAATTTTTTTAATCTGCTATCAAGAATAGAATTTTAAAATAATGAAGAAAATTCGGTAATTAGTCCAGGTGCTAGGAGTGAAAAAACTGCAAATCGTGATACAGTTATACCGTTTGGTCAGTATCTACTCTATATTAATACAAAGTATATAGGCATCGCGTAAAGTCGGGGAAATTCAAGATGGCGGCTGTTATTCTAAATGCCGTCATTTTCGAGAATTAGTGCAATTTTGTTTCTATTCATCGTATAAAAGCATGTTTGACGGAAATTTCGATGTTTTTAGATAAAAATATTATTTGTAACACTTTACAGCAAAGTCGAAAAGTTTTTATGAATTCAGTTGGCCTGTTTGTCTGTCTGTCTGGTCGTCTGTCTAGTCGCGCACTAACTCGAAAAAAAAATAACCGGATATCCAGATAATTAAAATATGGTATTGTAGAATACCGTAACAAGTTCGGTATTCATTTTCAAGTGTACATCATTCCTAGTTCATTTACAGGGGCAATCAAAAGTATTCTGTTACATTATGGTCTGTAGACGAAAATCGCTTGCAATGTGTTTTAATGATGTTATACTCTTTGTAACAAATTCAAATTAAGAGACATCAGTGCGGTGCAGTACAAGATACTTACGTCGTCACGGAACGCAATCCAAACCAAAAAATTGAAGTTAACCCGAATCCCGACCGGAACCAGAGAAAAAAATCCATCGATCCTTAACTCGATCCTAACCTGACAAAATAATTTCCGTCGCCATGCACCCCGACCCGAAACTGAAAATTAGAGTTAACTTGAAACGTGACCCGAACTCGACAAAAAAATCCATTGAACCGTAACCCAATCCGAATCCGAAAAAATAAATTTCTTCGTCTCACAAACCGAGATAAACCTGAAAATTTAAGTTAACCCAAAAACCGACCCGAACCTGAAAGTTTAATTTAACCCGAAACCTAACAACCGAAAATTATTTTGTCAGGTTCGGATCGGATTTCGTATCGATGGATTTTTATTTGTTTGGTTCAGGTTGGCTTTCGGATTAACTTCAATTTTCAGATTCGGTTTGAGTTGCGAGACGAAGGAATTTAGTTTCTCGGGTTCTGATCGGCTTACGGTCCGATGGATTAATTTTGCTGGATTCGGGTCGGGTTTCGGGCTAACTTAAATTTTCAGATTTGGGTCGGCTTTCTGGTTAGCATAAATTTTCAGGTTCGGTCGGGTTTCGGGTTAACTTAAATTTTCAGGTTTGGGTCAGTATTCGGGTTAAATTAAACTTTCAGGTTCGGGTCGGTCTTTGGATTAACTAAAATTTTCATGTTCGGATCGGGTTGTGAGACGAAGAAATTTATTTTGTCGGGTTCGGATCGAGTTACTGTTCGATGGATTTTTTTGTCAGGTTCGGGTCGCGTTTCGAGTTAACTTCAATTTTCAGTTTCTGGTCGGGATGCAGGGCGACGGAAATTATTTTGTCAGGTTCGGATCGGGTTAAGGATCGATGGATTTTTTTTGTCTGGTTCCGGTCGGGTTTCGGGTTAACTTCAATTTTCTGGTTCGGATCGCGTTCCGTGATGATGTAAGTATCTTGTACTGCACCGCGCTGATGTATATTAATTTGAATATGTTACAAAGAGTATAACATCATTAAAACATATTGCAAGCGATTTTCGCCTACAGACCATAATGTAGCGGAATAGTTTTGATTGCCTCTGTAAATGAATTGTGAATGATGCACACTTGAAAATAAATACCGAACTTGTTACGGTATACTACAATACCGTATTTTAATTATCTGGATATCCGGTTATTTTTTTTCGAGTTAGTGCGCGACTAGACAGACGACCAGACAGACAGATCAAACAGGCAAACTGAATCCATAAATGATTTTCGACTGCGCTGTAAAATGTTACAAATAATATTTTTTATTTAAAATCATCGAAATTTCCATCAAACATGCTTTTATACGATGAATAGAAACGAAATTGCACTAATTCCCGAAAATAACACCATTTTGAATAACAGCCGCCATCTTGAATTCCCCCGACTTTACACGATGCCTCCCCTTCTTATATGCTTTGTATTAATATAGAGTAGATACTGACCAATCGGTATAACTGTATCACGATGTGCAGTTTTCACCTTATGTTTGTCGTGTAGCACTTGGACTAAATTCCTAAAGTAAGGATTACATTTTAGTTCTATAAAAACCCTGTTTTATATTTCAGTAACAAAATCAATATAAAGTTTAAAAAATAGATTTTTTCCACGCTGATTTACCATTTATATATTTAAATTTAATTCAATTACCTACATTCACGGCTTCATTAAAATTATTGTGATAGAAGTGATTACATTGTTTTGTTAGTTTTTGTAACTGTAAATAATCTTCCGCGAAATTTTCCTAAAATTAAAAAAAAAAATCCCATTAATTTCTTTCCAAATACCCAATACTTAAAGCATTTTTCAATGATTTAATTTGGTGATAGTATCAGGAGACGCTTAAATTGTATTTAATATCATTTCAGACATGAGAGTGAGTTTTAATGAACATGATAGATTGCTTTATCGACGAAAGAATTTCAGTTGTTTAAAAAATCTGACACTAAGATTTATGTGATATATATATTTTTTAAAATAATAGAGGAAGATCTATAATTCTTAAATTAAGAATTAAATATCAGCATTTTTTTTTGACAGTCTATTTATTTTCATGCGAATTAGTAATTGAATGGTTATTACAGATTTTATAACTGATACAGAGTAAAAAATTGAAAAAAAAAATAGATTACGATAGATATATGATAGTAATAGATACATGCATGTTGCAACGAAAAATATTTCATAGAGCAAAATTCAATAAAATTAAAATAAATGTAATTAAAAAAAATCAAACTAAACAAAAAAATATGCAAGTATACAGGATCATTGCACTAGAAGACGATTAATTAACATACCAGGGAGGCCAATAAGGACATCCCGGGAACATACTTGCCAGTGTCCAGAACATAGGTGAAATCCATTTTTTGTATTTAAAGCACTAATATATATATATATATATATATATATATATATATATATATATCTTTTTAACACTTTCCAACCTAGTTGAAAAGTGTTTATGACTTCGGTTTGTCTGGCCGTATGGCCGTCTGGCCGTCTGCCGTCTGGCCGTCTGCCGTCTGCCGTCTGGCCGTCTGGCCGTGCTCTAACTCCCGCAAATATGCTCGGATTGCTCTGCAATTTTTATATGTTATAGCGCCGTTATCTATAGCATGTTCCCTATTTCAACGGAAGTGTGTAGCACTTATACTTTTTTTACAGGGACACTCAAAAGAATTCCATTACATTGCGGTCTATGGGGAAAAATCACTTGAGGTTTATTTAAATAATGTTTCACTATTTTAAACGCATTGAAATTTATATATATCACTAAGGTGCATTAGAAGAAGCTTAATATGGAATAGTGTGTGCATAGCACTTTTAGTTACTTTACAGGGACAGTCAAAAGAATTCCGTTACATTACGTCTATGGAGAAAAATCGTCTGCGGTTTATTTAAATAATGTTTCCCTATTTTAAACGCATTGAAATTTATATAAGGTGCATTACAAGAGGCTTACTACAGAATATTGTGTGTATAGCAGTCATCGTTCATTTACAGGGACACACAAAAGAATTCTCTACTGTCTGTTAACAATAATTCCTGGAAGTGCGTTTTAAGTTACTGAACGCGATTTTAATTTTAACTCGCTTTTTGTCTATTACGTGGTGTGTATAAATTCTGTAGATCCTATACAGGGAAGCACAAAAGTTCGCGAACACATTTCCGTATTATTTAACTCCAGACGGAGAATTTTAAACTGTGCTACGCGTTTCCTAACTGAACTAAAATTTAGCATCCTATGTAGTATATATACAAATCTATAGATCCTATATAGGGCTGATGAAAACTATTCGGATTACTTAGATGTTGTCTTTTAGCTTATTAAACGGTATGATTTGTAAAATTATTTTGGAAGCGTTGGAAAGTGTTACATAATCTATGCTTGACGCATGATTTTTCGTCCTTGTTTTAGATTTAACATATTTTTTTGTTAGATTACCAACTAACAACAGCAAAAAGCATTTTTTGGAAAAATATCAATTGAGGGGCCTTCTGCCATAACAAGATAAATGAAATGGCGTTTTCACCTACAAAGCTTTCAAATTTACTTTCAACATTTTAATTTAGAATATATAACTTCTTCGCACATATTCGTATTAAGAAGAGTTTTCTAGCACCTTTTCTTTGGTTAGGATCGTAAAATTTATATTTCATTATGTGCTGAATAATACATTACATAAACCTGAAAATTGAGAATCAAGGTAACTCCACTTTACTTGTTATTGCAGAGTGCTTCTCAATTAAGTATTTAAATAAGGTTTTGGAATTTATTAATAGCGACATTTTCATATCAACATGCATGCCACGAGTTAATAGCCGAAAAACTCGCCAAGATTTTGATGCTTACAGCAGCCTTTTTCATTTTGATTTTTTTTTCTTTGTTTAAGTGCGTAAGCTCGATAACATATAAGTTTAATGCGTCTCTTATTTCTGATATTTTATTTATTTATTTACGATCTGTCCCATCCGGCATTTCCCGGGCCCTTAATAATAAAATTAAATAAACCTAGAATGCGTTTAATGGCTTTGTATTTTTAAACTAAAATCATTCTATGTGAACTTAACGTTGGGGGCCACACTTCCTTTGGCAGCGCACACTCTCAAATTTGTACGATTTTATATTTTTTAAACAAAATCTATCAAAACGAATATATGGTCCAGTCAAATGGTAGAAAATGATTACATTAATTAGAGTAAAGCTAATTTTTAAATATGATGTATGGGCTGGTGTTCTGACTAATTTCCACAAGTTTGCCAACAAAATTTTTTACCACCGGCGCCGCCATCTTGGAAAAACCTTTAATTTATCGGACTTTATTTTAGTTTTTACAAAATGTCTGTTTAACTCCCCATCTAACAAAAATGGTGTTGCACTTTTTTCAAAGTGGACTAAATTTGCTACAGTTTGAGTACAGACCGATTTTTATACCTGTAATAGTTGACAAGTTATAGCTCTTCAAAGTTAGGCAAAATTTTCCAAAAAAACAAAATTCGGGAATTTCCCGCTAATTTTTACGCATAACTTTAAAATTACAAGTCCTACGATAGAAAACTATGTAATAACTTTCACACAAGTGTTAATTTGCTACAATTTGACTACCGATTGGTTTCCCTGAGTTAAAAATATCACGAGATACAAAGTTTCGGAAAATATCGTTTTCGCCAAATTCATCCCTGTAATATTGAAATTTTATTTTCATATTTATTTAAGTGAGGGTCAATAACAGCATTAAAAACCAGTTACGTGTTACTTAATGAATTTATTTACACATTTAAACACAATTTTACAATTTATAAAAATCTTTACATAAAGTTTATAATGGTCAAGTCACTTGCAATTTTTGGTGCTTAGAAGGGCCTGGGCGGTTGATAGCGGGATTTTCATCGGCATTTTCCACTGTTGTGCCAATGTTTACAATGTCGACCGAAAGATTTTCAGCATCTTCTTCCTCGTTTTTAAGATCGTCTTGTTCCTCCACGTCAGAGGCTTCTTCTTGCGTTGCAATTTAACATCTTGAAAATTATTGCCGAGAATTCTTGCTAATCCATCTTTTCCGATCCGTTCAGACAGGTGGCAGTTAACTTCCTCACCTCCAATGGTTCCTGAATAAATGAACGTTATTGTATCATTTTGAGGGAATGGATAGTGTAGAGAAAACCACCTATAGAGTTTTTCATCATCTTCTCTATCTGCGGCAACACGAGCAGGCCTCATGTCTGTGTGTTGGTCAGAGCTGGTTGACGTGATACCGCAGTATTTCTCAATTTCAGAACAAATACTTGGGAGGTACACCAACCCCAGCGTCCAGCAAGCCAGATGTTTTCATCATTCTCATCAGGGTCTGTTCTATGGTCTGATCGGTACATACACCAGACCAGAACTTTTCTGTTCGCCTGACGGGGAAGCATCCATGGGTCGTAAAGCCATTGTATTCAACTGGATCCACTCTTGTTTCTAAGGCTAACATATCTTGCAGATATAGATGAGTGCATTTTGCGTAGAAAAAATGTCCTGGGGCATGAAAGTAGGGCAACATTTTTTGGACACAGGCAAGATGGAAATGCCAGTTTCCCCTTCTTTCTGCTTCTATAAGTTTCTTTACTAAAGTGACCATACGAAAATATTGCATCCACAGCTTAGTAGTGGGCCCATTATTTTCAAGGTTATGCATAGCCTCTTTGAATTTCCGGTTGATAATTTCAAATTCTTCGTTTTCCTCAATAGTTAGAACAACACATGTCTCCAAATCAATAAGCACATTTTCCATCATGTTTTTTTCATCCTCTGTCAGTTGAACTGTCTCCCAAGTACGTTTTCCCAAAACAAGATGAACTAAATTATGTGCTCGCACTGCCCTCGAGCAAGCGTGGCCGTTCATCATCTTTTCAATGCTGTTTTCTGCATACACCGTACTGAGAAGCTCCTTAAGCCCACTTCTAGTCATGATGGTTCCAAGAGTTCCCATGTAGGACATGAGAATATGAAATCCCCTTAGGCGCAGGACCACATTTTTCAATGCCGGGTCATTACAGTTTCTTACTATGCCCTGTGCTTTAATATAGAGAGGCTGGTCGAAGGTGACAAAACACGTCTTTTGATCACTTGCTCTACATTTGTCGACCGCGACTCGAAGAGCTGAATAAATCCTGTCATATTGCGTCGGAGGATTATTGATGGAAGGAAAACATATAATCTTGGAAAGTTGATAGAACTCGTCTCAGGTTGCATTTTCCATAAATCCGTTTCACCTGGAATTTCCACACTGCTTAGACTCTTGCCATACAGCCATAGAATATCCTGTAGGGAATATTTCATCATTTAAAGGCTGAATCTCACTCAGATTCATAATGGGAACATTTTTCAAGTCTGCATTGTCAGTTTCCTTAAACTTCAGCAGTTCAGTGTTACCACCAGTTTTTTTAATAAATTCTGCTGTAGAGCACCGTATGACACGGGTGACATTGTTTTGAGGTTTTACTGACTCGTAAGGATTAACCACCATTATTCCTCCCATGGCATGGAAAGTATGCAAAGTCCCCAAACCATCAAATGTGTTCACATTAAAGTCTACATTGTCGAATACAAATTGCCAGAATGATCCTCCTCGATGATTGGTTTTTTAGATTCCATTATTGCGGACAATTCTAGTAAAGATACACCAGTGTAGCTCGATGAAAACCCAAATGATGACAAGAGGACAATAAGGTGTTTTGATGCAAAACGCTTATACAAATAAACGCCAATACCATTTAAAAGTGATGAAATGAAGGAACAAGGACTCATAGTTGAGATTACTGCATGTGAAAGCACAATACACTTTCTTTTCCTTCCAGCCAAAGAGCCACGCTTGTGTTTCAGAATCACTCGTTCAAAGAAGTGTAAAAGTGATTGAGGGATCACATAAGTCGCATCAGTCAAAAGGTTATCAGGTGGCGTGTATTCAGTGACATTGTACATCTGTGAACGAATGTCCCCTCGGATAATATCAGCAGCAGTCTCAATGATTCGTAGTTTTTCTTCGACAGGGTCTTACTTACGGTTTTTATACCATGATTCTGATATAACCATATATCCTATATTTCTGAAACAAACAATAGTCTTTTTGCGGAAATTCTCAGCAGTTAGCAACTCATCTCTATACTTCGGAAAAAGACGGCTTTCATCGTTTTTACGTCAGGGATGTAATCACCTTGAATGCTTGCAATTAGTTCATCCATAGAAAATTGACATTCGGATGAATTTTCCTCAAGATATAAAATAATCTGTTCCATCACTTCATCGACATTATTGCTATGGATACGTCCTCTTTTGTTGCTAGTTGGGAATAACTTAAACACCTTCCGTTGGCAAAAAATATGATATCGTGTATCCACCTCTACTAAAACCTCCTCGTTCTTCAGACAGTCTGTTATTTATTTTCCCCACTCATCTCCTCGTTTTTCAGCTGCTTTCAGTATTGAGTCTCGCACTTCCAGTTTCTCAACTAAGATAATTTTATTTCGTTTAGATAATTTAGTCTTCTTAATAGATTCCAAGAATTCGCTGGTTATATCTTCTGCACACAGAAAGCACTTGGTTTTAAAGTTGAAACTTGTCACTACTGAACGAAGTTTTGGTTTCGTTTGCGTATCTTGTGAACCTCGACGAACGTATGTTTCGATCATTCATGGGTTAATATAACTTTTATAGCAACCATCATGCGCAGTAACCTCGTTCATATAATTCAATAAACGTTCGTGATTTGGAAGCGTACGTTTAACAATTGCTTTTAGTAGAGTTTGTATACCATTTTGCTTCACAATCCTAGTTTCCCATTCACTTAAACTATTGTTATATATAAAACATAAATTTCCATCGGGAGTAGTCATATTGTATCAAAGAACAGAAAAGTCAGAAATTGTCTCTACTCTGGAAGAGCTCCGGTACGCGACTTGGTATAACTGACGCTCGAGCGAGAGTTCATGCTATTTTTAGCTCTCTCTCCCTGCTATTGGTTAGAATTTCCCCCTCCTCTATCCCCATTGCTCTCGCATGCTACAACTTGTATTGGTTCATGCTACAAAGGTCGAAGGTCGTTTTATTCCCCCCCCCACACACACACACAAATCTTCCTGATCGGTAGGATGCGAAAAAATATTTATTTTAACGGTTTTTCTTTTTTTTCTTCTTTCTAACGGTTTTTATATACCTACTGCCTACAGTTGTTATGAGGGCAAATTTAAAATAACGTTTCAAGGGTGGAGGATGAAAATAGTCGCTATTTAGGAGATACTATTGGATAAATATGATGAAAAGCTCCAAAATATCTCTTTTTCGGAAAGTTTTCGCCTACGTTTGAAGAGTTGTAACTCCAAAACTATTTCATTTAAAATAATAAATCTGGGCTTAAATTGTAAAGAAATTAGTCTACTTTGAAAAAAAAAATTATAACCTTTTTTATCAGACCTTTGATTTAGCAGATATTTGGCAATAACTAAAAAAACTTTGAAAATTTCGCCATTTTTTCAAGATGGCGTCGCCGGCGGCAAAAACTTTTGTTGGCAAACCTGTGGAAATTAGTCATAGTACTTACCCATACAAAATATTAAAAAATTAGCTTTACTCTAATTAATGTATCCAATCGGCAATTATCATTACCATTTCACTGGACTAATAGAGATGGGGGAACTTTCGGCTTTAGCTAACGAACATCGGGCGTGCCACGCACGTTCCGATCTGTTTTGATTATATATTTTTTAAACGAAAATTTTGTAGAAAGCTAATCCATTCATTTCAATCAACTTAATATTTTCCACTCAAAGTAAATAAATAAAGAAGGAAAATGATAAAGCACAGAAAAAACCCAACGATAATTTTTCTCTCATCTCTTCAAAAACAAGTGACTTAATTTTATGACTCTTAAGTTTCAAGTTTCCAAGCAATAGATATTTATTACATCGTTATAATCATCACTCTTCTAATAATGTGAAGGTTGTTTATAATTCGTGATTTGTGATTTGTGATTATGTTATTATAAACTTGTTACGGAACTAAAAACATTTAATAAGACAATTATCCATCATTAAATGTAACATGAACTTACAGTTGTGCAACAAAATTCTTCAGAAAAAACCCTAATTATTTGTGAAATATTTATGTTAGTGACGTCAATTTATTTCAAAGAACTGATGCAACATTACTTGTAACTTTCCAGACTTTATGAAAATGAGTCAGTGTATTACTATCAACCATGCTGTAAAGACACAGGAAAAAATGTTTCCTGCTAAAATTATTCTAATTCTAAATTGTAAAGCTTTCAAATAATTGTACTTAATGTAGAATATAATTTTTAAAATCAGTGCAAACGTCAACCCTAATTCAGTGTGAATTGAATTAATATTATTGTTTACAAGTTTTATTTCAGTCGTGGTGCATTTAAGCTGGATTATTTAAAAAGTGAATATAATGAGTTCTCAACTACTGGATATATAAATATATGCTGATACTTCTAAAATTGGATAGACCATAGAAAAGGTAAGCCATTCCTTTTCTTTCTGTATGTTGAAGACTAGAGTTAATTTTAATTCCAGGAATCTAATATTTTGATGTTCAGCGCTTACCTCGTTAGCCTCGCCCCTTCAAAAAAAAATGTCCAAACAAACCTATTGTGGGAGCCCCACTACCGTTGGTAACATACACCCTCGAAATTTGTACGATTTTATTTTCTTAAATTAAAATCTTGGAACCGAATGTGGAGTTGGGATGAAGTTTTAACCGACTAGTTTTTCTTTTTTTCCCCTTATAAACTCCATGCAACCGCAGAATGATTTGTCCAAGTTTTGCCTATTCGTTGCTACACTTTGATCGTCCGAATTAATACCTTCAAGAACTTTCTTTCCAGCTTCAGTAAGGTTTAGTCCTTCGATTATTTTTGCAAGTTTCATAATTTGTTCTGTAGGCTGAATGTCTTCATCTGTTTCTTCAACAGAACTTATCTATTTTTAATTCAATAAGATCGTCTATGGTTAGTTATAGGTCATGGCAATTTAGGAGTTCAACAGCATCTTCAACATACATCTCAGGTAAGTCTTTTTCATTTGCGTTAATTTCATCAATTGGGTGAAATACGGAATCACAATTTTCAGATGTTTTCCCAGTCTCTACAGAGAAAACGGAGTCCAATTTTTCCAAGCATGCTTTATTGATTTTGCTGAACTTCACACCATGAATCCCCTATCTAGGTGTTTGCATTAGATGTTGAATTTCTACCGGAGTTCATTTATCGTCAATTCTGTGACTTCTGTCATTGAAGAATTCAAATTGGTAAACGAAAGTCGCTTGTAATATACTTTAAACATCTTGATGACGCCCTGATCCATTCGCTAACGCAGACATGTGATGTTAGAAGGCAAAAGACAATTTGCACTCTTGGATCAAAATTACCGGTGAGTGTCCGAGTGCGTTTTCCTCTCCCGTTCAATGAATGTTCTTCTTGACATTTTTTTCCAAAGAAGCACTCTTTCATCAACGTTCAAAACAGTCTTATTGTAACATTCCTCCTCTTCTATGATCTTCATTAAGAATTCAAATTGGTAAACGAAAGTCGCTTGTAATATGTTTTAAACATCTTGATGACGCCCTGATGCGGATTTCTAGCACAATATGACATAACTATGACATAATTTTTTAATAAAAACATTGAAATATATTTTGATTATTAGTACTTTTTATGCTGTTAAATTTCACTTTAGTAATTACAGTGATAACAGATTTAACAGGCATAATTCGTTCCAGAATCATACTCATAAGCCAAAATTTTCATTAAGCGAAACGTGATTTCAAGTCCAATTTAAATGGCATACACTGTATATATATTTAAAAAAAAAAAAAAAAAAAAAAAGACAATTGTTTTTTGATCTAGGAAAATATATTACGAATGAAAGTATATAACCACGAACGAAAATACATAACCACGAACGAAAGTATATAACTCTTCCGAATTAGCAATGATTCTCCAAAGAGTCTCTTTATACTTAGAAACCTCAGACATCAATATATTTTCAAGACTTAAAGAAGCATTTATAAGAATAAAGTTTCTATTGCTGCCACTAATTTTCGGAAACGCTATCAATTCTCGGGTAAACATTTTCATATTCACTGAGAAATGTTTTACAGACAAATATGATAAATGAACAACATTAAAATTAATATGTTTTCTTCATACATTTTACCAATTTCTCTCAGACATTACTTATAAAAAAGCATGGTCAAAAATTTTCATTAAAAATGTCCGTCATTTAAAAAATTAAAAACAGTCTCTAATAAAAACTTCCACCACCTAACAAAAGCGCTTTCACCCCTCGCCAGGGCATCATCAGTTGTGTTCTCTATCCAACTTCCTCTCCTTTATATAGATGACTGGTGGCTGTAGAAATATCTATATAAAGGAGAGGAAGTTGGATAGAGAACACAACTGATGATGCCCTGGCGAGGGGTGAAAGCGCTTTTGTTAGGTGGTGGAAGTTTTTATTAGAGACTGTTTTTAATTTTTTAAATGAAGGACATTTTTAATGAAAATTTTTGACCATGCTTTTTTATAAGTAATGTCTGAGAGAAATTGGTAAAATTTATGAATAAATATATGTACAGACATTAACGGGTGAACACCTATTTTTAATATGTTTTCTTTACTCTTGCATGTATAAATTCAATTACGCAGATGAAAATGTTTAATTGAGAATTGATTCCATCTTAAAACGGAATAAAAACTACTCGGAAACGTTTCCTAAATTAATCAGTGGCAGCAACAGATTTTTTTTATATAAATACTTCTTTAAGTCTTAAAAATATATTGATTTGTAAGACTCCTAAAGATAAAGAACACTTTTTTGGAACCATGGGTAACTCGGAAGAGGTTATTGATATTTTCGTTCTTGGTTATATTATGTTTTTGTAGATTATGAAACATTTGTCTTTTTTTTTTACTGTGTACGGGTGCGTTTTCTATGAAAATGTTCAATAATATTAATCGAAAAACAGTGACAAAAATCTTCATTAGCTGAGTAATTCCTTAGTGCATGTCGGTATATTATTAGAAGCTATTTTACTTGAAAAAGGAAAAGTAACACCTTTCTGAAAATATTTTCATATAAAAAACGGTGTAATACTACTCTAAAAAATTATATGAAAAGTTTAATATATTTAAAAATTTCGCATGTGTATAAAAAAGGCAGTAGGCACTGCAAAGGCAAGTCATTAAAAATAGAAAATAATTGCGTTTTAGGCAGTTTTTCTTCTTATCAAGTATATTTATATGACATACTTTTTATGGGGATTAAGCAAATGTTTCCTTTATCTGATTTCGTTTATATAGATTTTGCTGTATATTTTTAAAAACCTAATATAAATTTCAAGAAATTAAACAAAATTGAAAATGATTAGCATTATTACCATCTAATGTTTATAACACAAAAAATGATGTTACAGACACCAAAGTGTAAAACTGTGTTGAGACAGTCTTTCCTCTTATCAGGTATAATTATATGGTATATTTTCGTGGGGATTATGAAAATATTACCTTTATCTTATTCTGTTTTTATATTTTTTATTGTGTAGTTAAAAAAATAATTATATCAACATCAAGAAATGATAAAAAACGGAAAGCGATAAGAATTATTTCCATTCAATATTTATAACACAAAAAATGATATTACAGACACCAAGAGCAAACTTGCGTTTTAGAGAGGTTACCGTCTTATCAGATATACTTGTATGGTATTCTTTTCAAGGGGACATAAAAATGTTCACTTTAATTCAGGTTTTCTTTCTAGACAGGTTTCGTTTTCATAAGTTTTATTATTTAAAAAATAATAATTATATTAATTTCAAGAAATAATAATAATAATAATAATAAATGATTAGGAATTTACTATATAATATTTATAACACACAAAATACTAGTTTATGCAAACAAGGCATAAAATTTGCGTGGAAAAACATGACATTAATAAATCGCTATTCAACATCATCAGAAAAATTTTTATTATAATAAAAAAAAATTATTCTAGAAAAAAGATAATGTAATCACTGAAGCAAAATAGAAACATATCAAAATAAAGTGGATTTTTATTTGCATGAAAATGATTTCAGAGCAAACTTTTTCAGATACTGAAAAATAATAATGTAAACGTGAAGAAATGAGCATGAAACAGAAAATGTCCAAATATTTGTTTTTCCTTTAATACAGAAGATACAAAAAATGTACATGTAACATTCTAGTATTTTATTTAAACGTAAAATGTGATACTATGATCATGAATTTTCTTTTTTACTAAATTTTCGTTTTCTGAAAAAAAGTTTCCTAATTATATTTATATTTTTAAGAAACAATTTGTAAAATAATCCAGATAAAAATTCTAAATAAACTCATTGTAAAAAATAATAAATATATTCATTATTAAATTATATTTATTTATCTTTGGAAATTTTAATACACGATTCGGTGATCCAAAATTTATTCTCAATTTTTTGTTCGTTTAAATTTAAAAAAAAAGTATTTTGTTAAAAATTCAACACTAAAAGGGAGATAACCAAAATTAAGATAAACATTAGAAATAAAGTAATTTACATTAGATATAGTTACAATTTAATGGGGTTTTTTTTTCTTTACTTCATTCAAAATATCAATCTTGTAATACTAAGTTTGTATTTTCTTAAAGTAATCAATATACATTTTTCCCCACAGAACGTTTGATATAGTACGAGTAAGCATGGAAAAATAAATGCTATATAAACTCTTTTTTTATGTATTCATTATTTGATTATTTTTATTTCTTTAAAATAAAAATAATACATTCAACTTTTCAAGAATATAACCTTTTGATTACGGGCTAAGTCTGGCGTCTATTTTCATATTCACCTGTAACATATTTTACAAAAAAATTCTTTGTGGTGTATGAAAATTTATTTTGAAAGTATCCTAGCATAAGTGTATGACAGAGATTATTTTTCAAAAAGTGGTGTGAATAGAGAAAAAGAAATAGATACTGGAACGACATATGTGCCAACCCCATAAACAAAGGAATAAAGAAAAATTAGTGATGAAAAAATACATAACAAAGCAATCTGTATTCGCTTAAAAGTTGTTTACATTATAATAAATGTATTACACATAATCACATATATATGAATTCATTATATCAATGTTTCAAGCATTTTTAAGTACAATAAACACAGTTTAACAAAACTCTTTTAATAATAACTCTTTTAAGTTTTAATATTTTGGTTGAACATTTCGATTGAAAATTTACTTTACATTTCAAACAATCATTAAATAAAGAAAAGAAATTATAGCTAAATGCCGAAACCATTATTCAAAACATTAAGTTCCTCGTCTAAGATTAAATCTTCATTAAGTTGAACAAATTTGTGCTCCTATCCTTTCTGTGTCAAATAACTTAAACGCATTTTTCCGAATTCCCTTAATAACTTCTCAAACTTGCGCTTACAATGATCTACATTTTAGCAAATTGCAATGAATATTTTAATATAACAACTCATTGAAGCAACCTTGGTAAAATGGAAAGATGGATTTTAGATAGTTAGGGAATCAAAAAATTGTGTGATTAATGCATATTTATAGTAAAACTTATTTTGTTTTTATTGAAATTACTCACATTGAAATTTCTAAAAGTAATTTAACTTAAAGTTAAAAAGACTGATTTTTGCATTTCCGTTTTAACTAATATTATGTTGTACATTATTCACATCTCTACTCATTACTTCTTATCAGTGTTCACATATTTACCAGATTTGTTTTTCAGAAATTCAAAATTCAGAATATAAATTTTGAATAAATAATTTTTTTTTTTTAAATACGAAATAACTATCATTATATAACTAAAATAACTATTCAAACTTTTTGGTGAGAATTCGGAAATTCTGTATAAGAAATATCCACATTTGGCAACGCAGATTTTGCTATCGCTATGTCAGCATCCAGTTTAAATGAAAGAGGAATATTAAATATGCGTTTTCAAATTAATACTAACATTACAGAAATTGAACAAATTTTTTTTCGGAATACTAAGGATTAATTTTAATAAATTGTGTTTACCCAATGGTAAACACTTTTTTTCTTCCTAAAATATAGCATTTACAAAAGGAAATTTACAGAAGAAATTAAGAAAGGAATAATGGCGCCAGCTAATTTGACCAATCTTATCAGAATATTGTGTTAAGTCTTTTTAAAATGATACCAATGTAGGGGGGGGGGGTGGATGTTAATAACTTTGGATACTTTACCCAACCATTTTTTGTGATCCACGAAGAGTCAACCTAAGTCCAGAGAAAAAGTTGCTATGCCTTCCCCTATATATACACTAACATAAAAAGGCGAAGTTTAGAAGACCTTAATATATATATATATATATATATATAACAAGACAATATAGAAACAAGAATGACAGAGTATGTAATACAATAAAATCTCATTCTTATAACTTTCAGAAGGCAAATGTAATTAATATGTTTTGTAATGTAATTAAAGTATAATGTAATTAAAGTTGTGACTACCTAAGGTATCTATGATACTTTAGTTGGTAAAGCATTAACAGCTTCTTTCACAGGTTCTGGGTTTGACTCTTGTATATATATATATATATATATATATATTATATAAAAATTTATTTCCTTCGCAAATCCTTCACATTTATTTCGCATTAGTCCTTTAAATTAATATAACTTCTGACATAGTCAGTATTTCCTTAATTCTTAATAATATTTATTCCTATTTATTCCTTTTAAAAGTAAATACCCGTATATTAATAATTATCTTATTCCAAATCTTAATCTAAAATTTTAAGTTCATTCGTAGCTTTTATCAGCTCCCCAATCTATAAAATTCCGAGACGCTTTCTCATTTCGAATGTTTTTTTAAAAAGCCATTTTCTTTTTATTATTATTATTCCATGCTCTGATTTCGCGCGCTAGGTAATTTTCACTTCAAAATTGATACGCGGCCAGGGAAGGAACTATTTCGTGTTTTAGCTTCTCCCTCTCGCCTCATTCGCTGGTCTGGAGGTCGCCTCTTACTCATTGGTTTGTGCGCACGTGACGTCGTTTTTCTGTATGTCTACGCTCAGTGAACAAAACTCGTTGGCATCCTTCGGAGGAGATAATTTTTGACGTGTTTGGAAGTATAAACAAATATGTATCTGGTGTCGTCGTCTCGTAGAATTTTCACTCTGTTCTTTAACTTCTTTAAAACAATGTATTGATCCATTTTGGAGCTTGTGGGCGATAAGTTTTTACCTGTGGGAATTGTTACGACATCGCTCTTATTCTAAATAAAAGATTTGTCTGGAAATTGGCTATTATTTATGGAAGAAACTCTTGTGGACTCTTTTCATTGCCTCACCTCTTCGCCGTGATTGTTGATGTCGACTGCAACTTTGTATATCTTTAACCAACTACCATTTTCTCGTGGAGTATTGCATCTCGTGGTGTCTCATCTTAGTCAAAACGCCACAAAAAGCCGGTCGGAATGCTATGAATTTACGCCAAGCCATGCCAATATTCTGATAAACAGAGGAGCTGTGAATATGTTGCTGAATGCTGCTGTACATCTTTATTGCGGTATGTGTGTTTGATTCTCACGGGGTGTGCATCGAGTATTTTCAAAAAGTGTTGGAATCTTTTATACTTGGACAACACCGGATACCGGCTGTGTGAATTTTCTGCAATGCATCATCTCGAATATGACTACGGAATAATTTAATAAAATATTTTCTTTTACAGAAAAAAAAATGATGAAAAATTATAATCATACAAATTAATAAATAAAAATTATCGGTCTTCTTAAAAAATTATAAAAGGAAAACTGCTGCACCAAAAGGAGTTGCGTAAGTTATGAAAGATTTATTATTGTGTGTATTATTTATTATTTTATTTATTTTTGTGTTATTTAATTTACGCTCAGATTTTCTTATTTGTTGTATTATTATTATTATTATTATCATTATTTATTAGATATGGAGCTATTTACATTTGCTATTTAATTTAAATTTTATTTTACATCTTGTTGTGTTAATTCTCTTTCATTTTTATATTAATGAGGTACCCCTCTTTTATGTTATTGCGATCTGGATTTGTAAAAGTCGCTGGTGATCACAAAATGAGTGAAAACGAAATAAACATCATTCCTTTTGATTTCGAATCTGGAATCAACATACAGTCTCGGTTAAACCATTTTGACAAAACATGCCTTTCTCATAAGAAAGATGAAAATTGGAAGATTAAAAATATTTCCAAATATTTGAAAGGAGAGGCTCTAAAAGTATTTATTAATGAATGTTTAGAATGTAATGCTTTGATAAGATAACTGATATTCTTACTGAAAAATTTATAACTGTTCATGTTCCTCGATTTTCATAATTTGCTTCTATGCAATTAAATGATCTCAATGATTTGGATAAGTACTTTCGAAAAAAGGTTGAAATAGGTAGACAACATTGTTTATGTGAAACTATAATAGTGAAGGGATTAACAGACGGTCTGAAACCCGAGTACCAGAATTATATGATTAGTAATCCTCCAAAAAATACAATAGACTGGTACCTAATGGGTAAACAGCTAGTAGTGATTCCTACTTCTCATGTCAACAATAGTAATTCTAGAAGTAATTTTCAAAATTATAGATCATTGCCACAATATGATCAGGCACCTAGACATTGGGTTCGCCCAAGTCAAAATTTTCATGTGCTAAACTCCAATTTTCATTCACAGAGCAATTTTAATGCTCCAAATTCTAGATTTATCAATCCTAGGTTGCCTACTACCCATTTTCAGAGAAAACACCCAAGTAGACCATGTCGAATGTTTTTAAATAGAGGTATCCAAAATGCTTACCACTGGGAGAGGATTTGTGTATTCAATGTTAGCCCTCTGCAATGTTACGCACCCCCTCTTAGTCAACCACAACCATCTAGTGATAATATATGACAATTGATTGTATCCGGATATGTAAATAACAAGGAATTACCTTGTGTGATTGATTCTGGCTCAACCATAACTATTTTACTTTTTAAATTTGTTAAATTGTTAAATGCTAAAGTTATCCCATGAGCAGCAACAAACTAATGTTAAATCAATAGCTTAATATTAAACTTAGTACGTCAAAAATTAACTAAATTTAATGAAATCAAATTATAATTGACTAATCAATTCTCTTCTGTATAACAGTATGATCTTGAATATAGGAATTCCCAAGAATATTACTGCAGATATTTTTGCTTGAGTTAACTTTTTATGCAGGCGTAAATTAGTTGATTTGAGTTAAAAAGTTCTTATATTGGATTGAATTGAATTAGAGCAGTAAAGTAAATTAAAATAGCAAATTAGATTAGAATAATACATTAAATTAAAATAAATTGAATAAAAATTCACTGGATTAAATTAAATTATAATAATAGAATAAAATTCTCCACTAATACTAATAGTTAAACTTATTATCCACCATTCACTTCAAGGTCTTATTTTCATTGAACAGCTTGTTTCTCTTGTTTGACTGAAAACAGAATGAGCACATTATCTTACTGAATTGTTGATAATTTTCCACAGATATTTCTTATTTTACTATTTATTTATTTTGTTTCCTTTTATTAAGTATATTTTCATTCCTCACTGTTATTGAAAAAAGAATGAGGAATTAAATTATATACAGATGAATTAATGATTTAGTATTATTTTGAAGTTGTTTGTTATTGTTGATATTATTATGTTGTTATTATAATTGTTGTTGTTATTTATTATGTGATACAAGATTATAAAAGAGAATATTCTTGAGAATTGTGATAAAAGAGAACCATTGATAGTAAATTAGTTGATGATAAAAAATCACATCTTGCTAGCAAAACATCTAATACTCATATCTAATTGATGGAACTTTATTAACTGACTGGACTTTACTTGATAAGTGCACTTTAATTGTTTATTAAACTTAGTAGTGATGGAACTTTCTTAAGTATTTGAACTTTATGATTAACAGGAATTATCCTACTACAGAATCAATACACTGTATTGCCGTAAACTGTATTGCTGGCTAATATTTGACATATCCGTGCCTTCATATCCATACCAAGAAACTTTTATTGGAAATGAGAGGTCTATGACTCAGACTTTTACTGATTAAGAGGACTATTAGAGAAAAAGGTTTTGTTTACTTTATATTTATACTTTTCACTGCTTAGACATAAATGCTTTGTTTACTTTATATTCATCCTTTTCACTGTTTATGTTTGGAGAGTGAAAAAATATTATTTGTAACTAAAAATATTTATATTGTAATTGTATTTAAACAATTCCCACAGGTTCGCGTTTACAAAAATAACTATTGAATTAACTTTAATAAAGTCAGAGAATTTTTGACATTAAATAGAATACCAGATAACTATATTGTAATCCAAATTCTTGTTTGCCTTAATGAACTTGTAGATCATCGGATCTACCAGTCATTCAGATTTTTAGGGGGGGAGGGGGGTTAATGTTATATAAAAAAAAATTTCCTTCACATTTATTTCGCATTAGTCCTTTAAATTAATCTAACTTCTGGCATAGTCAGTATTTCCTTAATTCTTAATAATATTTATTCCTATTTAATGTTCTTTTAAAAGTAAATACCCGTATATTAATAATTATCTTATTCCAAATCTTAATCTAAAATTTTAAGTACATTCGTAGCTTTTATCAGCTCCCCAATCTATAGACGCTTTCTCATTTCGAATGTTTTTTTAAAAAGCCATTTTCTTTTTATTATTATTATTCCATGCTCTGATTTCGCGAGCTGGGTAATTTTCTCTTCAAAATTGATACGCGGCCAGGGAAGGAACTATTTCGTGTTTTAGCTTCTCCTTCTCGCCTAATTCGCTGGTCTGGAGGTCGCCTCTCACTCATTGGTTTGTGCGCACGTGACGTCGTTTTTCTGTATGTCTACGCTCAGTAAACAAAACTCGCTGGCATCCTTCGGAGCGGATGATTTTTTTACGTGTTTGGAAGTATAAACAAATATGTATCTGGTGTTGTAGACTCATAGAATTTTCATATCAGCTATTTAACATCTATTAAACCATGTAGTGAGCCATCGTGAAGCCTGAGGGCTATAAGTTTATGCCTGTTGGAATTGTTACTGCATCGCTCTTATTCTAAATAAACTATTTGTCTGGAAATTGGCTGGTCTTTATGGAAGAAACTCTTGTGGACTCTTTTCATTGCCTCACCTCTTCGCCGTGATTGTTGATGTCGACTGCAACTTTGTATATCTTTAACCAACTACCATTTTCTCGTGGAGTATTGAATCTCGTGGTGTCTCATCTTAGTCAAAACGCCACATATATATAATAACAACGTTTTGCTACAATTTTAAGTGCAAACAGTTATTTTATTCAAAACAGAAAACGACCACTAGCGTTTCTTCTCTGCTTGAGTTACGACCATTCACTGAATGCTGATGTTTGCTTGTTTAGGAGTATTTTTTCTCCCCATAAAGTTTGTACCCTGAATTTTGAAACACCTTTCACATGCGAAAATTTTCTACACATACAGGGTGATTCATAAAAGATGGGCAGAACTTTAAGGGGTTATAGTACACTTAAAGACAAATAATATTAAATAGGAGACTAAGGGTCCCAGACGTATTCCCAAGGAGATAGGGGGCATTAAAGTTTAGGGTCCGAAATTTCAAATGATTATAAAACATGGAAAAATTGGTCGATTCGTTTGCGGTTTTTGCAAAAAATTTTCTTTATGCCAGTATTTTCTTGAAATAAAATTTTAAAGTTCAATTTCAAAAAATGCCGATAGGGGGCGCTTTAGACTTTGGAGTAACAAACAACTATTTTTTAACGTTATTTTTTGTATTTCTTTAAATGATTTCGAAAGCTTAGACTTAAACTTAAATTTTGATCTAAAAATCTGAGTCCTAACGAGTAGTTAAGTAGCGTAAACTGAAATTTGAAATTTGAAACCCTTCTCCCCCCAGAACAAAAATCAGTTATTCCCGATCTTTGTGTCGTAGATTAGGCTCTAACTACTGCCGCGTTTTGCTAAAATTATTCTTTATGTCAGTAGTTTCTTGAAAATAAATTTTAAAGAAAATTTTCAAAAAATTCCGATAGAGGGCGCTTTAGACTTTGGAGTAACGAACAACTATTTTATACCGTTATTTTTTGTGTCTCATTAAATGCTTTCTAAAGCTTAGACTTAAACTTAAATTTTCAGCTCAAAATCTGAATCGCTGAGCGTGGTTCAGTAGCGAGGGGAGGGGGTTCAAATTTCAACTTCTGAACATAGTTCAGTTTGCACTACTTAACCATGCCCAACGATTCTGTGCTGTGATACGAGGCAAAAATACAACTTTCGTCAAGGACTGCATAGTCGGAATTCACTCATAAAGGCACTGGCACAGTTGGAAACGTCGCTCATGCAAACGTTAAAGCTCCATTCCTGACGCTAGTCACCGGGTGAAGAAGGAAACAGAAAGTATGCAAATGTCAAATGGGGAAGAAGAAGAACACGTATGCAAAATTTCGACACGATTCAGGCATAAAAACCACTGAACGGTGAGTCAAGTGTAAGTCGCTGTAGTAATGAATCGGAAGATGGTGCCCTTCACGAATAAGGAAAAGGCTGAGATGCATTTAATTTACGGAGCGGCAGATGGAAATGGTGCAGAGGCACAACGAATGTACGGAGAGCGATTTCCTAACAGGCGGTTGCCTAACCGCAAAACTTTCGAGCGCTTGCACAGACAGTTGTGTGAGACGGGATCATTTCTCGCTTCCCGGTCGAATGCAGGTCGTGCAAAAAAGGACGAATCAGTAGTTGTTGCAGAAGCCATTCTGGATGTAGTAGCGGCGCAGCCAAGTACAAGTACACGAACAGTGGCTAGCCAGGTGGATACCTCACAGTCCACGACTTGGAGGGTACTGAAGGATGAACATTTGCTCCCGTTTCATGTGCAACGAGTCCAGAAACTGTCTCCAGGGGATTATCCAAATCGTATTGAATTCGCCCGCTGGTTTCTGCAGCAGAACGCGCTAAATCCACATTTTGGACGAACTGTGCTTTTCACCGATGAATGTACCTTCACACGTGAAGGTACATTTAACACACACAATGCACATGTATGGGCGGATGTCAATCCACATGCTACGTATCCACATGCTCATCAGAGACGCTTTTCCATCAATGTTTGGGCAGGAATCCTCGGAGACCACCTAATCGGACCGTACCTTCTTCCTGAACGCCTCAACGGTAAAACATACCTCACATTTCTGCAACATGTGCTGCCAGACCTGTTAAACGTTGTTCCTCCACGCATCCGGCGGGTCATGTGGTTCCAGCACGATGGAGCGCCAGCCCATTACGTACGAGACGTCCGCAACTATCTGGACATCACATTTCCGAACAGATGGATTGGTCGAGGTGGTCCTGTTGCTTGGCCTGCTCGCTCGCCAGATCTTTCACCCCTCGATTTCTTTTTTTGGGGACGATTGAAGGCTCTTATGTATGAGACACCCATTGAATCCCCCGAGGAACTGGTCGCCAGACTTTCCGCCGCTGTAGGGGAAGTGCTCGAAAAGCCTGATGTTTTCGCGAATGTTCGCCGTTCCATTCGTCGCCGTTGTTCTGCGTGCATAACCTCTGGTGGTCACAATTTTGAACATTTATTGTGATTACATGTTAATAAATATGCTTTGGTAACATAATCCTAATTTGTGTCTTTTTACCTCGTATCACAGCACACAATGTGTGGACATGGTAAACTGAACTGTGCTCAGGAGTAGAAATTTCAAACCCCTCTCCCCAGAAACTTAACCACGTCTAACGATTCAGATTTTGGGCTGAAAATTTAAGTCTAAGCTTTAGAAAGCATTTAATGAGACACAAAAAATAACGGTATAAAATAGTTGTTCGTTACTCCAAAGTCTAAAGCGCCCTCTATCGGAATTTTTTGAAAATTTTCTTTAAAATTTATTTTCAAGAAAATACTGACATAAAGAATAATTTTAGCAAAACGCGGCAGTAGTTAGAGCCTAATCTACGACACAAAGATCGGGAATAACTGATTTTTGTTCTGGGGGGAGAAGGGTTTCAAATTTCAAATTTCAGTTTACGCTACTTAACTACTCGTTAGGACTCAGATTTTTAGATCAAAATTTAAGTTTAAGTCTAAGCTTTCGAAATCATTTAAAGAAATACAAAAAATAACGTTAAAAAATAGTTGTTTGTTACTCCAAAGTCTAAAGCGCCCCCTATCGGCATTTTTTGAAATTGAACTTTAAAATTTTATTTCAAGAAAATACTGGCATAGAGAAAATTTTTTGCAAAAACCGCAAACGAATCGACCAATTTTTCCATGTTTTATAATCATTTGAAATTTCGGACCCTAAACTTTAATGCCCCCTATCTCCTTGGGAATACGTCTGGGACCCTTAGTCTCCTATTTAATATTATTTGTCTTTAAGTGTACTATAACCCCTTAAAGTTCTGCCCATCTTTTATGAATCACCCTGTATATGTATCTATACATATATATCTATTAACTATACATATTGCACATAAATATCTATTTTTTCATCCACTGCTGGATGGATCTAAAAAATAGCAGACCATAACATATATATATATAACAGCAACTTTTTGCTACAATTTTCTGTTCAAACAGCTCTTTTATTCGAAAGATAAATCGACTACTAGCACGTCTCTGATTGAATTACGACAAGTCATTGTATGCTGATTTGTGCTTGATTAGGAGTATTGTTTGTACTCTGAATTTTGAATCACTCTGTATATGTGAAATTTTTCTACACATATATATCTATACAAATATTTACATTCATAAATAGAAAATACGGTACAAAAATGGAATAACAAACGAAGCTGATAAACCAAATTCTAGCTCATTTTTAAAATATAAAAAGTGGTGTTCTGTGCAATGAACTGCAAAACTTGCGTGTAAACAAGAGAAGAAAATCGCAAATATTTATTAAACGGCTGAAGCTAAATAAACATTTGAAAAAAAAAATCTGATAAGATTTTTTTTTTTTTACATACACAAAATATTCATTGAAGCAAAAAAGAAATATGTGAAAATATTGATGATTTTTATTTGCATGAATATAATTTCACAGCAAATTGTTTCAGAAAAAGTAAGTTACAAATATGAGCGTAAATTATAGAACATACTACCGAAAATTTCCAATTAAATACATTTTGACGTTTTGTGCAGGAGATTAAAATAATATTAATTATTTTAATCATTATTTATTTAATCATTAATTACTTATATCACTGTTTTCAATGTATAAAATATTAGCCATTGATCTTGCTTTTCAGCTACAATATTTCATTTCGTACAGATAGAAAAGTGTTTATTCATTTATTTTTTTGATACAGTAGTTGGTAAAATAAAATATATAATCATGAAAATAAAAATTATAAATGGTATTATAGTTCTGTTGGAAATTCTTAAATTACTTTGCTATATTTATGTTAGTACTTATGAAACTTCTCTGATTTTTCCAGCATTTAAAATGCAACAAAAAATTATAATGAAACATTTAAAATGGAAGGTAAAAGTAATGATGTTCTTCTTAAAAAGCTGTGACAGGTAACTTTTTCTTAAGTTTGATAAAGACATTTTTTACTAAACAAAGAATACACATAAACTTATCAACATTTTAAAACTTTTGATATTTAGCGTTATATTTGTACGCTGACAAAAATATCATGTATAGCTTCCGATTTAAAGTTAGATTATTGCAAAATTACATGCTACTTTCACTTTTATGGCAGCCCAACTAAGCTGCAAATGTGCATTTATTATGAAAAATTTTAAATCTCTAATAAATTAAATTTCTAACTACTGGCTATTTAATAGGAAAATAGTGCCAGTACTTATTCCTTAAAAGTATTTGTTATGCTATAAATAGAAATTTCATATTTGTTTTTTTTAATTTTATGGAAAAAACTCTCACATTAAGTAAGACTTTTAAAATATTATAAAAGATACTGACAGACAAAATGTTTATTAAAGACCATTTAGGCAAATTAATTTCGTCGCTCGAAAATTAAGTGATTGCATGTTACCAAAATTTAATAACACCTGCATTGGGAAGTAATTAAATAAATAAATGATTTTTGTCACATATATTACAAAAGCTAAAAGAAACTCAAAAATTCTGATAGAGATTTGAAATTTTGGGATTAAAATTAAGTGGGATAAATATTTCCCACTGCCTCAGAAAGGGAACAACACTACATAACAATTCCATGTTATTCAGTGTCGCATTGTACGCATTCATAGCAATATCTAGGATCTGAGAAATTATTTCAGTCCAGTGTTCTAGGTTAACTGAAACTCACAATGTATTTGTCAATCACTGTTTTAAATTTTAAAACATAGAAAAAAAAATTAAGTTAAAATTTTATAATAGCTTAATTTTCAAAACACTCTTTAAATATTGATAAATGAAACTGAAAGCAAAGGATATCATAATCTAATAATATATTTTCTGGAAAGATATGCACGTTTCTAACAGATTATTATTGGAAATAGATACAAAAGCATCGAAATACACAGAGGGAATAATGAACCATAAACTGACTAAAGGGAAAATATATTTTGATAATAAAAATTTAAATCTCCTAGTTATTGAAGCTTGAATAGAAGCTTTTCTCCAGCAAAAAAGTAATATACACATAAAAAAATAAAAGTTAAGCATGCTGCTTCAGGTATCAAAACTTATTTCTTAAAAGTATTTGTTGTGTGCAATAAAATGAAAATTTCCTACACTTTTTTACCGAAACGTTTGCCACGGGAAATAAAAAGTTTAATATATTACAAAAAGATTGAACTAACGTAAAGTACATTAAATAATATATGCTGTAATATACAGTACGTTTTTTATCTATTATATTTTTAAAAAAACTAAAGATATCTAATAAAATAGATTTTGAACCATAGGCTATTTTAAAACTTAAAACATCGAAAAAAAATTAAGTTAAAATTTTATAATAGCTTAATTTTCAAAACACTCTTTAAATATTGATAAATGAAACTGAAAGCAAAGGATATCATAATCTAATAATATATTTTCTGGAAAGATATGCCCGCTTGTAACAGATTATTATTGGAAATAGATACAAAAGCATCGAAATACACAGAGGGAATAATGAACCATAAACTGACTAAAGGGAAAATATATTTTGATAATAAAAATTTAAATCTCCTATTTATTGAAGCTTGAATAGAAGCTTTTCTCCAGCAAAAAAAATTATATACACATAAAAAAATAAAAGTTAAGCATGCTGCTTCAGGTATCAAAACTTATTTCTTAAAAGTATTAGTTGTGTGCAATAAAATGAAAATTTCCTACACTTTTTTACCGAAACGTTTGCCACGGGAAATAAAAAGTTTAATATATTACAAAAAGATTGAACTAACGTAAAGTACATTAAATAATATATGCTGTAATATACAGTACGTTTTTTATCTATTATATTTTTAAAAAAACTAAAGATATCTAATAAAATAGATTTTGAACCATAGGCTATTTTAAAACTTAAAACATCGAAAAAAAATTAAGTTAAAATTTTATAATAGCTTAATTTTCAAAACACTCTTTAAATATTGATAAATGAAACTGAAAGCAAAGGATATCATAATCTAATAATATATTTTCTGGAAAGATATGCCCGCTTGTAACAGATTATTATTGGAAATAGATACAAAAGCATCGAAATACGCAGAGGGAATAATGAACCATAAACTGACTAAAGGGAAAATATATTTTGATAATAAAAATTTAAATCTCCTATTTATTGAAGCTTGAATAGAAGCTTTTCTCCAGCAAAAAAAATTATATACACGTAAAAAAATAAAAGTTAAGCATGCTGCTTCAGGTATCAAAACTTATTTTTTAAAAGTATTAGTTGTGTGCAATAAAATGAAAATTTCCTACACTTTTTTACCGAAACGTTTGCCACGGGAAATAAAAAGTTTAATATATTACAAAAAGATTGAACTAACGTAAAGTACATTAAATAATATATGCTGTAATATATAGTACGTTTTTCATCTATTACATTTTTTTTAAAAAACTAAAGGTATCTAATAAAATAGATTTTGAACCATAGGCTATTTTATTTTAAAATACTATCATTTCAAAATAATCTTTAAAAATTGAAAAATAAAGCAAAAATCACATATACATTACACAGATTTAATAATACAAAATTTATGTCATGTTTGGAGAATGATATTGGAAATGGATATGAAAGTCTAAAATTGCATACAGTGAACCCTGTACTGACTTAAGTGAAAATATATGTTAACAAGAAAATTTAAATTTCCTGGTAACTGATGCTTAAAAAAGATGATATTTTTCAGTCACACAAAGAAAACTTAACTTGCATAGAAAACTTAACTAAAAAGAAACTTCATGTTAAGCAACAACATTTATTTGTTAAAAGTATTTGTTAAGATATAAATAAAAATTTACTGTTATTATTTAGGTTTATCGAAATTTTAGACTGGAAACAACAATTAAAATAACGATTCTTAAAGGTTATAAAATATTTCTGATTGGTCAAACCGGTTTTTAACTATTGGCTATTACATTTTTAATACAAGTTTTTTTTTTAAATGATTTTTAGAAATCAAAAACTAAATATTAAACAAATAGGTTTATATTAAAAATTTACTTAATATAATATATTAGACACGTTTTTAGGGTTTCGTTCATCTCACGGAACCCTATTACTCCCGCTTCGTTGTCTATTCGTCACAGAGTTCTCGGAAACTATGTAGCTTGCAGTCATGATAGCTAAATACCTATTATGAAGCTCAAAATCATAAAATTTGAAAAACTCGTACAATTTTAATGTAGATAGACACAAAAAAACCAAAAAACCTTTTTCTATTAAATTTAAACATTTTTCGTTATAGCAGTTGCCAATGTAGAGGTGGCGAGACGGGTAAGTTTAGCTGTAACATGAACTGAACCCTACAATGTCACCGACAGCTTAATATTATTGCGTGTGAAAGTATGTAGACGACAGCTAGACCAATGGAGGTTAACCAATTCTTTTATTAACCTAACGAACATAAGTTATGAAATTTATAAAATAAAAGTAACGTGCTTTTTGCACTGCTAAAGACACACATGTCCAGTTTGTATAGAAATCTTTGTAATGCTCTCTTGAATTCCTTCCTCGCTTCTTGTCAATAACTTCCAGCTTAAATACAAGAGCATTCGCCTGCGCACAACATCAGCTGCTTCCAAGGCCCAAAAAGGAGCCCCGTAATCACAGAATTACCAGCACGACGTTCGTCACCAACGGATCAGCAAGTTGTGCATTATGACACAGTAAGAAGCTTATAATAGCCCCCGGCACTGTCTGTCCGTCCTAGTGTAAAAGGAAAAAAAAAGTGTTTATTTGTGTGCTTATGTGTTATATGTTAAAAAAAAAAGGCCCAGGAGCAATCCAAAGCCACCAAAAAAAAATATAAAATGTCTGTGTGTTTTGTCCTAGTAGCAGTGTGCGGTAGTCGCACAATATCAGCTGGCACCACGGCCCGAAACAAGAGCCCCGTAATCACAGTATTACCAGCACGACGCATGTCATCAACGGTCCAGCAAGTTGTGCACCATGACACAGTAAGAAGCTTATAATAGCCCCCGGCACTGTTTGTCCGTCCTTGTGTTAAAAAATATTATAAAAAGAAGGGGAAGAAGACAGATGAGAAGAAGAACTGGAAGGAAAGAGGTGATAAGTATAAAGGATAAGTATGGAAAGTAGACCGTGTACGTTAATGGGAGCTGGTGCACGTTAAATCTGTTCGTGGCTCTAATGTCCTCCAAGTTCTATATAAGCGCTACCTCTGGGGGTGCCAATCCAGATGCAGGTCTCTCATCTGGAATTGGTTCAAAATTAGGAGACTAGTTTCACAGTTATATGGATCATGTCAGCTATATAGAAATAAAAAGCTGCAAAACCGGGCTCTTGGGCCAAACCAACAACAACAACCCATTATGGTTTAGTCAGTTAACGGCAATAGTACATATTTTAAATTACAAATTATTAATTATTTAACAACCTTTCATGGGCCCAATGGATGGGTAGCCAAGTCAATTAGCACAATAAAAGTAAATTAATTTCAATAATGTAGTTAAAGTGTAATTCAGAATAAGTTCAGTTTAAAATGTAACATTCTTCTCTTCCAGGTTCCCCTTGCAGTTCCTCGTGCTGCCGGTTGGGACGAGCCAATGGCCGGCCCCAACTGGTAGCACAAGGGTTTTTTTTTTTAGGAGCAGTTTTTTTATTCATTTTATTTTTGACTGTTCGCCTCTTTATTAGGTGCAATTGGACATTGTCCGCAAAAGCTACCGGACCCGCTCTAATGGGACAGCCCACGGAGCCAGTTTTTACCAGGTGGGGTACGGTAGAAAGGCGCAGTCCCGTCAGCCCCCGCAGCGTTTTCGTCTGCCTTGCAACTCGGCCCAAAAATTTTCCCCGATGGTACGACTTAGTTATTGGCTAATTATATTTTCATTTCAGTGGTTTCATTATCTAGTTAATTTCTTTATTTAGTTTCCCTCAAAATTCTCTCCCCTTTTTCAAGCTAAGTTCAGTACCAACGTTTCGGCACTAAATTGTCCAGCCCCATTTCAACTGTCATGACGAGTACGTGGTGTGCGGCGTCAGATCTCAGAACATTTAAATTTAGGAGTGAACAACACAGAAAAATCCGGACTCAGTTGATTGGCCGAACTGGGTACTTGTCCTTGTGGACCGCCCCAATAGGGCGATCAGGCGAATTTCGCCCCAATGACCAGGCACTCAAACCCGTCAAACTGGGTCGAATCCCGGTAGGTAGGGGCCTGGTCAGTGGTCTCCAAGAGCATTCGCCTGTTGCCATTGTGAAAAGAATCAATGAATACAGTCCTGTTTGAGAGATCTTGCATCTTATCAACCCGTCCGATTCTGTCATCAGATAATTCGCATCGGAAAGCCGAGCCATCGAAATGGGTGTCGAGAAGTAGAGTACTTCCATATCTCAGTACCAGTAGGTCTCGCTGGTGAAATTTGTCCACTGTCGAAACAGCTGGAGTGACTGCATGAATGAGTTGCTCGAATCTAGGGTAGTTAGATTCTAGAGTTTGTTCACAGCGGCAACAGCTAGAGAGCACTGCACGGATTAGTCGCCACACCAACAATTAAAAATTCCCAATAAAATTCTTTTTACAATAATTCATTTTCTATTGAAAGATTTCCACGTGACAAATGAAAATATTATAAAAAGTTTCACCAATTGAAAAAAGATTAATATGGCGTCATATTGGTAATGTAAAGAATTTGAGCTTCGACATCCAGCTGCACTATGTGTCATTCTAGCATTTCCTGTGAGTGCACTTAACTGCATACCTTCCCTCCCTATTTTTGCCTTGAAGACTAGCAGACGCCGAATTCTATTGTACTGTGAGCTGAAAGTTCGGACAGTGATGAAGTGGTAAGGCGTTACCCAAAAAGGGGTCTTATGCTTTGATCCTTGCCGAGTTCGTGGGAAAGAGTTCATCTGCGAGAGAAGCGATCTCTGCACACGATTTTTAGTTTTGCGCCCGAAACTTTGCCCTTTGTCTTAGAACGTCCAATGACGGACTTAGTGAAAACGAAACAGAGGGATCTCAAGGCTGCTAAGAGGCTGGAGAGTTTCGAGGGGCCCGCCTCGACAAAGCCCCCGCCCCCAGAAGAAGTTCTCCTGCGAGAATGAAAAAGTGAGAGAGGACAGTTTTTGGAGAGATCGAAAAGGAGAGTGTTGACTCTCTGGAGAAGGGAAAAGGAAACGTCAGTTTCTAACTCAGCGAGGTGTAAGCGCTAGTGAGGTCCGACCTCGAGAATTGATACAGCAGGTATCCGGTGAAAATCCCAGCGAAGTGAAAAAGCACACCAAGTGCGAGAGTGAGAGTTCTTAGACTCAGAATTAACAAGTATTAGTAGATCTTCCGAAGAAAAGGAACGGACGAGCCTTGGTCCGAATGAACTTTGTTTTGTAGTCACGACTGTCTGTAATGTTTAGAGACTTTTGTTTGTTTCAGTTACACTTGGAGTCAAGAGGTCATTAATTTATAAGCGATTGACTCACGAAAAATAATTAAATGCTGTAATTAACTTTCTTGTACATATTTTCATTAGAATTAATATTGGTATGCAATAAATTCTATTTTCTAATTTATACGAGAAATTCTCTGTGCCAGCGATCCGATCTCGCTACCACTCACCATCTTTTATCGGGTCGGTATAGAGGAGTTACTACAACTGGTGGCTTGCGGTGATGGATTAATTAGCAAAAATTAATGACAATCTTCAAAGACAAAGAGTGGACTCTGAAATTTAAATCATCAAAGTGCTCCAAGAGAGAGTCTCCTTGTGACTTGTGACCTGAGTCTCCTTAGACACCCCTGTGGATCAACACAGCATCAGAAAGAGTAATCTACCAAGAATTCTGGAGAGTGTTCCCCCATCAGAAAGAGAAATCTACCAAGAATTCTGGAGAGTGTTCCCCCATCCGAAAAGTGTGACAGAGAACCCCGTCTGTGCTCCTGAGAATCTCTGAAGTCTGTGCTTCTGACGCCCTGAAAGACTCTTAGTAATGGAGGTAAGCTCTTTTTATACTCAGAGTGGCTTTAATTGTTATTAGTGTTTGTATAGGTGTTGTAGGCTTCAAAAAAAAAAAAAAAGTTGTATGTTAATTTTTGTGAGAGTAAATATTTTGAGAAATTTTTCCGGTAGAAAAAAAAAGTATGATGAGATATTTCCGATATAACTGTAACTTATTTAATAGACAAATTTTGTAGTTAAAAATTAAATTATTGTTGAATTAATTTAATGCAAACTAAGAATTGTGCAGTGTTACAAAATTTTAGCTGAATCTATAAATGAGAGTTCATTGAAAAAAAAAAGTATTGAACGCATTTCATATTTTACGATAACAGAGTTGATTTTATATGTTTTTTGTGAATTTTTCTAAATTTTTTAAGAGTGGATGCAGAGATTAAGACCACCATTGATTTAAAAAAAAAAAAAAAGAATTGAATGAGACTTTTGCAATTTAAAATATTTTTACTGTACTTTTTGAATTTGAAATTGTTGTTTTGTGTCAAATTGATCCCATATGTATTTTATAACCAAACACCAAGGTGAATGTGGACGATAGGATAGGGTTGCTTATTTTTATATGTTGCATATTTCCTATATATTATTGTTATGCGTACCTTTTTTTATGAGCGTATATTTTGGTAATATTTTGACGCACTTGGTAGGATTTGATTTAATCTTATTGTATTGTTTTATATTTGTGGGAAAGATAATTTCTAATTTTATACTTTAAAAATGTCGGAGCTTAAATATTTTAGGAAAGCTGATTTGCAAACGTTAGCTTACGAATTTGAGGTCATTTTAGAGGAAAATGATACTGTACCGAAAATTATAAAAAAAATAGAGTCGTCAGAGGGATTTGATAAAGAGCTAGCCTTAGCGCAAATTAAACTGTTAGAAAAAGACAGGGAAAATAAGTTATTGGCGGAGAAGGAAGAGAATGATAGACTTCAGTTAGAGAAAGAAAGATTGTGGGAGAAAGCAGAAAAAGAAAAAGAACGCGAACATGAGTTAGCTATGTTAAAAGCGACACAAGAGTCAGATGACCGGAGTACCGCATCCAGTAGCATCTCAGTTAGAACGAATCATTTACCCCTAAAAACAATTATGCATCGCTTTGATGAAAAGAATTCGGATATTTCGTTGTTTTTGAATTTATTCGAGAGACAGGCAAAAAAATGTAATCTAAATTCGGATGAGTTGGTGACGAACTTACTATCATTATTACCTGTGGGAATGGCCGAGCTAATTTTGAGAGAACCCGAAGACAAAATTGATGATTTTCAATATGTGAAAGAAAAACTGTTAGAACGCTATCGTTTGAATGCAGAGACATATCGACAAAAATTTAGTCAACATCCACGAAATCCTAATTCAGTTTGGAAGGATCTGATTTTCGAACTTAATAGTTTTTTAGATGGTTGGCTGTCATGCTTACAAGTTTCGGATTTTGAGGGTTTGAAAAATTTGCTTGTCACGGACCAAATCAAACGGAGAGCGTCTCCAGAAATGCGCGAACATTTTATAGATAACTGGGCGGAGATTAAAGATCCCGAAGAATTAGTAAGGCTTTTAGATGCGTACGAAGCGATCAAACGCCCTTCTAAAAAAACGTGGAATCCTAAGCCACCGACAGAGAAGAAATTTGAAAGACCCAGAACTTTTGAAAATGGGCGAAACGGTAACAGAAATCCGGAGACTAACTTTAACTGGAGGGATCGCGATGATCATAAAGAAAGGGAAAGAGTTTACGAAAAAAGGCGAGAAGTCAAGTGTTACGCGTGTTTTCAAAGCAGTCACTACAAAGTAGATTGTCCGGAAATTAAAAAGAGAGATGTTGCGCGGGTCGGTCACTTAATAAGTAAACCGACACTTGAAGAAACCTTCTCCCCTTATTTGAGTAAAGTGTTAGTGAATGGAATTCAGACAACTGCTTTAACTGACACTGGGAGTGAAATTGATATCATCGCATACGACTTGGTCAGTCAAGATAAATTGAATGGAGATCACGTATGGATTAAAACTCCGCTGGACAGTAAATTATACTGTTTACCTATAGCAGAGGTCACTTTAGAAATTGAAGGCGTGGGGGTCACTGAAACGAAAGCGGGAGTAAATAATAGAGGTTCAGATATGAATTATTATTTGTTGGGTAATCAATCTCAAAAGTTATTAGAGCGGGCGAACATGAAACCGGAGTTAGTAAATGCAGTTCTGACGCGCGCTCAAAAGAAAAAAATTGACCATACTCCAAAGTTGGAAGATAAGCGGATTATGCTTTCCGATAAGGAAGGGGAGAATGTTCACCGACGCGATGAAGCGGAAACCTTGAATTCGGTGAAAGAGAAAGAAGAAGCAGAAGCAAACTTTCGCGAATACGGTGAAACGGAAACGTTGAATTCTAAAGAAAAGGGTGAGGAGATAGACAACCCCATCGAGTTGGATAGTTTAGACAGAGGTTTGCTGCCATTATTGATCGAAGACGGATTTACGAATCTGGCTAAGATAGGGAGAGAGGATTTTAAAATGGAACAAGACAGCGATCCATCACTCAAAAAGATTAGAGATAAGGCTAAAGTTAAAAAGTCTCACTTTGAAATAAGAAATTCTCTGATAATAAGAAACACGAAGGATAATCGCGGGAACGAGAGGACCCAGGTGGTTGTTCCTTTGAGATTTCGTGTTGACATATTAGGCGCGTGTCATGAAGGAATTTCGTCTCACCTAGGGGAAATGAAAACCAAAGATAAAGTATTGCGGTATTTCTTTTGGCCTAATGTAATAAAAGAAATTGAGGATTTTGTCAAATCTTGTGACCCGTGTCAAAGAATCGGAAAAGCAGGGGAAAAGAAGAAAGCGCCACTTAAGCTAGTACCAATAGTGGGTGAAATATTTTCGAAACTAAGCTGTGATCTCGTCGGGCCCTTACCGAAGTCAAACAAAGGAAACAAATACATGGTCACTGCGGTATGTTTAGCATCAAAGTACCCTGAGGCTATACCAGTGTCAGATATGAGGTCTGAGACCATTATCGAAGCCCTAATGATGATATTCAGTAGATTAGGATTTCCAAGGAAAATCCAGACGGACTTGGGCCGAAGCTTTGTTAGCGATTTAACGACCGCCTTTCTTAAAAAGTTCGGAGTTAAGATAGGAAACTCAAGTGTGTGTCGACCTGAAAGTAACAGTGTTGAACGATGGCACAGGACGGTTAAGAGGCTTTTAAAAGTGCTTTGTGTAGAAAACGGGTCGAATTGGGAAGCAAACTTGCCTTATGCATTGTTAGCATTACGGACGGTACCGCATAATTCGACTGGGTTCAGCCCCGCTGAACTAGTGCACGGAAAAAATTTGAGGACCCCGGAAACATTATTGTTTGAAAAATGGATGGGAGAGGCGGAGGAAAATGAACTAGTGACGGAATATGTGTTTAACCTCACGAACAGATTAAAAAGGTGTCAGGATTTAGCCGTTGAGAACATGACTACTGAACGAGAAAAAAGGAAATTTTGGTTTGACAGAAAGGCGGTAAAACGGAAGCTTAATGTGAAAGATGAGGTTTTAGTTTTAACTACCAGAAAGCCAATTAAAATGTCAGATAGACGGATAGGGCCGGGAAAAATTGAATCGAAAATCTCGGAAACAAATTATATTGTGAATGTTCCTGGGAGGCGACAAAAATCCCAGATTTATCATGTGAATTTATTAAAGCCTTATAATAAACGGGTGGAGTTAGTAAACATCTTAACGCGAGTGATAAACGAGGTTGAGGATAAACAAGATTTAGATATAGTTTTTCCCTGTGCCGATTCCGAAGTTTATAAGTTCGATGAAGTCGTAAGAGAGAGTGATTTAACAACTAGATGCACTTCCGAGCAATTGAGACAATTGGAAAATTTATTGGACCATTATGGGACTGTATTTTCGAATGACCCAGGGCGTACCGATCTAATCGAGCATGACATAGAATTGTCGGAGTTAAAACCCGTTCGTTCGAGACCCTACAGAACATCACCCAGACAAACGGAAATATTGCGCAAAGAAATAAAGCGAATGTTAGAATTAAATCTTATAGTAGAAGGCGAATCTGAATATAGCTCTCCGATTATTCTCGTGGAAACACCAGGAAAGGACCCGAGACCCTGTATAGATTACCGCAAATTAAATGCCATCACAAAGGTAGAATTTTATCCTTTACCCAATATTGAAGAAAGAGTTGAAAAAGTCTCGAGTGCTAAATATATTACGGTTTTAGATCTAACGAAGGGCTACTGGCAAATTCCAATGACCCCGAGGGCTCAAAAATTAGCGGCTTTTGTTACAAGCTTTGGGTCCTATTTCCCTCTGGTCATGGCTTTTGGACTCCTGAATGCATCCTACAGGTTCTCAAAATTTATGGATATAGTATTGAGAGGGCTTGAGGAATTCTGTTTACCGTATCTAGATGATATGGCGATTTTTTCAGACAGTTGGGAGGACCATATGCGTCATCTAGAAACAGTATTAAAAAGGGTTAATGACGCGAAACTAAAAATCAAATTGGCGAAATGCAAGTTCGCTCAGAAAACCGTAAAATATCTTGGGCATATTGTAGGGGAGGGCAGACGGAGGCCAGCTGAGGCGAAAGTAAGGGCAATTAAGGAATTACCGGTTCCGAAATCGAAAACTGAAATTCGTAGATGTTTGGGAATGGCTGGATATTATTCCCGGTACATAAAAGATTATGCAGTGATTGTAGAACCATTAACGAGGGCGCTTAAAGGGAAAAATAAAAAAGAAAAGATTGCATGGAGCGACGAAATGGGAAAAGCCTTTGAGACTTTGAAAATGAAGCTTACTGAAGAACCGGTGCTTTACGCTCCTAATTTTCAGAAAGAATTCATTGTACAAACTGATGCTAGTGACTTAGGTATTGGCGTGGTTTTGGCTCAAAGAGAGGGATCGGAAGAGCACCCCATAATATATTTAAGTCGAAAATTTACTGATAGTGAGAAAAGTTTCTGCGCCACTGAAAGAGAGTGTGCAGGGATTATTTTTGCGATAAAAAAGTTAAGGCATTATATTGATGGACAAAACTTTTCTATCGAAACCGATCACAATCCTTTGGTGTTTCTAAAAAGAAATTCTGGAAATAATCCCAGATTATTAAGGTGGTCCTTAGCTCTGCAACCTTATAATTATGCCATTTCTCATCGCGCAGGCAAAGACATTCCGCATGTTGATTGTCTGAGTCGAGTTTAAGGAGATTTCTTGATAAACTTTTGTATATAATTTTTTAAGATTTTTTATTTTTTATTTCACTGTGTTTTATTTCATTCTATGTTCATGATTTCTTATCAGAGCGCGAAAAAAAAAAAAGGAAGGTAGTATTATCTTATTCATGTATGTTTTATTTCTTGCCACTCTGATGTAATTTGAGCTTGCAATTCTTTATCCGACTCTTAGAGATTCTTAGTGTTTCACCCTCAAGAATCGTTTGAGGAGGAGGTGCTGTAAAGAATTTGAGCTTCGACATCCAGCTGCACTATGTGTCATTCTAGCATTTCCTGTGAGTGCACTTAACTGCATACCTTCCCTCCCTATTTTTGCCTTGAAGACTAGCAGACGCCGAATTCTATTGTACTGTGAGCTGAAAGTTCGGACAGTGATGAAGTGGTAAGGCGTTACCCAAAAAGGGGTCTTATGCTTTGATCCTTGCCGAGTTCGTGGGAAAGAGTTCATCTGCGAGAGAAGCGATCTCTGCACACGATTTTTAGGTTTGCGCCCGAAACTTTGCCCTTTGTCTTAGAACGTCCAATGACGGACTTAGTGAAAACGAAACAGAGGGATCTCAAGGCTGCTAAGAGGCTGGAGAGTTTCGAGGGGCCCGCCTCGACAAAGCCCCCGCCCCCAGAAGAAGTTCTCCTGCGAGAATGAAAAAGTGAGAGAGGACAGTTTTTGGAGAGATCGAAAAGGAGAGTGTTGACTCTCTGGAGAAGGGAAAAGGAAACGTCAGTTTCTAACTCAGCGAGGTGTAAGCGCTAGTGAGGTCCGACCTCGAGAATTGATACAGCAGGTATCCGGTGAAAATCCCAGCGAAGTGAAAAAGCACACCAAGTGCGAGAGTGAGAGTTCTTAGACTCAGAATTAACGAGTATTAGTAGATCTTCCGAAGAAAAGGAACGGACGAGCCTTGGTCCGAATGAACTTTGTTTTGTAGTCACGACTGTCTGTAATGTTTAGAGACTTTTGTTTGTTTCAGTTACACTTGGAGTCAAGAGGTCATTAATTTATAAGCGATTGACTCACGAAAAATAATTAAATGCTGTAATTAACTTTCTTGTACATATTTTCATTAGAATTAATATTGGTATGCAATAAATTCTATTTTCTAATTTATACGAGAAATTCTCTGTGCCAGCGATCCGATCTCGCTACCACTCACCATCTTTTATCGGGTCGGTATAGAGGAGTTACTACAGTAATAAAACGGAAATTTTCAAACATTTCTCAGTACAAACACAACAATACAAACAAAACAAGGTATGAGTATGTGTAAATACAGAAAGCAGCTTAATACGACGTCATTAGAGAGTTAAAAAGAAAATTAATCTGACGTTTAACATTTTGAAGGTCTCTATACAACGTGTTTAATTTTGAAATTGTCTTTTTTTTTTTTTTTTTTTTTTTTTTTTAATATCGCATTTAGTCCACATGACAGATATTATTACGACAGAGTATAATAGCGGCTTCGCCAGTTATCGGACCGGTTAAGTTTTCGAAAAAACGAGAAAAATAGACCGGTAAATTTTTACTTTATAAAAAACATGACTTTTTTTTTTAAATGGAATTTATTTGGATTTATTAAAGGAAGGATAAAGTGTTTTGAAAGGAATGTTAAACGGAACCCTTTGTGCAATCTTCGATCCCACTTACCCACTTGTTAAAAGATTATTATCGGTAACAGGCAACAGTTTATAATTTCGAGGGGATTCCCAGTTGCAAGCAACTCCACTCCATGTCTATCAGTTGTTGTGTATCACATCCTAAAGGAGCCATGTGAATTATTACAGGACACCGTCAACTATTATATATATATGTAGATTAGAGTTTTCCATTAAAAATGATTTTCAGTTACGTTCTGTACATCGGAAGTATATCGGGCACACCCAGAAAAAAGTTTTGTTGCATCAACAAAAATTTGGTTGACCCAACAAAACTTTTTGTTTAAATATAGGTCAATGAAAATTTTGTTTGAATCAACAAAAAAAAAATTTGTATCGTCAGCAAAAAATGTTTTGTTAATTCAAGTAAAATGGTTCAATTTTACTTGAATTTTGCTAAAACAACCAAAATGTACTCAACAAAACATGTTTTGTAGTTTTAATCAATTCCTTTTTCTGGGTGCATTGCATGTTTAACATCAGGTAGGCCAGGTTGGATTTCCTGGTTATTATTCATATGTATTAAAGTGTAAAAATAAAAACAAATTAATATTCTATTTTAAAACGGCGAAAATGGAAATATATTTTAATGAGAAAATTTAATTTCTCAAGTTATTTAATAAAAATATTCTTTTATTCACACAAAAACATAGCAAAATAAAATAAAAGTAAAATTCAAGTTAAATGTAAAGTTTGTCAAAGGGAATAAGAAATTGTAACGACTATAAAAGACTTACGGATTCTCAGAATATTTTTTTAAATATACATTTTAAAATATCTACTTCATTTTAAAATAACACTTACATAGAAAACAGTTATTAAAAAAAAATCCTAAATATATTTATAGTTAAAATGTTTCTATTGTATAAAGTCAGTTTCATTTTCTGGAGATTTTTGTTGGAAGTTGTTATAAAAGTATTAAAGTACATATAGTAAATAATCAACTATAAATTGAGAAAAGTAAAAATATATTTAAACAAGAAAGTTTAAATTTTCTAATTGTTGAAGCTTCAACAAAAATACCTTTTTAGCCTCATATACAAAGTGAAATATAAAGTAAAACCACATTAGAAGTGTTTTTAGTTTCCTAAAAAATAATTAATATCAAAATTGTAGTAATTTAATGTTATTATTTATATTTTATCTATATTTTTGTACTAAATTCTCTGTATATTTTTCTATCACTTTTTCCATATTTAAAATAAATTTTCAACTGCTGACTGCATAATGTTTTAAGTAAACGTGTTTTTTATATATAAAAAATCACTCAAAAATCGATAAATATATGTTGATGTTGTAAACCAATTCAAATTAAAATGTCAAATAAAATATAATTTTTACTGCTAGCTATTTTATAATTAAAAATAACTTTTATTTCAAATTAATCTTTAAAAATAAATGAACGATACGAAAAAGAAACAAATACAATATTATTATTTAATTTTTTGCTGGAAACTATTCAGGGTTTTAGCTGACTGTTATTGACACTCATTGGATAATTACAACATTACCTTCACCGACAACGTTCATTATGAACGTTAACTTGACTAAAATAATGAAATAAACAAGTAAATGTCTTAATCTTTTTAAGATCCAATAATAGGATTTTTCAGTGATACAAAAACTCACAAATAAAATGCAAGTCAAAAGTTAAATGTGTTGCTTTAGGCGCCAAATAACTATTCTTGAAAAAAAATGTTAGAAAATGGAAATTTCATTCTGTCTTCTTAAGTTTTATCTAAAAATTATTCACAAAAAATAAAAAGTTTAAAAATAAGAAAAAGAAAAAAAAACTTTAAGAGAATATACATTATGCAAAGTATATATTGTAGTACACTGCATATCTATCATCATGTTTTAAAATTTAAAATGTGGTATAAAATATAATTTTAACTGCCAGCTATTTTCATTTAAAATTGCTCTAATTTCCAAATAATCTTTAAAAAAGTATTAATAATATAAAAAAGAAACAAATACATAATCAGAATTTCTTCTTTTGTCGAAAACTATTTACTTTTTTTGCAGATTATTATTGGAAATCGTTATATAAAAATACATACAGTAAGTAATGAACCACGGATTGACTAAAGAATAAAAAATCTTCTACCTATTTAATATTCAATAAATGGTTTTTCCAGCAGCACACATAAAAATAAAATGCAAATCAATCTTAAGCGTGTTGCTTTAGGCGTCAAAAATTGTCTTTAGAATATTTGTTACAAAATAAATAGAAATTTTATTCCATTCTTTTAAACATTTAATTTAAAAGTTAGCCACCAGAAAAAATATGTTTAAAAGATTATAAAAATTTCGAACTAATAGAAAAGTTGATGCATAATTGTGTGCTTAATACACTGTCTGAATATCTCTGTCCCTATTAAACAGTTCAAAATATCGGAAAAAGTCAATTTTTAACTGCTGGCTATTATATTTTAAAATAGCTTATCTATAAGAAAATTCTTTAGAAATAAATAAAAGAATCTGGAAGCAAAAAAGTTAAATTTTATTTCTTGTGTAGAGCTATACCCTTTTTTAGAAGATTATTATTGGAAATCGTTTTAAGAGTAAAAAAATTCATACAGTGATAATGAACCATAAATTGACTGGAATACAAATTACATTTCCTAGTTTTTCAGTCACACTAAAACACCCATAAAAAGGTAAATAAGTGCAAGCTAAGCTTTCTGCCTCAGTATTTATTTCTTAGAAGTATGTATTTGCTGTGAAATAAATGCAGAAAAAATATATTTAATGCAATAGAATGTAGTACACTGTATAGTTTCCTGTCACTTAAAAATAATGATATATGTGGAATAAAATACAATTTTAACTGCAGACTACTTTATTTTTAAATATTTTAATTTCAAAATACTCTTTAAACATCGATAAATAACACGGAACGGAAACAATTTCGCAATGAAAAGTTTATTTTTTCAGAAAATATTTCACAGCATTTTGCGGATTATTATTTAAAATTAATATAAAAGTTAAATATACATATAATGAAAAATAAACCGTAAATTGCTATTTAATATTACTTTTTTAATTGTATTCTATATTTTATTAATATAGTGATGGGTAAAGTTTAGGAAACTTTTTTTTTTTCTTGAGAATTTATTGTTTAATATTTTTGCTGTGCCGAACTCTAATTGTATTAATTACAAAAGAGGAATATTTTTAAGAGGATGGCTCCTACGTTTACAATACTCTGCTGCAATTGAAGCATGCGCAGTTCCCCCCGAGTATGTGGTCCATTCCTTAAATTTTAAAAGAACTGTTTGATCTCTACGGATAATTGTATTGATGAGTGGATATCTTAAAGCTCAAAAAGATTAATCTATTATTTTATTTTGTGCTTTTATTGCGTTGTTTACATACAGTGGTGGCCAAAAGTGTGAACATTTTTTGAAAGCTTCATGTTTTTCAACTTTGTGTGTCATCTTGTGCTGCGTTTGTAGCCTTGCCAACATATTATAGTCAGAAAGTTCCAGGCTGAGTATCGTTCCCAAGTGGTTCAGTGGTAGAACGTCAGTGCGCTATGCTGATGACCCGGGTTCGAGTCCCGGCTTGGATACTTTTTCACTATGTTGGCTATACGCCTATTAAGCAATTAAAATTTGAGTAATTGTATTTGTTGTCATACATTCCCGTCGTTATTATGCTGCTAAATAAATAAACGAATCATGAATAACACAAGTAAAAATCAGAGAAGTGTTCGTAAATTCCCCATTTGTTTTTATTCCAAATTGTAACAAAGCCGCAATGTTGTCATTAATATAAACAATGAAGAGAAAAGATTTACACAAAAAAGTCACAGAGTATGTAATACCATAAAGAAAAATTCATAGCACTTAACGGAATCCGTTGAAACTTTATGAGAACTATTTTGAATAGTTTCCGAATTTATTCGCTTCTATATTTTAAAAGTTGAATTAGATTCAAAATTAAATTATGTTTTTATCTTTATCTATACTTTGATGTCATGTTTCTACATACTAATATTAACTTTATTTAGATAAAGATGTAGATTTTAAATTATGTTAAAAATAACTTTGTAACTCTTATATTATTCTTTATCGTAATCAACATAATCCTATTGCAACTTTATGAGAAGGATTTTTGACTTATTTTACGAATGCTACATATACTTCCTTTGTTTCTAAATTATGAATATGAGTCAATAAAAAACTTTGATTTACCTTCAAAATAACTTAGATGGCATTATTTGTATACTCACATTAAATTTATTTGACTAATTATGTAGAATGTAGAAATAGATAATGACAAAAATAACATTTTAACGTCTATATTATTATTTTATAATTACTATTTCAGAAAACCACTAATGAATACATGATTTATCAAATTTCCTAATTAATGTAAGCACGGCAGATTGTGCATTGGATCATTGCCTGACAACATAGTGTTATATTTGAATTAAGCCAAAATAGTGAAATATATGCACATTTTTGGCATTATTTCTTTCTATAAAATATTCTTCAAAATTATGTATCTCTTCATATATTTTTCGAATTTACTTAGACTATAACCAATATAGCATGAAATGTACAATGAAACAAAAAACATGATACTTTGCTTTTATAATGCTTTATTTTACATTCAACAGAGTTGTTAAGAGAATGATTGCCTCATTCTAAATACAATTTCGCCATTATCTCTAATCCACAGGGTTTTGGATTTTCCAAAATTCACAAATTCATCAATAATTCATGAAGCAGTGAGTACCCAAAATACTGTAAGTGGGAATGACTAAAATCATAAAAGTTTGTTGTATTTTTGTTTGACGACAAATTCTTACGTGTAATTTTAGCATTTTTACTTTGATAATCTTGAATATCTTTCGAATAAGAGCTTTGTGTAATACGTTCTTCAAAATGCTTAGTTGCAACAGGTATTTTTACATCCATATTTTCTGAATTGCTTGTATGTATTTCAGTACGTGACGATCCCATTGTTCTGGATGAGACTTCCGAAGATAAATTAAACGTCTTTACATCAAAATCATTCGTTCTGGTTTCGGATGTGTCACTTGTAAGAATATCAAAATTGGTAAAATTCTGAATCCAAGACTCAGAGTCATTTTCTGCGTCAGAGGCCCTTTCGGCCATATCACTACCAGTTGTTCCTGAATCGCCTGAAATGACAACATCATAAATTCGTTACTACAATTTATAACATGATATACATAGTGCGGAATAAGTAACGCACGGATTTTTGTATTTGGTGAAAGTTTTGTATGATGGTCTACAGGTTTGTACATTAACAACAAAAGGGCATTTCGAATATGTACGGGAAGCAAGTATACATAACTTAAGCATTGTGTATTTCTTACACTTTTTTCATATTTTACAAATATTTGCTCTTAACAAAAGAAAATTACTTATGGCGCATGCTGTGTAATAATACAAAAAGGTAGGAATAAATAAACAAATTTATTTTTAATCTTTGCAATTAATTATAGAAAATAACAGAATCTTTTAATGATTTATTATTATTTTTTCAACTCTTTACAAATTGTTGCCCAAATATGGATAAAAATATAGATTTAACTATCGTCACTCAACATTTCTATAACTGATTTTTTTTTTAATATGTAATCGTAAAAACTTCTTATTTTTTAAAAAGTATGCAAGGCAGAAATGTTACAGAAATTTTTTTCAAGCAGTTTCAGAGGTATTGAGAATTTTGTCTTTGCTACGAGAAACATATTCAAAGTATTTCTAATTTTGCTTAAAGAATATGAATAAATTGAAATAAAAATGTATTTTAATGTACATAGATTTGGTTTATAAATATTATTATTTTAAAAAAATGCCCAACAAATCATATAAACAATTATGGAAAATATAAACTGTTTTACTAAATTGTGTCATATTGTTTAGATTATATCATGAGAAAACTATTGGGAATAAAAAACAAAAGTGTCCCTTATGTAACACGCGACAGCAAATATGCACGCCCCAACTCAGTCAGCATCCTGTATGTTTCTTGTGCCTACATTGTAAAAAGTAAAATATCTCAAATTTACAGAAAAAAACTGCCAATTTTCGCAAGTGGAAAACCGTTTAATTTACAGAAAATATCTGTATATTTTCATTAAAGCATTTTTTCTTCAAAAAAGATAGATTATTTTCTGCAAAAAGTACAATATTTTTTCTGTCAAAATTACAGTTTTTTTTTTTTTTTTACAGTGTAAAGAAAGTACACATGGGTTTCCCAGTACACATGGGAAAAAGACTCATTTCATATAGTGGATTTTTAAAAGGCAAACATACGGAAAAAGTGGTTACGTCAAAATATGAGGGAATTTGTTTCCATTGGAAAGAAAAATGGAATATGTCACCCTTCATAGAAAGGCTTGTTGCCATATGTGTAAATGGAGTAGAAAACAATATGTGTACAACAAATTCAGAAGTAGTGTAAGCGAGGACTTTTGAAGCGAGGAAAGCGAATATAACTCAGAGGAATAACTATTGACATTAAACATTGCTTTTCCAAGCTTCAATAACGCGACAAGCTTTCCGTACTTGTTGCACACACATAATATATTCGACATATATGTGGCCGCAATCCTTTTATCAATGGCAATAAGTGTTGCAAGCAAACAATAGTTATATTTTTATTTTGCGCACAAATAATTTAAAATTAATTAGCTTACTCGGTAGTTGAAAATGTTTAGATGTCCATATCGAATTCACTTCAAATAAATTTTCCAGTCTTGCTTCTTCATTCAGAAGCGGGTGCTGCAAAATGACGCTGGCTCGAGGCCGCTTTTCAGCTTCATATTGTAAAACTCCTTGAATTAGGTTTACGGCTTGAGAAGGTTCTTCGTGTGATATCGATGCATTAGGAAGAAATCTTGTAATGTATTTCTCAAACGTCTCTATCTGCATAAAACAGAAATGTGAAAAAGAAAATATTTATGTTATAATTGCTATCTAGTTAAAAAATATCAGACAAATAAATTTTAAAAGTTTTAGGACGATAACTTATATTTTGTTTAGTTGTTTTTTTTTCTTAGATGCTACCGCATTTATATAATCTGTATTATAATAGTGCACGTAATTTGATTGTAATAAACAGTTACGGGCTGACCGTTTCGCTTTTCATATACCAGGCGGCGATTTTTACTCAAAAGTATGTTTTCGAATAAAACTGTATAAAAGTTGCATTTTTAGAAAAATCGTTCAAAATAATTAATGTTTGAGAGATGTGTTACATTCGATTATGAGTAAATAACTTAAGTTGAAATTAGGTTGACAGCTCAATATCGCATTTTATCAAAGTAAACAAACGCAAGAGATTTGTTCATCATGAGCGATAAAAATATTAACCATGAATGTATTATTTTCAAAGCAAGTTCCACAGCAATTCATTTTGCGGCGCTATTTCGCCTCAAAAAATAATTCGTGCCTGTAAGCCAATCAAAGTTTAGCATAATTTTGTTATGCAAAGACATTTCAACTTCCTTCGCGATATTTTATGACGAAGTTGAATCTAAACAAATCCACCTTATGTAATAATGTTTAATGAATCATAATTTCAAAACGAATCGTCAGTTAATTTGTAACACCACCGAAACTGATCATTAATCGCCAATCATATTTAATGTTATCAATGGCCAATCGCATTCAAAACAGTAATTTATTATACATCTATTAAATACATAACATCATTAAAAATGGTAGATAATACTACTAATTTAACTACTCAAACTACAATAATGCGAAACAATAATTTCGTATACAGTTATTAAACACATAACATCAGATTGACAGCTTTTAGCTAAAATGTTTACGATAGTAGTTTTATGTTTGGCTGTATATTATAGCCGAACGGAATGAATATGAGATATATATTCTAATCACATACCATATGTATGAATATAATATTTATATTTATATTATATTATATTATACAGTTGTTACATATAAACTAGCTTTCTGTGCTCACTACGTTGGTTGTGTCAATAATAGAAACATAAATAATATTTTTTCAATATAACAATGCGACAATAGAGATGCACAAAACATACATTAAAAAATACATGTACTTCTCAGAAATTGAATCTTAAAAAGAAAAAAAAAAGCATATTTCGGCACATTCGGATTTTAGCTGAAATGTTTACGATGGTAGTTTTATGTTTGGCTGTATATTATAGCCGCCGGAATGAATATGAAATTTATATTCTAATTGCATACTATATCTATGAATATAATATCCATATCTATAACTATATCTGTATTACATTATACAGTTGTATATATAAATGCTTCCGCTATTGCCTTTAATATATCTGCTACTTAATATAAATTATAGAGTTAAAATATAGAAAAAAAATGTAATTTGTATTATAGGCGCCACTCTTGCTGTGGTGTATTTACCTGGCACGGGTCTTAAAAGTTAGTCGACGTTAAGCATAAATGCTGAAGTCAGTGAGTTTCGCAGTTATGAAAATTCCTGCATTGTACAAAAATATCACTGCATTTTTATAGCGAAAAATGCTGGCAATATGGGTGCCAGCATATTTTTCGGTAAATTTACAGCCATTTTGTTTTTTATGGGTAAAAAGCAAATTTGTAAATTTTACAGAATTTTTTGCTATTAATTTTACAGCAATTTTATTTTTTTAGATTTTACAGCAAACTTTTAATTCTTACACTTTTTGCCGCAGACTTTACAGCCTTACTGTAAAATATTTCTTACTTTTTTTTAGATATATTTTGTATTTCTATTCCATTCCCCGTATTTGTTACTTATTTAAAATATTTCTTATTTGATATTGGGACATATTTTAAAGACCAAGAGCTTTAAATATTATCTTCATATTTACACATACATATTGCTTATTGTTTTAATAACATTATGGTATAATAAATTATTTTATACATATGTAATAGGCTAACTTCATGGTGTTTTTTGTTGTTGTGGTTGTTTTCTGAGTATATCACCAGAAAAAAGTTTCCGAGTCATTCGTGTAGAGATTAAGAATTTTTCTTTACTTTATCACAAAGGGATATTTTGCCTGTTAACTAATTTGCAAATAGTGTGCCCTATCACCCAGTATTTTTTCACAGGGATTTGTTTCTATTTTAATTATTAAATATTAGGCTGTATCAAAAGTATTTTCACTTTTTGAATGTTTCTGAACCAAATCCTGTAGCCGGCACTTTATCACCCCCTATTGGTGAACTTAAAATGTAATTTAAGAGAATACATGTTCTTCTATATTAAATAATCATAACAGCTTCTTTCTTTTACTTTTAGGTTACGTAAAAAGTGATTTAAATGTTGAGATTTTATGCATCTTAAGGCATGAACTAGGCGTTAAAACCAATAAAGCTGTCCTCAAAACTCGTTCAGTTGGAGGCTAGTACAAGGGAAGTGTCCAGACAGTTCAAAAGAAATCCAAACGTTTTAAGGAAAGGGATCTCAGCCTTTTAATCAAATCCAGAAGTGAAAGGTGAATTTTGACCAGTTTAAGAGAAAAGGGAGGAGAATCCATTCTTCTCAATAAATTTTGATGCTACAAATTAACAAAACGCAATTAACTCAACAATTATTAATGTTCAAATGTGTTAAAACAGTGTTTATGCTCATTTAATCTAATATTAAGAGTGCGACCAGTCTCGCTAATATAGATAGAAACTACTTGGACATGGAATTTTATGTATGACTCTATTCTCATCTGATTTTGGATATTTATAGTTATAACGAGTTAAATAGTTTTTAGGGGCCGTCCATAAATGATGTCACGCTTGGAGGGGGGGGGGAGGGGGGTTCATGAAATTGTGATAGTTTGTGACAAGGGGGTGGGAGGGGGTAAGAAGAAGTGTGACATCACACATTTTGGTTAAAATAAAATCATTAAAATCAGCACATTAAATTTTGAAGTTATTTTGAAATTACCAGAATTTGAGTGTATTTTTTAATCGGACTAAAACAACTTTCACGTGATTTGTTTTCACTTATATTTCTTTCTTTTCAAAAAAAGATATAAATATTTTATTACTAATTGTATTACTTTATTGTATATTAATTATGTTTTTGTCGCAAACCTTAATCTTATTTTGTACAAAATAAATACACGAATAATTTTTATTGTTATGCTCACAAATGTCATTAAAACTTATAGTTAAAGTTGAAAAATAAAATTTGAAACATGATCTATAACGTAGTACTTTGTTTCTGAACTCCAAGTATGTGTCTATGTAACATAGCGTGACACTTTGTGACTAAGGAGGGGGATCACAAATATTGAAAAAAAGTGTGACATCATTTATGGACAGCTCCTTAATAGAATTCTGAGATAAATGAGCAGAAGTAATATTAACGTTTTTAAACAGTAGTAATATTTTCTCCGAGATATCTTTGTAATACGGAATAGCTACGTATGCTCTTTAAGATTCACGTTGGCGGGAAACTCAAAGAGGCATTAGTATTTTATTAAATGTTTGAAGTTTAATCAATTTTAACGTGTTAAAAACTATTTCTTTAGATATTTATAGTGAGATATTCATAGTTAGATATTTATAGGAATTTTATGTATGACTCTATTCTCATCTGATTGTGGATATTTATAGTTACAACGAGTTAACTAGTTATTAATTGAGTTCTGAGGTAAATGAGCAGAAGTAATATTAACGTTTTTAAACAGTAGTAATATTTTCTCCAAGATATCTTTGTAATACGGAATAGTAATACGTATGCTCTTTAAGATTCACGTTGGAGGTAAACTCAAAGAGGCATTAGTATTTTATTAAATGTTTGAAGTTTAATCAATTTTAATGTGTTAAAAACTATTTCTTTAGGTATTTATAGTGAGATATTTATAGTTAGATATTTATAGGAATTTTATGTAAGACTCTATTCTCATCTGATTTTGGATATTTATAGTTACAACGAGTTAACTAGTTATTAATTGAGTTCTGAGGTAAATGAGCAGAAGTAATATTAACGTTTTTAAACAGTAGTAATATTTTCTCCGAGATATCTTTGTAATACGGAATAGTGATACGTATGCTCTTTTAGATTCACGCTGGCGTGAAACTCAAAGAGGCATTAGTATTTTATTAAATGTTTGAAGTTTAATCAATTTTAATGTGTTAAAAACTATTTCTTTAGATATTTTTTTAACCAGTTTTTACTCTAAAAGGTATGGTTATATCTGAGGATATATACTACATTATTACCTCTATAAGTGAAGACGATTCGTTCAAAAGTATCGTTAGAGCATAAAAAAATTTTACAATGCTAATCTTCGAATGGAATATAAAGTCAACCGTAAACATAAAAAAAATATACATTTAGAAAATCTCCCAAAAAATCATTAAAGATTTTTTAAATATACATTTTTACAAAAAAAATGGGGCTCAGTAAAAAAATGGGGCCCACATAAAATGCAAGGCTCTCACTCGATCCATTTTTTTTATACCAGTTTTTTCATAGAATAATCTTTTTTTTTTTTTTTTTTTCTTGAAAATTTCTGCAGAAACATACCTTGAAGCTTATTTGTATTGCAAATGTTGTAAAAACCTAACATGAAAAATTTTTCTTCGGATTTACTGGTTTTCAAAACATGGTCGAGTGAGACCCCTAAAAATGGGAAAATTATATCTACAGACTGACTATATAATTATCGAATCTGATGTTCGAATTCGACAATATGGATTTTGATGTTATTATATATTCTTAAGTGAAAGTAAATTAAGTCAAAAATAATCATGTGTAAAAACATTTCGCTTGACTAAATGTTATACGCCGTAACATGAATTATTGTATTTGTAAATGAAGAATTGTAGCTTTTATAACAAGGAAAATCTGTATAGTACAACATTCAATAAATGATTGCAAAAAATTATGCTATTGTTCAGTTTTCTGAATTACAATTCTGTTTATCGGCCCTGAGCTATTTTTCTTATTATAGAAAGATCAATATCAAAATCGCTCTGTAATCAATTGATTATATTGTAATGTCACACGTTTGAACACGCAAAGTGCCTGGAATACTAGTGATCCATGAAACCTCAATGTGGCAAATTCATCCTCCTCCAGTCTTTGCGAAATGCCTCAAATTCACAACGTTCAGTCTCTGAAAATATGTACCTCTGAGATTGTATTCTATGAATTAGTAAATTTATTCTATATACATTTAAGCGAATCAACTATAAAGTTAGTTATATAGTTATTAGAAATCATAATGCTGCAAAGCTTAACGTTTTCCAGCAAACTGTTGCTGTTTTAACCACTTATATTTTGAGGTTCTTGTAAAAAGGAGAGATTTTACTTACTTGCAAGCAATAAAATATAAATGGATAGACGATATTTTTCCAGTGTTCTGACGTTTGAATTACTTCATCAGACCAGATGCGCGTCCAGGTGAAAAGTGCCAGCATGCCAAATGACCAAATGTCGAAATTTTCACCATTCCCAGGAGCTAATACATGATCTTGAGAAAAAGCTTCAGGTGGGCTAAAGAACTTTGGGAGGCCAAACCTAAGATTAGATTAAAAAATAAATAAAACAATGTTTAGTTTAAAAATTAATAAATAATTAAAAAGTATGCGTTTTATATCAATTGAAATCATTTTTATATTTTCCGTACGTCTTGTAATAATTGCATTTAATTTCATACTGTATAAAAAATCATATGTAAACATTGTCAATTTCAAGAATTATTTTTCAACCTTTTTAATGCATTATTAAAATTTAAATTGCCCTGTAAAAGATTTTCTTTCAACGTTGAGCCGTTTTATTGTGCAAAAAAGGAAGAAGAATATGATTACAAAAAAGTTCACTTGATTTTACAAAACTCCTACTTATGGTGAATGACTCTATATGACTTCAACAATGATTCAATTTTAAACCATCCTACGACATTATATATCAGCCAATCAGAACAAACTGTTCTATGTGCCTGCTGCTTTTAAGCAGGATAATATTCAGCTGCTTCTTTAAAGCTGCGATCAGACGTACAATCACATAATAGGCAATATCAGATATTTTCTCAACCGTTTTTACATATATATATATATATATATATATATATATATATATATATATATATATATATATATATATATATATTACCACAAATTTCACCAATCAGTGCACTCTAAAATAGTTGTTCTGATTTTTCGGGTTTCACACTTTCAGAAATGATTGCTCAAAAACTCTTTAAAAACATTTAGGAACGATTACTCAAAAAACGTTTCGCTTGTTGCGTGCATTTGCGAATTTCGTTCAATCTTGAAAATAACACTACGTGCAGTGTAAAATGACCGCTCGAATTAAATGAAAGGCAACAGCATATACAGCCCCCAGCCAAAAAATTAGAATAATATTAAAAAGGAATTGTGAAAAAAGGTTTCTTGTGTATCGCTTATACAAAACATAATACAGGTAAAAATTAATATTGTAAGAATTTACATTGTTTGTAAAATCTTTTAGCATAAAAATTAAAGTAAATAATGCAAAAATCAAAATAATTATTCACGCATGGAAAAAAATCAAAATATTAGAATAGCTATTTACATGGTTCAAAATATTAGAATAATGCATTGTAAATAATACGTGTTTTAAAATAAATGAAAAATAGTTATTCTTTAATATTTTGTAGTTTCACCTTTACATTTTATAACAGTTTGAACTCGCTTTGGCAAGCTCAGATACAAGTGGTTCACAATGTTTTCTGCCGAGACATGACAATGTCAACTTTATACTGGAAAGAAGCTCAAGGTTTTTTTGTATCTTGCAGTATTTTCTTCATTGTTCCCCACAAATTCTCTATTGGATTTAAATCTGGCGAATTAGCTGGCCAAGGAAATACGTTAATTTGGTGATGACTAAGCCCAGTTCTTGGTGACACTGCCCTGTATGAAGGTGCTAAATCATTTTAGAAAATAAAACCATCACCTTACAGATCTTCCAAAGATGGTATCATGAAATGCTCAAGGATTTCTTGATATATCTCAGAAATAATCATGTCGTTAACGATACATAGCCTTCCAGGACCGTCTACAGTCATGTAAGCCCATACCATTACTCTGGCTGCAAATTTCACTGATAATTTCATGCAGTCCTTCTTATATGCTTACTTCAATCGCCATACACGAACACCTTGATCACCATATGTTACGTAAAACACACTTTCATCGCTAAACAATATCTTTTTCCAATCATCCAGACCCCATAAAAGCTTTTTTCGCACCACTTCACTCTTTTCCTTTTCTGTTTAATAGTCATGAGGGGCTTTATTTTTGGTATACGATATTGAAATCCAAATTTATGGAGACGTCTTAGTGTTGTAGATTACTCACATCAACACCGTGTTCTTTCCACTTTCGATGCAAATATCTTACACATCTAAAAAGGTTTTTTAGCAATACTCTTTAGCATTCTATCATCTCTCCGAGTAGTGTTTGGCTTTCAGCCGCTATTCAGATGTTTGTTTTCAAAATGTCCGTCGTTAAAATTACTGCTTTATTGCTCTACTAACACTTGGTGGAGAACATTTTAAGTAACTGGCGACATATTGTTGATTACGACCTTCTTTATACAAATCAATAATACGTTGTTTTGTAAACGCCGAGCCGTCATGTCGGAAGAACGACCCATGTTTCACACAAAATGAAAACAATGTTGACCAAAGCGTTTTTATATCTTAAGAAGAAGTCCCGCTGAAGCTAATTTTATATTTAATTTATGCAACCTTCTGAACCAATCAGGAAAATTCATTAGTATTCTAATTTTTTGAACCATCTTTTTTAGTATTCTAATATTTTGAATAATGAAAATACTTTCACAAAAATACATTATTTACTCAAAATTTAACCTTTTGCAGTTTTAATTTGCTTTAATAACATACAAATTTACTAAGACATCAACCGCTCTTCTTTTTCAATTGTACTACACTGAAATAAAGCTAAATGCAATTTCAAATACAAATAAAATGAATTATTCTATTTTTTTTACTTTGAGCTGTACTTCAGATCGTGTGTAGAAATCGTGTAGATCGTGTGTATTAATGTTTATAACGCTGTCAACAAGTCAAGAGATGTCCGATTCAGATCCTGGTTCTGATTTGGATGTCCATAGTATATCGGATGACCCTTTAAACTTTCAACAGAGCGGTCAGTTTCATTAATCAACTCAAGTTTGCCAAGAAAAATTGTAGCTATTTTAAGATTCATACTTTTGCTAGGTTATTTTTCAGAACTTCACCCTTAATAAAGGTACTGGTAGGGACACCTATGCTCTACAGACTTGGCCTCCTCGTCTGAGCAGTCCCTTTTTGGCTGTGGAACTTCACCAATTCATCATTCGATATTTTAACAACTATTTTTCAAACTATTTAGTTTAGATCCTGATCACTAAATCAATCTTTAATCATCTTATGGAGGTAAATGTGTGGCACCATGTTTTGGCGAAAAGGTGAATCAATTGTTTTACAGTGTGTGGACTTTGTATAAACATTATAAAGCACAAATATAAACTTCAACGTTTATGTTACGACGTTACATTTATGTAGCATTAAAGTGAAATGAACGTAACATTTATTTCACCCCTCTGTTAAAAAAAAAAAAATAGATTACTTTTCATACAAAACACTTTGCTTGATCATATTTAGAAATCAAAGCGAAACAGTCGAAGCTAATTATTTTTATAGCGGTTATTTTGTTAACCATTTACATACGTGTAGCTTTTCTTTTATTAAAATAAAATTATATTAATGAATTGGCACTACAAAAACATTCCCATTTAACTATATGTACACTAAACATTTATTTACATTATTATTATAATAAGAATTGAAAGATTTCCCTAAGAGTAATTTTTACTAATTATTCTAATTATTCATGTAAATATATTACAAAAAGAGCTATAACTACCGTTTTATTAAATCAATTTTAATAAAAAACGTATAAATTTTCAGACATTAAGGTAGATAATTACTGAGATAATTCTATTTCTTCATTAATAATTAGGGACATAAACAGTTAAGAGAATATATATATATATATATATATATATATATATATATGTGTGTGTGTGTGTGTGTGTATAATTGTAATAACTCTGAAATTCAAAATACATTAAACAAGTTCTTGCATCAAATCTAACCAAACCTCCTATTTAAAGATAGATAATTATAAAGTGTATACAGAATACAATTAAGTTAATACATAATTAACAAGTTGAAAAAATACATATATATAACAAATAAAAACTATTTATAATATATTAACCTATTTTTAGCAAAAATTATAGCCAAAAAATAAGAAACGTATAGCCAAAACATGTCAGAGCAATAGCATATCTTTGCACTTGATGCTACTACGAATGATGATGAGATTAGAAGTAACATCATAATTTATTCCACATTTAAGTTTCTCATGGCACAAAATTTGGAAATACAAACTGACATCAATTTTGAATGATATGTGAAATATAAATTATAGCAAAATGAACCAATGAATGTTAGCTATAAACATCTATTTTTTAGGTAATTGGAACAACAATATATGCGTTTCATTACTTTATGTTTCGTAAGATACTTTGAAAAAAGTCCTAACATAATGCGCATGTATATTTTCTATTAAAATATTTTTGGGATATCAATTATTATTCATAATTAGATTGTTAAAAATTCATAAACAGAAATATGTGGTTGTTTCTTCGTCATTAGAATTCCCAAAGTCAAGAAAAAAAAAACAATATAAATTTCCTTTCACTTCTGGTCATAAGTTGTCAACTTTCAAATTTTGCAAAATCGGCAATTTCAAGGGCTGAGCTATTAAATGAAATCGTAAAGTTGCAAGTAAACAATATATTTACGGATTTTCTAATGTTTATTGTGACTTTCGTTTACAAAATTTTATAGCATCATTATTTTAATGCTTTTCGCCTGAATATCACAGGATTTTCACAATGCATTTCTCAATATTTGTATAGTCATCGAACCCGCTTTAATTCATACGTTATATATTTTTGGAGACAGAGCAATGCAAATTTGCATTTTGAGTAGATGACATAAAAATTCGAATGAAATTTTAAAATGTATAAATAAACAATTGTTGATATACTTAAAATTCGTTTAAAAATAAATATGTATACGACTCTTAAAAAAAATTCACCATCACAGAAATTCATAAGAAAGAAACTATGTTGCAAACAGCTTTATATTGCAACTTTAAGAATAAGAGTTATAACCATTATATGAACTGTATTTTATTTTTATTTTATTTTTTATGTACCCAATGCATTAATTATTGTGTTAAATAAAACAATAAAATTTTCCAAATTTACTGTTGAAGCAATAAGTTTGTCAGAATTCATTATTTTCGAAAATTTAGACATTGCACAAAAATTATCGCCAACTAGATCGCCAAAAAAGGTTGTCAATTGCCAATATTGTTTTTCGTTGCCAGTCATGTTCCAAACAGTAACTTAAATACATAACATTGTTAAAATATGATAAATAATACAACATAAATTAATAAATATAATATAACAAATGAACAATAATAAACAAATAATAAAAAACTATAAACTATAAATTATAATAAAAAAATAAATAAACTATATAATTGTCAAAAAATAAGGGTTACTGTAATTAGTATAATTAGCGTCATGCTTGGCGTAGTTGTATCTGATCTGGCCCGGATAACACGTAAGTACCATATATTTTACATTTCTTTCTAGTTTTACTGTAGAATTGGAGGATTGATTATGAAATGCTTTTTACAGAGCTCACTTCGGAAGAAATTTTATATTAAAGTACTAGCTAACACGCCCGGCGTTGCACGGGCCAAAAATATTAATAATCTGTTCTATACGAAACTTAAACCAAACCCCGTCGTAATCGGGCCCATAGAACCAGATATACTCCTATAGTTCCACCTTCCACCGTCAGGGGGAGCAGTCTGTTCTGAAGGAGGCCTTTTCAGAACACTCGACCCAACCAAATTTCCTAGTAGAATTAAAATTTAACCACGGGTAAACATTGCCAAAATAGCGGAAATCGCGAAAGTGGGTTACGTAATCGATCAGTTTCTACAGGGTTAATGTAGATATTTTTTAAAACCCAATCGTGCGTTTTGAAGAAAATGAACGCGTCTATGATCTGGAGTCTACTGTTTGTCTGTACTCACATTTCCTGAGTCGATGCTGATTTTTAAACCTGGACGAAAAACGAAAATCGCGTGAGTGAGTTTTGGAAAAGATTTCTTTTCGGGGGGGGTTAAAATTAAAATTTTTCAAAACAGATACCAGATTTTAAAAAACAAAGGGATATAGATTAGGCGCGGTATTTTTAGTTTTTCGTATCTTGTTTATAAATGCCGATTCGGATTTTTAAAGATAGGAGAAATAGTTAAAAAGCGAAATTGACTTACGGTAAAAAACGTTTTCGAAAGGGTTAACGTGCATTTTTTTAAAATTAAACGTTTCTGCTTGAACCCGATAGAATGTAGATGTCTTTAGGTGTGTTTGTTTTTTGTTTGGTTATTTTAGAGAGCCGATGCCAGATTTTACGTATCGCAGAAAATCGGAATTCGCAAAAGTGAGTTTTTTTCGAAGGGTTAATATTCGTATTTTTCTAAAACAAATACAGATATCGAAAAAGGAATAAATGTAGATATTGTCTGGTATTTTTTATTTTTTGTACCTTTCTCTGAACCGCCAATGCGAATTCTTAAAATTTGCCAAAATCGCAAAAACTGCAAAACGGTATACAGAAAATATACTTTTTCGAAGGGTTAATTTTCATATTTTTAAAAACCAATAGTGGTTTTGAAAAGGGCAAACTTAGATCTTTAATTTGGTAATCGTCGTTTTTCTGTATCTTTTGTATTCCGGTGGATGCAAGGTTCGGAAAACAAGAGAAAAGAAAAAACATGAATTCGATGCTTTTGGATTATTTTTTTGAAAGGGTTAAATGTAAAATATTTTCAAACCAACCAGATCGTTCGAGACGTAAAAGTATGTTCTTTCAGAATATGTAGACGGTTTTTCCGTATTTCGAGCCGTTCGCCCATGGCGAATTTAGAAATACTTAAAAAGAAATGGAATGATCCATGCTTTTTTCATCTTTTAACGGAGGAACGAATAAATGCCTTCTGGGCATGCGCGAACTCTTTTCGAAAAAGTGATTTTTTATTTGAGATCTTTGATCAGTTTTTAGTTAATAACTACTCCAATTTTCAAAATATTAAAATTCTGAGGTTCAGTTGCACCAGTAGAGGGTTTGGACTACCTAAATCTAAATTTGCAGGCTTCTAGGTTGGCTAGATTTTGCTAGCCATCGCCAACAGACACACACACAGAGCGAAACTTTCTTTTATTAGTATAGATTATTCTCTCCACATATGACATTTTTAAAATATTAGTTATAACGTTTGCTCCAAAATGAACAAAATGGCGAATAATGGAATCAAAATAATAACAAGACTTAGAGAAAATCTATAGAATCATTATAACTCAATATTGACTTTGATATTCCTATATACTTTTATGTGAGGAACACAAAATGGATTTCTAATAATAATAAAAAGTATTTAATAATTATGCGTTTATCAAAATATTTTAGATGCAACACCATTAATTGAACTTACAAATGTAGACGAGAAGTAGTGCTTACATCTTCCCAACAGCGTGTGTGCTATTTCAAGTCGCAAATGTGTTAACATTGTTATACTAATAAGATTAAATTTTAATAAGAAAGTCAGACTTACTCTGAAACATTTCCAGTCATCTTAAAAGAAAATGTGAAATCACAAATTACTGCAGTTCGTCTTGCCGTAATGAGTACGTTGTCTATCTTTAAATCAGCATGACATATATTTAAGTCATGCAAATACTCCAGTCCACGAAGAACATCGGTCATCCAATTTTTTGTTAAATTAAATGATTTTTTATCTTTAAGGAATCTCCGTTCTTCCAATGCTTGCATCATTGTCATTTTGTGAAGCGGTGTTAAGAAGATGGTGATAATCGGTTCCTGAATAGTTTTCAACAGAGGCAGAACGTTGTCATGCTGGAACGTTCTCCACAACTCCAATTCTACATATGAGCAGGCATTAGAGGAGACGATTTTCGCTGCAAATTTCTGTTTCTTCTTATCTAAAGAACGAACTTCTATGACGTCACCAAAAGTGCCCATTCCAAGTATCTTCTTATATTTATATTTTTCTCTTTTCAAAATTGTAACTGCATATTTAAATGTTTCATCATTTTCTTTAGAACAATGAGAATTTCTATACTTAAAATTTGATGTCAAATTTCCCATTTTAAAATTTAAAAATAAATAAACTGGAATATGCTTTTATATTTAAGTGCAGTATTCTAAAGTGATTTTTTTTCGAAAGAGATTTTTGTTCTAAAATAAGTATTGGCAAATATTCGTATATTATTTTTCGATTTTTAAAACAAATTGAACCGGAAGTAGACTGATTATATACAAGTAATTAAAGGTACAAAAATAAAACTAAGCAATAGCAAAATATATAAAAAAACAGGTTTTAAATCGCCTTTGATAACTCACAGTGAAAATTCACAAATCGCAGAGAAATCAAAATCATAAGTGATGTCGTTGAGAAACAAAACTCACATTTCCAGTGTTCATTCATTGTTGTAAAATGCTACGTAACAATTGATGATTATATGTTTATATCTTTTTCAATGTCATAAAGTACTCATTATTGTATTTAATCGTAAAATTATTACATTGTTTCATTGTTAATCACAACACGCTGTTTTCTTAAACGTAAGTAAGAATAAAAAATATTAAAAAATATTTTGTATTTTTGTGATGTCAGAGACAGTATTAGTAGAATTTTGATTTTTAAAATGGAAAATTCAAATAGATTCATTGTTGTTCACCATTCATTGTTTAAATCTATTGTTGCTTAAGTTATTGGTAAATGAACATAACAATTCAGCAAAAACATAGTTGAAATACTCTATTAGTTTAACACCATCATACTGATTGGTTATGATTTTTTTCCTACTGCACGCCCAGGCCAGGTGTCGAACCCAGGACTGAAACAGGCTTTAAATTGCCAGTTCTTTTCAAGTGTCGACTAAAATCATGTGTGAATTGTGTTGGCCGGTTGTCTTACAGCCAGATCAGTTAGTACAGCATTGGCAATTTAAGCCATATGTCCTCGGTTGCATTCCTGGCTTGAACACTTTTTCACTAAGTGGGAAAAGAAATCGAGCTCGAATAGTTGAAACACCCGGTATATAATAAAAACTGTTATTTTATACTTGAAATAACACAAAATATACATGAATATATGGCAAATAAATCAATACATAAATTGCATGATTAGTACATAAATTACATTATGCTCTACTCTCTAAGTTGTACATTGTAATAAAACACAAATCTTTCTTCATCTACGGAAATGTAATAAAACAACCAATGAAAATGTACAATAATCTCTTCCGATGCCGAAAAGCGTTTTTTATATTGTGCAACCGCGAAAACAATATATTTATGAGATTTTAAGAAGCATTTTGTCAAAACAAACTTTCTTTCCACCTATTTTCAGAAACGTTTCCGAATAGTTTATAAAGTTTATTAATCAGTTTTCTTAAAACGGGGATGAAATATTTAAGATGTTGTCCTCAATTAAAAATTTTCAGCTACGTAACTGAATTTATAAATGCAAGAGTAACAAAATAATATTAATTTTAATATTAATATTAAGGCAGTTAATTTATCATATTTGTCTTTAAAACATGTTTGTTGAACATGAAAATGTTTTTTGAGAGTTGATAGTATCCGAAAAACCCATATTCTAGCTAGATAATTACACTGACTGAAAAACAATGTATATAAAAATAAAGTATAAAAACTACTCACAAGGGACCCTACCCAGAAGGTATACTCCGATATCGATTAAACTTTTATCATAGACAGTACTCATGATATGAGGAAGAATCATATTTTAGTATTTTTAAGTATTATTTAGTATAAGTACTATTTTTAAATATTATATTTAAGTATTATTTTAAGTATTATTTTTAAAATATTATTTATTTAATAAATATGCGTGGTTTAAATGGAGATATCTTGAAGAAAAACTCGCGATTGTCCGGAATCCAGTTAATTTTTGTTTTACAGGTGAAGTTTATTTTTATAAAAAGAATAAGATAACTTACAATAGTTTAAATAAATTATAAAAGTAACTTATCTTATAAAATAAGAGAAAAGTAAATATTGGATAAAAGTATATTTGAAAGCAATAGTTATATTCTATTTTGAAATTTATTACATAAATATTAGATAATAAATTATTTCCCACCAAAAAAAAATCTTTTCTGGTACACTCGTTCCACCAATATAAAGTTATGAAAATTTCGTAATAGAATATTTAGAAAATCGTGCATGAAAGGTATAAACATTCACTGTATAGGACGAAAACAGTTGAATGGTGGAAAATCAACAGCGTAATTTATAAATCTACTTTTTTATCTAGAAATAATTGGATGAAACAAAATAATTTAATGAGTTTATTTTTATAAAAAGAATAAGATAATTTACTATAGTTAAAATAAATTATAAAAGCAACTTATCTTATAAAATAAGAGAAAAGTAAATATTGGATAAAAATATTTTTGAAAGCACTAGTTATATTCTATTTTGAAATCTATTACATAAACATTAGGTAATAAATTATTTCCCAAAAATAAAAATTGTTTCTGGTACACTCGTTCCACCCGTATAAAGTTGCGAAAATTTCGTAATAGAATCTTTAGAAAATCGTGCATGAAAGCTATAAACATTCAGTGTAGGGCGAAAGCAGTTGAATGGCGGTAAATCGACAGCGTAATTTATAAATCTACTTTTTTCTCATTTCAATGTTTGCTATATTTAGTTTCCTTCACTCGATATTCTTGGAAATGAAAAACTGTGTATTTAGACACTGATATTTTTGTAATAAATGTTTGGAACTACGGAACTATTTTTGACTTTAAAAAAAATAATCAACCTCCTCCTTAAAAAATATGCAATTTTAGAGAATGTTTCATTTTCTAAAATAATCTCTGTTGATAATTGCTCCAATTATCCGGAGATTCGGAACACAACAGACCGGATAATTTGAGTTTCACCGTATAACTTTCCACTAATGCTTTGAATCAATCTTTAAAAATCCATACATGAAAGGCTAAAGATATTCAGAGTGGGGAGAAAGCAGTGAGATGCCTAAAAATCGACAGAGTAATTTAATAAATATCTTTTCAACTCATTTTATTGATATTTCTTCTTTTTTTTTTACTTTATATTTGTTAAACAAAAAATAATGTATTTTGATGCAGATATTTTGGAATGAATATCTGGAAATATTTTTGCTTAGCAAAAGACAAGATTACCAGCGTTGAAGAGAAGAGAATACCAACATGTCGGTGCACAATGGAAATATAAAGAAAACACAGTGCAATATACAGGGTAGGGTCTGTTCTGAAATTAGTAGGACTCATTTTTTCAAAAAAAAATTATTCATGAGAATAGTACAAGCGATTATTATTTTTCAAAGTAGCACCCTTCCGCATCTACACACTGCTGCCAACGAGTTTTCCAGTTTTTGTACGCCTCCAGGAACGGCTGGATCGGAATTCTGTTTAGCTCTCTCGTCACGGCCTGTTGAACCGCCTCTACCCACCCGTAATGCTGCCCCTTGAGCGTCGATTTTATTCTCAGGAATAGAAAAAAGTCTGGCGGTGTCATGTCGGGGCTGTAGGGGGGATGAGGCAACGTTGCCACATTGTGCTGGGCAGATACTCCACTACGCGGAACGCTGTGTGGCTCGGCGTGTTGTCACGATCTGAAAAAATTGGGTTTGGGGTATGCTCAATTCATCAGCAATCATTCTGATACTCATCCTAAGACCACTGTTCAGTAAATTTTTAACTTGCGACACATTTTCTTTGTTCTTGCTGGTCGAGGGGCGTCCAGAGCGGTCGTCGCTTTCCACTCTTTCCCTACCTTCTCGGAACAGCTTGTGCCACTCAAAAACACCCGATCTTTCCATGGCAGCACCACCGTAGGTCTCCTTAATCATGTCGTGAGTCTCTTTGTCTGTTTTACCAAGCTTTACACAAAATTTGATCGCGTATCGCTGCTCCAGAAAACGCTCCATGATTCTCCGTGACGAGGGGTTTCGACAGGGGTACACAGTACAAGCGACCTGCTTCTTCAACGGCCGAGAGCCGACTGCCGATTTTTCCCAACATTCCCAATATCCCCCTCCACCGATCGTACGCGCGCAGACCGCCTTTCGTCTGCCTGTTCGCACAGGAAAAAAACCAATCCTACTAATTTTAGAACAGACCCTGTATTCTTGTTATTTGGAACACAGATTAATTCGGGCAGACAAAATGTGGAGAAGAAAATAGAAAAATATCATTAAATTTACTTCTGATAATTGAGGCAAACGCTTTATTTGGACAGATAGTGCAGATCCAATGAGCTCCAATTAACCGGTATTCACCACTTTTAAAAGACTTTGAAGAATTAAAATAATGACATATGAATAAACCAGTAACACTGTTATCTGTGAGAAGTTAACAGAGACCTGCTCTACACAGACTTGCATCAGGAAATTGTTGACAATATCTGAATGACGGATCTGGATGTGTGTCTGCATCTGAAGTGAGAAATTGCAGGGTTCACTGGCAACGTAACATGAAGAGTATCCTGAATGGGGAAAAAATATTGTGAATTATCCATTCAAGAATTCTATTTCATAATTCTATTTAATTCTATTTATACAAATCAAAAAATACATTTAAAATAAAATACATTATACAAAAAATAAATAAATAAGTTATTCATAATACTACATTTTAACTATGTGCATATAACTAACAATAATATAGTTAATGTATAGCAAAATGAAAAAAAAATACAAATACAATATTCAATACATGCAGTATGCAAAATACCAAATCAAAAATTTCATTGTTTTTTGTTGTTGTTGTTGTTGTTGTTGTTACTGTTACTTACATTCTCTTTTCTCCAATAAAAAATACCCGCATTCTAAATTTTTAAATATTGTCTTACGAGTACAACGAAAAACTAGTCGGTGGGAGCCACCGTAATACTTACCCATTATGGATATGCATAATATAAAATATGAAAATAAAACATGTGTAAACTATTTATAAAATGCATTGCAATTCGAATAAAATCGTGGCACGTCATAAACTTTAAATGCTCCATTACTGAATTGCGTAAAAGAAGCATCCTTATTACTCCAAAAATGATAATCATATTAACTAACAGTTTACTGCATCGGATTAAGCGTCTCATTTCCAATTAAAAGATATCTTTGAATTGAAATTTGAGTGAAATGCATACTGTTAAAAATTTGCAGCAAACTGTCCAGTCATTCGACCGCTTTTATAGAAAACGGTTGCATAATCGTAATTTAACTCTATTCTGACTAGTGTTCCCGCTAGGCTTTTTTTGAAGGGCGCAGTGCCCTGCCCTTTTAAAAATCGGCAAAATGCGCCCTCGAAAAACGGCAAATTTCGGCAAAAGATCGCGAAAAAACGACAAATTTTGTCAACAGATCGCGGGAAAAAGTGGCTTTCGTCAGAGAATCACGTAAAAACGCAAATTTCGTCAAAAACATTGCGAAAAGTGGCAAATTTCGTCAAAAGATCGCGAAAAAAAAGGTAAATTTTGTCAACAAATGGCGGGAAAAAATGTGACTTTCGTTAGAGAATCGCGAAAAAACGGCAAATTTCGACAAAAACATTGCGAAAAACGACAAATTTCGCCAAAAGATCGCGAGAAAACGTCAAAAGCATTGCGGAAAAACGGCAAATTTCGTCAAAATATCTCGAAAAAACGGCAAATTTCGTCAAAAACATTGCGAAAAACGGCAAATTTCGTCAAAAACATTGCGAAAAAATGGCACATTTCGTCAAAAACATTGCGAAAAAACGGCAAATTTCGTCAAAAGATCGCGAAAAAATGACAAATTTTGTCAAAAGATCGCGAAAAAACGGTAAATTTTGTCAACAAATCTCGAAAAACCTGCAAATTTCATCAAAGGGACGCAACCCCCCCTCTCCCCCCTTAACACCCTGGGGAAAACAAAACTCATCTTTGGCTCTCCCATCTTACCAAGCTTAAAAGCCTTATCTTTTTTTTTTTTTACTTTTCCTGCTCTGTCACTTTATTATAGCAAATAATCGATCAAGTAATTTTCCACACCCTCACCCAAAATTGTTGCCCACCCCTTCTTTCCAAGCACACGAAATTTAAAGTTAAAACTCTTTTATTTAAATTTTTTTGTCCTATTTTTAAATTTTTAATAAGGTAACTAAATCAGTCATCTTAAGTTCAAAATTTCTGCTTCCCCCTTAAAATTCATAGTTTAGAGGCGGCTAATAATTTTATATCCACATATGTTAACCTAATTACTTACTAGAACCTTAAAATATCAATTTAATAAAAATGTATTTCTATAATTTATGTTACTAAATGTGTGTACAAACATTGATGAGTATATGATGAACAATAATGAGTTTCTTATATTGGTTCCGAATAAGTATACTTTTTTTATGAAACAATGCCCTTTTTCGCTGAAACTAGTGCCCTTTTTATGCTTCAATAGTGCCCTTTTTGTGACTAGCACCCTGCCCTTTTTTTTTCTAGAGTGAACACTAATTCTGACCATATTATCCCCCATATTATGGCCGGAATAGAGTTAAAATACGGTTATGTAACCGTTTTTTTTACAAAAAAAAGGTCAAATGACTGGACAGTTTGCTGCAAAAATTTTAACAGTGCATTGTCATGAAAAATCGAAGAGTGTGGCAAATAGGATTACAAATATATCGGAAACAAATTATTCGATCGACTTCATTTTTTATGCAAAATTTATGTTTTTTTATTGTCTTTTATATTCACTCCTTAAAATAAACAATTTCGAAAATGTTTATATACCTTTTATCAGAATGAATATTTCGAGAGTCCGAAAAAATAGTTCCGGATAATCAAGGTTTCTGAAATGCAATGGGTTTCTTCTCATTATTACATACTAAGTACATACCAAATTTCAAGTCTCTATCTTAATTTGTTCGGAAAATAGAGCGTTTACAGGTGTTTATTGTTGAAAACTGAGAATTTATAAGTCCCGTGAGAGGGCGTCGCGAACTCCCCTCGATTGAAAGTGAAATCGAACTGAACTGAAGTTATGTTGATGTTGTGTTGGTTGAAGGCGACCTGAGCGTTCGCTCTTCCTTTTGTTAGTAAAAATAAAATAATGATACAGTCCACAAATATTTAAGTTAATGTGTTATAAGTATTAGTTTACATTTTTATGGTCGTACGAGCCTCGAGAATGAGAATGACCTATGGATGGAATAAGTTTAGTTTAATTTCGTTAAGTTGTGAGTCGCTAAGTTTCGATTTGAACTTTTTGATTGTGTGATAAAAAACTATTAAATTTACTGCATTGTGATAACAAATGAAGAAATGAAGTACCTTGTGGATTATTTTTGAACATCATTATTACGGAATCATTTTAATTCGGTGAGTACAAAACATTTTAATTCATTGTTCATTGCATCATTTTTCAATATGGCCGACATTAAAGCTGCGAAAACTAATAAAAAAAGCTTAAAGTCAAATGTTACAAAATTTAAGGACAAGGTTAATTCGACTTTAGAAAACGCAGATATAGTTCTTTTAGAGCTTTATAATGCAAAAATACTGTCCTTCGAAAAGGAATTGAATTCAGTATTTGATGCAATATTTGCGCATTGCGATGACAAGGATATAGATGAATTTATATGTGAAAAAGAGGACATTATTGAAACCATAGATGACATTAATTTAGCGATAAAGCGAAAATTATTGGATGTAAATTCTGGAAAAAATAATAGCAATTCAATGTGCAATGAATCCTTTTCTAAAAGTAACTCTTTTTCAGAAATTAAGTTACCAAAAATTACACTTCCTACATTTTTTGGTAAATTGGATGAATGGATTGAGTTTAAAGATCTATTTTCTGCAGCTGTACATAATAATAATAATCTTACAAGTGCACATAAGCTACAGTATTTAAAAAGTTCATGCAAGGGAGATGCACTTAACGTTATTCAATCCATTCCCATTTCGGATCAAAATTATGACATTGCTTGGAATTTATTAGTAGAGCCCTATTCAAATAAGAGAGATTTAATTAATGCAGTAATTAAAAAGTTACTTTCCTTACAGCCAACAAATGATACCACTCAATCCATTTTAAAATTCGTTGATATCATTAATGAATGCATCCGATCCTTAAAAGTATTAGAACAGGATGTAAATAACTTTGATGAAATATTGATCGTGTATTTATTAGTGGAAAAATTAGACAGAAATACTCGATGTTGGTGGGAAAGGTCAGTTAAAAGGGACGAATTAGGATCGATAGAACAGTTAACTTCATTTTTGAAAGATCATGCTCGAACATTACAAGCTTCAAAAACGAGTAACGCTGCAAATCAAAAAAATATATATCAACAGAAAGAAAAGGCAACATCATTTTACTCTAATGTGAAAAATGTTAAGTGTATTTGCTGCAAAAATGAAAATCATCCAATATATAAATGTAATGCATTTCTAAGAATGACTGTTTACGATCGTTTAGAATTTTCAAAACGATATAAATTATGTTTTAATTGTTTATCTACTAATTCAACTCACTCAGCGAGAAACTGCTCTTCGAAATATTCTTGCGCCCATTGCGGCATGCGTCATAGTTCTTTGCTACATATTCAAAAAGAAAAAATAAACACTTCACCACAAATTGAGCTGAGTCAGAAAGTAGGGGAATCGAAAAGGACTTCTTTTTCATTGCTTTCCCCCGACGAAGATAACCATAGCTTAAATCCAGAAGCAAAATGTTTTGAAAATAAAAATAATGATTTCGTTGGCACGTCTGTAAATAATTCATGTCAAAAAAAGAAAACAACTATTTTATCTACAGCTTTGATTTATATTAAAAGTGTGTCTGGGGAAATTATGATAGCACGTGCTCTGATTGACATGGGGTCAAATTTTTCATATATTTCAGAAAACTTTACAAAATTATTAGGAATTAAAAGGGAGAAATTTAATGTTTCTGTTTCATGTTTAAATAATGCTCAAATTAACATAAAATGGAAAATTACTGCAACTATTTCAAATAATGCTGATTATGAGAGAACATTAGATTTTTTTATTGTTCCAAAAATAACCAATTTTATTCCAGGACATTACTTTAGATTTCCATTTTCTGAGCTGCCTCAAGATGTAAGATTGGCAGATCCAAAATTTAATGAACCAAATAAAATTGACATTTTATTGGGTACTGAGTGTTTTTACGATTTATTACGAAATGGTCAAATCCGTTTAAAAAATTCTAACGTCATTTTACAGCATACCGTATTTGGGTATATGGTGGGAGGTTCTTTCATCGATTCGAACCATGCTAATCATAATGCATATTGTGGTCTAACTTGCAATGTAGAAGAACAATTGAGTAAATTTTTCGATTTAGAATCAATTGGGATTAGAGATGACCCTTATTGTAATGATGAAGATAAGGCATTAGAAATTTTTACCGAAACAGTTTCCTGTAAAGATAATCGATACGAAGTAGCTCTGCCATGGAAAAAAGACTGGATTAATTTGAGTGATAACTATAAGATTTCTGAGAAACGATTCAAATATTTAATTAATAAAATGCGTAATGATGATAATTTGTTTTCTCAGTACAAAGAAATTTTGAAAGAATATCTTAATTTTGATATTATTGAAAGGGTGTCAGATCCAACTAAGCCAAAGGACAGACCCATATTCTATTTGCCACATCGAGCGGTTTTTAGAAAAGATAGTGTTACAACGAAAACGCGTATTGTATTCGATGCCAGTTCTCACGATGTAGGACAACTCTCTCTAAACGATTGTTTGTGGCCTGGTATCAATTTAAACCCTGGTATTTTCCAATTTCTCGTTAATTTTAGATTAAATAAAATAGGAATTTTGGCAGATGTGGAGAAAGCATTTCTCCAAATTTCATTATCAGAAAAAGACAGAGACGCTGTCAGATTTCTCTTTGTGGAAGTTATCGAAAATCCGAAAGATAAAGTGTTTGATAATTTGAATATCCAAATATATCGTTTTAAGCGTTTACTTTTTGGATTAAATTCTAGTCCATTTCTCCTAGCTGCCACAATAAAGGAACATATAAAAAGATTTAAAGATCAATATCCTGAAACCTTTCGAATTCTTGATACGTGCCTTTATGTCGACGATTTAGTGAGTGGTACTGATAGTATTGAAGAAGCTCTGAAGATCTCACATGAGGCTAAGATGATTATGAGTCAAGCCAGTTTAAATTTGAGAAAGTGGTTAACAAATGACCAGTCGTTACTAGAACGGTGGATAGAAGAAGGTTTCGAAATTTATCCATTTGATCAAAATCATAAGGTTATGAATTCATTGAAGGTATTGGGCATATCGTGGGACATTAAACAAGATTCTATTAGCATAGACATTTCAAGCTTAATAGAATTTTTGAAGACTAGGAAAAATACAAAACGGTTTGTTTTACAGACTTCCGGCAGAATTTACGATCCAACTGGTATCCTCACTCCATTCACTATAAGACTTAAATGTCTCTTCCAAGAATTATGGATTCGTAAACTGTCCTGGGATGCTGAGCTCCCCATTGACATTTGTGAAAAGTGGACTCAGTGGTGTTCGGAACTTCCTCTATTAACGCAAATTAAAGTGCCTAGATTTGTATTCCTATCATCTGATACAAACAATGTTGAAATTCATTGCTTTTCCGATGCAAGTCAGAAGGCTTATGGTGCTGTTGTTTATTTAAGAGTGCAAGATTTCGACCAAGTGTCAGTTAATTTAATGGCATCTAAGACCAGAGTTGCCCCACTAAAGAAAATAACTCTCCCGCGACTAGAGTTGCTTGGTGCTTTACTTGCATCTCGCTTAGGATCACAAATTAAAAAGGTAATTGATGTAAAAAATACTTCTAAGATCTACTACTGGACAGATTCAAAAATTACTCTATGCTGGATAAAGGGATCTAGCAAGAAATGGAAATCCTTTATTGCCAATCGTGTTGATGAAATCCAAAGTTTGACGGAACCAGAGACGTGGTTTCATTGTGCTGGTAAAGACAATCCTGCAGATCTTCTTTCGCGAGGAATAAGTGCTGACTCTCTTGTGAACAATTCCAAGTGGTTTACAGGACCTGAATTTTTGATGGATCCAGAACTTTCAAATTATTTGCAGTCTGTTTCTTCTGAAAGTGACTTACTAAGTGAAAGTGAAAATGAGAACTATTTAAGAGAAATTAAATCTTCCGAAAAGGCAAATACCTGTACAGTGACTTCATTTTTTATCAACGAAAGTTTTAGTTTTTTTGACAAACTTTTTGAACTGACTAATGACTATTTCAAACTGTTGCATGTTTTTTCTTTTATTCGCAGATTTATTTTTAACTGCAGATCTCCTCTTAAAAGAAGGGGTCATTTGACCTTAGAAGAAGTCAAGGAAGCTGAAAATGTTTTAATTAGAGCCTCACAAAAAATTTTAGGTGGTAAGAAGGCTCTGACAGGTAATATTAACTTTTTAAATCCATTTATAGATGACCAGGGTATAATGCGAGTTGGCGGAAGACTTAACAAAGCTTCCGTATCTTATGAGCAGAAACATCCTGCTATATTGCCTAAAAATTCAAAATTAAGTGAAATTTATTTTATTACTATGCACAAGCGTCTGTTTCATGTTGGTCCTCAAGGACTCTTGAATTCTGTGAGGTTAAAATTTTGGCCTACAGGGGGTAGAAATTTGGCAAGGAAAACGGTACATTCTTGTGTTATTTGTTTTAAGGTAAAACCAACTCCATGCTCGCAGTTAATGGGTGAATTGCCTTATGAGAGAATTAATGAGTCACCGGCATTTAATTTGCACCGGTTTGGATCTTTGTGGGCCGTTTTTAGTAACTTATAAAAATCAGCGCAAAGGTTCTTTGAACAAAATATTTATCTGTGTCTGTATATGTTTCGTGACTCGAGCAATCCATCTTGAACTTCTTTCAGATTTAACTTCTGATGCTCTGATTGCTACTCTTAAACGGTTTATGGCTAGGCGTGGAAAATGTTCTAGGATATTTACGGATAATGCTAGGAATTTCGTTGGGGCAAATTCCAAACTGAAGGTGTTTTACAAAATGATAAATTTTCCAAATGAGATTTTGGCGAATTATTTAATTTCTGAAAATATCGACTGGAAATTCATACCTCCTAAGTCTCCTCATTTCGGAGGACTTTGGGAGGCTGGAGTAAAATCTGTGAAGCATCACCTTAAAAGAGCGATGGGTGACTTGCGATTTAATTATGAAGAGTTCGAAACTATTGTTATTCAGGTAGAAGGTATTTTGAACTCTCGACCTCTTACTCCCTTGTCAAATGATTTCGATGATTTTGAGGTCTGGACTCCCAGTCATTTTTTGATCGGGAGACCAATCAATGCTATACCCGAACCGTCGTTAATTGATGTTAATATTAATCGTTTAGGCCGTTGGCAGAAAACTACGAGGGTCGTCCAGAAAATTTGGGAAAAATGGAGATTAGATTATTTAAATACGTTACAGCAGAGATCTAAATGGATTGTGGAAAAGGATAATTTAACTACAGGTTTAATGGTATTAGTGAAGGAAGACTTTTTGCCTGTATGTAAATGGGCCTTAGGCCGCATAAGTAAAATTTATACAGGAGCGGATGGCAAGGTCAGGGTAGTAAAGGTTCGCACTAAATCAGGTGAATTAAAGCGTTCAATTACGAAAATAGCTGTCCTTCCTATTGATGCCTAAGAAAGAATATAGTGATTAATTATTGTTAATTTTACATTTTTTATTATTATTATGCTGTGTATATCTATTTGTTTTGTAATAATTTTTGTTGTAATTGTGCTATGTAAATTTATATGATTGTAAGAATTCTAAGTTATTGAAATTTGTAAATTTCAATCCGGGGGAGAATGTTTATTGTTGAAAACTGAGAATTTATAAGTCCCGTGAGAGGGCGTCGCGAACTCCCCTCGATTGAAAGTGAAATCGAACTGAACTGAAGTTATGTTGATGTTGTGTTGGTTGAAGGCGACCTGAGCGTTCGCTCTTCCTTTTGTTAGTAAAAATAAAATAATGATACAGTCCACAAATATTTAAGTTAATGTGTTATAAGTATTAGTTTACAACAGGCACACACACACACAGACAGACGGCATTTTTTTTCTAAAAATATATTTTTCGGAATCCCCAGTGTCTAAAACGTGTAAATCCGTCAAATTTTGCTTTTCGATTTTTCAAGCGATTACAAGACTTATCCTATACTAAGTATGATGGGTAAGTAATTAACGACAAAATAATTCGATGAAACAAAATAATTTAATGAGTTTCATTTTATAAAACGAAAAAATAATGTATAATAATTAAAATAAATTATAAAAGCAACTAATCTTATAAAATAAGAAAAAAGTAAATATTGAATAGAAATATGTTTGAAAACAATAGTTATATTATCTTTTGAAATATACATAAACATTCGATAAATTATCCCCCAAAAATAAAAATAGTTTCTGGGTCACATGAATTGCGAAAATTTCGTATTCAAATCTTCGTGTATGAAAACTATAAACATTCCCTGTGGGACGAAAGCAGTTTAATGAAGGGAAATCGGCAGCATAATTTAATAAATGTCTTTTTCTCTCATTTTAATGTTTGCTACTTTTCTTACCCTTTACTCCATATTCTTGGAAACGGAAAATGGTACATTTAGACACCTATATTTTTATAATAAATAGGAAGAACTGTTACTGTTTTTTTACTTCTAATCAACCATCTCCTTAAAAAATATGCAGTTTTGGAGAACGTTTCATTTCCTAAGATAATCTCTGTTAGTAATAGCTTCAATTATCCGGAGATCCAAATACAACATACCGGATATTTGGAGTTTCACTGTATAACGTTCCACTAATGCTTTAATTTAATCTTTCGAAATTCATACATGAAAGGCAAAAGATATTCAGCGTAGGCGAAAGCAGTTGAATGCAGAGTAATTTATTAAATCTCTTTTCAACTCATTATACTGATATTTCTTCTCTTTTTACTTGATATTTTTTAAACAAAAAATAATGTATTTTGATCTACATTTTCTTGGAATGAATAAATGGAAATATTGTTGGCTTCTGTCTTGAAATACCCAAGAAAAACATAAGTTATATTTAAGATTGTCAACTGGATAAAATTAAAAAAAAAAAATTCGTTGATGAACTATTTTAATAATTCCAAATAATTAACAAATAGTATATTTCATTTATAACATTATAAGCCATGTAAACATTTACAAAATACAAATGTGGAATACAATTCATGCGATATGCAAACTTTTTTTACTTCTAATCAAACATCGCCCTTAAAAAAGTATACAGTTTCAGACAGTAAGTTTTATATCCTAACATAATCTCTGTTGATAAAAGCTCCAATTATCCAGAGATTCGGAACACAATAGACCGTATAATTGGAGTTACACCGTATACCGCTCCACAAGTGCTTTAATTTAATCTTTAGAAATTCATACATGAAAGACAAAAGATATTCGACAGGGGACGAAAGTAGTTGAATGCAGAAAAAATAAAAAGAATATAAGAAATAAATATATAATAAATATATTATAATAAAAAAAAATATGTATAAACTATATTTAAAATTGTTAAATGGCGAAAAAAAATACTTTCATGAATTCGAAATTATTAATAATGGTATAGTCTATGTATAACAATATAAACGATAGAGTCGTTTACAAAATACAAATGCGTACATTATATGCGATATTGCAAAATAATGTATCAAAAATTTCATGTTTTGCTCACAAAAATGTACATAATTCACATAAATGTACACTCATTTATTTCCGATATTTTTTTTATTGGTTCCTAAGTGCTATCTTTGAATTAAATTCACGAGATTTGCTAAAAATAATTAGATTTAACACAAAACAATTTAATGAGTTTCTTTTTACTAATGTAAAAATTAATCTATAATTGTTAACAAACATTTTTTTTTAAGTTGTAACATATGAAAAAGAAATATATTTGAATAAAAATATTTTCCAACGTAATATTTAAGGGGGTCGGGGCATGCCAAACCACATTTTTGAACTTCTGGGATATTACAATTTGAAAATGTGATCAAATACTCAAATCAAGATATATAACATAAAGTTTTTTCGCCAATGTCTTAGTAACATTTGAGATTTAATGATACTTTACTTTAATGATATTATTACTGTTACGTTTTTTTTTTTAAATTAGCTACCTTCATTGGGGGCATAAACATCTGGGGCAAAAACGAAACCTGGGACATATGCTGCCACCAAGTGACATTAGAAAAAAATTATACGATGGATACTATAATTTACAATATTAAACAACAGATTACAGTGTTAGCTTTATTTCGCCAAAAATGTGGCTTGGCACTTTCTTGCCCCGACTCCCTCATATGTATAATATTTTGTCAGCTATGATATGATTATTACACAATATATCTCCAAATAAATAAAATTCATTTTTGAGATCTCCATTTGTAAAATGTAAAGTTAAGAAATTTTCGTTATCGAATCTCTGAAAATAGTGCATGAAAACTAAAAACATTCAGCGTGCGACAAAAGCACAGTTGAATGCAGAAAAATCGGCAAAGTAATTTAATAAATCTATTTTCTCATTTCTTTGGTTCTTGTATCTCTTCTCTTTTACTAATTGTTTTTTAGAAACAGAAAATGGTGCATTTAGACACTGATATTTTTGGAATAAATAAATAAAAATATTTTTGTCATTTTTTATTACTTTTAATCATATTTTTCGGTTAGAAAATATGTTTTTTCAACAAATCTTTAAAGTGCTATCTTAGTAGTAAAGACTGACGTGAAATAAATGGATAAAACAAACTAACTTAATCACTAATCAGTTCCATATTATAAGATGAGAATAACAATTAACAGAAAATAACTTAACAAGTAACTTAACAGAAAATAACTTAAACAGAAAATAAGTTAAAATTGGTGAAAAATGAAATATTTCTTTAGAAAAATTTTTACAACGATATTTATATTTCACTTTAAAAGCTATTATGCAAATAAAATAAAAACTCTGTGTTGACAGTTGGGATACTTTTTTTAAAATTCAGATTACTTGATTGTTACCGTTTATTTTATATTAAAATATTAATGTTATTTAAAGACAACTTAAGTAAGGTTAATATTACAATTGTATGTAAGTAACACCAGTTGAACAATCTGAATGAAAAAATAGCCCAACTGTATAAACACTATAGAAACTTACTACATTTTTGTGATTCCAATTTCTCCAATACGAAGTTCCAAAACCTTCTAATCAAGAATTTGTAATGAACTTCGCGTATGTTTTTGTATTTCCGTAACTACCAACAGTGCGGTTTCTTTCAAGCCAGATAAGCTTACCCTTTCCGGCACAGTGGCCCCACTCCTGGCACACTTAATTTTAATTCCAAACTTGCATACGGCACCAAGAATATTTTAATAAAATTTTGTTTCTAAAATGAAAGCTTAAAATAAGGATTTCTTATTTTCTAAAAAAGTCGTTTGTAAATTCCGGTGTAAGTCAGTAATTTCTCATTTTATGAACAGAATTTGTCTGTGCCGGAAAGGGGTAATTAATTCGGTGCAAGTAAGTGATCATTTGAACAAACCTGGAACAAATTTTTACCAAAACGAAACCTTTTGGAATGCGCTCCGTATAAATCTCAAATCATCGCTATAGTTTTACAATGTTTCCCATTTCAAAAAAAACTGCTTAATTATGGAAATTTAATTTGTATTGTATTTTTTCTATCCTAATTGGCCTAGATCGCTTCGAAGTTTGCCAAGTTGTTCATATTGCAATTATGTACATTAAAAACGATAAAAGAAGAAGAATAAAAATATATCTGATATAATTAATATTAAATGTTATATGTATAACATGATTAACTCCTCCATCTGCACTGTGCACAACTAATGTTGCCGTATTTTTATAGCAAGGCACGCATTAAGTATGCTAAAACTGCAGATATGTATATTCAATGGAACCTAAATTTAAGTCAATATGACCTGAAGATATGGAAAATTTTATTGGCATATCATATTTTAGCAATTATGGATTGCGATCGTGGTAGTCTATATATTATAGTGTATTATCATCCTTTAAATTTGTGACACCCTTTCCGAAGATTTTGTCCACTCCTACTTTTTTGAAGGAGGTATACACCAGTAATTTCCAATAGTAATAATCAACGTACTTGATTTAAATTTTTTTAACTAAAGATAACTTTTTGAAAGTATTGGTGTTTACCTCTTAAACATACGATGAAAGAGCATAAGAACTTTGTCCCAGTTACACCCTGCAGGGGGTATAGAAACTAGTTGTCACAAATTTATTTTTTCTCCCATATAAGCTGTATTATTCTTAAAAAATCGTCAGTGAATGTGTTTTGATGACATGGTCCAATGGCTATGAATGGGTATCAATATAAATGTTTCAGTTGACACAGATTATACGCAATGTTGCCAACGTAGCTTTTTTTTATAAAAAAAATTACTGTCCTTTCAGAATTTCCATATAGCAATTCTTATTTTATTTAATCCCAAAATAAAAGTCGTTAAATAAAACAAAATTACTATAGATAAATTCTGGTAGAATGGTAGAATATTTTAATAAATAAACGTGCTTTGTTGTCTGTTTATACGAAGTAACAAATGCGTTTTATGACAACTAAACTATGTGACAATCAGCACTGGTTTGTCATATATGGAAACAGTTTCAATTAGGTACACACATCTATAAATATCATAAACACTTTAACAATGATGCTACACTGTGACAATAAATTAAAAATTATTCGATTATTATTAAAACAGTTGCATGCATACTTCATAAGTTCAGCAAAATAAAGTGTACTTAAGTCAAAAAATTCGAAACTAATTTTCTAAAGCATTTTCAGTAATTTTTAGTATTGCAAATATTTTCGGATAACGGAATTTTAAAACGAAAAGTGCTTATGCTTTACTCGTATCTTCAAGTTAAAATTATTTAATTAACTTTATAATGCAGGATTTTTATTTAAGGGAATTTTGTGTTATATTCGAGGCTTAGGCTTCGAGAAAAGGCAATATTTCAAACAATGGAATAAGTTTTATTTCACTTTCTAAAAGTTCTTATAGATGCAGTTGTAAATGTCTTTCAATCTTGAAAAAATATCAACGTTATTTATGATAGAATATTTTATAAAAGTGAACAAACATTTTTAACTTCGCTTAGCGCAGGAAAATTTCAAGAATATATTTTTCAGATTTAATTTACAGAAAGCCATCTAAATATTCTGAAATTTATAATACTCTTTCAATGTTTTGAAGACGAGATTCTAGAAGAGAAAATAACTTTAAATATTAATGTTAAATACATTCCGGAGTTCTGTTTGCTCTAATTTTTTTAAAGAAAGGAGAAAAATTAGCATATTTATTGAAGTTCGCGTCTTCCGTCTCACAAAACTTTATTAAAAATTCAATTTTAACTTATATGTATAACGGATGGGATAAAATTGCATATTTTTTTTCATATTTTTAGATAAAACTGACTTTATTGTTTTTACTTTAGTAGAAAATCAGGAGATACAGTCATAATGTGCCACAAAAAGTTTCCTAAGATACGTTATTTCAGCATAAGAAAATATATTTTTTAACTACATATCATAAATCACTGCCATTATATCTTCGCACATCCAGCTCAGTATCATAGCTTTGTGTGTGTGGCGTAGCAATGTATTCTTTATACTGGCAGTAAACACTGCACGATAAATCAGCATTTCATATTAGAAGCACTGGATAAATGTCAGATTTCCAATGGTTTTTTTTTTTTTTTTTTTAAGAGAAATCGAATCTTCTTCAGATAATACAATTCACTTCGCTGATTGAAGCTAATGAAGATATAGTCAAAAATGAATCCTCATACATCTTACATTAGCACCTCAGACTCTGACAAGAAATAATGTCTGCATCAAATATAGTGGACATGCTCGTCAGCAAAGGTTTTTATACCTTAAGCCTTAATAAGCGGACGAAGTTATTTTCATGATACTGCCAGAATATCGCGAAACTTTCTACTTCTGAAATTTTTCTTTCTAATTAACTTTTTCCCTTTATTAAACTTAAGCGTTTTTGTTAATTTTGGACACCAGTGTATTTTGCATATCCCATACATCCATTTTGCCATAGCACGGAGAAAATATCCTATCATGGAAAAAGGACCAGCACCTCGCCTATGGAAAAAGGACGAAAAACATTACAAATACATTTTCAGTTGAAAATATTAAAAAAATGCGTCTTTCATAAATTTAATTGACGTACCATCGGGTGAGAAATAAATCTTTATAAACAAAAATTTTCAACTATTTATTAACTCTAGCGTGTAAATGAAATCTACCAGTAGGCAGATTAAAGAAAAATACATTTTTGTAATATTATATTGTAGTTTATAAAGCAACAATATCTAATGTAATACATGAAACCTTGATTACTCACGAAGTAAAAAAGTAAACTCTCTTAAATATATCCAATTTGGCAAATTTTCGACATTCTTAATCATCTAAAGCATCAATTCAAAAAACAAATCCTTTCGTAACTATTTTCCAATCTAGAATAAATCCAATTTCCCATAGAAGTCTTTAAAAACTAAATTAATCGAAATTACCTTTACTCCATTACTTTGACGGAAAAAAATGTGATTAGCTTCTAAAAATAAGCTTCTGATGAAATGGTAATCTGAATATTGCTGCGCATATAATCTTCAAAGAAAATTACTTGAAAGCATTGTATTGTAAGCAGGTATGAAATAATAACGAAATTTGGATATGGCAGTGATTATAATCCACCGATGTCTTTTTAAACAGAGCTCAAGGGCACAGATTGAATAAACTATTGCCTTTTCTCATAATAGATGAATGCAGATTAAATTAACTCTGTTGGCATTTGCTGAATCCTTATGTAATCTTCTTAGTAATCTTGTTAATGTTAGGAAAAGTATAAGGTTATTTCTTTTACGAAAAAGAAATTGCTAACACGATTCCAGTTACAGTGTGAAGAATTAAATGTTTTAATGCAGGGGTGATTGTGTTCCGGTATTTTCTACTCCACTAAATTTATATAGCAATATTCTTAATATGTCATCGCAGAATTTATCGATTAAACAAGAAAAAGATTGCTATATAAATTTAGTGGTGTACAAAATACCGGAACACAATCAGCCCTGATTTTAATGCCAATAGAGCGGTACATGGATGACGATGGCTCTGTTTTTTACAATGTGTTGCTCTCCTTCTGGTCTCTTCATTGTGTGTGTGGAATGTGTTGACACAAACGGTCTCGAGAACTTGTCTTTATCTGTAAATAAGGTAACATACGTGTAAATGTATCTTTCAATTAAAATAAGAGAAAATGATACCCGCTTGGATTATTTTAGTACGTGCCAATCAATTAAGCTAAGATAGTGTTGTCAAAAAATGTATTGGGTTGTCTGAAAAATTCGTGCCGTTTGAGGAAATTAATTCATACCGGAAAATTCTGCCCGTTAATTATTATACATTAGTTTAAGGAATCAATATCTAATAATTAAATGAGATAATTTTCCGGTACGAATTAATTTTTCCAAACAGCATGAATTTTCCGGACAAAACAATATATTTAAAATCCGCTGAACTACGAGAACCGGCGTTACATAGAGGAGAAATTCATATTCTTTGAATATTTATAAGTTAAATGTTATTGTCTCGGATATAAAAGCATAAAATATATGAAGTTAATTTATTTTTTAGTGACAGAGTATTTATTATTTTCGAACACCAGAAAAGAGGCGTTAGCTTTAACAAAAAAAGTACCTCGATTTTTTTTAAACATAGAGAGAAGGTACTTATGGGTAGATGCTATTACTTTCTTTTCTTGCCATTTTTTTACATATAAACTAATCCATAAGCAATGAATTAAAATTTTGAATTAAAATGTGCTTTACATTTTATCTATATCATTTTCCCCTTGTAATTACATCATAATAATTGAAGTTTAGTTTATATTTTAAAGAATAGAAATTACATACAATAAACTTCCATTAGTGTGGACGTGGACTTCCAATAGAGGACATTTTCCGATTACATTAAACAATGTAAACATTTCAGTGATGTAAAAATACTCTCTTGCTTTGAATAAATTTAATCCAGTTTTGACAGAAATTAAATACTCCAACTTCGAGTCCTGGTCCCAGCATTTTTAGCTCTGTTGTAATAAATCTCAACTATGATACTCCAACTTCGAGCCCTGGTCCTGGCATTTTTCGCTCTGTTGGAATAAATCTCAAGTATGAGACTCCAACCATTGGATATAATTTACCTAGGTGAAAAAAAAACTTTCCTCTGTTTATTACATCATAATAATTCATCATTTACTCTTAATTTTTATTTCAAAAGATAAATTTTTCATGGCACTTCATAGTACGGAAAGAAATCCCGACAACGGAAAAAGGACATTCACCCTGATTATGAAAATGGAACGAAGAAAAGTTACAAATGGATTGTCAATTGGAAGCTTAAGTCTCAATTGCAGATTTCATTGGTGCACCAGTGGATGCCAAATTATATCTTTAAAAATAAAAATTAAAGATAATATTTTAATTTTAGCTAAAATCTGCCAAAAAGTCAGTTTTTTAAAGAATTTAAATTTATGTAATATAAAATTTACGTGAAATTTTTTTTTAATATTTATAGATATATTTATAGTTTTTTACATATATATTTTTTTGTTATTTGTGTAATATTAGAGAAAAAGGTCCAAATATAGGCTACCACTTTTATTTTCAATCACCAATTTTGAAAATAAGTGGAGGAAAAAGTCATAGTGGGATATCATCATATGTTTCACATCCTCTTTAGTTAAAAAAGAGTTTTCTGTTTTTAAAAAGAAAAATTCCGAAAGTGTACAAATTTTGAATTTTGAAAATGGTGTCTAAATACCGGCTTACTTAGTTTTTTCCAAAAACAAAAATCACACAAATAGGACTAATTTCGCTAATTAAGAGAAAAGAACATTGTTTTAATAAATTTTATTGATTCTATCGCTAGTGGTGCGGAGTGCTTATGTGAATCTTGGACACGCAGACGCCCGCCGTGGTCAAACGTGTGGTATGCCGCTTTCTACAAAAAAGTGCTCGAGAGACTGCACAAGAACGTCAAGCTAGGGCGACCAACGATCGCCGACCGATGGTAGTTCCATCAAGACAACTCGCTGGTCCCCACCGCTTTTGGCGTGACCTTCTACCTGACTCGAATCGGCGTTGCAGCATTGCCGCAGCCTCCATACAGCCCAGATCTGAGACCGGACGACTTCTTTTGTTCCCCAAGCTGAAGTCTCCCTTGAAAGGACCCCGTTTTGAAGACGTTGCATCCATCTAAGTGGCTGTGACCAAAATTTCAGCAAACATTTCATATGTAGGGAGAGAGCCTGGAATTTATAATATACAGAAATTTTAAAAAATAATAATGAAATTTGGATATTGCAGTGATTTGCCAAATTTATAAAAATCTTAACGACGATCTCTGACATTCTTCTTTCCATTATGTTCCTTTTTTTTTTTAAACTTGTGAAACAAAAAAAAAAATATCGCCGTTTAAAATGTAGACTACTTTATCTACAAAAATCACTATCATAACAATCACTCTCTGCATCGGTGCAGTCGCTATGGGCCCACATACCGCATTCTAAACATCGAACCCAGAGTTCCCTCGTACAGAAAGCACCCTCACAAAAGACACAAATTGCATCACCTTCTTTTGTTGAATATCTTCCTTTTTTTACATTTTTAAAATCCAATTTTTGTCCCTTTCGCCTATAATTTCTTAGTTTTTCCTCCGTCATTTTTTTCCCTTCAAATTTATTGAGAACAATTTTGGCCAACATTGTAACCATACACTGTTAAAAATTTGCAGCAAACTGTCCAGTCATTTGAACGTTTTTATAGAAAACGGTTACATAACCATAATTTAACTCTATTCTGACTATAACATGGGCAATAATATGGTCAGAATAGAGTTAAATTACGATTATGTAACCATTTTCTATAAAAACGGTCGAATGACTGGACAGTTTGCTGCAAATTTTTAACAGTGTAGCTGTACATTGTAACAGTCAAATGACGCAACAGCGTCCATGATCCCATAAATTAATTTATTTCTCTCCCCTTCACGCGGAGCAAACCTAGAGAGGTCCAAATACCGGTTGCTGGTATTTAGACCCCTCTGGGTGGTGGTATTTGGACCACTGTTATATGTTTAAGTTAAAACCGGTATTACTTATCCATATAGTAAAATACCAATAACGTGCTTGCGGCATTTGGAAGCTAAATATATCTAGAAAACAATTTAATCGTTAATTCAGGCGAATATACGATCAGTTTTTTTTTTTTTTTTTTTTTTAATGAGAAACACATGAAAAACTTTGATATCTCAGATCTCGTCGTGGCGACACTTTTGTTCTTACTGTTCGTAAATTAGACACACTTCAGCGACGTACTGCTGGTGACTTTCTTCGCTCAATTAAAGGTACAAATTCTGCCTATCGCCGCTAAGCTGCGCTGCGTTCAGTTCTCAGAACACCTGCTAGCCGGTATTTGGACCTTTTCCTCTCAATTAAAGGTACAAATTCTGCCTATCGCCGCTAAGCTGCGCTGCGTTCAGTTCTCAGAACACCTACTAGCCGGTATTTGGACCTTTTCCTCTCAATTAAAGGTACAAATTCTGCCTATCGCCGCTAAGCTGCGCTGCGTTCAGTTCTCAGAACACCTACTAGCCGGTATTTGGACCTTTTCCTCTCAATTAAAGGTACAAATTCTGCCTATCGCCGCTAAGCTGCGCTGCGTTCAGTTCTCAGAACACCTGCTAGCCGGTATTTGGACCTTTTCCTCTCAATTAAAGGTACAAATTCTGCCTATCGCCGCTAAGCTGCGCTGCGTTCAGTTCTCAGAACACCTACTAGCCGGTATTTGGACCTTTTCCTCTCAATTAAAGGTACAAATTCTGCCTATCGCCGCTAAGCTGCGCTGCGTTCAGTTCTCAGAACACCTACTAGCCGGTATTTGGACCTTTTCCTCTATAATATAGTAAGCAACGAAATCTTATAAATAAACACGTATATTTCGTAAATCTTAATTACTGACGAAGTATATTTCTTTTTAATGCTAAAAGGTGTAAATTAACATAACAAATACACAGCAAAATAACTTTTATTAGGTTGTTTGACATGCTTCGACTCACTCCGAGTCATTTTCAAAAACAAATGAGAATATTCTATAATTGCACGGTCTTTGAAGTTACTATTTGAAAAGCTATCATTTAATTTTCATGTACTTTTTAAAAAATTACGCACGTTATCTTTTATTTTTACTTGGTTGTTTATTTTCATATCTGTAACCATGGAGTAACTCGAACCACGATTTCGGTAAGTCTTTTATTTTATTTTATTTTATTTATTTGTCGCTAGAGTTACTCCATGGTTACAGATATGAAAATAAACAGCCAAGTAAAAATAAAAGATAACGTGCATTTTTTTTAAAGTACATGAAAATTAAATGATAGCATTTTAAACAATAACTTCAAAGACCGTGCAATTATGAATATTCTCATTTGCTTTTTAAAATAGCTCGGAGAGAGCCGGAACATGTCAAACAACATAATAAAAGTTATGTTATTGTGTATATATTATGTTGTTAATTTACATCTTTCAGTATTTAAAAGAAATATATTATTACAAGGTATTATAATTTATTATATTGTTACTGACGAAGTGATTAAAATGTCATTAAAATTACGAAATCGGCAAATTTTCGACATTCTTAATCATAGAAAAACAAAGCACCAACGCAAAAATAATCCTTCTTTCCTCTTTCAAAGCTAGAAGCAATCCAATTTCCTGAAGAAATGTTTTAAAACTAAATTAATCAAAATTACATTTCCTCCCTTATTTTGATGTGGGGAGGGGATGTGATTTGCTTCTAAAAATATTCTTCTAGCGAAATGATAACCTGAATAATTTAAGAAAATTCCTACACAAATAATCCTCAAAGAAAATTACGTTAAAATATTGATAGTGAGCATGTATAAATAACGAAATGTAAGACATAGCAATTGATTATAATCCTCCGATATCTTTTTAAACAGAGCCCGAGAGTAGAAATTGAGTAACTTATTAGTTTTATCGTAATAGTTAAGGGTAGATTAAATAGATTAAATTATGACTGTTAGCATTTGCAGAATATTTATATAATCTCCTTAGAAAGAAGTTCTTATTAATACTAGAATAAATATGAGATTATTATTATTTTTTATTTATTTTATTTATTTATTATTATTTTTTTAAAGATCTTTAACGTAGAAGAAATTTTTATTACCGGAGGAATTCGTCGCTGCGAATGTTTATAATTTAAATATTTTTTTATTATTGTTACTGAGTAGGAAAGTATTAAATACATGAATTATTTTTTGTCATTATATTATTATTATTATTATTATTATTATTATTATTATTATTCTGTTCCAAGTTTTATGCATGTACAAATTAAATAAATTCATTAATGTGCGAGAAAGTAGAAGGTTGAGATTGAACAATTTGGACATTTTAGAGTCTCTAATTCTATATTTATCCTAGTGGTTAGCAAATTGCGCTTTCAAACTACAGGTCGGAGGTTCGACTCTTGATTTATGCAAAGTTCTTTCATATTTGCATCTTTTCGGGGTCGATACAATGAATTTAAAACATAATTTGAGGGGGAGGGGGCGGCTAAATCCTGGAGGTTCAACGTCACTCAGCCCCACGTGACCGGAACATTTGCCATATAGCAGGACCCATGGTCAGCAAAGCGGAATTGGATACTGAAGAGCAAGATTCTTCATCCTACATGGATTGTAGCGCCTTGAAGTTTAGTTTTGTATTATTTATTTAGGAGTATAGATTTTTCGCATTATACAAGCAGGAATTATTTACTCAATATAAAGCGAAATCTATTCGTTTGATATTTTTTTTACATTTTGAATAGCACAGTATTTTTAGGTTTGGCTTTTTATTAAGATATTAAAGACTTTTGAGATATGACTATTAAATAAAAATTTATATTGTTGCTTTTAATCGCCTGAAAACATCATGTCATTTATGAGAAAATCACCCCGATCATTAAAAAAAAACCTACTGTTGTATTGTAAGAAATTCCTTTATTAATCACTATTAATTTTATTTGTGGGAAAGAAATGATGTTATATTTTACAATGGGAGCGGGTTATAGAGCATGCTGTCGGTGTACAGAACATAAGGTGAAAATCTTTTTTAAATTGGAAACTAAAATAAATCTTTTACATTTCATTTTTGTTTTAGATTGCTTACTAACTAACTACACCAAGAAGCATTTTTATATGAAAGCTATTAATTATGTATTCATATAATAAAATTTTGAAATGTACTAACAAAAAAAAAAAAAAATGTTTAAATAAAATAAGTGTCTGTGTTCTAATCTCGTTTATAATATTTCTGTATATAAAGATTAAAAGGAATTTGTTCAGTCATTTTTCTATTTTACGAAAATAAATACTTTTTTTGGTAATGTGAGGAAGGTTGAAGAAGTAATTTTCGCCAAACTCACAAAATCAGTTTCCAATTGTGGTAATTATGCCAGTTTTTCCGTAGTTTCGTATATCTATTCATATGTCTATGCAAATGTTACTTTATGTTATTGTAATAAACAAATGTTCATTGTTGGGAGAGATTTCACAAATTCATGCTTGAAAAGTATTTTAAATATTAGAAAAAAAAAATCAAAAAATTAGTTTTCAAACAAATTTTATTTGAAAGAACATTTTTTGTTTTCTTTTCCGATGGTATAAAAATTGAAATTACGCAATATTTAGAACAGAATATATGTTGTATATTTCCAACTGGACGAAAAATGTCCGGGCCAGGATTCGAACCTGGGATCGCTTGGCTGAAGCCGCCACGCTCTACCACTGAGCTATCCCGGTCGAATCTGGAGGGCATAATTCATCCAGTTAACCTTATTGATCGAAGCATCTGGTCTGATATTTTAATCAGCTCAACAGAAAAGATCGCAGGTAATGGAACTCCAGTAAACGCTGGATACGGAATACACTAGATTATTATTTACAACTTGTATGATTACTTTACCAATTTGAAATAATTGTGTTAAAAAATAATCTAGTGTATTCCGTATCCAGCGTTTACTGGAGTTCCATTACCTGCGATCTTTTCTGTTGAGCTGATTAAATATATCAGACCAGATGCTTCGATCAATAAGGTTAACTGGATGAATTATGCCCTCCAGATTCGACCGGGATAGCTCAGTGGTAGAGCGTGGCGGCTTCAGCCAAGCAATCCCAGGTTCGAATCCTGGCCCGGACATTTTTCGGCCAGTTGGAAATTTACAACTTGTATGATTACTTTACCAATTTGAAATAATTGTGTTAAAAAATAATTTAGAATATATGTGTGATAAAAAAGAAAGCAATATTGCAGGTCGTTGAGACCATCGTTATGACGTCAGTGTTAGTGACAAACACGTTTTTGTTTTATAATATAGATTTTCTGTACTGAATCCCCAATAGGGTGTCATTCATTAATTACGTCACAGTTTTAGATGGGGTGAGAGTATGACGCATCCACAAAGTGTGACACAATCTGATAGGAGTTGGGTTAACATTTTGTGATGTCACATCTAAAATATGAAAACATTGCATTATTCTAAAGCAGTACAATACAAAATTATATCAATAGGAAATAGATCGCAGGGCTCGATTATCGCAAAATTTGTGGTCTAGTTAGGGACTCTTCACAAAAATCCATAAAAATCTCTCTTCACAAAATTCTTTTTTATAAAACAGGCCCCTTTCATAAAATTCCTTCTAATAAAACAAGAGCCTTCACAAAATTCATCTTAATAAACAAGACCCTTCACAAATTCCCTTTAATAAAATAGGTCCCTTCACAAAATTCCATAAAAACATACTCTTTATTAATTATTTTTATTTTGTTAGGTTTTAAACTCTGTAATTTGCAAACACAAGTTCACCAGAAAGAAAAACTATACCAGAAGAACTTAAAGAAGTTATTATTAATAAATGCTTGGTTCGAATTTGAGTAACTGTGTTTCATATTTCGTTACAAAATGTTATTTCACACAAAAACTAAATAAATTATACAAAAATATAGTAAATTTCATAAAAATAATTTTTAATTTTCACAAAATGGGCCCCGAGAAAAAAAAAACCCTGCATCGACCCCTAAATCGTATACAACTTGTTTTATTTATTTATTATTATTATTATTATTATTATTATTGCAAAAAATCAGCTCTAAATTAATAGTTTCAGAAAATGTGACATCCAACAGGTAGGGGGGGGGGGGGGGGTAGAGTACTGCATCTGGTCAGGTAACCGATTTAACCCGACCCCGTTCCACGATTTTGGTGTGGTCGGGTTTTCGAAATTCTTTTCTTTGCGTGTCAGTTTTGAATCGGGTTGAGCGGACTTTTCAAAAGAAAGTCCTGAATATTTGTCAAATGAATAAAACTATATATTTGAACACTAATGAGTGTATAATGCGTTCATTTTTATACTGAAAAAAAGATAAAATTGATATTAGAGATATAATTGTCGAACACTTTTCAATAATTGTATTAAAATATGAATTAATTTTCTTTCACTTTGGGTTCAGGTTGAGGTGTTTAGGATTGACGAAATTTTTTGTCGGGATCGGTTGAAACGATTTTTCAAAAGAAAGTCCTGAATATTTTTCAGTTGAATAAAACTATATATTTTAATACTAATGAGTTCATTTTTATACAGAAAAAAAAAAAAAAGATAAAATTGATATTAGAGATATAATTGTAGACTACTTTTAAATGATTGTATAAAAATATGGATTAATTTTCTTTCATTTTGGGTTCGGGTTGAGGTGTTTCGGTTTTCGGATTGACGAAATTTTTGTCGGGATCGAGTTGTGTTGACTTTAAACAGAATTTTGGGGGTCGTGCCGCGTGCAACCTTAACCGCGCAGCACTCTAGGGAATCACTCGAGTTTAACAACTTGTGATGATACAAGGCGAGGTAGAGGTGAGAAAAACACAAAATTTGCCTCTCCTTATGGGAAAGGGACATAACTTTTACTGAACAGATTCCAAAGATACTTAAGACTGTTAGGTAATTTTGCTAGGAAAAATTTAATATGTAGAACAGCTTTATAGAGAGTTTAGTTATAACGAAATTTGAACGAAATTTGTGGCACAAATCGCTAAAAAAAATTATACAAGTGACAGAAATTAATAATGACAAAGAAAGTAATGTCTCACTATCCCTAAAATCATTAAATTTAGAGAAGATGTATTCAGAGTTATCGCGGGTCACTTTTTTCTTAATTTGAGCACACTTTTTTCAGAATAATAGTCTTATTTAAACGCCAATTTTCTGGATTAAATAAGGCAAATATTACTTATAGAAAACACTGGTTCGCGGTTCGCCCAGTAGTGTGGCAACGCTGGTATCTTTTATAATGTTGGTACCCACAAATGTAGAATTTTAAAGAATTTTAAAATAAAAGTAATTTGAAAATTTTAAATTATTCATTTATTTTAATAACTCTGGTGCTTAACAGTTACAAAAAAAAAATTGTAAATAAGGAAGTTTTTATTATTTATTTACTTACATTAATTATTTAACTAAAAATAAGAACAATCGCGAAAATTTGTAAAAATTTAAATTACATTAATTGCGTAAAGTTAATTATTCAATAAAAACGAAGTAAAAGAGAATGCAGATTGTAAAAAAAAAAAAAAAAAAAGGGAAGGGGGTGGGGTTCAAAACTCAAAAGCATCAAATAAAACCGATCAATTAGAACTATCAATATTCAAAACAGTCGAGTTAAGACTAAACTGCACATATTAAACTTCTTTATCCGAACAACAATTTACTTGAAAAGTTTTAATTAATTTTTGTTTCCACGACCATATTCTTCGGTTTCGACTAATTAATGAAATGCAGTGTCGCATTCATTTAAACAGAGAAAGAGATGAGATCGAATTAATTATACTGATGTCCCCAATTTATTCGGTTTTAGAATAATATGTTTGGTGTTGCCATCTATCGCTGATATGTTGAAACATTCAATGATGATTGCTGTAGATGAGCAAGAAATGCGATGTGAGCAGAGCAGCTGAATCAAGACCAAACTGCCACATATCAAACTCTTTTACCCGAACAACAATTTACTTGAGAAGTTTTAATTAATTTTTGTTCTCACGACCAAATCCTTGCGTTTTAACTAATTAATGAAATACAGTGTCACATTCATTTAAACAGTTATTTAAACGAATTAATCATACTGATGTCCTCTATTTATTAGATTTTAGAATAATATGTTTACTGCTGCCATCTATCGCTAATATTTTGAAACATTAAAAGATTCTTGATGTAGATGAGGCAGGGTAGTGCAAAATTTTCATTAGATTAACTATTGAAAACTAACGATTAAAAGTTTAATCATGACTAAAGATTGAACATTGAACTTTATCGTCAATCTTTAGTCATGATTATCATTAGTTTTCAATAGTTAATCTAATTAAAATTTTGCACCACCCTGAGATGGGGCATGAAATGCGATGTAAACAGCCGACTCACCCATAAAATGGTGAATTAATCAATAAATATGTGTTTCGAACAATTTTAAAGCATTTGAAAAGAAATAAAAAGTCTAAAATTTATTCATTGATAAACCAATATTAGAATAATAAAAACGATCAATTTATTTTTATAGATATTTTCTTCTGTAAATACGTAATTACTTTTTTTTTTTTTTTTTTTTTTTTTTTTAACTTGTGATACTTTGTAATTTCCATAATATAAATTTTTACAATCGATTAAGAAAGTTCTTTAGCCATTTTATAGCTTGTTTTAATCCTTTCATTGGCATTGGATCAATTATTTTGTCATAGATAAAATGTTAAACGCAGCTTCTGGGATATTTTTACAATCGATTTATTGCAAGACTAAATATTAAGCAAAGTTTTCTATCGAGAAATATATATTAATACTGAATTTACATATTTAATAAATAATGAATATTTATTGCTCTAACATGGTCAAAATTTTTACCTTGGAGTGGTTTTAAATCTTGGAGGCGTTTTATTACACATATATATTTTTTCTTTTTGTGTTTTCTATGTGCATAAAAATATTTCATGTTATCTGAGGTCTAAGGAACCTACATACAGAAAAGCACAAACAGCCAGGATAAATTTAGAATATATCTGCTTCTAGACATTATTGGAACCTTTTCTTCAATTCAAAATGAAAAAGAAGAAGAACAAATTTATTTTACCACATCTTTTACCATATCGATTTTCTTTTACCATAAAAGATCTTACCTTTGCAATATTCGAAGAATTTCTTTTTGTCTTTGGGTACACATATGAAACAATTTTTTCACTTCCAAGCCAGACATTCACGTTTTTTCTCTGTGTTATTGACAATATTGCCTACTGTGGCTTTAGATATAGAAAAACCATTCTTTCAATGTGTATTTAGCTCACAGGCTGTCTAAGCCTGAGAGCTAATGTGCCCGCCGGCTCTGTATGTATGTATGTACGAAACGTGATAACTCTTGGTAAAAATATCCGCTTTGCTTCAAATTTTGTTTATAGGTTCATTCTGATAAGGCGCTTCCCTGATTAGCTTTGGGGGTTCATTGGTTAAGCATAAAGGGCAAAACGGGGGGCTAATCCCCCACCCTTAATTTAAATAAATGGATTTTTCATGCAGAATTAACCAATTTGCTTCAAATTTTGTATATAGGTTCATTGTGATAAGGGGCTTCCCTGATTAGTTTTGGGGGTTCATTGGTTAAGTATAAACGGGGGCCTAATACCCCTTAATTTATTTTCTGTGTCTTTATTTTTCGAGGGGCATTATTCTTTGAAATAAGAGTATAATATACAATTAGTGTGAATAGCCTGTGAGCTCAATGCCATAAGTTTAATTGGACACTTTTCTTTTTTATTTTAATAACTGAATACAGATAATTATCTTCGTAAAGTGCAGAAATACAGCCTTCCATCTATCGGTTCTTTAAAAGCGCCATTTTGCATGCAAACAAAAATTTCAGTTAGTTGCCAGACAAGACTTGTTCTATTTTTAGCTTTATAGCTAAAAATAGAACAATTCTTGTTTGGATTTTTCTTTATTATATACTCCTGATTTTCAATGTTTGCAACAAATTACCTTTCAGTTTTATACAATAAAGCATTAATTTATCCTTACAAAAAATGGTCTTTTCTTTGGTTTCTTAGTTAAATAAAAGCCAAGATAGTAATGAAATTGCAAAGCATGACCAACTGGAAGTGGATATCTGAATAGCCGGAAATACGCATTTAAATCACTGCATAGTAGTCAAACAGAATGGAATATTCATTAAAATCAGTACCTGTAATGAGTACACAATTATAAATAAAAAAGATGCAAAAAATATTAAAAATGATTTTTTCCCCTCGAAATTACTTTTTTCGCATATTTCTCAAACCTTAATAAAAATAACTGAAAATGGTTTTCATCCAGATTTTTACTTTTTATTTTAACTATGTAATTTTTATTTTAACTATGTAATTTTTTTCCTTATAATGTTTTATGAAAAATAAACTAAATAAATGTTTTTTTTGTTTGTTTGTTTGTTTGTGCGTGTGTGTGTGTGTGTGTGTGCGCGCGCATGCGCATTGTTGAATAAAAATTTGGTGCTTCCCGTCGACCACTTTTCATAACAAAAAAGCATGAGGAAGCATGACACGTGTTTGTTATGTTATCAAGTGATTTTTAATTGGACATTTACCTGTATTTTTCATTATGTTTAACTGAGTTATTAGTTATTTCGTTAATTAAAATAACAATTGCGTCTTTAACGGGAGTGCCATGATATTAAAAGAGAAAAAGCATTAGAAAAATGTTGCAATGCATAGTTACTGTAATCGATCAGTTTCACCTCACGTCACAAACATTTTATTCACCAGCCGAGAGGGATAATTAAGAAAAATAATGTAAATAAATAAATAACCAAGATTATTTTTTTTCTGTTTTCATTAATATATTGCAATTGTTTTTTTTTGTTCAAAATTATTGCTAGTTGACACTTTGGTGAGTGTGGTTTTTCCGAATTTCTTGTACTTTATTTATTTATTTATTTATTTAGATATTCCAATGGCAACATTTTTCCATTTCTTTATTTGGCATTACAGTTTGGCGATAGTTTTTTGTTATGAAAAGTGGTCGATGGGATAATGGGGAAGTACCAAAAAAGTTTAATTGATGTAAACATTTTTAAAAAAAATTCTAAAAATTAACACCTGATAAAATATTTACCTATGAATGATGCAAACTAGAGTTAAATGTTTAATTTCTACAGTTTCCTTATCAATAATTCTCTGAACAGAGATATATAAGAAATAAATTCGTAAACATTTTTTCTTTTTTTTTAATCAAGCCGAAGAGTAAATTTTCCGTCTCATTTTAAGAAGATATTAAAATCTTTTTCTCAAATAAAATATATACATATATAGAAAAATACCTTTAAAACAAACGGAGAAAAGGTTATTTATAACTAAATATTTCTTGAGGAATGAAAAACTGTTTCAAAATTATAAATTAAAACATTTATTAAATCAAAATTAGTTTGATTAAAAATATATAGATGGCAGCACCAAACGTAATCAGAAAAATCTATTAGTACTTCAAGTAGCTTTTGAAAACATCAGGTGTGTTAATTTCTTACGAGATCTTTCCATATTCAGTCTTTGGGAGGAAATAATAAAAATAAAAACCTTCTTAAAATCTTCTAGATAGCCTTTTAATCCTATATTCTACATAAAAATTAATAAATGTCCGTATCCCTATTCATATCTTTCGCAATTAAAGAAATAATATCAAAATTAGTTTATTTTAATCATTATAGATGGCAGCATCATATATTAAAAAAGAAAACACTCTGTGCTCTCAGGCAGTTTCACGAAAAGGGAGAAATAAAATAGAGTGCATTTGTATTTTACAAATTTCTCATCATGATGAAAAAAAAAAATCTGCATATTTTTCTTGAAGGATGTCTCTTTCTATTCTCGTTGACAAAATATTTCTAAAATGTATGCTTAATTGTGTGCTTTTATGTGTTAAAAACCTTGGCGAAGCTGACCAATTATGAATAAGACTTCAAAAATGTTAAGCATATATTTTAGGAATATTTTATCAACTAAAAAAGAAAGAGACGTCGTTTAAGAAGATGACAGAGAAAAAAGAAGTTAAAACTATTAATTTCTTGCTTAGAATTTTTTTTTTTTAATATGAAATATTTCATGTCCATAGGATTAGCATTGGTTGGTTGGTTGATTTTATGACTGCCGATTACCTACATGGGATATGGACCCTGGGAGGACCCTAATCTTAACCCGTATTTACGGCAAGGTTCGAAGAAAATCGCGGAAAACTCCGAACGGTTAGGTCGACGAGCGCGACAGGGGTTTGAACCCAGCACCTCCCGTCTACCAGCTTTGAGAGCAGAACCTCTCAGCCACAGGTGAGGCAGGATAAGCATTGGAGAGAGGAATTTGAAATCTGACAGACCAAGAATCTAAAAGCCTTTCTCAAGTCTAAACTGGTTACTTTCGGATACATTTCTAAATTAACTTTTATTCGCAAACGTAAAATTGGCAGGTGTTCTTTTCCAGAAACTGTGCAATCGAACAGCTTTTTCCATTTTTCAGTAAAGACAAAAGATGTTTCAGAAAATGCTTTCTTTGAACCGATTTTCCGGACGGGACACCGCGAGAAAGAAAACGAAACTGCTGTCGTATAACAAAAATTGTTTAGAATTCAAGATGTAACACATTTATCGAAAAATGAAAGCACATTCAATGGCAAATCACTTTTGTAGTCATGCCAGCAAGTGTCATGTTTTTACGTTTAAAAATTAGTTCGTAAATGTGTCAGAAAGTTTCACGTTGTTCAGAAAGAAAAAGAAAATTAAGAACCGTTTTAACACTTTCATTGTTCTTGCTAATTATCCAAGTCCTTCTCCCTGGCTCTATTTTTTTTAACTTAATTTAACTTTTATTATAACTAATAATAGCAAAAATAGCTTTTTTTTGGACCATTAAAGTTACTATTATTATTATTTTGACATAATACCAGCTATATGCTCCGATGAACAGGGATGTCCAGACTATTTTTTTTTTTATACGTTATATCTGTTATTTATGATTGTTGTATATGTTATATCTGTTTGTATTTTCTGTCTAAATAAAGAGCAATCTGTCCCTGCCAAACTTCCATTATTACTAGTGTTACTACGTCTCTCCTTGAAAATTTACCTATTACAGTAGTATACAAAATCCTAAACAAGGAATATTGATGAGAACAACTTTATCCTGTGAGTTTTGTGACAAAAAATATGTCTAGTATTTTTAATTTTTTTCTGCATTCTAGTGTTTTTTTTTTTTTTTTTGTGTTTACGAACAAACACTCCCGTCAACCAATCTTTTCCCTTTTCCACCAATCAGACAATTTCGTCCCTCTTCCTACGCCAATCCAATCGTATTTTGCCCATAATGACATAAAAGTTTTTCCACCGCCCCCTTAATGACATAAAAGTTTTTTCACCGCCCCCTGAATACTAGGCCTGAGTGATGACACAAAAATGGCGGCTGTCGTAGGCGGATTTTTTTAAGCGTTTGTACGGTCCCCTGAATTCCCACACTAATATTTTCGAAAAGTTTTCTTTGACTTATTGAGTCTCAGAAAAATAAGGCGGAGAAAACTTTTAGAAATTATTGGTATTAAATTTCAAGGGACCATACAAACGCTGAAAAATATCCGCCTACCACAGCCGCCATTTTTGTCTCAGCGCGCACGCAGACCCAGTATTCAAGGAGCGGTTGTTTTTCTCTGGGTGACGTCAACTGATATTTGCTGGCCATGTTTATTGAAAAGTTCGGCGTTAAATCCTATTGTTTGGCGACAATTATTTTTTATAAAATGTGGTCGACTGGGAAATAGACAAGGACCTTATCCTCTTTAATAAAAAGCTATGTGTTGCTGACGACTGGGATTTTCTCTAATCGTTGCCACAGATTACTCTCGGAAACATGAAACATTTGAAGTTACTGAAAAAATTAATAGCTCGAAAAGTATTTGTCAGAAAATTGTTAGACAAACTGCGTTAGAAAGGTAAAAATTTGTATTTTTCTTGATATAAATTTCAAATCTAATGATTATGCCGTTTTTTAAAATATTGCGTTTAAATATTACAGAATTTCACAATAGAGTACCATAGTGAAACATTCACGCGTAAAAATATAATGATAACGGCAGCCTGTATACTGGCTATAGCACGAGTCGTAAATTATAGTAGCCTTATTATTCTGTTAAAATATAAAAGTGAATTATGATGTCACGAGTGCAGGATTTTTATTCAATTCTCGACAAATAGCATATTTTAGTCCACCTCAGTAAGACATATCAATTTCATTATTATGTTTGAAGTATTGTAACTTCATTAAAATCCAACGGAAATTATTTTTCTCCATAGACACAATAATGTAACACGATTATTAATTTTTTTTAAAGCTGATCTATTCCATAATAGTGTCCACAGGGAATTGGCTTAATTTAAAAAGGTAGTTTTTTGGATACCTTTTGGTACTTTTCCGTTTCACCTATATCATGCCAAAATGTATGCTAATGCGTCATTTATTTCAACCCTGAATGTGCAAATAATTTTTATTTCAAACCGTGACTCGCTATTTATTCAACGCGAATCTCTCTCTCTCTCTCTTTTTTCTTATTATTATTTAATTGTAAGCATGCAAAACCTTTTAATTTACTATTTTTTGAATCGTAAATACTTTTTATTAAGTTATAGCTTACATATTTCGCTTATGCAAAAAGGAAATGTTCACTAACCTTGCGGGATGGATTTTGGCGGGGCATGCACTGTTAGCTATATAATTTATGAGAGATGGTTTTAGTATCTCGCATATTGTTCTACATTGCTTAGTTATAAAATTATGGGGGAAATTTTTATAATCAGATGAACCCGATTATGAAAGCTTAGCCTTTTAAAAATATTCTGCTGAATGGATTTTGATGGAACCTTCACTGTTCGTTAGATGAGTTTTCACGGATGTTTATAGTATATAGCATATCATTTTATCGTTCTTTACCAAATCCTACTGTAAATGATGAACAAAAAAAAAGAGTTTTTACTTAACAGCCCAAATGATGTAATAATAAAAATGTAATAACGCAATGGCGTTCGTATCGTTTCCAGAAATGAGGAAGGACATTCCAAGTAAAGGTCCGTATGGTTTTAAAACACAAAGTCAATTTCAAGGTCAATATTTCGTTTGATTAAAGGTTCGTTAAGAGAAATTGACCAGCGTAGCGGGCTTAGCTTGCTAGTAATCTAATAAATTGAGATTATCATTCATTTAATTTTTGACAGCACTAAGTGTTTCAGTATTGAACAACAAAACATATGTGTTTATCAAAGTTAGTTTACATCACATTTCACAGATGGCAGCACCACAAAGCTTAAAAGAAAATCCTCTAACAAAGTAAGCATAGATGAGGCAAAAAATATTCAGAAATAATGCAGATGTGATAAAATAATGGAAATGTAGCTTCATTAATATTATTTTCCATTTTGTGATATCAAAACGCTTATGGATTGTTTTGTGGAGAAATAGTTCATGAAAGAGAATATTTATATAGTATATATAGTTTATGATTCTTTATATATGGAGATTTCCTGGTAGTTTGTATTTTTTAAGATGTTATTTATATATACATATACATATATCAAATTAGTGCAAAATATATTATTACATGCCATCTTTAAATTAGAGATTCGACCGTTTTTATTCTTGTTGTTTTTTTTTTTTTTTTTTTTTTTAAAGGAAATTTATATATGAGATAACAATGAAGTCAGTTTGAATTTTTGATGGTAAAAGAAGTTTTTGAAATAAATAAGAAATAAAATATATCAAAATTAGTTTATTTTACACTTCACAGATGGCAGCACCACAAATGTTTTTAAAGACAATCCTCCCAATAAAATAAAATAAATGCAGATGAAGAAGCACACAAAATAAGCAAGTTGTAAAAGTGAAAGCAGACATTTAATTATTTCTTCTTGGCCAGAGTCCTCTGTTTCTCGGCGTGTTCGACGATTTTTTCATCGACGGCCAACCCTTTCCTTCGGCGGACGCTGTTCATGTATTTGCGGGCCCTGTTCTCGCTGTCCGCTTTTTCGCCGAAATGAGCGTATTCCTCTTCTGTGCGCGGTTCCCAGAACGGGTCAACATCCACGACCTACAAAAGAAACAAACAAAACAATAGAATTCAGAAAAAAATATTTTTCACGGTAGTAAACAATCACACTGAAAAAAGGTTATATACTATACATATTTTTTTATATATATGTAAAAGAAAAAAAAAAGAAAAATCATGCGCCAATCATAGAATTTGAAACCAAGACACAACATTTATGAGCTCCAGTGAATTCCGACCAATATTTAAATATTTAGTAGAATCAAAGAAGTATACCGGCTGACACCCACGGAGTTCTTTCAAGATTTTTTTTTTTTCTGTAAAATTTAAAAGTGATAATTGGAGCGAAAAAAAAAATATATTTAACCACTTGCCTGACATGCCCGCGTTAGGCACTGGCATCGAATTTTTTTTGTCCAAATGTGTTTTTCCCCCCAATTGGACACCAGAATTTTTACACAGAAAGTTTCGCCTTGTCTAATCTCAAAATTTCAACAACTAATTAAGGCAAAAAAAAAAAAAAGTTTGTCAAAAAAGGTGGTGCCAAAACGAGAAAAACTAGAAACAACACATTAAAAAAATTAAAAATCCACCAAGAAAGTGGTTAATAATACATTTAAAAACGTGTTTTTCTATTCATGCAAACGACATACTCGTAGAAATTGTTGCTACGCCATGGATGAATGCTGCCTGCCTTATAATTTGAAAGGGTCTAGGCACGTATTAATTGATAACACCTAAATAATAATGCTCTATTTTAATATGTGTGACGTTGAAAATTTTACATGTCATTAATTCTTCTACAGCAAGAATATCAAACTCGCGGCCCACATCGTATATATTTGCTGCCCAGATACTATAATGAATGACACATCTACTATCAACTATTTACACAAGGTGTCCTAAAATTTCCCGGACTGATCTTATAAACAAAAAATTAAGAACTGAAATGAAAATTTTGACCTATGTTTATTTGAAAAAATTCCTGCTGGGCTCAACACACTTTTTACAACGAATGTAATAGTCACCAAAACACTTTTGAAAGACCGCCTTAGCAATGGGCGTCAAATAGTCGGTCGCACTCGCTTGAAGGGGTTCCCTTTAGGTGCAATTTCAACTTGTGGAACATGAAAGAGTCACAAGGCAATAAATCTGGAGAGTAAGGAGGATGGGTTGAGCACTACGACCTCTTTAGAAGCCAGAAACTCCCGCACAACACTGTTAAAAAAATTGTAAATTCACGGGCATTCTCCGTGAATTGTTGCCGTAATTTTACGTGAAATGCCCCTTTTTTCCAGATAAACGGTCGATTTCCGTAAATTTCATTTTTTTACGGGAAAAACCGTTTAAGTAGGGACAAAGCTCGTTTATCTAGGGACAAAACCCGTTTCCTTACGGACATTGCCTGGAATCTCTGCTGTAGTAATTTTATTGCAGCAATTTTTTACATTGAATGATCGAAGTGTGTGCTGGTGCGTTGTTGTTGGTGCGTTGTCGTTGGTGCGTTGCCGTTGGTGCGTTGGTGTCGCTGGTGGGTTGCAAGAACGACCAACTACTTTCCGGTAGGTACCGAGGACAAACTCTACCTATACTCGGGTCATGCTACACTTCAACACTTCCAAATAGCAACGCCCAGTAACAGTAGTACCTTCAATTTTATGTTCGTTCGTTGTTCGACAGGATCACGTTACACTGTTACAACAAACCGGATGCACTTATCATCACACAACAGATAGCAACGTGAAATTGTACCGCTTTACAAGACGAAATGAATTCGTGCTTTCGACATCACCTGCGGACACGCAGTGCCATCTATTGGCCGGTAATTTAGCCAGACCGGGAAATTTTTCAACAGGCTGTGTATAAAATGCAAATGGGAATTTCATTCCAGACGCTTATAACTCACGTTCTACTGAACGGATTTTTATGAGTCTTACATTGTCAGTTAGAGGAAGGATTTTAGCATCGTTCTACGTTGCTTAATTATAGAGCTATGTAAAAAAGATCTATAATTAGGTGAACTCATGGAAGGTGAAACCGATTATGAATGATTAGTTTTTTTTTTCAAGTTTTACTGAATTGATTTTGCTGGGAGTTGCACTATTAGTTAGATAAATTAGGCAAAAAAAAAGTAAAAATTATATGTAAAATTAGCATTCCTAATTTCAAAATTTACGTTTTACGTGAGCGGAGCTGTAAGGTAAAGCTAGTATATAATAAAATTTTAACCAAACTTTTGTGGGCTAAATTTTAAATTTTCTAATTATACACAATTATTAATAATGGTTCATAACGTGCGTCAATGACTGTCGGTATCTCACTAGTGTTTTAACAATATGCCTCTATAATAGACGGCTTATGATTTCAAATACTATAGGCATTAATAAAAAATAATAATAGGTATAAATCAGCGGTTCCGAACATGGGTTACGCGTACCCTTGGAGGTACATGATAGATTATTTGGTAAAAATTATATTGGTAATGGCGAATAACGCCAAAAATTAAATTTAAAATGAAAACAGAAAAACAAAACTGTAAACGCTTCGTTTACGAGAGTCAGCTGTATGGGGAGGCCTACCAAATGGCTTAAGCACTCACAAGCCCCATCCAGAAGAGTTGGTCTCTTAATTTTGAACCAATTCCAGATGAGAGAACTGCACCTGGATTGGCACCTCCAGAGGTAACGCTTATTCTAAACTTGGAGGACATTGGAGCCAGGAACAGATTGTACGTGCACCAGCTCTGTACACGGTCCCACAGCAGCCGCAGCCGAGAGAGGTTGTCACCCTCCCAAGCACTGACCACGGTCGATGCTGCTTCACTTTTGGTGATACTCTTCGTTTACAAAGAGAAACTTCTGTAAAAGCAAAATAGGCTATTCGGATAAAATGAAGGAAAATGTCTAAACTTCGTAATTAGTTAATCATTTGTTGCCATTATCTCTGTCCGCTCCAAATAACATTTTGCGATTCTGCATGTGTCCCTTCTTTTCTGTTATTGTTCTTTCCTTTCAAGTAACTGTAGAAATATTTAGAAAAAACATGAATCGTAATCGGATCTTCTGCTTTCGACAATTCCATTTAAAACCCATTTGGAAGCAGGTCATCATTTTAGTGTTCGACTGGTCAGCATTAGCATAAACGTATTAACGTGTATTAATAGATGTAGCTTCATCCCTACTTTGTGAGTGCTTAATTTGAAATCTTTAGCTAATAATTCATATTTTGAGTGACTTTATGTTCATATTGTGTTGTAGTTCAAAATGCATGACTGGTTGAAATTTGGATTTATGAAGAGAACTGCATTTAACATTGGTAACTAGTATAAAAACATTACTAATGAACAAAAACAAAATATTTGGAACGGGTTTATATGAGAATGGGTAAGCATAAATGAAAAGTTTAAGGAAGGAGTACGTGAGAGAAAACAGTTTGGGAACCGCTATGCTATAAATGATAATTTATTCAAATTTTAATATGGTCCCTGTAAAACAGTTAAGTGTATATAAATGATTAACAACCATTAGAAAAAGGATAGAATGGCCATTTTAAAAACCTTTCTCTATCTGAACAACATAACCAAATTTTGTGCAGTCGCGGGAAAAAGATAAAAAAAAAGTATATCCCCATACTAACTTTGCCGCAAATCATCCTATATGCGACTATAAAAATGTGACTGGTAACTAATTGATTAGTAATATCTAGTGATAGACCGAATGTTTGCTGTCGTTTTCATTTTTGGTCGAAAATCTGAGTTTTGGCGGATATTCGGTTTCGAAAAACTCAATCGGGTCTCACAAGGACGTGCCACCTCACCTCTAGGTGGCCAACCTTAAACTGACAGTACTCAATATCTTTGCATGTATGCATACATTAATAGTTTAAAATTTGAATCTGAGATAGTTTCGTTTTCGGTCGAAACTTAGTCAGATACGGACGAATTTCGGTTTCAATTCAGTTTCGACCTGAAAAACTTGTTTCAGTCGTTCATTTTATTAATGCTATACTCAAATTCTGCCAATTTCTAAAATTTTCATTTGAACACGTCTAATATTGAGACATTTTTTACTCTCGGATGTCAAACGGGAAGTCATCGAAAATTTGTCACTGAAATTTTTAGATTGGGAACACTTTAGATATTGGGAAGTCATTGAAAATTTTAGATTTTGGTGTACAGTTACCCACCCTCTAACCAAATTTGAATATAGCATTAATAAGAAGATGCTATTACCAGTAAACAATTAAAACAAGTCTTTCCTGTTGAAACTGAAAAGTTAAATTACTTTAATTACTTTAATAAATTGTTAAATTAATTTACAAATTAATTTTTAATCATTGCAAAACAAATTGCAATGCGAGTAGTGTTTAACCCTTTATGTACCAAATTATGAATTAATGAAAATTTCGCCTTCCAAAGCATTTTTTCTGAATATTAGAAAATATGTTTGTAGATTTTTGCAACCATTAAATAAATTTTAGACGGTTTTCATTTATTAAAATATAATTAACTAAATCAGTATTTACAGGTATTCTAGACTGTTTACAAGTCTACCCAAATAATTTCTTCAGGATATTGTTTTTAGCATTTTATAGAATTAGAAAATGTAAAAATGTAATGGCCTTACATATAAACATACACATTTTTCAGACCTGAAACTTTCAACTGAATGTCTTTCAACATAAAAAATCAATGAGCAGTTACAATTGGAAAAAGAACAAGTTGGAAATTGTACGTCAAACGTGACAAATGAGGTGCGTTCGTACTATAGCTAGCTATATAAATATTCAGATCTTGATGATTTTTAATTCTGTGAAATGAATTATATCGTCTGCAGATTCATTTCTGTAATAAAAAAAGTATCTCGGTCGCTTGACGATTAAACTTCGTAAGCTCCTATAACAAGAAAGCACCGATATATTTAAAAAAATTCAAATTTCTTAATAAATATTTTTATTAATATCTCCTAAAGTTTTGATTCGATTTTTATAAAATTTGAAATGTCTCGACAAAATTCTGCAAAGATAATATATCTTAAATTTCCAACCATTCGGTTGGGTAGTTTTTGCGTTGTTATATGCGGACGGACGGACTGACGGACGGACAAAGCGACGACAATTGGTGCTACGTATTTATATAGTTACGAACACACCTAAAAATGCGAATAATGCTTTTGGAACATGATGAAGTTAAGTATCTAGAAAACTCATGCTAACTTGCATTACTGCCAAGTGTTAAATATGTTTTATAACAATTTTCTTTAAAAGGTACTTTAAAGTACCGTCGGTGCATAAAGGGTTAAAACATAACTCAAAAACAATTTGGCTGAATAAGCCGTAATTTTGGATTTGAATATTTGAAATCAATTTATGTTTTAAAAAATGCATAGGTTAAGACTTATATTTATCTCGAAAACTAATTTCGGAAAATTATATTTTTTATATTAATTACGAAAAATTAATTACAAAAGTAAGAATTTTAGAAATTCGTTTAATGTTAATAATCCCTTTTAAATTGATTTTAAGTGCAAAATATGTTTTTCATTCATTTAAAAATAATTTATACGTGAGGAGGATCCTTAAAAAAAATTTTCTTCATGCTTTTTTTTCGCTTACTGTTAAAGCATTTAAAATTTATAACTGTTCTTTTTTTACTTTTTGTATTACGTTCCTTTTTTTTATTTTCAACCTTATCAGTCCTGCAAGTATAGAACATCTCCATGTGAATAATGGGCTTGGAGCTTCGGGAAGCAGGATATGCTGTTTTCCCGGCACAACACTCCTTCGGAACTCATCCTGAACCTCGGTGCCGGAGTTTATTTTCTCATGGAAATTTCGGCGTGTAAAACAAAACAAAGGAGGGCACGGTGGGCGTTTTTCCCACGATTACATATCCCTCCTACAAATGCAATATTTACTGAAGAATTTAACGGTCTTTCACCCCCTCAAAAACACATGTGCTAACTCATCTCCCCTCGGTGGGATGTGAGCAGGTGTATGCGGCAAGCAGAGCCGTGTTGCTTGTCACTCATAACTTGTCACTCTTTCGCCAGGAAGAAAATCTTCCAAATGCCTCCTTCCGTTCCCACAGGATTCCTCAAACATCGCTCCCCCTCGCACTTTTTGCGTTCTTTTTTTTCTTGCAACTTTTCGCCTCCAATCTCGGAAAAGGATCCCCTGACTTCCCATCAATCTCTCCAAAACGATCTTCCACGGAAGTCTAATAAAAACAAATCCGTGACCATAACTTTGCATTCGCGTAACTTTTGAAGAGCGAGCTCTAAATTATGAGACAAATGAGGATCTAGTTATCAGGGCCGAAACTAGATGTGTGGGGGAAGAGGGGGGAGGGCGAATCACATGCCCCGAACGCCAAAGTTGAAGGAGGCGCCAAAAGAAGATTTGATTCGTCGTTCAGTACAACAAAAACAGGTAACGACATTCAGGCCAAAAAAATCATGCAATCGAGCAACCAAAGTAAAAATGTATTCATTAATTTTACACTCTTTGCTTTAAACAGGGCAGGTTCTTCCATAAGGTGACCACCTAAAGGCGCCTAAACAGTACTTGATTAACGAATTAATCCCAGATCAATACAGTGCTTCGTTCTTTTTATCTTGCAACTTCTTGCCTGCAATCTAGGAAAAGGATCCCCTTACTTCCCATCAATCTCTCCAAAACGATCTTCCACGGAAGTCTAATAAAAACAAATCCGTGACCATGAATTTGCATCCGCGTAACTTTTGAAGAGCGAGCTCTAAATTATGAGACAAATGAGGATCTAGTTATCAGAGCCAAAATTAGGTGTGTGTGGGAGGAGGGCTGGGGGCGAATCACATGCCCCGTATATGCCCCGTATCATGCCCCGAACGCCAAAGTTGAAGAGGCCGCCAAAAGAAGATTTGATTCGTCGTTCACTGCAAAAATCGTTCACTACAGGTTCTTCCATAAGGTGACCACCTAAAGGCGCCTAAACAATACTTAATTAACATATTACTCCAAGATCAATACAGTGCCCCATTCTTTTTTTCTTGCAACTTTTCGCCTCCAATCTCGGAAAAGGATCCCTTGACTTCCCATCAATATCTTTAAAACGATCTTCCACGGAAGTCTGGAAACAAATCCTGTAAAATTCTTAATAAAAACAATTCCAGTTCTTAATAAAAACAAATCCGTGACCATAACTTTGCATTCGCGTAACTTTGAAAAGCAAGCTCTAAATTATGAGACAAATGAGGACCTGCTTATCAAGGTCGAAACTAAGGGGGGGGGGGGGGGGAGCGAGCGTGGCATATGCGATATGCCCCGAACGCCAAAGTAGAAGGGGGCGCAAAAAGAAGATTTGATTCGTCGTTCAGTACAAAAACAAATACCGACATTTAGGCCAAAAAGTCATGCAATCAAATCGAACAACCTAAAGTGAAAATGTATTCACTACATTAATTTTCAAACATCTATTCTAATTGGTAAATAAATCATATGGGTAGTAATTTTAGAACTGGGTGAAAAATGTCCCAGTCAGGAGCTTCTGTTGAGCTGATTTAGACATCAGACCTGATGCTATGTGATCAATAAGGTTATCTGAGTGAATTAGATCCTTCAAATTCTTCGACGATAGCTCAGTTGGCAAAGCATTGGCAGCTTCAGCCAAGAGGTCCCTAGCAATCTAAGGAGAAAAAAAAAAGTGACCAGAAAAAAATGTGACAGAAAAAAAAGAGCCGGAAAAACGTGACAAGGAATTGATAAATATTGAACTTATTGATAAATAAGTGCTAAAAACTAACGAGGTAACAAATGTCTGATTTATATCATTTTCGTAGGCGAATATTTACTGTAAATATTTGTGAATGCTATTAGCAATAGTGTAAAAAAAGTGAGAATATTCGCATTACATCACTACTTGAATTTTGACATGTGTGAACATACGAATATTTTCCGTCGATGTCTACGAATGCGAATATTGAAAAGTGGTGTGAATATTTACATACGAGAATGCACGTTTTAATCCTTACTTGATTTTTGAAATTCGTGAACACAATTGCGAATATTTTTTGTCGATATTTCTGTCGGGCTGATTATGATACAGCACATAGAGCCTATGGCTAGATTAGTCGTTCCCAAACATTCTTTGACCATGTCCCAACTAAACATCTCTAATATCATGCGGGGCCTGATTACCACAGGTGCACACGAGGCACGTGCGCCAGTTCTCTAGTTATAGGGGGCCCCATAATGCATTTTATGTACTCTCTAAAAAATACCCATTAAAGAACATTTCTGTTTACAAATGGTCTAAAAAAATATTTCACCTATTTGTCATCACTGAACTATCCCGTTGTTCGCAAATCAGTTTAAAAGAAACTGCCAAATTTCTGAAAATTGTATATTACCTCAAACATGATTGCGTAAATAGCTTAAGTCATTGGGTTTCTAATTAGCATCACAAAGACAAAATAATACACTTTTGTTACACACAAAAACAATTGTGTAAAATGTTAACTGTGCCGCAAGGTTGTATGTTGTAGTTTGTACTGTATTAATTTTGGTAACACGAGGTTATTTTGATAAAAGGGCCCTAAAATAATATGTGTGCCCCAGGCCTCACATGGAGTTAATCGGACTCTGATATCCTGATACACCGTCATGTTTCATCTAATTCTTATTGCTTAAAAAGTGAAATCCTTTTTCACGGCTCACGAGGGGAAACTCAAAATGTCAATAATTTGGTCTAAAACAAGCTTTCCAAGAAATAAAAACAAAGATGCAGAAATTTTTAAGAAATTATTTAAAAAATAATTTGAAAGGATGTGGAAAACAAACAGCAAGTTTAAAATAAAAATAAAAATAAATTGTTTTAATCTTTTCAAGCAATTCTTCTTTCAGAGGCACCTTGCTTCAGTGTTAACTAAAAGTCTTAATTTAATTTTTATCTTCGCAAAATTACTCGAACAGCTGCTCACATTTGGGATTATCTTTGATACATTAATACATTTTAATGATTTTATACCTCATTTTAGATTAAGATCGGAAGAAATATTTTTGGGCGTTAAATTCTCACTATGTATGACGCATAACAGGGTGACATAACCCGGACTTTACAAATTTGATAAAATCAGGCAACCAACAAAAAATTTTACTCGCCAGTAAAAATATTTACCCCGCCCCCCGAATTTTTTCCCCTGTCATTGATTTTCAAAAAGCACAAAAGTTTTTACGAATTAATTGATAAAAAAATTAATAAGCATAGTTTTGAACTATTAGTTACATAATTTAGAATAGTACATAATTTAGAAAGATGCAATGAACTAAGTTTTCTAATGAAACGGGAGAGCCTGAATTGTAATTAAGTTTTCTAGATTACTTCAAAGGAATTACTTATAAGTTATTATTCTTTAAAATGAATGTGATAGATTAAATTCTGAACACAAAAATCTGATTTGAAACTTACAGGAAAAACTTGAGCGTTTTTTAGCATTGTATCGAAATTTAGATGACACAGAGGCTGGATTCACATTATTTCTTACAGTTTTATTAACCTCCCACATTCTAATCACGTGACATGTTAACTGGCTAGAGCAGGGAAGAATTTCGTTTTCTGTGCATGTGATGGAAAATGCCTTTTAAACTCGTTTCTTCCATTAAAAGTATATAAGAGAAGAAGAATATCAGTATTTGTCGCGCCGAATAGGTGAGGGGGAGAGAAAAAAAATGCCCTTTGTGCTAATTTCTTAGGTCATTTTTGCACACACACACACAAAAAAAAAAAGAAGAAAAACGCCAATTAAATAATTTGGCCGCCAGGTAAAAATAAAAACCTCGCGCATTGGTCAAGCCTTGAACATAACTATCATCGGATCATCATAACTATTATGCCTATTATCATATCATAACTATTATCCAATTCCCCCCCCCCCCCACACACACACACGCCTCCCTAAAAATCTCAAACTGAAAGCCACATTGGGAGCCAAAGGCCTGAACACCATAAATGATAAGTACAAAGATTTCTCTCTAATGGTTTTTAAAAGTGTAAACATATTTTGCAAAAGACATTTACGCAGCACGAATTTTCCTTGGAAGAGAAAGAAAGACAAAGCAAGAGATAGACCAAAACAAATAACTAAATCTTCATTTTTCTTCTGGGCACTGAGTTATTGTTGTCGAGACCGGATCAAACTAATAATATCTGGTGTCATACATAAGTAATATTTGTAAAACAAATAAAATCAGAATTCAAGAAGATTCTTTCGGACCATACCCAGATCGGAATTTTTTGTGTAGCTGGATCCGAAGCCGGACTTTTCTCTGACAGGGCGCGAAAAAAATTTAATATCATTTTTTTTTTTTTAATTTAAGTAAAAGGTATTTTTCTAAAAATACAGAGACTGGGTAAAGGTGCGCTGAAAAATATTTTGGGGCTATAATTTATTTTTCAGAAATTAAACAAAAATGCTTTTAATCTCACTAGGTACTCCTGTTAGCGTAAGGCCCGATTGCAGTGCACCGCATTACAACCATTCGCCGATGGTCACCTATGACTCATGCAGGGCCTGATTACTAACGGGCCACACTTCCACCAGTAAAAAGGAATAGAAATTTTTCCCTTATTCATGGATTTTACACGATAGATGGATGTTAATTTTACATGAATAGGGAGTTTTAATAAGACGAAAATTTTTATTAAATTTTACTGGTGGAAGGAAGTGTGCCCTGTCAGTAATCAGGCCCTGCATTAATGGCTACATTGAACTTTTATTTTAAACAGTTCATTTCATTTATTATTCATTCAGAATGCAGTAAATAAAATAAAATTTGGAAGTCATCTAAGAAATATTTAACAGATGTTTTACATCTGAAAGATTTTTTAAGCAAAAAAATAAATAAATAAATAAATATTCACAAATCAGAAGGGGGAAAAAAATCACTTTTTCTAGCTTCAGCAATAAATTATGCATTAATTCAAAGAGCAGTACAAGAGAATAAGGTATAATTCTCATAATCAGGTGTTACACAGCCCACCAATTTTAACAAACGACAAAACAGCCTACTAATTTTAATCATCAGCTGTATCGTCAGCAGCTGTTTGAACTTAGACAACAGAAACACCAAGGGTTAATGATTTCATTCGTACAGCAATGACGTCTCAAAAACCAGGTGTAAGAAGAAAAACAGACCAAGACCAACAACTGGCTTCACAATCAGAAGGACTATCTCATTTATACAGCCCACATTATTCCAAGAGCTTCTTTTCATTACCAAAAAGAAAAATTATTTTTTTACAAAAAATTGTCCAACAACCATATGAACATGGACATAGAAGTCAATTTTTAATGCAAGTACCAATGATAAAATACATCTGCTTATGTCATCTGCTTGCAAAAAAAGGGGAAAATAAATCTTGTGCGAAATAATAGTTTCGTAATTTTAGTGATGTCTACACGATGACATTTACAAGAGAGACACTTTATTTTAAATATAGTGGAACTTCGATAATTCAATACCTCACAATGATTTTTATATAGTTTTTAAAATGTAGATTTAAGCGGATATCGAGTTAGCAAGATTTTATTTAATTTCATATTTAAAAAATTATTTTAAAGATCGTTTATGTACTATGATTTTAACCCTTGACTGCTGTTAACGGTCAAACAGGCTATTTTTTTTTTTTTTTTTTTTTTTTCAATTTTCCTTAGTTTGTAATTTTTAGTTTAACTATAGATTCTAATGAAATTTTGTTTCGTTTAGAGCCCTAGTACTATCGTTATGACACTTCTGAATAGGTAAATTGTAATTATAATAGTCCCGTAAAATTTAGTACAGAAACAGTATCTTATGCGTTAATCGAGCCTTTTATCCATCCTTCGATCAAGCGGTCTCAGAGACCGCTCACATATTCAATGCGACAATTTTTGTCCCAGCCGTTAAGGGATAAAATGATAAAATGTGCATAATAAATAAGGATGTACTATTAAATATTTATTAAATATTAAAATTACTAAACAGTTGAACCACTCCATTTAATAAACTGATTTATATTAATTTCTAGATCAGGAAGTTCCGATAAGAAATAAACTGGGAAAATGTTTTTTGTATACAACATAAGTGATTTTGAGTAAATTAGGTCAAATCAGTTCAGTGATTATTGAGAAAATTGTGGACATGCATACACACATACACATACATACATAACGACCAAAAACAGAAGCTTATTTTTTTAAGTCGCTTAAAGAAATGTAGAGGAAAAGAAATCGTTTACGAAACAATAAATAGATTCGTAATTTTAGTACCCTCATAGTATTTACAAAAGGGACGTTTTATGTGCTGAAGTTTAAATACACTGGTGTGCAAAACTTAAGCAACAAACACAAAATGCTAATTTCTGAACACGTGAGTACTTAAAAGGAAATTCTATTAAGAGCAAGTGTAGAAAAGAGGTACTACCCTAACAGCACGGCCAGTCGATGTGAAGTCATCATGACGTCATATATGGTTACAAGCGTCACAGTCGGTACGGTGAATCAAATTATGGGATATTTATTTCACTTGTCTCATTATTACTCTCAAATGATTGTTGTCACTGTGACTGTTGCTTTGTGAAGGGTCACCAGGTGACATTACAATGAAGTCACATTGTGATTCTCAAGTGACTGTCATTAGAAGACTGGAACTTTGAAATCATTGTGAGAATTGCATTGTGATGAGTCACCAAATAATGTCACAATGAAGTCCCATGGTGACTTTCGGGTGACTGACATGCTATTGTGAAGTCATCATTGCACCCCTTTGTGAAAAGTCACCAGATGATTTCATTTTCTGTCACATGGGAACTCGTCACAGAACATCTATCATGATGACTTTACAATGGAGTGTCAAAATGACAGTCACATGAGAGTCACAAAGTGACTTCATTGTAAAGTCACCTTGTGACTCGTGAAAAAGCAGCAGTCATGATAACTACTCAGTGGAGTGACCAAATGAGAGTATAAATGAGACGAATGAAAGATATCACATTTCTGTTCATTATAGTGGACTGTGACAATTGTGAGCATTTGTGATGTCAAGAAGACTTCACATCGACTGGCTGTGCTGTTAAGGTAGTGCCTTTTTCTACACTTGCTGTTTATAGAATTTCCTTTTGAGTACTCACGTGTTCAGAAATTAGCATTTTGTGTTTGTTGCTTAAGTTTTGCACACTAGTGTATATTCTTGCCTAGAACTAGGGATATAAAATTTGAAGTTGATTTGTTTGATGACTGCTGAGACGGTCTTAAAGTCCTAATTGATGATGTACAAACGAACATCACAGTCTTTTTATCATTTTCATGTCAATTCTACTGTTTGATAAAGGAAGATCATAGAGTAGAAATTTTTCAACGGATTGTATAAAGGAGTCCAGTTCAGGCCAGGAATCAAATCCAGGATCTCTGGCATAACACTTAACTGGAAATAGCAGCCTGTGAAACTGCTGCGTTGTTAGCACCTTTTTAGACTCCAAAAATGTTTGATATTTTTAAAATCGATGTTTCGGCTGGCACGTTAAAAATTTGGTTCTGTTAATGCATCAGTATTGAAGAATAAATGTTTATGTTCGGCTTATGGCAAATTATTAAGAAGTATGCCAACACTAACTCAGTTGGTTGAGCGTTGGGATATTAAGTCGTTTCGACTTCTGTCCTGGACTAGTTTTCACTCAACTGAAAAATTCCTAATAAAGTTATTAGTGTAGTGGTGAAATATTTAACATCAGAATCCCATTTCGTTAATATATTAAGTTAATGTAATCCTCTGTAATGATCTGTATGATCTGTTCACATCAAAAACACAGCTAGGCAGGAAGATTTTAATAAACTCTATAATCATTAGTAATCATTGGGGGGGGGGGGGGTGATTTGAAGAAATCAAATAATAATGAAAGAAAAAGAAATAGAATGAAAGAAAGACGCGATTCAATTGCATATATTGGAAAGTTTTAACTATAAGGACTGAAATATTGTCAGACGCACAAGAATATGTATTCTTATATAGGCCGAATCTAATTTAGGAATGACATTAGCATCTGGCGATATGGCCTTATCATATATTATAATATGACCAAATTTTGTCTGCCTGTCTGTCTGTGTGTATGCAAATTTTATTTTAAAAACAGGCTCTAACAATTTTGACAAAATTTCGTATCCTACCGTTTTCGAGCACGAGAAGACGATTGGACTAGGTCAGATGTTCGAGAAAATTCGATTAGTGGTCATTTGGGGTCACTATGGGTCAGGGTGAAGCTAATTATATCTAAAAAATGGATCTAACGATTTTGTTTAAATGTTGCATCCTACCGTTTTGGATTACGACCATTGGGCTGGGTCAAATGTTCGAGAAAATTTGATTAGTGGGTCATTTTTGGGTCACTACGGGTCAAGCTAATTTTATCTAAAAACGGCTCTAACGATTTTGACCAAATTTTGTATTCTACCGTTTTCAGGCACGGGAAGACCATAGGATTGAGTCACATGATCGAGAAAATTCGATAAATGGTTCATTTTAGGTCACTACGGGTCAGGGCCAAGCTAATTTTATGTAAAAAACGGCTGAAACGATTTTGACTGAATTTTGTATCCTACCGTTTTGGATTACGAGACCATTGAACTAGGTTACACGTTCGAGAAAATTTGATTAGTGGGTCATTATGGGTCACTATAGATCAGCGTAAAGCTAATTTTATGCAAAAAACGGCTGAAACGAGTTTGATGAAATTTTATACTCTACCGTTTTCGAGCACGAGAAGACCACAGGTCCAGGTCACATGTTTGAGAATATTCGATTAGTGGGTCATTTTGGGATCACTACAGGTCAGGGTCAAGTTAATTTTATGTAAAAAACGGATGAAACAATGTTTAGCAAATTTTGTATCCTACCGTTTTGGATTACAAGACCATTGGGCTAGGTCTCATGTTCGATCAAATTCAATTAGTGGGTCATTATGGGTCACTATGCGTCAGGGTCAAGCTAATTTTATGTAAAAGATGGCTGAAACGATTCGGACGAAGTTTTGTATCCCATCGTTTTCGAGCACGAGAAGACCATACGTCTAGGTGGTCACATGTTCGAGAAAATTCGATTAATGGATTATTTTGGGGTAACTACGGGTCAATGCATTGCAATGTGAATGAAGATTGAAACAGTTATTACGTTGTTGAACAGTTGGCAGTAAACGCAGTCACAAAGTTGGCAATGTTTTGTCAAATATCGCAAAATTTGGCGAAATAATGGCGACGTTGGTGAGATTTCGCGAGAAATCTGACTTTAAAGATTACCAATGCCAAGCATTACGTTTGGCGCAAAATGAAAGAATATCGCCACATTTTCGACTTTTTGGCAAATTTTTTGCGACTTTGATGGAAAAAACCGACTTTTAGAATCTGAAGGAAATTTCTAGATATTCTCAATAGGACCCGAGATACAATGATTCAACTACACTCTAAAATTGGGAGGAGTGAGAAGTTGACTCTTTGGAAGAGTGAGAGGCATTTTCACTCTCTTTGGAGTGAATTTTATAAAAATGCACTCTTTAAAGAGTGGAATTTTCCACTCCCTAGAAAAGAGTGAAATATGTCACTCCGTTGCCGAGAGTGACTGTCTCACTCCTTTGACAAGAGTGAAATGTTTCACTCCGTTGAAGAGTGAAAGCCTGGCATTATGTAATTTTGTCCCTATATATTTATTGAGAGAAACGAAATTATCATTTTTTTTTTCTTTTTAGGTAGATTTCGTAAGAAATGCTACCTATTACATTCTCCCCTATGTTGGAATTTCTGAAAAAATTTGCAGATATACGCTGATCATGACCCCTAGAACCCCCCCCCCCCCCCCCCCCAGTTCAAAACTTTATCTATCTATCTATCAAGTTTGATTTTTTATTGAATTTAACACGACAGCGCAAGCTTGGCAATTCAGGAGCGATTGGAACTTACTTCAAACTTGCGAAATGTCACATGATAAACCACGCAAGATGTTCCTTGAATCGGAAAAGATAAAAGCTGCGCGCGCATATGTAGATGTTGCCGCCTTGCTCCTTGCTGTATTTTGTTTTGACGAAGATGTATGTCCTGACTGATCTCAGATGATTTTCAAGGTAAGTTAAAAAAAATATTTTAATAATATTTTGTACTATTGCTTGCAGTAATAATCTATGCCTCAATAAAAGTCGTACTCATATTTATTTTATGCATACTAGTTTAGTTTTCATTCGTGGCGAGTAAAATGAAAGTTCTAAGCCTAAGTTGAACTCGTAAAAGCCGTATCATCGTAGGCTACGTAAAAGCTTATAAATGTACCACCTTTTATATATTTATATTTCGATAACGTTTGGCGAAATCTGATATTGGATAATTCATTTCTTTCTAGTTGCTACTCCTAAATTAACGCATGTATTTATAACATATTTTAGTAAGCAAATGAAAAATAATCTTAAAGATAGAAAAAATATATATATATAATGGTTACATACTTAAAAAGGTAAACAAACATTTTGCCGTTTAAGTTTCAGTGTAGGCTGAGATCTTTCATTTTATTCTCAACGAATGAAAAATGAATGTGCTTAAGCTTAAACCAAAATGTATATACAATTTTTAGCGCCGATTGAATCAGAGTTTCCAAGTTTGTTTGTTTTTGTATTTTACTACTTTTAAAATTTGTATTATGCTTGATGATAGGGATTATTATTATTGTACTGATTTTAAATGTGTTAGAGAAACAATCTGTGTATGTTAACGTCTGTTTATATATTGTTTTATTACTTTTTGTATTCAGAGAGAGAGAGAGGGGGGGGGTTGAGCAAAGAGCAACCAGACTTGATAGTAGGTTATATGTAATAATTCGAAACAATGCCCTATAAGTAGCAAAACTGCAGGGAATAGTTCTTACTTTTCCCAATAGTTTATAATGTTATACATGGTTTTTGAAAATGTATCATGTAGTGTTGTACTGAAAAATCACTAGTTTGTAGCAAGCATCGACATTATTTTCATAAACAGATTTAAGCGTCACTTTACAAATCATGTGGTCACTCTTGCTGTATTTGTGCAAAATGTTGTGTTGGCACAACAATCTGCTTATGACAGCGACAAATCTCCAGTTTTAGAATAAAATTTTCCTTTTCTTTGTGACTTTTTGGCAAGAAATAATTTTCTAACAGTTTATGTTTAAAATTAAGAGTTTAATATGTTTAAAATAAAATAAAAAATCTCTTTAGACAATAACTAAACTGTTGATTAGTTGGAGGAAGCTTATTTAAATTATTAAAAGAAATTTTATGTTAAAACTGATGACTGGGTGTAAAATCGTATTTGTCAAAATGAAATTTATTAATATGTTGTTAATTTATTATGTTAAATTTATTAATATGGTTGTTATCAACTTTTCCTCACTTTTTTATAATTACTCTTAATTTTGTGCATTCTTGAATCGGTGATTCCTGGGTGGGATTACAAAAAAAGTTGTCTAAAATTTAAAAATGCTATTCCAGCAGCTTTTATTTTTTTATGTTTATTGGTTTTTGTATAATGAAGTATTTTTAGTTTAAATTAAAAAAAAAAAATTAAGTAATAAATTGTGTAATTTAACTAATTTTTAAAAAATTTAATTTTATAATTTTAATAAACAGGGGTGGGGAAATACATGTTTTTACTCACTACTGGTGAGTGGATTTTCTGACAGGGCGAGTGAATTTTTAGGAAGTCTTTGAAAAATTGCAGACTATAGAAGATATGCCAAAAACTTTTTTTTTTTTTTACCAGTTCACTATATTTTGTAACTTTCCAATTGACTTTTAATTTTATAGAAAAAAATATGAAAATGCATTGTAGCAGTAGCAATTGACTATTTTTGAAGACGTGCATTTTGTCATAACAATTTTCAATCCTATGCTGACTGGTAAGATTTACTGAAAATTCCCCAGCCCTGTTAATAAAGTAACATACATATCAAAACAGTGATTTGTACTCCCGCCAGCTCCATTGCACACACTTTGTGGAGCTCCCGGATGTAACTCTTGGTGTTGTAAAATTTCCTTGTACTTTCTCGTCAAGATTTATGTAATTCTTGAAGTCGTGTACGTGTTTCTACGATTTAAAAAAAAATGTATATGGATCATTCGAGACGACAGCCTTGTAGCTATAGGTCTCAAAGCCCACCTCCCTCCAAAGTACAAAGTACAGTGATTTGTAGTCAGAGTTGAAAAATAGTCATTAGATTTAAACAACATACAAGTCTTATTTAAATTGACTTTTGACATTTATTTTTTAACTTAAATAGTGAAATATTTTTAATTTGAAAAGCACTCACTTAATGAAATAATATATTTATTATAACTAATTTAAAGAACTTCATTGGATGTGTAACAGTCTTGTTTTCTTCCACAAAAATTAGTCATTTAATAAAAACACCATTTTTTACTATTGAAAACAGCTTTAGGAATAATAGATAAAGAATATTATTTATTTTTACTCTTATTTTTTTAATGATATTTTTATGTAGGGGAGACTAGTACACAGTGGACTACTTTTTCAGTTAAAATTTTTTTTCTCTTTAACAGACAAACCGATCTGCATGAAAATATTTTTGAATATTCCTTAAACCTTTATACATTCATCATAATTTTCTCAGAACACAGTTTTTAATACATTTTTCAAGAAAACATTTTTTATATGCACCCGTAAAGTGGACCAGTGTGCCCCAGAAGTGGGGCACACTGGTCCACCCACCGGGGCACAGTGGACCGCTATTAGGTATTATCTGAAATACAATATAAATCTATTTTTTATTAATCTAATTCTTTTTTATTTCCCCTTTATCCACAAAATAATATAGTAATATAAATTTACAAGTAACATTTTGAAACAAAAAACAAAAAAATTAATTATATTTTGGAAAATAATAACAGATTAATACAGGAACAATTACAATTTAATTGAAGTTATTACTTAAGTACAAAAAATCAGCGCACATTAAAATTTGCAAATGAAATTCCAAAATACTTATGAGTAAGATTGAGCCTGGAATTTTCCTGAAATACTTTTGGGTCTGGGAGCAACATTATGAAATCATTGACATCAACAACAGATTCATCTACAGTTTCAGGAAATATAAACTGATTTCCATTCAATTTGCATCTCATGAATCTTACTTGAATAGAATCATCGCCAATTAGACTACAGTTATATTTATCAAAGGCAGTAAATACAAAACAAAATATTTCTTACTATGTTAAATAAATTGTTATTTTTCTTTGTTTACTTTAGTTTACAGTTAAATAACTACTTTAAAACAATATTTCTTTATAGAAAATAAGCAATTATTAAATATTTTGAACATTCTGCATTACAGGATCAGAGTGGATGGTGGACCACTGTGCCCCAGGAGTGGGTGGACCACTGTGCCCCATGTTGAAGTTCAATAAATAATCATATTAATATTGTTTATTATAGCTTTCTTTTAAACATATTAACTTTAAAGTTAAATAAAAACAAGTATCTCAGCTTTGCAAAAAAGCTGTTTTATCTTATTTATCTACAACCTTTAATTACTAAAAAAATAAAAATATGATGATGAAAAATTTTACTTTTTGAAGCTCAAAACAACCAGTCAGGATAAAATACTTCAATCTGAGCTAAACATATTTTCTGAAGGCTATAAATAATCTGTGCAGTGCTGTTGACTATTAGGATAGAAAAGAAGCTTTAAAAGAAAGTAAATAAATAAAATATTAGGGGGTGGTCCACTGTGCCCATAGGTCCAGTGTATACCGGTTTCCCCTAGATGTAATATTGTGTAAATATATTTTTTTGAGAATTTTTTATAGATATTTTCCTTTTTTGCGTTTATTTTTAAATATAATTCCAGTTGTGAATGCTTAAAAAAGGAAATTCTAAAACTACTTGGTGTTGGCTGAGTACTCGGCTAAAATTTGAATAAGTACCAAGTACTCGGCAAATTGGCTGAGTACTCTGTACGGCTATAGTATTTTCATTATTTGTTAAAACATTGAAAATGCTGATAAATATTTTTGTTTTAACATTGTACTAACTTTTTACGATTGTGCAAAAACACGGTTTAATGAACGTATGTTTATAAATATTTAGTTTTTCTGCCATCTTAACAAATTTGATACAATACTAAAATGCCAATCCAAAGATAGTTTATTTTAAGAAAGAGTTGATTCAAAAAGAAAAAAAAAAGTGGCTATTAAAAATTATACTACAAGATATGCATTCATATGGTGTTCCTGTGTACTAGCTAAAAAATAGCAGTTTGTATGAGATGACCTTGCTGCTAATTTAAATATTTATGGATTACATATCATCAGTGCAGTAGTACTTAAAATTAAGATTTTTGTGTGCATTAAGAGGTTTTTTTTTTTTTTTTTTATCATATTTCAGTATTGAAATATAACAATAAGAAATAATTCTTTGTTCAAAATTGAAATGTACTAAAACCTCTCCAATTCAAACAAATTGGGACCAAAGTCTATTTGAATTTGCTGATTTTTTGGATTATCTGAATGATAAATTATTACAGTAATATATATTAAAAATTATTATTATTAAACTACATAATGCATAATAATTTAATTAAAATTACATATCAGGACTCTAATTTCAGGATGGATTCACATTGAAATTTTTTAAATCCCTTTTGGGCAAGAGACTCCTGACCAAAATATTTTATCACTTTCAGGAGAATTTTTCTTTTTTAAACGACGATCAACTTCTGTGACCGACTGAGGAATTTTGCTATATTTTCCCACTACCAAACAACGCATTTTTTTTTTTTTTTTTTTTTTTTTTTTTTTTACCACAACAAAACGACAAATTTTGTGATTATTATATTTTTTCTACCACAACAGAACGACAAATTTCGTAATATTTTTTCAAGCGACTGATTGCAGAATTTCACAGCTTCTTGTGACAGATTGACAAGATTCATGATTTTTTTTTTCTTTCATCAGACTAAAAATTTTCTTTTTTTTTTTTCTACAATTGACAGACAAATTTTGAAATATTTTCCATGACTGATTGATGAATTTCTTGATATTTTTCACCGACTTATTAACAAATTTTGCAATATTTTCCTGTGACCGATAGATGATTTTCTTCCTTGAAACTGACACGTTTCTCTATTTTTTTCTGCAGCTGATTGACGAATTTCTTCTTACGATAGTTTGACAAAATTCACGATTTTTTTCCTCTGGTCCAACTGAAAATTTTTCCCCAATTTCTCTTTAGCCTTGACTGACTGACAAAATTCACAATATTTTTTCTATCACCGATGGACGTACATCATGATTTTTTTCCCATTGACTGCAGAAAAGATCAAAAAGGGCAGTAAGGGCCACCGGGCGCTGCATCCTCCCAAATTGTTTTAAAGTCTGCAGTGAACAAAAATAAGATTAGAAGAACTGGAAAGATCTTGTAGTGCACTTGAAAAGAATAAAATAAAATCCGAATTACAAGGAAACACATATAGAAACACAAAATTAGTTGATCTGTTCAATTCACAGAAATTAGGACTTGACAATTACAATTTATAGTTAAACTACAATTCCCATGTGATATAGGTGAAAATTAGCAGTCGCCACTTGCCATGTGGTGATTAAAGTTGTAAAAGTGGTAATTCTTGAACGACTGGCGAATTTTGCAATTTTTTTCCTAAGAACGTGTTAAGAATTTTGCGATTCCCCCCCCCCCCCTCCCCCTGATTGATTGACAAATAGTGCAGTTTTTTTTCGGCCCTGACTAGCGAATTTCGTGATAATTTCACGTGACCGACTGGCGAATTTCACAGGTTTGTTCCATGATCGATTGACGAATTGCACGATTTTTTTCCATGATGAACTCACAAGTTTCAGCCGGTGAACGACTGAAGAATTTTGTGATTTTTTTTCTTACGATCGACTGACAAATTTCTCAAATTTTCCCTGCTAGCCAATTGAAGAATATCGCAATTTTTTTCCTGCTACCAATTGGCTAATTGTGCAGTTTTTTCTTGCGACCAATCTGCAAATTTACGTATTTTTTCCCTGCAGCTTACTAGCGAAATTCACGGGGGTTTTCCATGCGACCGACTAAAGAATTTCCCGATTTTTTTCACGCGATTGATTAACAAATTTAGTCATGAAAATAAATTTAGGAACTTCAGTGTGGAATATCACACTCTCATTATGTTTTGTAGTTTTGTATATATATTATATAACATTTATTTATTACATAAATTAGTTGAAAGTTTTTAAAGAGTATACAAACTGAAAATATTCTTTCATTTTACATTACTAGGAACGTGGATTAAAAAAAGACTTGCTAGAACAACATTCTCCAGTATGAAGCACAACTGAAAGAAAAAAAATAAAGAAAAAGTTTCATTCCTTACTGTAAGTTGCAATTTCCCCCCTTCTTCCCTTATCTCATTTTCATTATACTGATAGAAAGAGTTATATATATATATATATATCAATTTTATAGAAATTCTAAAAATTACACATACACATATATACACAGATCTCTCACTTATACGCGATGTTCATTAATTACTTTCTTGTAGCACTATTTTAAAATAGTAAAATTCGATTTATAATTTCTGCAATTTAATAAGGCTAAAATTATATATATATATATATATATATAAAGAAAAAAGCATACTGAAAAGTAATTTTTGTGTACCACATATAAGTAAGAGATCACTATACATATATAGGGATGCAACGGATAGAATTTTTGCCGGATACCAGGTATCAAATATCTGGCACAAAATTTTACCCAATATTTGGTATCCGGCCGAATACTTTCTTGTTTTTAATTTCAATAGTAATATTTCTATTTTATGCTTGCTTAAAGAAGAAAAACTTTAATTTATTATAATTTTATTTATGTCATTCAAATGTTAAATAATAGATTTAAATTCATTTTTTAAGTTAAGTTATTTAAAAACAAATGCCTTGTAGTAATTAAATATTGATATTTAATCATGTTTTGCCTTTGCCTATTCTAATACACATATTAGTAGTTTTTTCATTTATTCAGGGTCATTGAACATAAAAAGATAAACAATGTAATGTTTGATAAGTAATTTCTCTGTTTTTCATACTTATAAATCTTTGTTATTTATAAATACTAAACATCCTATTGAAGTGGCTTTTTCTTTTCCAACATACTCGTACATATTATTACTTACCTTACTCATGACAAATGTTTTCTAACAGAATTTAAATAGAGAAACTCCTCATTGTATCTTGTTTTATAGTACAAAAGGGACAGTTAACTATTGAAGAAAATGACACAATTCTTTTCATGTCAGTATTATTTTACCACAGCTAGTTTTTCATCCATAGACAAAAAAAAAAAAAAAGAATAAAATCATTTTTATTTTAGAATTGTTGAAAACATAAGAAAAGGAGACCATCTGAGATTGAACACTTATTCTCAGATACAGGAAATATTTGTGATAAAAAAATATAAAAGATTACAGGCTGAAAATGCTAAGCACCTAATGTTCCTACATAATATATATATATATTTTTGTCATTGTTTATTTATAAATATTATATTTTCATGTTCAAAATATTATAGTTTCATATATAAATCCTATAATTTCATTTTTGTGACAATGAGAATTTCTTTCTATTAACATTGTTTTAATAGGATAGCACATTAATTTCGCACTAGCTTTTTCTGACAATGTTAAAAATATAATTAAAAAAATTTTGCTATTCGGCAACCAGATATTGAAGTATTCGTCCGGACAGAATATCTGTTTTGAGTGCTGAGTAAGCAGGATATCCGACAGGAGCTTGATATCTGGTGCATTCCTAATATATATATATATAAATATATATTCCTAAATGCCACAAAAGCACCAAAATTTCGGTTTAAAATTTTACATTCATTATATATGTGCTTTTTCTTATTTCAAAATTAATTTGCTTGTAATTCCAGTTTCATTCACTCATTTCACATTTTAGCAGTAGAAGTGGTTTGCTCCTGAAAGGGTTAAACATTCAACATTAACAATACTTTTATTTATATAACATCATTAATTGTATAGTGGAACCTTGCTAACTAGGACCCTTTTAACTCTGATCTCTGGATAACCCGGACTAAGTCTGCTTGAGTTTTGAATTTCCAAAACAGTATTTTTTCGCTCATTGACATTACATTTTGAAAATATATTTTCTATCCTAAAACTTTCTAATGGCTATGATTGCGAGTAAAAAGAAGGCGTTTCAGGTAGTGGGGGTTTGCCTAAAGGCTGGAACAGTGCATAGATCAGGAGACGATGCAGGTTTTTTTCCTTGGGGCCCATTTTGTAAAAAGTAAGTTATTTTGTGAAATTTATCATATTTTTGTGAAATTTATTTTTTATGAAAAATAACATTTTGCAACGAAAGATGAAATCCAACTACTGAAACTTAAACAGAGCATTTAATAATAACTTCTTTAAGTCCTGCTAAAGTTTTTCATTCTGGTGAACTTGTTTTATTTACAAATTACACATTTTAAAACTTAACAAAATTAAAATAATTAATGAATGTTTTTATGGTATGGGATTTTGTGAAGGGGTCCCAAATTTTTCCTGGATCAACCCCTGTAAACTTAACTCGCATGTTTTCGTTTGCAATTTTCAGAATCTTTGTTGTTTTATGACTTTCACACAATGTCTAAAATTCAGAGGTCAAAGCAATAGCAGTTAATAGGAGACAGCTGTTTACAGCACCCCTTTCTTTTGTACCTGACCACAAATTGATTCGAGAAGAATGGGAAGGGAAAGGATTTACGCCAACTGAGGACAGCTTTAGGGCTTTCCAAGTACTATTCCTCGAAACAGCCACAGACTATTGTTACGTTTCTTATCACCAGTGACAATTGGTATTCAAAGCTTCTTAACAGGAAATGCTGCTTAACGAAGCTGCCCTGATCAGCAGAAATACCCACAGTGTTCAGAGAATAAATATAGATGATATGTTTATGTTTGGTATGACGCTGAAAATGCAACCCAAACAGCTGGTGGCTTTCTTTGAAAACCTCTCCCCATCCAAGGAATCCAGTCCTTGTTTCACGTGCAGCCTCTCTCCGACCAATGAAGTCAGCCCTTGGGCCACATAGAACATAGAGCTCGAAGCCGCAAGGATCTTTTGATAGCTTCAGAGCCCCGAGCCCAACCCTTCCCGCAATTCGGTGTCTTTAATTTAATAAATTTCCCTTTTAAATTTGTCCGGTTTCAATTTTCACATTTTTTCCCCTTTCTACCTGGCTTCCGCAAGAGTCCCGGTATAAAAGGGACGTAGCAAAGGACCAACATGCTAAACATCGTGCTCCGTGAATTCTGTGGCGGTCGGAGCGATTTGAAGGCGGATTTGAGCGATAACTGACTTCATATTGCAAGTCAATTTTACGATTCACTGCCTCTCTATTCTTTCTCTGAATTTTGTGAAAAATACCACACAATCACTTTTCTCTCTAGACAAGGTCAAGCAACATCATAATTCTTTTTCTCTCCTTATCCATCTCAATTTGTGAAAGAGCCGAATTCTGTATGTGCATGCCTGTGCCAAGATTTCGGTAGAGTTCTGCATGCGCATTAGAGATGTGTCATTTGTCAAGGAACGATTCCAAAGGAACGACTCCGGCAGTGAAATTGAAGGAACGATTCCAGTCTTTAAAAAGGAATCGGTCCTTTTTGGAACGATTCCTCAGATTTGGTCCAAAACATATCGAATCCAAAAAGGACTGATTCCTCGGAATTGGTCCAGAATGTACCGACTTCAAAAAGGACCAAGTCCTCGGAATAGACTCCGAAAACGACAGATTCCTCGGAATTAGTCCAAAATGTAGTGATTCCGAAAAGGAACGATTCCTAGGAATTGGTCCAAAATATACCGATTCTGAAAAGGACCGAGTCCTCGGAATCGACTCCGAAAAGGACAGATTCCTCGGAATTAGTCCAAAATATAGCAATTCCGAAAAGGAACGATTCCTAGGAATTGGTCCAAAATATACCGATTCTGAAAAGGACAGAGTCCTCGGAATCGACTCCGAAAAGGACCGATTCCTCGGAATTAGTCCAAAATGTAGCGATTCCGAAAAGGAACGATTCCTAGGAATCAATCGCAATTTTCTGATTCCAAAAAGGATCGATTCCTTGGAATCGGTCCTGAATGTAGACTCCGAAAAGATCGAGTCCTCGGAATCTGTTCTTGTAGACTGGCCGCTTTTAATAAATTAAAATACGCTATTTTATTTTAAAATAGCAGATTTTGATTCTATTAAAGTTGAGTTTCTGGCCAAAAAATCCTTCTAATGTGTACGTGATAAAAAAATAATAAAAGAGAGAGAGAAGTGCGGGGGGGGGGGGGGGGGGGGGATTGATTAATAAACTACAACTGTGTATTACTTTCTCTTAAATTTATCTTAAGATAAATAGAAGTATATTATTGTACTTCAGTTAAAATATTGTCTATTATTTAGCTATGTACTTATCACCTGCGTTTGCTGGGAATTGCGGAAGAAATGACCTTTTTGCCATGTTGCGGCTGTTGGAAGCGCCCACTTCGAAACCTAACTTATTTGCAGGCGGAGCCGGCAGGGATTTTTTTTAAATTATTATTTGTTTTTTGCTATAAGTGTTGGTCCTATGAAAAACTTGTCAATAAAAAAGTTTTAGTTAATATTAAGAGGATTTATAATAAATTTAAGCAGATTTGATATCTTGTGAATTGACGAAGTTAATTTTTTTTCTTCTGAAACCTCCCTTTTTTCCCCCTTTGGGGCCATTTTTAATGATATCAAAAATCTGTCCTACATAAATTTTTGGCCCTTTACCTAGAATTAATAATAACTTTAAATGGATTCGATACGTATCATAATTAAGAAGTTATGGGTTTTTTTCTGTTTTCACAAAAAGCCTTCCCATTTCCCCCCCCCCCCCTGGTTCGATTTTGCCCATTAACGAACTTGACCGAGATTTTATGCCCCTTGATTTTATGTATCAGTTTGGAAGAGATTTGTGCAGAATTATTGAAGTTATATAATATAAGTGAATTTAAGTTATAAATATAATGAAGAATAAAAAAGTGACATAGATAGATAGATAAAGTTTTGAACTAGGGGTAGTTTTGGGTTCTGGGAGTCATGATTGGCGTAGATCTACAAAATTTTTTCAAAAATTCCAACTTAGGGGAGAGTGTAATAGGTAGTATTTCTTACGAAATCTACCTAATGAGAGCATTTATAAGCGCTCGAGTACCACTTTTGTTTCCTCAGTTTGGGGTCTTATTTTTCTCTCCTGAAAAAGATGATTCAAAAGATCTCAGAACTCTCGTAGATAGTTTTAATCAACTTACAGTGGAGACATAAAGAAAAACCTATTTGAACAAGGAATTTTTGCAAAACGTTTTCAATTCTTTCTTAAAATTCCTATAATAAAGATATTAAAAAAAAAAAAAAAAAAAAAAAGTCTAATAATAATATAACAGTAGCAGTATTGGGTGGGATTCAAAGAATTTAACCGCTGTTCGCTACTTGTATGGCCGTTTTGAGTATGAAAACGGGAAAGAAAAATTTCGTGCTACATATAGATTATCAGACATTTTCCAACATTGTGACATATGTAAAGCTGCGTATTTTATGCTTTTTCTGTTTAATAGATTTATGTTAAGATTACATTAAACTAGTTTTATAATATATGTATATAGTAAAAAAGTATATAGTATATAGTAAAAAAAAAACATAATTTACAGTAAAGACGTTTGTTTTTTATTCTTTTCTTTTTTTTTTAAAAAAACTGATTCTAGTGCTAATATAATTGTATAATTATTGTGTACGTGTATACAGATTAATCGACATTTTTATATTTTGCCAAAAAAAAAAAAAAAAAAAAAAAAAAAAAAAAAAAAAAAAAATGGAGCAGCACTATTACGCTAATTTCTTTTTTAATTATTGATTGCTAAAGAATGCAAATTGTGATTTTGTATAGTTTTTTTTTTTTTTTTTTTTTTTTTTTGTCATTTTATTTTTATTTTTTGCTAAATAATAAGTTAAATATCTTTGACTTTGTTTTAATACAACGTAAAATAAAAGCAAGACAAAAATCGTTTTCCATAATAATTTCTTGTGACAATCGCGATTCCACGATCGGGATTGATACTCGCAACTCTCGAAATCAGTTCCCGGATTAATGGCCGTTACTGTGGTGGTGGATAACAGATATTTGCAGTGCCGAAACTACGGAGGAGCAAAGGGGGCATATGCCCCGGGCACCAATGTAGAAGGGGGCGCCAAAATAGGATTTGATTCTTCTTTCGGTACAAAAAACAAATAACGAAATTTGAACAAAAAAGACTTGTAATCAGGAACCTAAAATAAAAACGTATTCGTTCATTTTATTATCTTTGCTTTCAACAGGGCTGGTTTTTAGGTAGATTTCGTAAGAAATACTACCTATTACATTCTCACCTAAGTTGGAAATTTTGAAAAATTTTTGCAGATCTACGCCGATTATGACTCCCAGAACCCAAAACCACCCCCGGTTCAAAACTTTATCTATCTATCTATCTATGTCACTTTTTTCTGACCACGATAACTGGAAAAATTCTGCATAAATCTCTTTCAAACTGATACATAAAATCTCTGTCAAGTTCGTTAATGGGCAAAATCGAACCAAGGGGGGGGGGGGGGGGGAATGGGAGGCTTTTTGTGAAAACAGAAAAACCCTCATAATTTCTTTATTATTATACGTATCGAATCCGTTTAAAGTTATTATTACTTCTAGGAAAAGGGCCGAAAATTTATGTATGACAGATTTTTGATATCATTAAAAATGGCCCCAAGGGGGGGAAAAAGGGAGGTTTTAGAAGAAAAAAAATCATAGCTTCGTCAATTCACAAGATATCAAATCCGCGTAAATTTATTATTAATCCTCTTAGTATTATCTAAAACTTTTATATTGACAAGTTTTTCATTGGACCAACCGTTATAGCAAAAAAAAATTAAAAACAAAAAAAATCCCTGCCGGCTCCGCCTGCAAACAAGTTATTTTTCGAAGTAGGCGGTTCCAACTCCCGCATCTTTTCGAAACTAATACATAAAATCAAGGGGCATAAAATCTCGGTCAAGTTCGTTAATGGGCAAAATCGAACCAAAAGGGGGGGGGGGGTGCTTTTTGTGAAAACAGAAAAAAAACCCATAATTTCTTAATTATGATACGTATCGATTCCGTTTAAAGTTATTATTACTTCTAGGAACAGGGCCAAAAACTTATGTATGACAGATTTTTGATATAATTAAAAATTGGCTTAAGGGGGGGGGGGGGGGGAGGGGGGTTTTAGAAGAAAAAAAATCATAACTTCGGCAATTCATTAGATTTCAAATCCGCTTAAATTTATTATAAATCCTCTTAATATTATCTAAAACTTTTATATTGACATGTTTTTTATAGGACCAACTCTTATAGCAAAAAAAAAAAAAAAAAAAATCCTTGCTGGCTCCGCCTGCAAACAAGTTTGGTTTCGAAGTAGGCGGTTCCAACTGCAGCATCATCGCAAAAAGGTCATTTCTTCCGCAATTCCCGACAAACAGGCGCCCCACGGTCTGCGTCTTCGAAATCTACCTGTGCCTGTAGGCCGAGCCGTCAGGGATTTTTATCATTAGGTGATTACATAGGGGCAACAAAACAGTACTTGATTAACGAATTCTTCCAAGATACTTGCAAGAACAATATACTGTCCTAATTCTTTTTAAATATGCTCAGTATATTTCGGATGTTATCGCGATGACAAGCTTTGAATGTTTTTTTGCTTTTGTGTGCTCCTGTAAACGAACTATAACAGCTACATACTTGATTAACAAACTCATCTAAGATACTGGCAGATCAATTAACTGTCCCAAATAGGTTCGAATTGATTCAGTATTTCAGACTTTATCGTGAGTTTTTTCCATATATTGAAAGTTTAACAGAGTTTTGGAATTATATAAGTAATTCTTACTAAACAAAAATTATTAGAAAATAAAATAGATTTAAAAAAAATTGTTTACACCAATGAATGAAAAATTTTAGAAACAAATTACCATTCCTGGTTGTTTTATATTATTGATGTTAATTTTTTTTACTATCATGAAACTGTTGTTGAATTGTTTGTTGTACTAACATTTTAGCCTGCTTTTTTGTTGCGGATTATTTTAGGATTTCACCAAATCACCAAATTTTATATATTCCTATTTTTGAAATAAAATCTTTTTTAAGAGTATTGTATTTCGTATTTTCTTATTTATTTTGTGTATTTGAAATCGTATTTGTATTAAACTATAAAGTTGACGAAAGTTAGTTAAGTTATTGAAACGTATTGAACTATATAGTTATGATTTTGTTTCTTATCGCAATATCTACAGTTCTAATTATGTGCAATTTCTAAATTTAAATATACTTGTATACCTTTTCAAAAACTTTCAATCACCTAACAGTTGAATTTCAGAAAACATCTTTTTAATGGATTTTTATGTCATAACAGGAAGTAACAACTAAAATTTTACGATTTCAGGTGCAGGCATTTCGGTTTCGGCTGTGCATTGATAATGCAGTGAGAAAGGACATTAGTTATATATTAAGACTCTCAAATATACTTCGTTTAATAAATTATGTTTTCCCAAATCGACAGGTATCCGAATTTGATTTTATAAAAGATTCTATTCACGCATGAACTTAATACTAAAAGGTCCTGGGAATTGTTTAGAAATTGGCAGACTGAGACAATGACCGATTTCCAAATAATCGTATCGAAATGGAGGGACTCTGAAAACGGCCGGTTCCGAGGACCGACATGTAAATGAATGGTTGGTTATCTTGGGGTGGATTTTGAAGAGGGATCTTAATTATAAGGCTTAAAATTGCGTAGACCATGGTGCCAAACATCAGAACTTCGTAGAATAAAGATTCCTGCATAAAATAATTAATAGTATAAATAGAGGGTCATTCAACGATATATTTTCAAGAGGGAACCCGATTACACTAAAAATCGAATGGATCGCCAGCCTAGTGGGCAAAACAAACAGCTACAATAAAATTTCTTTGATAAACTATAGCGGTAAATGAAAGGTTATCCAGGGGTAAATTTTCAGGAGGAATTGAGTTTAATGCCATAAACCATAAAGTCAGGGAGTGTACTTGTATTATGGTAATTAGAAATAATTGCTAATTAATTGCACACACTCATCAATGAAATGAACTCTTGAAAACGAAATCATCTGTCCAAAAAATTTAAAAATAAGGCAGATGGATCCGTAAGAAAATTAACGAATACGTAAGAAAATAAATTAGTATTATTAATATTATGGATTTCATGTTCGTTCTAATACTTCCGGATTTGTTCCTTTTTTCTCAAAATTATCCCTTTTATCTTGAAATTGTTATTTTTATCTCAAAAATGTTTCTTTTTCTCGAAAACCTTTTTTTTTTTTGAATTGTTCCTTTTTCTCGGAATCGTTCCTTTTATTTCGGAATCATTCCTTCTTTTCGGAATCGTTCCTTTTTTTCGAAACGATTCCAAAAGGAATTACTCCAAAGAACTCGTTCCTTTCGGTGAACGATTCCCTAAAAGGAAAGACGTTGCCAATCTCTAATGCGCATGCATGTGTTGAGACTTTGGTAGAAAGAGCTCTCTTATTGCAAAATATCAGTGAACTGAGTTAGTAATGGTGACTAAATGAAAAAATATTGTTGTGACTATGCAAAAGAAATTGGAAGCGTTTGATAGAATTAATAAAGGTGAACCATTAAAAAAAATTGCCTTTGATCTTGTAATAGGAAAAATAGAAAAAATAGTGAGGATTTTTGCTTTAAGTTGAATTTGAGTGACAGTTTGGATGAGCAAAAAAAGCTAAAACGGGTAAACTTGAAATGCTGGACAAAGCTTTATTTCTTTGGTTTTGCGTTGAAAGAGAATATGGCCTACCATTTTCAGGACCAATCATTCAATGAAAAGCCCTAAATTTAAACAAACAGTTACCTAAAGGTGATCCCAATTTTACTGCAAGCGAAGGATGGTTAAACAGATGGAAAAAAAAGGACATGGTGTGCATCAACTAACGGTAGCTGGAGAAAGCTTGTTTAATAAGCTTGGCAACAGACTAGGTAGCTAAGATGGGCAACATCATGAAAGTCTAAAATTTATCAGAATAATGGTTTCTGATACAGGTTCAGTATCTTAAATTTCAGTTTTTAAATATTTATTACATATCTTAATTCAAAGAGGATGATTATTCCAAAACACAGCTATTGTACAATCTATGAAAAATAGCATTATTGCAAAAGATTTTCTGCATTTATGGCTGTTCTCAAAGAAAATATTTTTACCCGCTCAACAATTCGAAGCATTCTGACATATTTGCAGTAGACGTAAAAGTATTTGGTAAGGCATAACTACTGAAGTAATTTGGAAATGAACAGTATTTTTCCCTTTTTGATAAATTTATCTCACCTTGAGTTATAAGTGATTTTTGAATCATAAAAACCTTTCCAGGTCTGTAGCATTCCAAAATTAAGTTAAAAATGTCATCTCTGGTAATATTTTCTAAAATATCCTTTGTTTTTATGGAAAAATGGAAAACTCTATTTGATAAGTTTGTCCTGCTACAAAACTGTTAAACTGAGCTACAGAACTGCAATTTATCCTGCTACAAAAACAGATTTCTGGGGTTTCTTTGTTGTAATAGTATGTAAATATCTTTACAATTTCGACCTCCTTCCATGAGCCCACAAAGTTTGACATCTGTAACACTCAAAATTTAATCTTCACTTTATATTTTTGTAGTAAAGAAAAATTCTGCCTCATTTTTTGCTTTGTAGTAACAATAAATAATTGTATAAATTTCATTCATGAAATTTCTGCATCTCCTTTCCCAGCAGCAAAAGGATATTCATTAGGGAAGGGAAGGATAGGAAAAGCAAAAGAAATAATTTTCTTCTTTTAAACATTTTACCTATTCTCATACCTGTTTTAAAAGACAGAGATGAGGCAGGCCTCAACTCCGTGTTGCATCAATTTGTCGTGGATAGATATTTCTAGGCCCCAAAAACCGCATATAAAAAAAAATCCTCTCTATTTTAATGATTGGTATTTTAGTATAAAGCTGCAAAAGGACAAATATATCTAAAATGTTATTTAAAATTCTATATTTGAGAGAAAAAAATCCTTAAATAATTTAACTAAATTAACTTTACTTTTATCATCATCGCCTTCAAAAACATTTTAGCTATGATGAATTGACGCCAAAAAAAATTGTCCCAGAGCTGCTCAACCCGAGTTCAGGACTCATGTTCTCTTTCAAGGGGGAGGGGGGGGGATATGTTTGAAAACAAGAGTTTTGTTTAATTGCATTTCAGTTTTGTTTAATTGCAATTTAATTTTGTTTAATTATTTAATTTTATTTTTTCTAGGGGCTGCAACAAAGAAAAGTATAGTATTGACTTGCAAGAAAAAGACTTCTGTAATTTTTGTTATATAATATTAAAAAATGATTGTAAAATAAACTTTATTTACATGTTATTTGTGTCATTTCACTTGTGTTTGAATTTTATTTTCAGGTGATCCTTAAAAGGAATTTAAATCTTTAAATAAAAGAGAAAAAAAATTCTATTTTTAAATTTAATTTAATATGCAATATGTTTTTTTTTTTTTTTTTTTTTTTTTTTTTTTTTCACTTAGCTGAAATAATTCTCATAGTATTTAATTGATATCTTAATTTAGAATCCATTATCAATTTACCTTTAAAAAATCCATTTTCTGATAATCAGTGGTTAATAATTTTTCTGATTTTTTTTTTCCCTTCTTAAAAGGAGTTTCTATTTTAAATTAAGATTGTAAATCCTGTTTTGATTTATAAGTTCACAGAGAAAAAGAAAAGAAAAACTTTAAAATATGCTACTTCTTATTTTATTTTTTGGAAAAAGGATTGAAATCCTCAAAAAAAAAAAAAAACTATTTTCTAAATGGAAAAAAAAAATTAGAATGTTAAAAACAAATAGTATAAATTACGCGAAAAAGAGATCGGTAAAGAACATGAAAAAAAAATATATATATATATTGGCTCCCATGTACGAGTAAAATCGGCAAGTTTTCAACATTGTTGATTACAATTTGTAGTCAACCTATTTCATAGTGAAAATTTTTTCTTTAGAAAACCTAGTGTTTGTTAAATCATTTTAAGTTACCTCCCATATTTATTCATAATGGTTATATCACCTTGCAATTGTTATTTTTCCTATATGCAAAATATTTTAGACAAAAGTAACTTGTTTGTCAAATATTGAGATCAATATTATTAACTAATATATTTTTTCTTTTTTTTTAATCCTTGTCTTCGCCAAGAAAAATGAAAGAAAGAAACATGTCCTTGAAATATGAATAGGGTGTACTGTACATATGCTTGTTTGTAAAGTTGTCTTTGAAAATGTATTTATAAAGTCTATAATTGGATATTTTTAATTCTATATTTTTATATTCTTAGAAAATTGGAGAAATTCACTTTTATTTTAGAAATTGTAGCTGAACTTTCAAGTGAAAACTTAGCATTGTTGAATACACGTATCTCCCTCTCACTTTATGCATTTTTGTTATAACATGATTTAGGTTTTAAAAAAATGCCAAGAATAACTTTCAGTACAAAACGTTGCAAAATTAATAATATTAAAAAATAATTATAAATTCGCCTTATATTTAGAGAGCAATTGCCCTCTTTTTTGGCAAATATCTTTCATGTGTGCTCATTTAATACATTAAAAATTGTGTGGTAAGTATCACAAATGTGTACAAATATGAGTAAAAATTTTTATAATGCAAGATTTATGGTTGGGCTACATCACTGTTCCAAATTCCACCTTAATACTTTCTCTTTCTTTAATGTACTATAATATTTGCACACAGAAATATTTTATTAAAAGAAAATGCCTGCTAAATATATTTTTTATTTAAAAAATATATAATTCAATTTTTTTGTAATGAGATATTTAGAAATATTTCTTGTTTTTATTACATTTTAATACAAGTTTGTTGACTTGATACCTCATTTCTTGTTGTGTGTTTTGTAAATTCATAGAAAAAGGGATGTTGACAACAGAAATAATATGTATGATTTTAGAATAATAGGACTTTGCAAAATAGCGCTAATTTACTGAAAAGTATGGTCAAAAGATAAGAGTTTATATTTAAAACAAAAATTAAAGTGAAATCACACATTGTTAGTCATAGAATATCCATCTATTAAATAGTTATAAATAAAACTTTAAAAAAAACTAAAATGCTGTAAACAATAATGTTTGATTAGATTTAAATTCATTAGCAATTAATACAGAGATCTAAAGATTTAAAATTTGAATTACATATGAAAAAAAAAACCATAATGTACATCACAGGAATTATTACAATACTAAATACAACTTAATGGGTATTTGAAAAGGAAAAAAATAGTATTAACTGATTAAGATTTCGGTTAATTACTTGCCCTTATGGGCATTTTAAAACTATCATATCTTTATAATGCATGCAATGAAAGCGAACACAATAGTGATAAGCTTGGAATAAAATATTTTAGTTTATTTCTGTCAGTAATTTAATTTAATTCATTATGTAACTCTAATTGAATTTTTCCTTAAGAGTTCAATTACTGTTACAAACTATGAATTAAATAAATATTGCCAATAAAGTACTTTATTCCAATCTTTACCACGTCTATTTTCATTGCATGCTCTAAAATATGATTCTTTTAAAATGCCCATAAAAGAAACATAAAAAATAATAATTCACTCCATAAAAAGTGAACATTCACTCCTATGAAAGAGTGGCTATTCACTCCTGTCAGGAGTGAGAAATCCACTCCTTTTACAAGAGTGAATAGTCACTCCTATGAAAGAGTGGATAGCCACTCCTGTGAAAGAGTGACTATTCACTCCTATCAGGGTGAAAAAAACCACTCTTTTTGCAAGAGTGGATAGTCACTCCTCTGAAAGAGTGAGTATCCACCCCTGTTTAGAGTGAATATTCACTTCTCCGGAGTGAGTATTCACTCTTTCAGAGAGTGAACAATTTCACTTTTGCCTAGAGTGAATAGTCACTCTAAAGAGGTTGGGCAAATTTTGACTCTGCGATAGAGTGAATATCCACTCCTCCGGAGTGAATAGTCACTCTTTCTTATTTAGAGTGTAATCAGAGCCCATAGAATGTTCTCGAAAAAAGAATTCAACCAATCAGGATACATAAAGCTAATTGTTATATGTTGTACAGAGAATGTATTGTTACATTGAGTTGAACATAAAGCTAATTTTAACCGAGCATACCTCGGTCTTACCCCGCTGGTTTTTTATGTAATTGAATCGAATAAAATAGTCTTATATTGGATACTGTTCTCAAAACCACACTGTATAAGTAAAACTGATTTTCAAAGGCACATCCCCATAACTTCCATTTATGTTAACATAAAAATACATTTATATTATCACAAATACTTTTTATTATAGCCTCGTTTTACATTTATCAACATATCAAAATCATTTATATCACAGCAAAATGCTATTTATCATAGAAATCCAATTTTAAGATGATAAATCAGCTTAATCCTTCGTAATGATTGTGTGATATCGTATTACACCAGAAGCACTGATAGACATCGGGAAAATTTCAGCAAACTTTTGTAAATATTTAGTTGATGGGAGAAAAGCTTAAAAAAAAAAAAAAAAAAAAAAATCAAACAAGACATTTTTGCTCAAAAAAAAAAAAAAAAAAAAAAAAAAAAAAGCACTTTCTCACAAACACTGGAGGCGAGATTTAATCTTAGGGATATTATCTGACGCTCAAAAACTCCATTACAATAAAAAGCTATTCTTATAAGCATAGTTTAAGTTAAGGATTACATTAGCATCCAGAAACTTGGTAGTTGCATGTTGAATCAATTGTATCGAACAATCCGCACTTAAACTGTACTGTGGAATCAAATCAAACTAAACGGCAGGTAATCCTGGTTTACAAAGCTATATCTTCAAACTTCCAATCAACATAAAAATACTATTTATTTTAGCCTTGTTTCCTATTTATCAATGCATCAAAGGTATTTTGTATTGCATCACAACGAAATTATATGATCTGCATATTACACCAGAAGCACTGTGATAGACATCGGGAAAATTTCAGCAAACTTCTGTAAATATTTAGTTGATGGGGGAAAAGCTTTTAAAAAAAATCAAACAAGACATTTTTGCTCAAGAAAAAAACAACAACAACAACAAAAAAAACCGCACAACTTCCCCACAAACACTGGAGGCGAGATTTAATCATCGGGGTATTATCTGACGCTCAAAAACTTTATTACAATAAGAAGCTATTCTTATAAGCAGAATTTAAGTTAAGGATGATATTAGCATCCAGAAACTTGGTAGTCACATGTTGAATCAATTGTATCGAACAATCCGCACTTAAACTGTACTGTGGAATCAAATCAAACTAAACGGCAGGTAATCTTGGTTTACAAAGCTATATCTTCAAACTTCCAATCAACATAAAAATACTATTTATTTTAGCCTTGTTTCTTATTTATCAATGCATCAAAGGTATTTTGTATTGCATCACAACGAAATTATATGATCTGCGTATTACACCAGAAGCACTGATAGACATAGGAAAATTTCAACAAACTTCTGTAAATTATTAGTTGAAGGGCCTTAAAAAAAAATCAAACAAAACATTTTTGCGAAAAAAAAAAAAAAACACGCACAACTACGCCACAAATACTGGAGGCGAGGTTCAATCATCGCGGGATATTATCTGACGCTCGAAAATTCCATTACAATCGCAAGCTATTCTTATAAGCAGAATTTAAGTTAAGGCTGGTATTAGCGTCCAGAAATTTGGTAGTACATGTTGAATCAATTGTATCGAACAATCCGCACCTAATCCATTAACGCCCAAATTATTTCTTCGTTAAAATTTAAATTTTAGATTTCACACCACTTTTATATGGGTATTTTTTATATTACTTTATCAAGGGATTTGTCTCATGAAAGAGAGTATATATTTATCTTCATATTTACTGGTGTGAAAGACGCTTTCTTGCCATTAAGCCTAGTGATCTAAAAATATGCCACTGGGCGTTAATGGGTTAAATTGCACTGTGGAATCAAATCAAACTAAACGGCAGGTAATCCTGGTTTATAAAGCTATATCTTCAAACTTCCAATTAACATAAAAATACTATTTATTTTAGCCTTGTTTCATATTTATCAATGCATCAAAGGTATTTTGTATTGCATCGCAAAGAAATTATATGATCTGAGTATTACACCACATAGAAGCACATGATAGACATCGAGAAAATTTCAGCAAACTTCTGTAAGTTGACGGGGAAAAGCTTTGAAAAAAAATCGAACAAAACATTTTTGCTCAAAGAGAAAAAAAAAAAAACACGCACAATTTCGCAACAAACAGCTTCGGAAGCGAGGTTTAATCATCGGGATATTATCCAACGCTCAAAAACTCATTAAGATCTGAAGCCATTCTTATACGACACATTAAGACATATTATTTCTTATAAGACACAAGAAGTTAAGGGCGGCATTTGCATCTGGAAATTTGGTTGTACAGTTTAAATAAATTGTATCGAACAATTCGCACTTAAACTGGACAGTGTAATGAATTCAAACTAAACGGCAGATAAACCTGGTTTACAAAGCTCTATCATCAAACTTACAATAAACATAAAAATACTATTTAATTTAGTCCCGTTTCCTAATTTATCAATGAATCAAAGATATTTGTATTGTACCACAGTGAAATGCTGCTACATATAGTAATCCATTTGTGTCATTATAAATGAGTTTAATCCATCATAATGGCCATATATGATCTGTATACTACACCAGAAGTACTGATGAACATCAGGAAGATTGCAGTCAATTTCTAATAAGTCATTATTTGATGGGGGTGGGGAAGGGAAAAATGTTTGAAAAGGAAAAAAAAATCAAACATAAAATTTTTACTGGAGAGGAAAAAAAATAAAGACACGCACAATTTCACAACAAACGGTGGAGGCGAGGTTTAATCATCAGGATATTATCAGACGCTCAAGACTTATTAATAGCGGAAGCTATCCGGAAATTTGGTTGTACATGTTGAATCAATTGGATCGATAGTGTAATCAAAATTAAACCAAACGGCAGTTTACAAAGCTGTATCTTGAAACTTCCAATTAACATAAAAATATTTATATAAGCTCCGTTTCCTATTTATCAATGCATCAAAGACATTTGTATTGTACCAACAGTGAAATGCTGTTACACAGCAATCCACTCCAATTTTATCATTATAAACGAGTTTAATCCTTCATAATGCTCATATGATCTGTGTACTACATCAGAAGTACTGATGAACATCAGGAAGATTCCAGTAAATTTCTAATAAGTCATTATTTGATAGGGGTGGGGAAGGGAAGAATGCTTTGAAAAGCAAAAAAAAAAAAAAAAAAAAAATCAAACATGCAATTTTTACTGGAGATGAAAAAAATAAAGACACGCACAATTTCACAACAAACGGTGGAGGCGAGGTTTAATCATCAGGATATTATCAGACGCTCAAGACTTATTAATAGCGGAAGCTATCCGGAAATTTGGTTGTATATGTTGAATCAATTGGATCGATAGTGTAATCAAAATTAAACCAAACGGCAGTTTACAAAGCTGTATCTTGAAACTTCCAATTAACATAAAAATATTTATATAAGCTCCGTTTCCTATTTATCAATGCATCAAAGACATTTGTATTGTACCAACAGTGAAATGCTGTTACACAGCAATCCACTCCAATTTTATCATTATAAACGAGTTTAATCCTTCATAATGCTCATATGATCTGTGTACTACATCAGAAGTACTGATGAACATCAGGAAGATTCCAGTAAATTTCTAATAAGTCATTATTTGATAGGGGTGGGGAAGGGAAGAATGCTTTGAAAAGCAAAAAAAAAAAAAAAAAAAAAAATCAAACATGCAATTTTTACTGGAGATGAAAAAAATAAAGACACGCACAATTTCACAACAAACGGTGGAGGCGAGGTTTAATCATCAGGATATTATCAGACGCTCAAGACTTATTAATAGCGGAAGCTATCCGGAAATTTGGTTGTACATGTTGAATCAATTGGATCGATAGTGTAATCAAAATTAAACCAAACGGCAGTTTACAAAGCTGTATCTTGAAACTTCCAATTAACATAAAAATATTTATATAAGCTCCGTTTCCTATTTATCAATGCATCAAAGACATTTGTATTGTACCAACAGTGAAATGCTGTTACACAGCAATCCAATCCAATTTTATCATTATAAACGAGTTTAATCCTTCATAATGCTCATATGATCTGTGTACTACATCAGAAGTACTGATGAACATCAGGAAGATTCCAGTAAATTTCTAATAAGTCATTATTTGATAGGGGTGGGGAAGGGAAGAATGCTTTGAAAAGCAAAAAAAAAAAAAAAAAAAAAAAATCAAACATGCAATTTTTACTGGAGATGAAAAAAATAAAGACACGCACAATTTCACAACAAACGGTGGAGGCGAGGTTTAATCATCAGGATATTATCAGACGCTCAAGACTTATTAATAGCGGAAGCTATCCGGAAATTTGGTTGTACATGTTGAATCAATTGGATCGATAGTGTAATCAAAATTAAACCAAACGGCAGTTTACAAAGCTGTATCTTGAAACTTCCAATTAACATAAAAATATTTATATAAGCTCCGTTTCCTATTTATCAATGCATCAAAGACATTTGTATTGTACCAACAGTGAAATGCTGTTACACAGCAATCCAATCCAATTTTATCATTATAAACGAGTTTAATCCTTCATAATGCTCATATGATCTGTGTACTACATCAGAAGTACTGATGAACATCAGGAAGATTCCAGTAAATTTCTAATAAGTCATTATTTGATAGGGGTGGGGAAGGGAAGAATGCTTTGAAAAGCAAAAAAAAAAAAAAAAAAAAAAATCAAACATGCAATTTTTACTGGAGATGAAAAAAATAAAGACACGCACAATTTCACAACAAACGGTGGAGGCGAGGTTTAATCATCAGGATATTATCAGACGCTCAAGACTTATTAATAGCGGAAGCTATCCGGAAATTTGGTTGTACATGTTGAATCAATTGGATCGATAGTGTAATCAAAATTAAACCAAACGGCAGTTTACAAAGCTGTATCTTGAAACTTCCAATTAACATAAAAATATTTATATAAGCTCCGTTTCCTATTTATCAATGCATCAAAGACATTTGTATTGTACCAACAGTGAAATGCTGTTACACAGCAATCCAATCCAATTTTATCATTATAAACGAGTTTAATCCTTCATAATGCTCATATGATCTGTGTACTACATCAGAAGTACTGATGAACATCAGGAAGATTCCAGTAAATTTCTAATAAGTCATTATTTGATAGGGGTGGGGAAGGGAAGAATGCTTTGAAAAGCAAAAAAAAAAAAAAAAAAAAAAAATCAAACATGCAATTTTTACTGGAGATGAAAAAAATAAAGACACGCACAATTTCACAACAAACGGTGGAGGCGAGGTTTAATCATCAGGATATTATCAGACGCTCAAGACTTATTAATAGCGGAAGCTATCCGGAAATTTGGTTGTACATGTTGAATCAATTGGATCGATAGTGTAATCAAAATTAAACCAAACGGCAGTTTACAAAGCTGTATCTTGAAACTTCCAATTAACATAAAAATATTTATATAAGCTCCGTTTCCTATTTATCAATGCATCAAAGACATTTGTATTGTACCAACAGTGAAATGCTGTTACACAGCAATCCAATCCAATTTTATCATTATAAACGAGTTTAATCCTTCATAATGCTCATATGATCTGTGTACTACATCAGAAGTACTGATGAACATCAGGAAGATTCCAGTAAATTTCTAATAAGTCATTATTTGATAGGGGTGGGGAAGGGAAGAATGCTTTGAAAAGCAAAAAAAAAAAAAAAAAAAAAAATCAAACATGCAATTTTTACTGGAGATGAAAAAAATAAAGACACGCACAATTTCACAACAAACGGTGGAGGCGAGGTTTAATCATCAGGATATTATCAGACGCTCAAGACTTATTAATAGCGGAAGCTATCCGGAAATTTGGTTGTACATGTTGAATCAATTGGATCGATAGTGTAATCAAAATTAAACCAAACGGCAGTTTACAAAGCTGTATCTTGAAACTTCCAATTAACATAAAAATATTTATATAAGCTCCGTTTCCTATTTATCAATGCATCAAAGACATTTGTATTGTACCAACAGTGAAATGCTGTTACACAGCAATCCAATCCAATTTTATCATTATAAACGAGTTTAATCCTTCATAATGCTCATATGATCTGTGTACTACATCAGAAGTACTGATGAACATCAGGAAGATTCCAGTAAATTTCTAATAAGTCATTATTTGATAGGGGTGGGGAAGGGAAGAATGCTTTGAAAAGCAAAAAAAAAAAAAAAAAAAAAAAATCAAACATGCAATTTTTACTGGAGATGAAAAAAATAAAGACACGCACAATTTCACAACAAACGGTGGAGGCGAGGTTTAATCATCAGGATATTATCAGACGCTCAAGACTTATTAATAGCGGAAGCTATCCGGAAATTTGGTTGTACATGTTGAATCAATTGGATCGATAGTGTAATCAAAATTAAACCAAACGGCAGTTTACAAAGCTGTATCTTGAAACTTCCAATTAACATAAAAATATTTATATAAGCTCCGTTTCCTATTTATCAATGCATCAAAGACATTTGTATTGTACCAACAGTGAAATGCTGTTACACAGCAATCCAATCCAATTTTATCATTATAAACGAGTTTAATCCTTCATAATGCTCATATGATCTGTGTACTACATCAGAAGTACTGATGAACATCAGGAAGATTCCAGTAAATTTCTAATAAGTCATTATTTGATAGGGGTGGGGAAGGGAAGAATGCTTTGAAAAGCAAAAAAAAAAAAAAAAAAAAAAAATCAAACATGCAATTTTTACTGGAGATGAAAAAAATAAAGACACGCACAATTTCACAACAAACGGTGGAGGCGAGGTTTAATCATCAGGATATTATCAGACGCTCAAGACTTATTAATAGCGGAAGCTATCCGGAAATTTGGTTGTACATGTTGAATCAATTGGATCGATAGTGTAATCAAAATTAAACCAAACGGCAGTTTACAAAGCTGTATCTTGAAACTTCCAATTAACATAAAAATATTTATATAAGCTCCGTTTCCTATTTATCAATGCATCAAAGACATTTGTATTGTACCAACAGTGAAATGCTGTTACACAGCAATCCAATCCAATTTTATCATTATAAACGAGTTTAATCCTTCATAATGCTCATATGATCTGTGTACTACATCAGAAGTACTGATGAACATCAGGAAGATTCCAGTAAATTTCTAATAAGTCATTATTTGATAGGGGTGGGGAAGGGAAGAATGCTTTGAAAAGCAAAAAAAAAAAAAAAAAAAAAAAATCAAACATGCAATTTTTACTGGAGATGAAAAAAATAAAGACACGCACAATTTCACAACAAACGGTGGAGGCGAGGTTTAATCATCAGGATATTATCAGACGCTCAAGACTTATTAATAGCGGAAGCTATCCGGAAATTTGGTTGTACATGTTGAATCAATTGGATCGATAGTGTAATCAAAATTAAACCAAACGGCAGTTTACAAAGCTGTATCTTGAAACTTCCAATTAACATAAAAATATTTATATAAGCTCCGTTTCCTATTTATCAATGCATCAAAGACATTTGTATTGTACCAACAGTGAAATGCTGTTACACAGCAATCCAATCCAATTTTATCATTATAAACGAGTTTAATCCTTCATAATGCTCATATGATCTGTGTACTACATCAGAAGTACTGATGAACATCAGGAAGATTCCAGTAAATTTCTAATAAGTCATTATTTGATAGGGGTGGGGAAGGGAAGAATGCTTTGAAAAGCAAAAAAAAAAAAAAAAAAAAAAAATCAAACATGCAATTTTTACTGGAGATGAAAAAAATAAAGACACGCACAATTTCACAACAAACGGTGGAGGCGAGGTTTAATCATCAGGATATTATCAGACGCTCAAGACTTATTAATAGCGGAAGCTATCCGGAAATTTGGTTGTACATGTTGAATCAATTGGATCGATAGTGTAATCAAAATTAAACCAAACGGCAGTTTACAAAGCTGTATCTTGAAACTTCCAATTAACATAAAAATATTTATATAAGCTCCGTTTCCTATTTATCAATGCATCAAAGACATTTGTATTGTACCAACAGTGAAATGCTGTTACACAGCAATCCAATCCAATTTTATCATTATAAACGAGTTTAATCCTTCATAATGCTCATATGATCTGTGTACTACATCAGAAGTACTGATGAACATCAGGAAGATTCCAGTAAATTTCTAATAAGTCATTATTTGATAGGGGTGGGGAAGGGAAGAATGCTTTGAAAAGCAAAAAAAAAAAAAAAAAAAAAAAATCAAACATGCAATTTTTACTGGAGATGAAAAAAATAAAGACACGCACAATTTCACAACAAACGGTGGAGGCGAGGTTTAATCATCAGGATATTATCAGACGCTCAAGACTTATTAATAGCGGAAGCTATCCGGAAATTTGGTTGTACATGTTGAATCAATTGGATCGATAGTGTAATCAAAATTAAACCAAACGGCAGTTTACAAAGCTGTATCTTGAAACTTCCAATTAACATAAAAATATTTATATAAGCTCCGTTTCCTATTTATCAATGCATCAAAGACATTTGTATTGTACCAACAGTGAAATGCTGTTACACAGCAATCCAATCCAATTTTATCATTATAAACGAGTTTAATCCTTCATAATGCTCATATGATCTGTGTACTACATCAGAAGTACTGATGAACATCAGGAAGATTCCAGTAAATTTCTAATAAGTCATTATTTGATAGGGGTGGGGAAGGGAAGAATGCTTTGAAAAGCAAAAAAAAAAAAAAAAAAAAAAATCAAACATGCAATTTTTACTGGAGATGAAAAAAATAAAGACACGCACAATTTCACAACAAACGGTGGAGGCGAGGTTTAATCATCGGGATATTATCAGACGCTCAAGACTATTTAAGAGCGGAAGCTATTCTTATAAGCCGCATTTAAGTTAAGGATGGCATTAGCGTCCGGAAATTCAGATATATTCAAGTTAATGGCATCCCATTTCATAAGCCATAGAAAATCACAGCTTTCTTATTTCGTTGTTTCCAGCGTTTCTCTCTCATTCTTTTTTTTTTTTTTTTTTTTAAGAGGATATTATTATGTTTCTTTTCTTCTTTAAGCCTGGTCGTAGAGACACGAAAAAGAGTAATGCCCTTTTTCAATCCACCTTGTATAGGGAATGTAGGTTACGTTGTATTGCTATGAATGAGCGAATTTTTGCTTAAAGTTACATCAAGAGTTTAATGCTTAAGGCTGTTCTTAAATCCCAACTGGCTATTTTATAAGAATTTTTGTAATTCATTTTTGTTTGGAAGTGCATGAAATTAGCAGGTATTCTGATTCAGAAACTTTGTAATCGGAACACGTTTTCCATTTTTTTGGTAACAGCAGAAGATATTTCAGAAAATACTGTCAAAGTGGGCGTTTTGAACCTAATTCCCGACGCAAAAACGCGATGAAAGGGAGCACTTGACGACATAAGAGAAAGCGCCCACTTAGACCGCTATCTGTTTGGACCTTAAGTGAGGGATATAAATATGAAATAAACTACACTAAGAAATTTTTCCCAGAACCATGCGTTCAAGACAATTTGTAAGCATATCAATATAGAAATTCTGCTGGCTCTTTTCAAAATGAAAAATTGAAGTTGTTTATTATTTTTTTCATCAGAGTTCGGACTCACCCTTGAACGCCCCCGTTTAAAATATTTCTTATGGTGATTCTCAAATGACCTGCTGAACAACGCGAAACTTTCTGACATATTTTCTGACTCATTTTTAAACGCAAAGGCATAAAATTGGCAGGCCTGACTACTGAAGCGATTTGGAAACGAAATGAGTTTTCCATTTTTTGATAAATAAATTACTTATCGAGTTATAAGCGATTCGTGTCACGTGACGATGCAATTTTTCCGTTTCTCGCTCTGCTGCCTCGGGAATTCGGTTCAAAAGGCCGACTCAGAAAGTATTTTCTGAAAGATCTTCAGCCTTTATGAAAAAGTGGAAAACTCATTTCAATGATATAGTTTCTGAATAAAAACTCCTGCCAATTTCATGCCTTTCTGAACAAAAATGAATGAAAAAATGTGTATGAAAGTAGCCCTTTTGGATTTAAGAACAGCCTTAATTGGAGAATATAATTTTATGAAATAAATTAAACTAAGAAATTTTTCTCAGGATCATGCGTTCAAGACAATGTGTAAATATGTCAACATAAGCAATATAGAAATTCTGCTCAGAAATTAGTTCCTTTGGATTTGAGAACAACTTTAATATATGGACGTAAAAAGAAAACATAACTAAGAGTTGTAATCCATGGGGAAAAAATTGGAAAATCCAGGGAGGGGCAATTGCCGCTCCCTTTGCGGACGCCCATGTTAATAATCTTCTTAGCTTTTATTGGGGCATATAAAAGTGAAGTACTTTATACAAGCAGCGGATAAGGATCTTCACTGGCCCATGATTTTTCATGTTTGGAGCTCGAAGAAATCTTTTATTGCGAAGTTAAAAATTACGGCCCGCGCTCCCAATCCTATTTATTTTACCTGTAAGCCAGCTCGTTCTTTATCTGAACTCGTAATCGGATCATTTGTAAATTTTCTTTTCCTCTTGAGGGCAAGGATAATAAACGAGTTCGGATTGCTGTGCGGGCGTGTGGAGAGATAAATGCTGGGCCTTGGTAGAGTTGGTGGTGCGTCGGGGTCGTGGCCAGCCCTAGTGGGCGCGCCCCCTTCATAGCTTTTCCCCCAGTCCGTCGCGTGGCACTTGGCACGCGTCCACCCCCTCTTCCAAGTGCCACTCCTAAGTTAACACCCACGCATTGCACGCGCCAACATTCCTGAACTGGAATTCTTCTCCATACCCCCCCCCCCTTTTCAAAAGACCCCTTAATAATAATAATAAAAAAAAGAAGATACATGACCGTCCTTGGGCTTGGCTCGCTGAAAAACAACAGCATCTCAAAAAAAAAAAAAAAAAAAAAAAAAAAACCTAACTTAAAGAGATAGAAACAAAAATAATAAAGCGTTTCCTCTAATGACGTGAACAGGTTTTGAAAATCGTTTTTCGTTTAGAATAGAAACGGCTTTATTTTCATCGTTTTTCTAATGGATCTTCCTGTTCGCAGCGGCTTAAACACGGACGGATTCGAGCAGAAATGAAAAGTCCCCTTAAAAGTTATGCCTGTATGAAAATAATCATTCTCGTTTTTTAATAGTCTAATGTCTAATATAATTAGATATATGTTTACTGGAGTCGATAACAAATTAGGTTTTCCTTGGGACCTAACAATTCCATTCACAAAAGTCCCCTTAAAAGCTATGACAGTATGAAAATAATCATTCTCGTTTTTAATAGTCTGATATCTAATGTAATTAGAAATGTGTTTACTGGAGTCGATCCAGTCAAAAAATTAGGTCTTCCTTGGGACCTAACAATTCCATTCACAAAATTCCAATTCATGGAATTTTGTGTTTTACAATGGTCATTCACAAAATTCCATTTAATAAAACAAAGGACCCTTCACAAAGCTCCATTTCATAACAAATATGAATATATGTAATCTTCATATATTAATCTTTAAGAATCTGGGTGGACTATCCCACATTTTTGTAAAAAATGAGTTTGGAGTGTCAAAGCATTATATGCCATGCCATTTATTGGCTGTATAATGAATTTTATTAATTTTAAGACTGTCCAAGTGATAGAGCCAGTTTAACAGATGGTCCAATGTAACTTGGATATCAAGTTGTCAGTGTAAAAGTGGAAGTAAGTAGCTTGGTCCCCTCTGGCACTGCCAACTTAATCACCATGTGCTTGCTGAAGAAGTTTGGTATATCCTCTGCACTGGCGGAACTGGCTTAAAAGAGTTTACACAATTTTCTTACAAATTTTGGAAAGCATTTTTCTCGAAATCACAGCTGGCGAGGTTGGTCCACTGTAGTTCTCAACGCCTCATATATGTGGGTATGGGACAGGATGAGACTCAGCGGGACGTGGTAACAGCAATAACACAAGTATAGAGCATAGCAACAGTCTAACTTAGCAGATTTGCTCTGACGTATATTCTTTGTATCAAAATGGAGCAGAGTCAACACTTATTTCTTTGTGTCCAAATGGAGCAAAGTCAACACATATTCGTTGTGTAAATAAAGACGACTCAGTGAGTGCTGCTGAAATGACGCGTGTGATCTGAATGTCGAGCTAGAAAGAGCTTCAAGGCGATGACGGGCCATAAACCTAAATGATCTTGTAACTTTATTAGTGTACATTGTTTTATATTTAATCTGGACATTTTCATTAAAATAATGAAAGTTATAACGAAGCGTTGTTCACTTTCCTAAAAGATACAATTCAGCATCTCATAACTGAATTAACATATATAAGAGGCAGTCAATTTGACTGCTGTCAAATGAAAACAGAACACCTGCCATAAAACACATTCCTCGCCACAGTTGGCAACATTGTTGTAACATATAGATACGTCCATCTCGAGGGTTGGTAGAAATGCATAATGACAGCTCACAGGTACTCACAGTTGTTTTTTTATTTATTTGTAGGAGAGTGTAGTGAAAAGTGTGTTCGTCCAGCATTAGAAATGGAAGCAAGCAAAGAAGAGCAAAGAGGTGTGGTTCGGTTTTTGGTGGCTGAGGGAGCTGCAACATGCGAAATTCATCGTCGCATGTCTGCTGTCTATGGCGAACACTGGCTCGATGTGCCTGTCCTGACCATAGACATCTAATATAAATTCCTCCTCTATGGTCGTGACAAGGGATAGTCTTGCAGTGATGTGCGTCCTTCTCGGAATCTCTTATGCCACTCGGCACACTTGTCTGTGACATGTAGTGTTCGTCACTCCTAGGTGGTCCTAGTCCTAGTCCTAGATCCTAGGTCACGTCCTAGGTGGATGCCAAGGTTCACAACTGTTGGGCACTATTTTTTTTTAATTCAAAAGTTTAAAAAAGTTTTATTTTTAATATCGTTTGGGCATGGGGCCCCTATAAGCAGAAGCTCGCGTGTATTGTACTTGCCGCCTATCCCCTTATGTTCGATGTGTTTCTTTCTTAATCCTATTTTCTTATTTCCATAAATTACTAGTGTTAATTACATAACTTATGTTTTGTAATTATATCGTTAGAAAATGAAATTCATATGGAAAATTCAATAGAAATATTTCTCCAAAATATGAGATGGGGGGAGGGGGCAGAAAAATATTTAGAAGGAGGATCTCAGAACAGTCCGTGTCCAACTTAGACAGGTTTCACTGTATATGTTTAATTTGCTTGGTATTTTAAGTATGTAATTTGCAAACAAAACAAACTCAACAGGAAGAAAACTTTAACGCAGAAGGGCTTTAAACAGTTAATATCAATAAATGCTTAGTTTGGATTCGAACAACGGGATTCGACCTTTCGTTATAAAATTTCATTTTTCTAAAAAAAAACTATTTTTCACAAAATGGGAACAAAAGGTACAGTGGAGTTTTCATGTGATTTGAGTTATGTTCGATAAAAGGCAAGGTTCTTTAGAATACTCTTTGATACTTTTTACGAAATCGTGAAAAAATAAATATGCAATAAGTCAAAAACGAATTAATTTTATTTTTTTAAAAAAAACACCATGAGGGTAAATGAATGATATCGCATTATCAAACAGGGACTCAAACGGCACGAACAGTTAATTAGATCGCCTAAAGAGAAATGTGTTAACGATGATCTCAAGAGTGGTGAAGAGTCGCGTGGTTCGATTCCAGTGTACAAAGTCAAAAATGGAAACGCTGACCTACAATAAGCCTAAAAGATAACTCATTTAATATCAATTTTGAATTCCAATCCAGCCAACCAATTTATTAATTGGCGTAATTGAAATTACAACGGACACATTAGAATGCCAAGCACGAGCCTTGGGAAATATTATATTGAGGAACAGAAATAGAGACATAAAGTACACAATTAAGAGTACGAGGCGCCAATTACCCTAAACAATTCACAACATTATGAGTGAAATAATCACTTGTATTTGGTTACAGTTTGTGAGCATTAATAAGTGTTTAGGTGAATGCAGGAAGAAAGGCATATGGTAAAAGAAGACTTTAATTATATTTCCTTATTTTAACTGCCTGAAAGATGCCATCTACATTGCTAAAATTTTACGATAGAGAAGTTGATTTTGTTTTTCTGTATTAATGGCTGAAGAAGCTGGTAAGTTTTAAAAGGAGTGGAATATATTAACGCTAAAGAGATAAAGAAATTAAAATATTTTTAAAAGGAAAATGACGTTTTAATTAATTACATTTGTAAAAGGGGAAACTAATTCCGAATAATTAATGATAAGTGATGATTCGATGATTACACATCATCATACAAGGGAGAAAAACTGTATCTACTACTGGTTTTTAATATTTGTTTACTTATCTGTCTGCCAGCAAACTATAGCATACTTCTTATAGCATTGCTTGATTTATAGAAGGGTATTATAGGCTATGGTGAGGGCCTAATTTGCGACAAGGCATTCGAAGTACATGGCATGGGCATCCGGAGTACATGCCATGGGCATCCGGAGTATATGCCCTGGGGATCCGGAGTACATACCCTGGACATCCATTTTGAAAGATCGCAAACCCAAAATCGGCGTAACGGAAGTGTGCCCAGGACCTCACAGTTAACAAATCGGTCCCTCTCCTGAGCTTCTACTCTCAAAGGACTTTCTAAAAAAAATAAATATGTTCGCAGCAAATTCACACTGAGTGAAATAGAATTCAGTATTTTAACTCTATCTAAAATAATGTGTAAATTAAAATATTGATTTCATGTTAATAGCATTAATAATTAGTTTAAACGGTTATTTTTTTCTAATAAATACTTTTTCTAATTATTAATAACCAAGATTGCTCTATTTATTTTAAAATTACTAGTTGCGTCCTTCCCATCAATTTTAATTGTTATATTTACTACGCAGGAAATTCGACAATTGTTCTTATTCAGAAACTTTGGAATCGAAACACGTTTTCCATTTTTTGGTAAAGGCAGAAGATCTTTCAGAAAATACTGTCAAGTCGACGTTTTGTATCGGAGTCCTGCTGGGGTGCCGCGAGCAAGGAGAAAAACGTGTTGTAACGTGACAGGAATCGCTCATAACTCGATAAGTAATTTATTTATCAAAAAATGGAAAACTTATTTCAATCCCAAATCGCTTCGATAGTCAGACCTGAAAATTTAAATGCCTTTGCTTTTAAAAATGAGTCTGATATTGTGTCAGAATGTTTTGTGTTGTTGAGCAGGCATTTGAGAACCACCTTAATATGTTTGTTAGCTTCGCTTCGTTTGGTTCAAAAATCCTTTACGATTGGGCGGTTCCAAAATGGTAAAATAAAGGTATTTTCTAAGAATTTCTGCAGGCTGTGAAATAAGAATATATTTCCACTTAATTTTACAAATGAATCAAAATAGTAATTATCAAAATTCTTTCAGCAGAATCTCAAACCATGAAGTTTCTTCTAACATCAATAAAACAATTGCCTTTTTTTTTTTTTTTTTTACACTTTAATTATTTCACTTTAATTTTCAGACCTTTTTTTTTTTTTCACTTTAATTTTTACGTTCTTTTTGTCCTCAAACAGTACCGCGTGTCGAACTAGAACGACTTAGTTAGTATACAAAAAAAGGGTACTATCGAGTATCGACGAAGCTGCTGTTCGGCTAATCGAATACTTAGAAAAAGTTCAATTCGTTCTCCTGTAGGAAATACTTCCAAGAAACTGAAAAAATAGATGAACTCAAGTAATGAAAAAAAGGAGAACTATTGACCTGCAAAACTGAAATCAACCTATCCCATGTTCATTCTTTTTTTTCTCTCTCTCTATCTTTTAGGGTAGGGTTCGAGATTTGTGGGGTGGGAGGCACTCATCTGAGGTCCAGGGTCAGGTCGTAAGATGCGAACACCTGACACGCGCCTCGCGCATTATGAGGCGCGTGGCTTTAAGGTAGGGCACATGCAATGCGAATATTTTAGCAGCTGGGTACAGGAATGTGCGTAATTCCCAATATTTGCTATATGAGTTCCTGAAATGCATTTCGTGATGACCAGAGGTGATTAGAAACGCATTAGTGATATCAAAAAGCATCACAAATTCCCATGCGTGGGTAGAATTGCACGGTCCGGGGGAAACATGGCGTGATGCAATACTGTTTTTATAATATCGTATGATTTCATTTAATGTTAGTTTGGTATGTAACATTTCAAACATATTTTTCCTTTATAAAAACCGGCTGTACTGATAAAAAAATGCAGAAAAATTATTTTCAATTAAAGTTAAACTAATCATTTAAAATTAATTAGCTTTGTAGGCACGGGAATTACGAGATGCAGATTCAGAGATAAAGAAAAATATGCGCAATAAAAACTCTAAAAATCACTAGATAAACACTTTCTTTTTGCCGCGGGAGTTGGAACCTGCGGACAACACCCCTTCAAGCTCTTCATGCATATAGAATAAAGTTACGCTATAATCGGCGGACGGAATAAGTTGAAAATTGGTAGATGTCCGATTTATTAAATTGTTCCGCTTGGCCAACAAAGAGGTTCAGTTCGATACTAGGCTGTTAAAACATTGTCATAGTCCTGCCGTATAAGTATATGTTAAATCCGTGGTATGGAAAGTCCTCACGCAAGTGGAAAAGTAATGGTTACAGGCTGGAAGATTGTACCCTTTCAGTAAATTTGTATTACACACATGTGACAAAACAATTATATTAATTTAGAGTTCCTCTTGTTACAAAAGACAAAAAAGGGAATTTTATCAAGAAGTATACCTCATAACAAGTTTATAAGAGGTATATTTCACATAATATTGTAACTTGTAAACAAGTAATTATTATTTCATATTACTAATTATATTATTATCACATTATTTCATATTACTAACTACATTATTATTACATTAATTCATATTTACTAATTATATTATCATTACATTATTTCACATTACTAATTACATTTTGATTACATTATTTTCTATTACTAATGAAAAGTGACAGTTTTTAAATGCTACTTATCTGTGTTTGGCCTATCAATGGCAATCTTCACACTGACCAATAGCTACTGCTACTACATAAAAGTAACTATTGGACAGAAACTAGAGACTCGAAAAATTGCACCTATTGACCATTGGCTACTAACAAAAGTTTCTTATTTTCAATTTTAGTGTAGAGGTAAGTTAGTAAGTATAGAAAACTGTTACAGTGATCATTAGGCTAAATAATCCTGAAGGTGGCAGTTATCGGATCTATTACTCAATCAAAAGATCAATTTTAATTTGAATTAAGGTGATAGCCGAGAGTATGTAACATAAATAAAGGGAAAAAACTGACAGCGTTATATGTGCGAGATATTATGGCAGGATGTCATTGTATTTGTCCTTAAGATTTATGGTTTTTTTTTTTTTAATTCAATTCATTACAGGGTTGTAGTGGGTAGCTGTCCGGGTACTCGCCCAGCTACCCGCCCTGGATGGGTTTTTTACAACTCTGAAGGTTGTAGTGGGTAGCTGCCCGGGTACCAGCAAACTACCCACCCGGGCTGGGTTTTTTTTTAAACCCGGGTTTTTAACAATCCTGATTCATTAGCATCTTTTATTACAAAAGACGTGGCGTGATGCAGCTCGTAATTTTTTACGTTATTGAACGAATTGGGCGGGTGAAATTATCGTCAGCGTCAGCTGTGCCCAGCGGATTCATGGGATCACGATTTTAAAGAGCGCGTTACGCGGAGCTAGTAAACACTAAGTCATTGAAACATTGTCGTATGCATGCCACATACAGGGTAAATTCATGACATGGCCAGTCATCTCGATCGCTAGTTGTCAGGTAGGAGAGGGGTATAAAGCCGAGCCGGGAGGTCTCTCTTTCCTGCAACAAATTTGAAAAAAATCTCCCTGCGCGATACGGATTCCTCTTGGCTCTCCTTATACGGTGACTCCCCAGAGTGAGAAGGTGGGAGACAGATTTATCTATATTCAATCAGAAGAGAGGCTCTGATTCAAATTTATGTGGTGTCTTAACCTCGTCAGACCTGGGCTACACAAATGCGAACCTCTATTCTTTTACTCACAAAAAATAAACTGTTTGATTTTTTTACACTTTTACTTTACGCAGCCGTGACCTCTGTCTTACGCATCATACGTAGTATGGGGTAAATCTTGTAATCGTTTTAAAAAAAAAAATTGACGGATTTACACGTTTCAGACACTGGAGATTCTGAAACACATATTTTTAGAAAAAAAAAAATTGCCGTCCGTCTGTCTGTGTGTGTGTGTAAACGCTCTATCTCCCGAACAAATTGAGATAGAGACTTGAAATTTGCTATGTACTTAGTATGTAATAATGGGAAGAAGCTTATTGAATTTCAGTAACCTCGATTATCCGAAAGTGTTTTTTTTCGGACTCTCGAAATATTCGTTCTGATAAAAGGTATATAAAATTTTTCGAAATAGTTTATTTTAAGGGGTGAATATAAAAGACAATAAAAAAACATAAATTTTGTATCAAGAATGAATTCGATCGGATGATGAGTTGCTGAGATATTTGTAATTATATTTTCCACACTCTTCGATTTTTCCTGACCCTGTATTTCATTCAAATTTCAATTCAAAGATATATTTTAATTGGAAATAAGACGCTTAATCCGACGCAGTAAACCGTTAGTTAATATGATTATCATTTTTGGAGTAATAAGGATGTTTCTTTTACGCAATTCCGTAATAGAACATTTAAAGTTTAGGACGTCATCAAGCGACGATTTTATTCGAATTGCAATGCATTTTATAAATAGTTTACACATGTTTTATTTTCATATTTTATATTATGGATATCCATGATGGGTAAGTATTACAGTGGACCCCAACGACTAGTTTTGCTCTGGAACAAAACCAATAAATGACAGCACCACTGCTAATTTCTTCATAAAATAAATGTTATTTTCATCTGAGTTTGCAAAATGCCTTCAAGACTGTACGTATGGCCAAGAAAGTAAGAATTTTTTACAATTATTTAACTTAAACCCTTTACAAAAAAAAAAATTGAAAATTTGTAAGATCATTTACTTGTTTAAAGCACTTACAATTTGTTATTGCGTGAATTTAGGTTATTGATAATTAAACTGATATTTTAAGGTGTGCTGGTAATTTTATATTCATATTTATGAACCTAAATTAACAGTTCCCTAAAGTATGAATTAAAAAGAAAACTAGTCGTTGGGGGCCACCGTAATACTTACCCATCATGGATATGCATAATATTAAATATGAAAATAAAACATGTGTAAACTACTTACAAAATGCATTGCTCGAATAAAATCGTGGCTTGATGACGTCATGAACTTTAAAGGCTTTATTACTGAATTGCGTAAAAGAAACATCCTTATAACTCCAAAAATGATAATCCTATTAACTAACGGCTTATTGCGTCGGATTAAGCGTCTCATTTCCAATCAAAATATATCTTTGAATTGACATTTGGATGAAATACAGGGTCAGGAAAAATCGAAGAGTGTGGAAAATAGGATTCCAAATATCTCGGCAACTCATGACCCGATCGACTTCATTCTTTATGCAAAATTTTTGTTTTTTTTATTGTCTTTTATATTCCCTCCTTAAAATAAACAATTTCGAAAATGTTTATACACCTTTTATCAGGACGAATATTTCGAGAGTCCGAAAAAAATAGTTCCGGATAATCGTGGTTACTGAAATTCGATAAGCTTCTTCCCATTATTACATACACACTAAGTACATACCAAATTTCGAGTCTCTATCTCAATTTGTTCGGGAGATAGAGCGTTTACAGACACACAGACATACAGACACACAGACAGACGGCAAAAAAAAAAAAAAAAAAAAAAAAAAAAAAATTCTAAAAATATGTTTTTCGGAATCTCCAGTGTCTGAAACATGTAAATCCGTCAAAAAAAATGTTTTCGATTTTTAAAACGATTACAAGATTTACCCTATACTACGTATGATGGGTAAGTAAAAAGCTCTTTCTGTCATCTACGGTGTCATTTTGTTTGTGCAAAAGCAAAAAAATGTGTATTTGCAGTGTTATTTTAACTTCATGTCTCAAGAGGTTGAAGTCCCCACTTATAAAAAGAAACTTGCAATGTCATATTCACGAGACATTATGACGAAATGCCATTGCATTTGTTCTTAATATTTGTGTGCTTGTTTATTCAATTTTTTAGAATATTTTTTACAAAAGTCGGGGCGTGAGGCAGCCCGTAAATTCTCCCGTTTTCAAATAAGTTTGGGATGAGGACATAGCTTGCGACAGTATTATCATCACTCGCTGCGTCGCGAAAGCGCTTGTTGATTTATGAGGTCACGATTTTAAAGAGCACTTTACTTGGCGAAAGTAAAGAATTGAGCAAATCTTAGGTATTACGAGAATGAATGATAAATGAAGAAAAGTTTCGCGTAAAAGAAAGATTTTGCTCCGACTGCAGAGGTTAGAAGGCGCAAACTTCCATATTCAAGTTCTTGTGCAAAAGTAAGTTGAGCAAGCGGTCACGCTAAAACACAGGACTAAATAATCTTAAAAGTGGTATATATATATAGGCGGCTGTGCATATATAACGTTGTCACTTTAGGGAGGAGGGGGGAGGGGGGGGTATGCATCGTAAGATATCTCTAGGAGGAGGGGGGGTTGTTTTTTAATATCGTTATCATTTTTAATCCAAATAAAAAAAAAATCTGAGCTTTTTTTTACATCAAAATAGTCTGTTTTTTAGCTTGTATTTTCATGAAAATATGCAAAGTTAATATTAAAACCGTTAAATGATTATAAAACTATTTCATTCCAAAACATGGAATACCCCTATGTTTGACATTTCTATTCATCTGCTGTTAGAGAAAGCAGGTGCGAAGTATGTTTGAAATGATTATAGTTGCTGTGTTTACTAGAAAGAAAGAAAAAAAGAATGTTGTTCACCGTTTTGTTTATAAGAAATTCTGTTTGCCCCTACCCATGTAGGGGGCAAGTGCAAGAAGACAGTATTACTGTTGAATGCATTTTGCAACAAAAAGCTATTATGAAATACTTTTAAATAGTAACTATTTCTTTTAAGTATTAGATAATATTAAGTTATTTCATGTATAATAGAGATATTTCATTGACTTCTTCTCTTCATTTGAATCAGTAAAGTAAACAACAAATGTAAAACCGTATCTGTTTGCAAATACATAAAAAGAAAAACAACGAAAAGATTGTAAAATTAAGACTTTTTAGACATTGGTAACGATATCATTAAGGAGGTGGTATGGGTGTTCGATGAATGATTACGTATGATATCGTAAGGGGGACGGGTTCAAAATTACAAAAAAATTGATATCGTTATATATGTACACAGCCCCTAGGCTTAATTCAAAAAGAAGAGAGGTTTTGATTCAAACTTTGGTGATATTTTATTCCACATATACAGAGAAAATTACAACATTATGACAGAATGCCATTGCATTTGTCCTTAAGATTTATGTATTTGTTTATTCAAATTCATTAACATCCTTTTTACGAAAGTCGTGGCGTGAGGAAGCTCGTAAATTTTTCCGTTTCCGAACTATAGCTGGGGACATAGTGCGCGACAGTATCATCATCGTTCGCTGAGTCCTGCGGATTTTTATGGGGTCACGATTTAAAAAAGCTCTTTACTCGAAGCAAGCAAAGTGTTGCGCAAGAGCCAGGCGTTACGCGATGCAGAGATTCAAAGATAACTCAATTACGAGCAAAGGAAGTGAAATCAGCATGGGCTCAACAGTAGTGAGCCCAGGCCAGGCGATAAAAATGCCCTCCCCGGGTTCAATTAGTTCTTTTAGTGCACCTCGGGAAGTGAAATACGAGACAATGGGAAGCCGTACATAAAAAAGAAAAGAAACGGGAGAAATCAAATTTACTTTGCTCTTAGCTTTGCAAGATTGATCTAATAAAAGAGAACTGGAAATCAAAATAAGGCAGAGCAGTTATGAGCTCGGAGTTGTAAGGTCTCGATTTTCGGGGGACGTGCCGAACGTTCGGCAAGATGAAATGTATCACCACGCGTTACAGTTATTTTCAGGATTTTCTAATACAAACTATATTTACAGGTCCCCAAGCGAAAAGGAGAAATGTTATTGCTCCTACCGCACTATTTCGAAATAATTATCTTCATGATATAATTCTATTGCATATGTTAAAGATACTTATCTCAAAGCTTTTTCGTGGAGGATATTGGTAGAAACAATAAAATTTCTCCTATATGCTACGAACCCTGTATTTATGCTGTTGCATATCACACGTGATATTCCTGAAGAAATATTATTGTTCCTACCACTATTTCGAAACAATTATCTTCATGATATAATTCTACTGAATATATGTTAAAGTTAAAGATGTTTGTCTTAAAAATTATTCATTAGGGATATTAGTAGGAACAATAAAATTTTCCCTATATGTTACGAATCATGTATTTATGCTGGTACACATCACGCGTGATTTTTTTAGTGCGACTTAAAGTATGAAAATAGATTCCATGCAAATGGTACTACAAATACAATATCATTTGGAATTCATCCGAGGCATTGTCTAATCCACTACAGCACTATCTACACGATTGGGTATGGAATATGATCATTGTAAACACATTGTGGATACATTATACATCCAGAGACAGTATCAGTATCCTTATCAATCGTTCACTGCATCGCAAATCCCCACTCGTATTTTTGGGATCAAGATTTTCAAGAGTCTGTTACTGAGTACTCTGAACTGTGTAGGTCCAGTTTTACGCGCTATGCAGATTCAAAGTTAAATGAGGAAAAATTTCATGTAAAAGAAAAATTTTATACAATTACATGGACGCAAGTTTCCTTTTTCTAGTTCTGTTTGGAAAACAGTGTAGCAATGCAAATATATATATATGTATCTAAATCTTACCTTAATGGCTTAGGCCATCATCTTAAGCCATTACTGTGTTGTTGTGTATATATAATATATATACTCGTATATGCCACGAGTGGCAGTACGATCTACTTGAGAAAATATTGGACAGAAAAAAAAAAAAAACGGGCAATTTGATGTAGACAAACTACATTCAAATAAATGTAATTATTTATTTTACTTTTGAATTATTATCTCCGAAACCTTATACACGAAATACAAGAGATTTGAAATTTTCAGAAGACTCGTAAATGGACAAACTAAACTATCTCAATTGGTCATCTCCGGTCACACTGGAAAGGTTAAGACATAAATGATTCTTGGAACAGAATAATCGTAACTTAAATATTTTCAAAAGTAATTTAAAACAAAAATCTACTTTTTCACAGCTTGGGAAGTAACCCGCCTATCTTACAACTATTTCCTTCATCTATGACATTTTGACTTCTGGTATTGATCATCGTGATTTTTTTGCGACAACGTATAACTTCAGCCACCGAGATTATTCCTACGAGTAATAGGAACATTGCATTTGCTTCATTAGAACACAACAACATGTCGTTTGCATCATATCGGAGATTCTACTTAAGCTCTAGGCCTTAGTATTCAGAAAAAAAAAAAGAGAGAGAGAGAGAGAGAGAGAGAGAAACATACAAGCATACATAGGTGCGCTACAATCAGCTAAAAAATAAATGTACTTTTGGTTGTTGGCAATGAAATATTTGAAAATTTCATTCACACATTTGTTAAAAACAAGCAATCCATACCTCCCAGTGACTGAAAACTAGTTGCGGCAGAGCAACTAGACCACTCGTCTGCTTCCGAACTTCGTTGGCGAAATCGAAACTTTCAATAACAGGCAATTCGACGGACACATGAAAAGTTTGCGAGCCTTCCTGCATATCTGCATGAAGAATGCGACCATGACGTCTGCCGAGAACGGCATACATTTTACCTAAAAGTGAAAGAAAAAACTGATTTGTAAATATGCATAAAATGTTATAATTTCATTTAACTTGAAGAAAATTATTTTTAGTAAATTATATAATATCTGTAATAAAAGGGGGCTCTGCTCATAGGTGTATGCAGGCGTCTGCTTTTCTCCTCCTTAAACTTTAAAAGGGTAAGAATTTTGGCTACTTTTGGTCAATTTTCATCTTTTGCCCCACCACTTCCCCACCCCAACGAAAATCTTGTGTACGCGCATTGACTCTTGCCCTTATAAACATTGTGCACCATTGATGGCTTCGCAATTGCATTTCTCACTCATAGACGATAATGCAAACGAATTATTTCTTCCCCGAGACCCAGTAAAATTAGTTTAAATTTTACACAATTTTAATTTCGTGGCTCTCTGGGCATTTTTTGAAAAATTAGATTATATGAAAAAATACAATTTAGCAGACAAACTGAAATCATGTACAACTTTAAATAGAATACAAAAGTTTTAACATATATCCACCAGAATGCAATTTCAATAATAACTGGATGCAGACAATAATATATTCCAATTTACTTTGTGTCGCCCCTCCCCTAAAAAAGCTCTTAGGCTACACAACATTTGACATAGGGAACATGCTATGCTTTACCGGTGTACCTTTCTTATGATCTGTAATACCTTAATTTTCTTTTCAATAATATGGAATTTATTGAAAGGAAAATTTATGGAATTTATTCTCAGTTTTATGTTAAATAGCTTAATAATGAAATTTGATGATTTTTCTACAGTCTGATAATGAAATATTATACATTTAAAAAACAATTTTGCTGGATATACAAAATCTATTTCAAAGTAAAGAGATTTTATTTTAAAACTACATGATAGTATATTTCCCATAACTGAATATTTCAAGAAAATTCAATAAGTAAATATATAGGTTCACGCTTAAGGAATCTTTCGAACCTATAAGGAGCAGGACCTCAGAAAGCCTCAAGAAGCCCTGTATACAACACAAAGCTTATGTCGAATATTTAGACGCACACCTGCACATGCCAGAAACTGAAGTTAAAAGAGAACAGTAAATAAACGGCCCAGAAAAATAAAAATATCCAGCTACAAACCAGAGAAAAAAAAATGTCCATTTCCTTCGTGCTTTTCTAATCGCCAAATTCATCTCTGAAAGTAATTGGAAAAACGACGCAGCATTCCCATCCTAAACAAACAAACACATTTAAACATCGTAACGTCACATCAGCTGTGTGGCGTTAACCGAGAAATTCAGTAATGGTCACGCCCTGGACGGCCAGCACGTGCTGTTGTTGGCGTATTAAGTCTTCAAAGCTTTTAAGTACCACATATGACACAATATGCGTCCACCTGATCAAACAGACGGGAAAAGTTGATGAAGACGACAACTGAGGTATATACAGTTTTTTTATTTTCCTCCAAAGGGAATGGATCATGCAGTAAACGGGAAATATCGGATTAGATTGCAAGACTCCGCCTCGAAGCCGTTGGAAATATTCAGATTTTTTATTGATCTTCAGGCTTTTCTCAATGAAAGCCGGAAAAAAACACGACGATAAATTTCAAATCCACATTTCAGCCGAGTAAAACGTCATAAAACTATACGGGCATCGAAAATAAGAACGTAAGATTGCCAAAAGAAATTTACAACAGTGAAATCTGTCTGCCTTGTGACATAGATTTACCGTAAATAAATAAAAGGTGCAAAAACAACTCTATAACCGGCATGGGAATAATTAGGATATTTGCTTGGAGGTAGAAAGAACAATGAACTATTGCAAACTAGAAGAAATATTTATGATCTAAAAGTTGATGAAGACAATAACTGCGGTATATAAATATGTTTCATCCATGGGGATTTTTCAGCATGGGGATCACGCATTAAACGAAAATAAAGCCCACAAAAAACACGATGATAAATAATGAATTCGAAATCCACATTTTAACCGAATAATGGAATGTTTTTAACATGAAACACAGCCCCAAAATTATACATGTACCGAGACGAAGAGCTTTAGAATTGTCGAAATAAATCTGCAGAAAATGAAAAAAACCTGTCTTCCGCGTAAAATACCGAAGCTATACCGAAAATTAAAAAAAAAAAAAAAAAAAAAAAAAAATCTAATCTGAAAACGCCATTGGTGTATAGCTAAAATGTTTTTATGGGTAGAGTACCGTAGTGTTTAACAAACTGAAATTTTACCATGAAACTACTGAAAACATAGCTATTAGAAATGGTGTACAAAAACAAAACTATGTTTTTATTATTATTATTATTTTTTTTTTTTATTTTTTTTTTTTGCGTGCGTCTGTGTGTGAAAATGTTTTATTGCGGAACCTTTGGTACACCTAATTTTCGTAATTTAATTTATATATCACAAATACACGAAAAGTAGTTGGGTATTCATGCCAAACTTACCGATCGCATCGAAAGAAAGTGTCCATATTTCATCTATCACTAATCAAAATTACCATACAATTTACCAGAGAATTGGGCAATTTTGCATAAAAATTTTTACAATAAGCGGCATTTGTCCCAAACAAATATAGATAAAGAAAACAAATGAAACAACCAAAGATGCAAAAAGAGAATACAAATGAAGGAATTTTTTCTTATACAAAGTTCCCATACAAATGAAGAATGATAAGGTATAATATCGTAAGGGGGGGGGGGGGTCCAAAATTACCAAAAAGTTGATACACGTACAGCCCCAAAGGAAATAATTTATAGTTAAAAATCAAAAATTAGCAGTTTAACATAATTTTATGCTAATACACATTAATGGTTGTAAACCACGAGTACAAATACATCCGTAATTTATACACCCGACCAATGCAATTTAAATTCGACAGCACCAGCTTTTACAAAAGGCTAAGCCAGTAAAAGAAAAGGAAATGAAAAATAAAATAAACTTGTTCTTTTTAGTGGAGTTCAAAAGCAGAAAAGAATGTGTAAACATTCAATTTATAGATGAAATCTGAATAATACAACTCCCCAAAAAGAAGAAGAAAAAAAAATTGACCCTCGACCAAACACAATGAATAGCGGCGCCGACATCCCGCATTGTCGAAAAACCCGCATATAATTTTTCGGGAGCCAAAGAAAAAAAAATCGAGAAGTCGCTTCAAATGCGTATAGTTTAAGATTACGTTTCTACAATTATTGTAGAGAGCAGGTTAACCCTTATTCTGTAGAAGTAATGATAATTTCACCCAGGTTTTGCGCTTGACTCACATTTTACTAGTAAAATAATAATGATGATGAAAACAATAATAATCATTTTGACGTGTAATTTTTGCAACAGCGCACGATGATTCAATTTCAATATTAGCACGAAAAAAAATAAATTTTCCAGTTGCCCTTTTTTTCTACTTAGTACGTATTTGCATTTTTTTTTTTTTAAGAAAGAAACATACAAAAATCATATTGTATACACCTTTTCTCAAAAAAAAAAAAAAAAAAAATATATATATATATATATATATATATATATATATATATAAACTTATTACAAAAATTAACCATTGAAACAGAAGCAAATGACCAAATGCAATGAAATTATTACCCCATATAGCTATGTCAAATTACGCATTATAAAACATAGTCTTAACAAATGAAGTATTTATTCAAAAAGTGAAACATAAGTAAAAAACACAAATGTAAGCTTATAATGTAATTTACTTTTTCAAGGGCTGGGAAACCACAGTATAAGCAAAGAATGATTGTTTTCTGTAATTGTCACAAGCTTAAAGCCAAAATTTTGTGACAATTCCAAGCCCTAACAATCATTGGAAAGAAATTGAAAAACAAGGATACCTTTGAAAATAGAACACTACAAATCAAACGGAAGAAAATAAATACATTTATAAACAAATAAATACAAAGGAAGACAAAGAAAATCTATACATTACAACATTTGTCCAGAATCCGAAGCCAAAAATTCTCTTGCAAAGCACATGGTAAGTAAGTAAGTGAATTCAAAAGTACAAGTTAAAATTACAGTTAAGTAGCTAAAAGTAGCAGTTATTAATTTAACCATTGTGATTTTAACTTTTTCTAATTTAAAATATAAAAAATACAAATAAATAATATAAAAACTATAAATTCATTTACTAAAAATATTTTTTAACTTAAATAAATTTAATATATATATTATTGGAATATTTAAAAATTTCACACACACACATATATATATACATATATAATGTATGACATTACATTATTAAACTTCACTAATTATTAAACTTAACTAGACTTAAAATTTTTTTGCCTAATAGTATCATCAGACGTATAATTCAGTTAGTAATTTTCTTTTGTTATTGTGTTGCTTTTCCGGCAATAATTAATTAAAAAAATATTTTGATCTGTTGATCTCTCCATTAAAATAAGTTCAAAAAAGAATTTTCTTCTTATTAAATTGTAAAGTAAATTTTTTATGGTGCCTTCTGATTATGGTGTCTTTTGTTGTCTTTGGTATTGTAAATTTGAACGTTTACGCGGGTGCCCTAAAAAGGAGAGACCCTTTTTAAATTTAAATAACTTGAAAACGGTTAACGAGAGAAATGCTTCGCTTGTTGCATCTCTATTAGAAAAGCAACACATTTTTAAACATCAGATTTCAAAATTAGTTTAAAACTTTGCCAATAGGTGGCGCTGTAAGCTGGAAAAAACTAAATGACAATATTCTCTCGATTTGAATTCTTGCGATTTCTTTCTGTGGGGACACCAAAAAAACCTACAAAATTCACAAAGTTTAGCGGAACTGGAACATTACTCTATAAGGCATGTGCATCTGAGGAAATACCTCATGAGACATATTCGCGGATATCGGCTAGTTTTGTTATGAGACTAACGTCATGTTATTACTGCAAATGGCGGATATTTCCAAAATATTGTTATTAAATTTTTTAGCTTACAGCGCCCCGCCCCGTATTGGCGAAATTTTAAACTGTTAGGGGAACCGTCGGTAGCGTAATAAATTTTCTTATTTTTATAAATAAGAAAATTGAATCAGTCTTCAAATTTAATATACATTTTCATCTTTTGATATGTTAAAGAAGTTTGTTCAGCTTACCTGAGATTTTCCTTTTTGCGCTGAATATACCCACAGTAGTAATCCAAAGTGTTGTAGCGATATTTATCTGATCCATTGATTCACTTATATTGGAAGAATAATAAATAGTATTAGTAGAAAATGACAATTGTGTAAAATAAACAGAAGATTCATTTTCCTTTGAATATAATATAATTCTTGGCTAGATGTACATGTTTTAAGTCGCGTTTGGAGGCTGCGTATAAGTGCTCCAATTTTACATTATATTAAATATATTTACATCATATATGTACAAGAGCGTCTTAACTGCTCAGAAACATTTTGGAAACTGAAGGGAATGTTTTTAAGTTCTGTGCACACGCGCGGGATAAGACAGCTGTAGTTTGAAGGAGGGAGGTCTGCAGAGTTTCTCCAATTAGTTAGTTTCGACAGTCTCTGGTTTTGTTCACTATGTTTTTCAGCTGCGGCACTTGAAGTACTTATTGGTAATTGGGGTCTGGTTTTTAACATGTTCTTATTTCAATCGTTCGCTGCACGTGGAGATTATTCACTGCATAAAAAAGGTTTCTCCGTCATAAACTAATTTTGAAATCATATGGCTAAAAATGTGTTGCATTTTTAATACAGATGCAACAAACGGAGCATTTTTATCGTTAACAGTTTTCAAATTATTTAATTTTAAAAAAAAGTCCTTCCTTTTTGGGACACCCGGTATATTTGACGTACAAAAAACTGCACGTATTTCTACATATTGATATTGCTGTATGTTATTTTTAGGCTATAAAAAAATCAAGTGTTAAATGTTGAAGAGCGTGGCATGGCTACCTGAAGAATAAATGAACTAATATGAAGAATATAGCATAGTTAACTTATATAAACTTATAACTGAAGAACTTACAAAGTAAATGTTTTCAAACACGACAGAATCAAAATGAGGTAACTGGATATTATTTTATTACTTCGATTACCAAAGATCTCTTACATTATACTACACTGTCATTAGATCAAATTATATCGCAAAATTATCGAAACAATATTTTATGTACAAAAAAGCACTTGCAATCATTTTTTTTCATGCTACGAACGCAATCCAGAACAATGTATAGCGAGTCAATTTTGATTCGTTAAAATTGACAATATGTAACAAACGTTTCTTCTCAATTGGAACCTAGATAATTCGAAATGCTGGTTAACTCGAATTAAGACTTATTACCTTGAAATCCTAATTCAGAACAATATTTAGGATTCAGGTCAGTGGCGTTAGAGTCCTGCACGATTCGGATCGTACCCGTCAAAATTCTTCTTAAAATCAACACCAACACACACGACACACACACACACACAAAAAAAAAAAAAAAATCTGTAACCCGAAACGAAACGGCCCCGAACTTGAAATATTCAAACCCGAACCCACCGAACCCGATGTGAAAGAAAATTAACCATTCGCCATTAATAATACTTGTTATTAGATAAGACATTATTCATCTATTATTATCTTGCAATTATTCGTTTTGGATCTCATTCTTCTTCTCAACAGTAAAATCAAGTTTGCTTCACTAAAATTGACAATACATAGTAATTTGCTATCAAAACAGTATCATTTCAATAAAAATAATTAATACTTATTTACATCTATATTTGATATTATTTAATATAAACTTTCAGCATTTCAAAATTTAGCGATAAAAATTCAAATTTTGAAAGTTCTGAGAGAATAATTTTTTTACATGTAATGTCAATATTTATTTTTTATGACAAGCCCAAACTGTTCCATATCATTTTCACATAATTCCTTTATAAGTATGTAGCAATAAATCACCGCCGTCGTTCTCAAGTCAATCTTCCCGTGTAACTATTCGCATTATAACAATACTTATTACATAAATCATTATTTATCGATTATTATCATCTTGGACATTTTCGCTCTATTCCGCTCCAGTAGAGAATCACGTTTATTGTTATATAAAAATGAAAATTTGTCTGTCTGCACTCCCATACAAGTCAACAGTTTGGAAGCCAGAATTGTGAAATGTTATGTATAGGTGTATTAAAACACGGACGAGGCAACTAAAATAATTCGGAATCGAAATAATGTATAGCTATTTTTTAATTAATAAAAAACAAAAAATCTAACAGCCTTTTCCTATCAGATTAAAAAATTGTTCGTTATAGAAGTTGTCAACAATTAAAAATCCACAATAAAATTCTTTCTATATTAATTAATTTTCTATTGAAAGATTCCCACGTGAAAAATGAAAATGCAATAAAAAGTTTCAACAGTTGGAAAAAAGATAAATATGATGTCACATTGGCAATATTATGGAAATTTTCAAACATTTCTCAATAATACAAGGAGTATGAGCATGTGTAAGTACAGAAAGCATGTTAATATGACGTCATTAGAGAATTAAAAAGAAAATTAATATGACGTCATATTGAGAGTTTAACAGACATAAATTTTTGAGAATCATACAAAGAGAGATACTGTTAGAAATATTTTAACTAACATGAATTAGGCGTGAGATCGGTTTACCTCCAAAGTTTGTTTTCTAACTTAATAATATTTCTTCAAAACATCTCATAGAAATAAAATAAGAATGGTCTTACCGTTTGGTAGCTTCATCACATCAATATCCGTGTAATCCGTTATGAAACAATGTTGTTTATCATTGTGTGAATATAATAATTTTCGTATATCCAATGAGACTGAAATTATGCACTCTTACTATATTGAAGACCACTGCTGTAAAAACACATATTTCATAGTGGCGTAGTGGTGCACTATGTAGAAATATTCATCTTCACACATTAAAGAATAGGAAAGATATTTTATAAACGATAAAATGAGACGAACATTTTACACCCTCATTATTTATATGAATTATATACGTCCTTTGCTCAAAAAGTAGGTTACATTTAATTGGTTAAATACGTAATAAACATCATTATCTAAAAGACTAATTTTGTATCATTAAAGTCAAATCAAGTGTTTATAAAACACAGAAAGTCTCATTAAAAAGTCAAGCTAAGCAGTCTTATAAATATATATCACTGCTCAGGACAAAATGCTCTGCAGATGGCGAATGAAGAAAACAGTATTTCCAAATAGGCATAATAGTTATATTATGTTTTATACTTATTATAAAGCTAATACTGCTTTTTAAGATTTAACGTTTGCTGAAAAAATTAGCAACAACATTTTTTATACCATTATTTTCAAACAAAAAACTTGGCGACATATTTCTAAACATTTGAAATAGAAATCTAGCACGAAGTTTATTGTTTGAAAATACTGGTGTTAAACTTTTTTTTATGATTTTTTCTTTCCTGTGACAAACGTTTAATCCTTCTAATAATATTAACTTTGGTAAACAACTTATGTTATTTTATTATTTTATTATTATATTTTTACCCTTTTTTAAGTGTGTTGCGGCCCGCCTAACGTCGAAATATATATTTGCGGCCCGTGAAAGTAAAAGGTTGGGTATGGCTGATCTAGGGGAAGCATGGTTCATTTTGCCCCCCCCCCCCTTTCATTTGGCAAACGTTTTCTTAATTCTTCATTCTTGAAAACTCACCAATGATACTAATATTATTCCCGGGAGTAGCTTAGCCGAGATCACATAGATTTCATTAAACAGCTGTTTTATGTTCCCTGTATATGCTTCAGATATATTTAGTACATATAGCTGCATGCTCAATTTCCCGGGTGGTTTCTAACAGCACACAGGATGCTTTATGCTTAACTAACATCCTATTGATGACATTCATATTCCCCTATTAAATAATTTTAGTGAAGTAGTGCGTGGATTTCAATTTTGGATTAAACAAATTTTCTTTTCCAAAAAAAATAAAAAGTACAATGTAAAAAAAAAATTAAAATAGGAATTAGAAAGCCCTCTTTACAGTCATTTTTGAGCCTCTTTTACATTTTTAGATTTCAATTTTGGATTGAGCAAACTTTCTTTTACAAAAAAATTTAAAACTACAATGTAAAAAAATGAAAATGGGAATTAGAGGGCTTTCTTTACAGTTATTTTGGGGCCCCTTTTACATTTTTGAATTTCAATTTTGGATTAAGCAAACTTTCTTTTACAAAAAAATTTAAAAATACAATGTAAAAAAATGAAAATGGGAATTAGCGGGCCTTTTTTACAGTCATTTTGGGGCCCCTTTTACATTTTTGGATTTCAATTTTGAATTAAGCAAATTTTCTTTTACAAAAAAAAAAAAAAAAAGAAAAAAAAAATACAATGTAAAAAAAATAAAAATGGGAATTAGAGGGCTCTCTTTACAATCATTTTGGGGCCCCTTTTACATTTCAATTTTGGATTAAGCAAACTTTCTTATACAAAAATTTTTTAAATACATTGTAAAGAAAATGAAAATGGGAATTAGAGGGCTTTTTTTACAGTCATTTTGAGGCCTCTTTTACATTTCTGGATTTCAATTTTGGATTAAGCAAACTTTCTTTCACAAAAAAATAAATAAATAAATAAAATAAAAATACAATGTAAAAAAAGTGAAAATGGGAATTAGAGGACCCTCTTTACAGTCATTTTGGGGCCCCTTTTACATTTTTGGATTTCAATTTTGGATTAAGTAAACTTTCTTTCACAAAAAATTTTTAAATACATTGTAAAGAAAATGAAAATGGGAATTAAAGGGCTCTCTTTACAGTCATTTTAGGGCACCCTTTAAATTGCAGAGGGGAAGCATGTGCTTCACGTTCCTTTTGGATAATCAGGCCCTGATGACAAGCTGAAACTGTTCTGAATCTTTTTCACATAATTCATGTATAAGTATGCATACAGCAATAAAACACCGTCGTCGTTCTCAAGACAGTCTTCCCGTGTAACTATTCGCATTATAATAATACTTGTTATTACATAAGTCATTATTTATCTATTACTACCATCTTGGAAATATTCATTTTCGCTCCATTCCGTAACCACCTGATCCGAATGTTCATGAGCAACCATTTTTGCGGGGGAGGATGCTGCTGGCTGTTGCTGAAAACGCGACGATGCGTTTGGTGGTGACTCTCGTGTGATCTCACGCAAATGCGACCCTCCCCACATGTTATCCCCTCCCTGCAACCCTCGCTCGATTTCTCGCTTTATTTTCATTTCGTTTCATAAATTTTTCCTCAGAATCCCCGAAAATTTCTTTTTCCCACGCGTTTACCTTAACTGTTCTGTTTCAGAATTTACCGAACGGAACGAACAGGCAACTCTGCGTGGAATCAAACGACCGCGCTTTACGAAAATCGAGAAAGAAAAGAAAAAAAGTTTAAATGAAGTGACAACGGTTCCATTTATGTGATGTTTGCATGTCATGTTTGAGATGTCCAGCAAGAGTTGCGTGATTCTTTCTTTCTTTTTTTTTCATTGTAAAGATGTTACTGGTGTTATGCAACGTTGATTTTTGATACATATTTGATTGATATTGGGAAAAAATATATTCGAATGCATTGAAAAATTTATGTCGCTCTTGGACGGCGTACTTTAAAAGTTTATTATTATTATTATTATTATTATTTATGTTATTTCAGCGAGAAATTCTTCTAAAAAGTGTTCTATACCATGGATTGCGTAAATATTTGAAGGAAAAAAATTCAATAACTTTGATATGAAACTGCAACAACGGAAGATTTGAAACACTACATATTTGTAATGTTTGCTATTCTGATGATTAATTAATGATTGATATTGAGAAAAAATATATTCAAATGCATTGAAAAATTTATGCTGCTCTTATTTAAGGAGTCGATGTACTTTAAAAGTTTTATTACTATTATTATTATTATTTATGTTATTTCAGCGAGATCTTCTAAAAAGTGTTCTACACGATGGAATGTATAAATATTTGAAGAAAAAAAAAATTCAATTAACTTTGATATGAAACTGCAACAACGGAAGATTTGAAACACTACATATTTGATTGATATTTGGAAAAAATATATTCAAATGCATTGAAAAATTTATGCTGCTCTTATTTAAGGAGACGGTGTACTTTAAAAGTTATTATTATTATTTATGTTATTTCAGCGAGAAATTCTTCAAAAAAGTGTTCTATACGATGGATTATATAAATATTTGAAGAAAAAAAAATTCAATTAACTTTGATGTAAAACTGCAACAACGGCATGTTTGAAACACTAAAAGGTAGAAAATATAATTTAAAATAAAGAGTGTAATAATTAAAAAACACGCTTTAATTAAGTAATAGTTTAGAATTAATCAAATTATGATTGTTAAATTAAATTGTACGCTAAGGGGAGAAAAAAAAACAGAAATCCCGAACAGATAGTTTAAAATATGTTTTCTTTTTCTTTCTTTCTTTCTTGTGGCAATATCTTAAAAAAGAAAAATAATTATAATTTTTTTAATAAATTCATTAACAATAACTCTACCAAGCATGAATCAAAGCGGTGAATTTTCCATAATCGGGTGCATGCTAAATTAACGTATTGTAACGAATTTTTTTATTGTTGTTGTTTTGGAAAAAAACATAAATCACAGTCAGAAAATTAGGAGTGATTTTTCTTTATTAGGAGTCATATTTCTTTCGGAACCGGTTTCGAAAGTGAAAGTATCTTCGAAAAAAAATCCGCAAAGAAAATCGGAAAAGTAATCAACGGCGCAAATAGAGATTAATCTCAGCTATCCAATGCAAAAAAAAAAAAAAAAAAAAAAAAAAACATTTAAAAATATTGAAATGCAAACGAGATATTAAGAAAAATAATGCCCATAGGATTAACATTACGGGGCGTGTGTTTTCGCGCGAGGCGTGAGGACCGAATTTCAGGAGAAAAAGCTGCAATCCACGGAGAAAAGACAGAAAAGCTGAAAAAAAAATCTCATACCTAATATATAATACCGAATTATTTTCTTTCAAAATAAATTTGTCTCTCTAAATTTTGAGTATTTGTAAAAAAGCAATAAATAAAAAAATTTAGCAATGTTATTATTAGAATTCCCCATAAATTCTGCTTATATGATATGATATTTCGCGATCTATAACGAAATACTATATCTCTAAATCCGAATCAATAATGTAAAAAAAAAACTGTTTCAGTTAGAGCTTCTCTTTAAATCCAGGGTCATCCCAGGGTTTTTTTAACATTTAGATAACTCGGCATGCTTTGGTGGTCGTAGAAGACTGATTTCTAGAATTTTCTACTCAAGTAGCTATTGCTACTTTTAGTCGTTAAAATCGCTATGTCAATCACCAAATTTCATCTCCAAGGTCAATTTCTAAATCGAACAATACATATTACCGATTATTCAACATTGACTGTAAAACTATTTTTACAGCAAGAACGGTGTATTTGTGGGAAAGTAGGGATGCCAGATTTAAAGTTGTCGCCTGACAGACCATATCCGTTCGGTGAAACCCATTACCACTGGACATTAAGGTAAGGATATTAGAGTAATAAGAGTAAATTTTGTTAAATTAAATAGTCGACAGTTTCACATTATAGACATTTAATATTGAATGATTAGCATCTTGATTTGTTTTTTATCCCATAGGCACTTTCGCATTACTGTGTTTCTCTCTTTTGAAAATTGTCATCCTGTCACACTTGCCCTTTTTTTTTTCTTAAGAATGCAATTTTTGAAAAACGTAATATGTCAGTACACCATCAAAAAGTGGATATCCGATAACAAAGTATTACGTTTTTATTTTCGAATTATTCTCATAATTTTAAATATTTAAAAAGCAATAAATTTTAAGAAAAATAAAAATTTCAAAATGTGCCTTTAAAAAATTAATTAAAATTTAGTACAATAAAATTCGAACACGTAATATTTCGACATCAGATGTCCGTTTTCTGATGGTAAAAATCAAACTGCGTAAAATGTATTCGGTAATTAGCTAAGACCTGATCATCTCTATGTGTGGACCGGGGAACATATCGGGGCACCCCTTTCACAGAAAAATGCATGCATTGTAAACATGACATACAGCTTTAAGGCATTTTAAAATTTAAACTATATACTTTACTATATACTTTATGTAAAAATGGAATACATCATAGACACATACAAAAACGCATTAAAAAATTATACGTGGAAGGTAAAATCTTCTGCATGCCATTTAGAATGAGTAAAACTTTTAAGCCAAGGGATTGAAAGAAACATATTTGACGTAATATGAATTTTTCTCCGAATTTCAAAGTTTACATTACAATTCATTGTCATTATTGAAGCACAATGATATAGTTCACTTTACATGAATGAGAAAAAAACATTTTCTCTATGAAATATAAATGGAAAATTGTATCAATTTGTATTTTCAGAGAGTGCACACATTTTGGGGCCATCTGAAAATGTGGGCTTGGGGCCCGTGCCCCATGTGCTCCTGTGATGATCAGGCTCTGTAATGAGCAATTCAGTTTTAATATATCCCTATAAATCAACATTTGTTTTCACGACAGGCGAAAATCGCTGAAGCATTTCCTTAATCACCAAGACATTCAGCATGATATAAATAACAAATCCCCATCTAAAGTGGAAAACAGTTGTCTGCGAAATGAGCGACTGTACTTTGAATACAAAGCAGTACAATAAATTCTGCATTTAGTCACTGCTGCTGCAATCTAATTATATTTTAGAAAACTATTAGGTAATGATCAGTCCTGATCTAAGGATTTTATATGTGAATATCAGGGTTTGATTACTGGCGGGGCAAACTTCCACCAGTAAATTTAAATAGACTTTTTCAGCTTATTTAAACTCCATATCCATGCAAAATTCCTCTATAAGATAAGGCAACAATTTCTATTCATTTTTACCTGTGGTAATCAGGCCTTAGTTAATATGGGATTTTACTGTCAGCGAGAATAGTTGAAGATTCTCTTAATCACCAGGGTAGTTTTCGTAAGGATAAATAAGAGAATAAATGAAATGGAAAACAGTTGTCTGTGAATAAAGAGAGACTGAGAGACTGTACTTTGAATACAAAGCAATATACACTAAATTCTGCATTTAGTCACTGCTGCAGCTATCTAATTACATTTTGGAAAACTATTAGGTAATGAGCAGTCTTGATTTAAGGATTTTATATGTTAATATGGGATTTTACTGTCAACGACAATAGATGAAGCTTTCCTTAATCATCAGGGTAATTTTCGTAAGGATAACTAAGAGAGTAAATGAAATGAAAAATAAATTTTCGGCGAAGTAAGAAACTGTCTTTTAAAAACAATCCAAAACATTGAATTCTGCATTTAGCCAGTGCTGTTATCTAACTGTTTGCAAGTTAATACTTTGTTGACCGGCCTAGAGTATACCCTTTTTTTTTTTTTTTTTTTTTTTTTTTAACCAATGTCATTTACTAAAGGCGTGTCCGAAGTACTTAATTCCGCTTACATAATTTTTACGGTATAACATCTTTATCAAAAAGAATGTGTATTTATATGATACATTTGGGAATACGTTGTTAAACTATGTAATAAATTTTACATGAAATTCACATATTGTAAGATATTTGCTGATGTATGAGCTTGTAAAAGTTAAATAGACAAAGAGTATTGCAACAACTTTTAAAAGAAGGATTGACTCATATATTGACTCAAAACAAAAATTTCGTATTAAATTGTCGAACAACAATGTGTTAAGAGACTTGCCTTTGAGTTTATGCGATTCTTCGCGTTCCGTTTTTTGTATTAAACTATTCCATGCCATTTGCGAAGCGTAATGTGACAGGTGTTTTGTGGTCCTGGAATACAGCCAATTATTTGTGCAATAACCTAAGTATTGTTTATGAATCTCTTTCCACTGTAACAAAATGCAAAGATTTAAAAAAAAAAGTGTCGGCGTATACCGACACCGCAATTTCGTGATTCTCTAAATGAATTTATCTTTAATATTGGTTTTTCTGGGCAGCTGGTTACACCAAGACCACAAAAAAATACCACACTTTTTGCAATCGATATTCAATAACCACTGAAAACAGAAATATTTGACGAAGGCATTCTTTAGGAATGTAAAAACAATGGTTACTGGCCACAACAATACATCTTAGCACTCACGGAAACCAATCCGTGGGAAACCGGAAACTATTAAGTACAGCGTTACTGCATTACCATCAATAACCAGATCGTATGCCACAAAAACAATTATCTTACCACACTGAAAATTATCGTTTTTCAGTGGTATTTTAGTAGAAAATTAATATCATGTCGAACGCTAGATGAAATATTAAGTAGTTTCAAATTCTTTTGGCAAATTTCTACCTTTAACAGTTATGTATGACTTAAAATAATGAAATAAGAACAAAATTATTTCCATCAATATCGACAACAGCGGTAACGCTGTTTTTCATGCGAAAAATGAATAATTTCTCAACTGATTTTGACAATGATGTATTATCGTCTGTATGTTGTAACTGTGGTATAAAAAATATCCCTTAGTAGCGCCGTTACCTAAATGTGAAAGCATTGCGACTCAGATGCAACTCTTACTGTCAACATTGTCGTCATGTGGTGGGAAAAATGACTTGTATCCAAATGTTACTGCGAAGTTGATATCGTTCATTTGCTGCAACAACGTCATAACTCAAAAAATTACGATTTTTTCAGGAGATGCATTGTTGCAACTAACAAATTGGAGGAAACGTAGTTGAGCCTAAACGACACTACCGCCCACTGAGAATCTTGAAAGTTAAAAAATGACACTATACTATTCTAGTTAAAAGTTCACATCGTTAGAATTGTCCCTGCGGTATTAAATCAAAAATCGTGATTTTTGAGTTATGACATTGTTGCAGCAAATGAGCGACATGTTCCATTTTGTGACCAGTTGCAAATGACTAAAAAGAAACAGTCACGGTGGCTTCACATAGGAGTCACGGTTAAGAGAGAGTTGTAATGTGGCGAAGTAAAAGAGACAACTTTTGATCACCGTTGTGACGAGAATGTGAAATCACAATGACGACACCTAGAGTGGCTGTGCTATTAGGACCATGACGTCACGAAAACTCAAATTTGATGAGCATTAAGCATCAAAATGTAGGGAAAAAATAATTTCGGCCGATATATATATTAAATTAAAGAACGGCTCGATGCTGGGGATGATTGCAAAAATACTTACATCTTTAGATCATGCTTACTTAGGACTATGCTACTTAAAACACTTGTATAGATTTCATAAATATTTCACAAATATAATTTAAATTTCGGCACATGTGTCTTCAGAATTGTTAAAACCATGTATCGTCTATGTCTGGTGGTATAAACATAATTAGGATGCGTGGCAGTTACTGTATTCTTACTACATACAAAGCAGAACTCACGTTGGCACAAACTCTAATGTCCGTGCTCAGAAAAAGTTCACACTCCGATGCCAACCTGAACTTGAAAAAAATAATAAATTGCATTACAGCTATTTCCATTACACTGCGAGACTAACAAGTAAACGAGAGAGAGATTACACGGAGGCGAGACTGGAGTTTTATGACTAGTTTTGCATATTAACGAATTATGGCACTAACCTTGAGTTTACTTGTTGCCGCCCGATGCGTTCAAGCATTTGATGCCAGTTCATTTAAGTTCGATCTCGGACAATCCAATTCAAGCCAAGAAACGTTCCATCATCGTCAGGAAGGGTTGCAAAATGAAATTCGAGGGTGGGGTCCCAATCCACACCTCGCAAACTATTTTCCTTACGAAGTCCGTAATGGCGATATCCGGTGAAGAGCGAACCCAAAGGGGTAAACAGAGCCCGAGTTTCTCTAATGAAGCCCGGTGTTGTTTACGTGAGAAGGGGAGCCCGCCCACACGAGGCCCCTGAGGCGCCAGGGCTGGCCTCCGCAAAACATGAAAAAGCACCCCGTAATTTGTTTTCCGCAACGGCCACACCCGATTTCACGTTTGTCGATGTAGAATATGCAGCATATAATGAACGGACGACCGGATGATGCTGATTTACTTTTTTTTATTACGAAGAGATAAGATAGAGCGGTAGTGAAGTTGAAAAACATTTTGAGAACAGAGTGTGACACGGTAAACTTTGTTCAAACGAATCACGTTTGAGCCACAAATTTTGATGGGACAAATTGTCTATTTGATGAAATGACAGTGAGAACTTTCCCAAAGTCATAAAAAACACAAATATTTTAAGTTTTCAAGACTTAACTTGCAAGAAAATGTAACAAAATTTGTTTTATTTCACACAATTTCAAATTTGTACATATAAAATATATAGCATATAATGAACAGACGACCGTATGATGCTGATTTGCTTTTTTTATTAGTATTATGGTAAGATAAAATAGTGATGTAGTTAACTTAAAAAATATTTTGAGTACAGAGTGTGATATAGAAAACTCCGTTCAAACGAATCATGTTTTGAGACATAAATTTTGATTAGGCATATTGTCTGTTTATTGAAGCGATGTAGGTGCGTTCTGATGCCATGTAGATCTCCAACTTTACAATAGGTTACAAAAAAAAAAAGAGAGAGAGAGAAGTAGCAGCACAAAAAAAAGAAACAAGATTTGTAAGTTTTTCTTTTTCTTTTTTTTTTTTTTAATCTTCACTTTAATGCCTAGTCGAATTTATACTTTCGTAAATACTTAGTGCAACATTGTTCTAACCTTCAATTAGGAATCTGCATGGGCCAGATTTTCCAGGCCCGTGCAGACTTCTTGGCCTGTCTTGTTCCGGCCCAGTGTAAAAACTAAAAGTTCGGCCCGGGTCCGGCCTGTTTGAAAATTGCCTTCATGTTCAATCTGCCGGCTCGCAGGCACGGCCCGTGCAGACCTCCACCTTCGATATAAAAACTTGACAGGACAAAACAAATTCGACACCTAGGCAGTGCTGCTATTTTGAAAATTTCAAAAAGTTCTCTAACAATTTTATAGAAAAATAAACTGTCAACTGCATTCACCATATAAAATGGAGATTTTACTTATTCATATGAAAAACGCAATCAATAAGCAACCTAGTAATAACAAATAATTCCTTCTCTTTCAAGAATTTTACTTTCAGTATTAATTATTAGATTTAAAAGTAAACAATGTAAATCTTCAAATTATTAAACGTATCAAGTTAAAAAGTACAGGTGAGCTCGGAACTTTTGCAACAAAATATGAGCTACTATTAGCAACAAAGCTTCTGTTGTGGAGTTTTGGGGTTCTTTCTAAAACACAACTTACTTAAACTTAAAAAGCTCATTTATTACTCAATCTTCACTTGACAATTAAATATTTAGAAAAAAATAAGTATACCCTGATTAGCTCCACTGAAATCTGTTGCCATGGAAAAGGTAGCAAATTATATTAAACTAATCAAAATATCAAAACTTAAGAATCCGAATAGGTTAATACAACAATGATAATTTTGAACTCATCATTTTAAGACAATATTAAATGTAGTAAGGGGCAACAGATTTCTAAATCAAGTAGCATACTGGATTGCATAAAGAACACCCAACTCCACTCCAACCCGATCAAGCTCAAATCTCCATACACATTAAATTAACAAAAGTGTAATCATCATATAATTTGGAAAAATGCAGACAACCTGAAATTCCTCCAATATGAGGACCAAAAGGGGAAAGAGTTAAATCCGTTAATAGAATAGGGATATGATGATGTACTAAAATTTTAGAACAACCATAGAGATTCTGAACAAGATCCGATCGGTTAACCAAGAATCGTATAGTGGTGTATAATGACTGGATATTTTTTTTTTTTTTTTTTTTTTTTTTTACTTTTTAAAATAAAACAATTTTGGTGTATATTTTAGAAAAACAATGTTTCTGAAAGAGGAGAGTTAAAGCTTAATTTAACATTTTATGAAATTAAATTTAATATTACTGTTTCACTTATTAATCTATCCATCCTTAAATCAAGATCAAAAATACGATTGTATAACATTGAGTGAACTTCAATTTATGTTCATTAAAACAGTCAGTTATGAATTTAAACTTAAGAAATTTTAAAGTCCTAATTTAATAAAGTTGAATTTTCTCTCCCTTTTTTTTTTTTTTTTTTTTTTAATTAATCACAGAAAGGTTAGGCCATTCTTATAGGTCTACTGTGAATATAAAAAATTAATTATTTAGAGATTTATACAAAGAAAAACATACCAACTTTGATAATAAACAAAAAAAAAAAACACAATTTATTTGAACATTTAAAATAATGAAGCAACTAAGTTATCAAAAATAATCTTAATAAAACAATATAACAGCTGATCTTTTAAGTTGAAACCACTCACTGGTTACTTTTAAATTACACATCATATTTTTAAAATTACTATCATATTACCATTTAATGGTCGTTCAAACATACAAACATTATATATTAACCTACAGACTATTTCTGTTCATAATGTTTATTCTTATTGAAATTATCCAAAGATATTCATTTCACTTTTAAACTCTGGTATAGCAAACATATTTTTTTTTTTTTTTTTTTTTTTTTTTTTAAAGAGGTACAAATAAATAAAAAGAAAAACTATGCAAATAGTACTTACAACAGGTAGGGAGTTCTACAATTTTAGTCAATGGGCACTTAGGAGCATTTCCTCCTTTTTCAAAATCTGATGAAGCACTTAAGCTGGAGTATTCAGGCTGGGGAAAAATTCAGACGTGGTTTCAAGCTAACATTCATCAATCCTCTCATCTCACTGCATCACTTGCCATCAACTACTAGGTCCATCATCTAGTCCGGAGGGGAAAATCGTTCTACGGTCCAGAACTTCACCGTCGGAGTCAGTAATTTCACCTTCCTGAAGCATGTGTTTTATTCGTAGATAGCCATCACCGTAACTCAGAACACTACGACTTCTAACGACCGGTTTAGTTCAATATCTATGATCACTTCTGATGGTTAAGAAGTCATAATCTTGGAGCGCCACTACGCCAAAAAAAAAATAGGCTACACATATCTTCTTCTTAATTTCTCGTTAACAGTTATAGATCCGCAATTCGAAAATGCCCTTATAGCCTCTTTTCATCATAACATCATGATTTAGGATGGTTAATGTAGGGCCATCAATGCCCCACTCTCAAAAAAAAAATCTTCCAGAAACCTGTCCGCCTTCAACAACTTCGCGATCCAGCCCACAGGCCAATCTTCGAGCCCCGTAATAAGTCGAATTTTTTTTTTTACGAGTCAAACGACAGGTCTCTTGGCCAAGCAACAAGTGTCGTAAACATTCATTCTCCCGCGCTGCTTGAAAAACGGGACCGATCCACTCTGCCAGGGGTACGGGAATGGAAACAAAAGGAAAAATGGACTCATCGTGAAGACTACAGCTTGCCGCTCCACTCTGCCGGCCGCTTCATGGGGGAAGGAAACCATGCATCACCCCCATGGCGTGTGCTGAAGGGGGGTCCTGTTAGCCTCTGTTTACATGGGCGCCAGCTATCCGCCTGATAGCAGAGCCAATTGAAGCCTGACGTAAACTTACAAAGCCTAATTGCGTGTATAGTACACTCATAAGATAACGTAATTCTTATACAGGGCGGTCGGTCATTCTTATATCAAAGTCAGACTAGATGACTCCAAATTTTCCACCTGTGCAGTCTACTGACAAAACATCCCTCCCTTGCTGTCTGCTTTTCGTATTTGAAAAACAGGAAGCTACGTTAGACTATAAACGTTGAAATTACTTTGCAAAAAGAAAAAGAAAGAAGAAAAAATAAAAACTGATTTTATTATAATTATTACAATTACTTTTATTTATTTAAATTTTTATTAGAAACAGAAAAAAAGAGTGCTTTTAAATAAATGTTGAGAAAGTGATTTAAATAATTAATGTAGATTAAAAAAAAAAAATTTGTTGAAACCAACCGTAACAAGATTGCTCCCCCCGGCTAATTAAAAAAAAAATTTTTTTTGAGAAAACAAATTATTTTTTTGAAAGGTAACTTGGTACCACATGGCATGCTGGGACCTCAACACTGAAAAAACTGACCCACAAACACAGATCATACATCGATCCGGGACGGGATCCAGAGAGTTCACCGCTGAAATACCACCCTGACAATATATTCCGGATATATACAACCAGAGCTCGCACATCCGTAGAAACCATTACCTAAAATATTACCTGAAACATGACCATAAAAGAGTACTACCAGAGGAGGGACCACAAGGCTGATTTTACCACTAAAATGACCAAGATATTTTCTGCACCTGTAAAAGAACACATGTTCCACCTGATTGTGAAACCTCACTTCCCTACTACTGTCATTCCTACGCATAACTGCATCCTTCCTGAGACTTCTGGCAACAGAACTGTAAATAATACATAAATTGAATTTTGAAAAAAAAAAATTAGCCGAAAAGGAAGAGAAGTGCCCACTGATTAATTGTCACTATACTGCTTATATACATAACTTCAATAATTGGCATCACAGTATATTACAACACTATCTATTAATGTAAATAAGTACTAGTAATATCATAGTTACAACACTGTAAATGTCAATGAAATTTGTAAAACTCATATTAATTCTATTATACAAAAATACACAAGAGCAACTGGTGACACACAAAAAAAAATATATACATATACATCTGTAAGACACAAATTATGGTATCACAGACCATGTTAGAGAATTACGCACACAATTGTAACAATTTTATATGAGAACACATGTTTGTTTTCGAACACAGTCTAATGATTCGGGATATTATGTAGATTTTACAAATGCACGTACAAGTAATGTGCATGGGAAAGAGTATCTCTGCCTCTGTGCTACTTATAGCAAAAAGCAGTTTCGGGCCTTTTGGGCACTACAGGGAAAACATTCCACAAAATAAAATAAAAAACAGGGGTGGTGACATATATCACCAGGAAGGAAAACACACATTCCACAAAAATAGGAAGTAGAATAAATAAAATAGTTAATTTTAGCACTTTTAGCCACACACAACAACATACAGGCATGTACATGAGACAGTATGTACTAGAAAAAGAAAAAGGGCCCACACTCCTTAAAGTTTAAGCTCAAATAAAACCACAAACTGTATAGTAAATAATAAATCTATCTAGTTAAAATGTAGAAATTAAAGTAAACACATACTTAAAAAGTTATATACAAAACACTGATGCATTAAAAAAAACTGAACTAAACAGATCTACCTCGGCAAAAGGGCATACAAAACACAACATCCTAAAAAAATTTTAAAGTAACAAAAATTACATTCGTTTCTTTTTTTTTTTTTTTTGCAAAAATATACCCAAAATCTACGAAAACGGGGTGCGGACGGGTATATACCACATAATCTACCATAAAACAGACAAAAACCTTAAGTATAGGCATAAAAAGGGTTAAAAATGCCTACATGAGAGTATCAACACACAACCAAAACAAACCTTTAATACGCTAGAAAAACTAAGTTCCGTTTTAAAAATGTCAAAAAAAAATAATTAAATATACATACACATTAACTAAACTATAAATAAATACAAATAAACAAGGTAAAATTGAATAAAAATGCTTGAATAACGAAAAAAGGTAGTTAGTATTTATAACTCGGACGGTCTCTTCTATCCCGTAGCGAATAGTCGGTTCTAGAAATCGATATTGAACGACTACTTCTATTCGATTTAGCAGCTGGACGAATCGATGAACGAGACCTGCGCGAATCGCTGTGCTCAGCAGTTGAACTGCTTTCTGCCGTGGCTGAATTTTTACCTACGCGCATTTCACTGCCTTCTGCCGTTGCTAAATTTTTATTTACGCACATCTCGTTATTCTCTGCCGCTGCAATCTCCGGAGAAATGGGAGGTGGGGGAGAGGGATTTATGATTTCAGTCGCGTCGCTGTCTGTTTCCTCCACTTCCGGCGCTACCGGAGTTTCGTTATTGTTGACGTTCACTACTGCTGGTGCGCGGTTACTATCATATGGTGCCCAGGGAATGAATCGGTTACGCTTACACCTGCGTACAGGAGGAGAATCGCGCGGTTGGTGTGGTGAATCGATGGTCACGTTTTCAGTCGATCCCAGGCCAATTGTTTGTTTTGGTTTACTGGACCAGATGGGGAGTCTGTCTTTGAAAGAAGACAACCTGTCAACATGGACAACCTGACAATTTTTGGGATTAGCAACTAGCGCTATTTTAAAATTAACCTCATTTAGCTTCTCAATTATAGTAAAAGGACCATTATTTTGCTTGCTTAATTTTTTTGTATTACCAGGGGCGACTGTGGGTGTAAATAACCACACAAGATCTCCTATTTTAAAATTTTTATCAACAGCTGTCTTTTCACGGTATTTTTCCTGCTGCTCAGAAACTTTAATTAAATTACTATGTACTTCAGTGTATACTTTTTGAAGAGCTGGGATTAAGAGTTCGCAAAAAGAGGGTGCATCATTATAATTAAAAGAAGGTGGTTGAGAAAAGAGATTATATGGTAGATTCATATTTCTGCCATACATAACTGCAGCTGGGCTAAGTTTAGTTGAAGAGTGGACAGCTGAACGCATAGCTAGTAGTGCAAATTTGAGTTTAGTGTCCCAGTCAGATTGATTTTGGTTGACTATGTGACAAAGTGCATTTTTAAGAGTACGATTCTGTCTCTCCACTTGCGAGTTGCCAGCCGGGTGATAAGATGAGGTCTTAATATGATTAATACCAAACATTTTATATACGTGCTCTATCGCATCTGAAATTAGATTCTTCGCGTTGTCCGTCGTAATAAAACAGGGCGCACCGTAGCGTGATATGAAATCAGCTAAAGTGTCCGCAATGACATCTGAAGTGGTTGAACTAACCGCATATGCTTCTGGCCACTTAGTAAATGAATCTATATATGCGACAATATACTTATTTCCCGAAAAAGTTTGCGGTAAGGGTCCAATGAGATCCAAATGAACCTTGTTCATTGGAAACTGGGGGGTCGGCATACGTTGCAGAGGGGCGAGCTGGTTCGCTCTATAAGCTCTCTTCTGCTGGCAACTAATACATGACTCCACTAGATGCTTGACATCTGACGACATTCCTGGCCAATAGAAGTGCTCACGAATGCGATCAATGGTCTTTTGAAAGGCTTGATGACAAGCCGCTAGGGACTCATGTGTTAGTGCAAAAACTTGAGTAACCAATTCTTTTGGCACGACTAACTTTACAGATTTATTCAAAATAACTGACTCCCTTGTATCCTCACAAACTAAAATGTCATCTCTAAAAAAAAATTTCATGTATTTAGGAGCAATTTCTACACCTTGGTCTAATTTTCTTGCAATCTCGCAGCATTTCTTGTCTGATTTTTGTAATTCACCAATTTTTTCAAGTAGATTGGAATGAGGCATAAAAGTAACTTCCTTTTCGACTTGTATGCAAAAATTACAATTAACAGTATCATTGGAGTTATCATTGTTGACATACCTCGAAAGGAAATCTGCGACACTGTTACACTTACCTTTAACAAACTTGATTGTAAAATTAAAGTCTGAGAGAGTGCAGATCCATTTAGCCATGCGAGATGTAGGGTCGTGAATTTTTAACATAAATGTTAGAGGCGCATGGTCTGTATAGATGAAAAAATGGGTATTGGCAATGTAACATTTAAAGTGGGCAGTTGCCCAAACTAAAGCTAGTAATTCCCTTTCAGTGGTGGAGTAGCGGGTCTCAGCATCTTTCAATTTCCTGCTGGCAAAGGCAACAGGATGGAGCATGTTATTTTCATCTAATTGTGATAACACTGCCCCTAATGCTTCGCCACTGGCATCACTATATAAATGGAATTCCTTCTCAAAATCAGGGAGTGCCAGACATGGTTTTGAAATAAGAGCTATCTTAAGGTCTTCAAATTCTTTCTGTGCATCTTCATTCCACGAAAACTTTCCTGTCTCTTTAGTTAGATTGATTAAATTTTTGGCCCTCTTAGTAAAATCTGGAATAAATCTCCTATAAAAAGATAGAGTTCCAATGAATGACCTAACAGCCTTTCGGGTAGTTGGAGGTTTAAAATTTTCTATTACGGCAATATTTTTATTGATAGGTGACACTTGGCCACTACAAATCTCAAAACCTAGATATTGTATTTTATTCGAAAGGAAAGTGCATTTACTGGGCTTAAGTTTAAGTTTATGCAGTCTTAACCTTTCAAAGACCATGCTAAGCTTCTCAAAATGAGAATTAACATCACTGGAGGCAATTACAATGTCGTCGATATAAACAAGAATTCCAAGATTGCCTAAATCACCGAAAATAGCATTCATAAGTCTTTGGAAACTGTTACCTGAATTTGAGAGCCCAAAACAGTTACGGGTCCACTCAAAAAGTCCTTTGTGGGTGATTATAGCAGTTTTATGCCTATCCTCTGGGCGAATAACCTGTTGAAAAAACCCACTAGTTAAATCTAGCGTTGAAAAAAATTTAGCCCCACTTAAAGCATCAACAGAGTCGGTAATGTTAGGTATTGGGTAAGCATCTTTAACAAGATTTTTATTTAATCTTCTGTAGTCAACAGCAAGTCGATAGGAACCGTCTGATTTCCGAACCAGAATAACCGGAGAAGCAAATTCAGACATGGAAGGGGAAATTATGTCCGCCTGTAACAAAGTATTAAGTTGGTCTTCCATTTCTTGACGTAATTTGTAGGGGACTCTATAAGCTTTGCCTTTAACTGGTTTATTTGAAGTTAAGTTAATTTCATGCGGGATTGTATCACAGCCGGGTAAATCTAAGACCGATGCTGCAAATACATCTTTGTTTTTGTCTAGAAAATTTTGCATTTTAAGTTTTAATGGGGGTTCTAAATGATCTAAATTAATTTCAGAGCTCCAAGTGAGATCAGCGTGATCAAAGTCACCAATTGGAGGGGCCAAATTTACATTACAAGTAAGGTTATTTTTAGTTACGGGTACATTTGACTTGTCTACACATTTTTGAATTTTGGCAACAAAGGTTCCTTTATTTAAATGAATACTATTGTCTGAAAAATTTGCAAATGAGATATATAGGCCATGTTCTTTAGTGCAAATGGCTCTGGAGGTAAGGAGACCTTGATTTAAATTTTTCGCCAAAGGTTCTAACATAACAATATCATTTTCCTTAATAAAATTTTCCTTATAACTTTTAACCTGGGCTAACATTTTTGACTGCGGGGGAATTGTAATTTTGCTACATAACACAGCGAAACTTATATTTTTATTTTTATTGGTTTTATCACTACTGCTATCTTCATTGCTCTCCTCCTCGACTTCAGGTACCTTATCCTCTATACTTACCAAATCTTCACTTTCATCAATATTACAAATTTCAGTAGTCTCTTCAGCTAAATTACCCTGAGTTACCTGACTCGCTGCTGAAAGAATGTTGTCGACACTTTGAATACTTGAAAAATTTGCAGTATTATTACCCTCAGAGCTACCACCTGATGTTGTTTGCATGCAAAAGTTCTGCGCAACACTTTCAACTTCCTTATCTGACTCAGTTTGAATGACTATCTCAACATCTTTTCCCATATTACTCAACTGCGGGTCCTGAACTACCATATTTTCACTACTATGATTCCCATTTTCAATATTAACTGAGTCATGAACTTTCTCACATGCACAATTTTCAGGAGGGCTATTGGCATTACTACTTTTTGAATTCTCCCCAACTTTGTTGACACATTTTATATTTACAGAATTATTTTTAACACAATCATTATTTATACAATTATTATTAGAATTTACACTATATACAGAGTTAGAAATATTTACAGAATTAGTAGCAAGACAAGTATTACACCCTGAAGTATTACTTGGGGTTTCTACGCTTTGTTTACATTGGCCTGCAACTGGCACTTTAAGAGCGACAGCATTTGTATCACAATTTATACTTGCCCGGTACTCTTTCAAAAATGGCATTCCCAAAATCATATTAAATTCCTCTGCTAATTTACCTTCCACTACATAGAATTCAGTTTGACATTGAACATTATCAAAAACAAATTTTAAAAATACTTTCTTATTTAGGTGAACTTTCTCACCGGTGACAGTCATAATGGGGATATTGCAATTCTCCGTTTCAAAATTCTCTAAATAGTTACAATCAGTACCACTCAGGAGATTAATTGCAGAACCAGTGTCACATAATGCATTCAGGCAAACTTTATTTATGTAAATTCTTGCAGTTGGTAATGTATATGATTGGGGCTGAAACATACTATACACAGTTGGGGGGTCCAGGGGCCTGTGAGGGATCGAGTTGACCACATCTGATCCGGCCACTAATAGTTTAAAGCCTCACTTTCACTGTTAGCTACTGGGGTGTTATTTACCGCCTGCACTTCATTTCTGTTCGCAGCTGTGCTCCTATTGTTTTGGTAATAACCACCTCTACTTCCCCTATATCCGCCTCGCTGATTGTGGTTCCCTCTAGGATTTTCACCTCTGTTTCTATAATTTTGCCCACGGCTCCTGAAATTTTGACCACCTCCCCTTCTAAAATTATAGTCGACAAAATTTAGTGGACAATCTCTGGCATAGTGGCCTTGTACGGAGCACCTATAGCAGGTTACGGGTCTTACCTCTTGGTTTTTCTCCTGTACATCCCTAGCCCTAAGATCAACTAAACTGTCTATCTTAGCTGCTAAAACATCAATTTGAGATTTTAGTTGGTCTATCTCCTTCTTTTGTGAGCTATCTTGCTGAAAAACTGCAGCACAGGGTAGGTTTTGGGTCAAATTAGGGTTGAGAATTTCCTCGCGGTGGTTGTAGAAAGGGTTAATGCTCCTATAAGCCTTTTCCTCAAGAAGCGCAATTTTGAGGACCTCTTCTGGGGATTGTGGATTTCTCGCAATTACCCCCTTTCGCACTTCTGGTGTAAGATTGCTCAACAGCATGGAGTGTAGTAGAGCCGTTCGGCTTTTATCGACTACTTCACCCTGGATACCTTCAATTACAAGGGCTCTTAATGACATATCATATGCCTTGTCATAAAACTCCTGAACACTCATATTGGGTGGCTGTTTAAAATTTAAAAAATGACTGAGGGCAACATCTGGTGTGGCCTGTGAAGTATAACTCTCTTTTAAGATTTTTAATAGCTCATCAGATGTTTTTGCTTTGTGAATTTTTATTCGCCTAGAAGCAGCTCCTGATAATCTAGCTAACAAAACGAATTTTTTCTCCTCCTCATTCCAGTCGAATAATTTGGCAAAACTCTCAAATTTCTCAGAAAAATCTGAGAAGCAGACTGAGCTGGCCTCTCCATTGAATGGGGGAATGTTTGACAAATTATCCACTAAAGCATTTTTTCGCTGAATAGTGGCAATTGCTTCCGAGTGCTTATCAGCCATAGTTAGAGTTAGAAAATGACAAACAAACCAAAAAGAAAATGAAAAAAAGGGGGGGGGGACAACTTAAAAATGAGAAAAAGAGAGGGGAAAGGAAAACCTTATAAATACATAAAACTTAAGTACAGGACTATGCTTTTTGTAAATAAGAAAAGGTTATGCTCACAAGGCATAATTTTGACTGGGAATTGTAGCTTACTAGCACAGAGAGAGAGCCTAGACCTCTTTTTACACTTGAACATATAAATAAAATTTTAATTGCAAAAACACCCAGTTGCTCTTTGATACATAAATACATACAAGTAAAAAAAATCAATAACCCAGAGACCGAATTGTTACGGCTCCATTTATTGTGGAGTTTTGGGGTTCTTTCTAAAACACAACTTACTTAAACTTAAAAAGCTCATTTATTACTCAATCTTCACTTGACAATTAAATATTTAGAAAAAAATAAGTATACCCTGATTAGCTCCACTGAAATCTGTTGCCATGGAAAAGGTAGCAAATTATATTAAACTAATCAAAATATCAAAACTTAAGAATCCGAATAGGTTAATACAACAATGATAATTTTGAACTCATCATTTTAAGACAATATTAAATGTAGTAAGGGGCAACAGATTTCTAAATCAAGTAGCATACTGGATTGCATAAAGAACACCCAACTCCACTCCAACCCGATCAAGCTCAAATCTCCATACACATTAAATTAACAAAAGTGTAATCATCATATAATTTGGAAAAATGCAGACAACCTGAAATTCCTCCAATATGAGGACCAAAAGGGGAAAGAGTTAAATCCGTTAATAGAATAGGGATATGATGATGTACTAAAATTTTAGAACAACCATAGAGATTCTGAACAAGATCCGATCGGTTAACCAAGAATCGTATAGTGGTGTATAATGACTGGATATTTTTTTTTTTTTTTTTTAACTTTTTAAAATAAAACAATTTTGGTGTATATTTTAGAAAAACAATGTTTCTGAAAGAGGAGAGTTAAAGCTTAATTTAACATTTTATGAAATTAAATTTAATATTACTGTTTCACTTATTAATCTATCCATCCTTAAATCAAGATCAAAAATACGATTGTATAACATTGAGTGAACTTCAATTTATGTTCATTAAAACAGTCAGTTATGAATTTAAACTTAAGAAATTTTAAAGTCCTAATTTAATAAAGTTGAATTTTCTCTCCCTTTTTTTTTTTTTTTTTTTTTTTTTTAATTAATCACAGAAAGGTTAGGCCATTCTTATAGGTCTACTGTGAATATAAAAAATTAATTATTTAGAGATTTATACAAAGAAAAACATACCAACTTTGATAATAAACAAAAAAAAAAACACAATTTATTTGAACATTTAAAATAATGAAGCAACTAAGTTATCAAAAATAATCTTAATAAAACAATATAACAGCTGATCTTTTAAGTTGAAACCACTCACTGGTTACTTTTAAATTACACATAATATTTTTAAAATTACTATCATATTACCATTTAATGGTCGTTCAAACATACAAACATTATATATTAACCTACAGACTATTTCTGTTCATAATGTTTATTCTTATTGAAATTATCCAAAGATATTCATTTCACTTTTAAACTCTGGTATAGCAAACATATTTTTTTTTTTTTTTTTTTTTTTTTTTTAAGAGGTACAAATAAATAAAAAGAAAAACTATGCAAATAGTACTTACAACAGGTAGGGAGTTCTACAATTTTAGTCAATGGGCACTTAGGAGCATTTCCTCCTTTTTCAAAATCTGATGAAGCACTTAAGCTGGAGTATTCAGGCTGGGGAAAAATTCAGACGTGGTTTCAAGCTAACATTCATCAATCCTCTCATCTCACTGCATCACTTGCCATCAACTACTAGGTCCATCATCTAGTCCGGAGGGGAAAATCGTTCTACGGTCCAGAACTTCACCGTCGGAGTCAGTAATTTCACCTTCCTGAAGCATGTGTTTTATTCGTAGATAGCCATCACCGTAACTCAGAACACTACGACTTCTAACGACCGGTTTAGTTCAATATCTATGATCACTTCTGATGGTTAAGAAGTCATAATCTTGGAGCGCCACTACGCCAAAAAAAAAATAGGCTACACATATCTTCTTCTTAATTTCTCGTTAACAGTTATAGATCCGCAATTCGAAAATGCCCTTATAGCCTCTTTTCATCATAACATCATGATTTAGGATGGTTAATGTAGGGCCATCAATGCCCCACTCTCAAAAAAAAAATCTTCCAGAAACCTGTCCGCCTTCAACAACTTCGCGATCCAGCCCACAGGCCAATCTTCGAGCCCCGTAATAAGTCGAATTTTTTTTTTTTACGAGTCAAACGACAGGTCTCTTGGCCAAGCAACAAGTGTCGTAAACATTCATTCTCCCGCGCTGCTTGAAAAACGGGACCGATCCACTCTGCCAGGGGTACGGGAATGGAAACAAAAGGAAAAATGGACTCATCGTGAAGACTACAGCTTGCCGCTCCACTCTGCCGGCCGCTTCATGGGGGAAGGAAACCATGCATCACCCCCATGGCGTGTGCTGAAGGGGGGTCCTGTTAGCCTTTGTTTACATGGGCGCCAGCTATCCGCCTGATAGCAGAGCCAATTGAAGCCTGACGTAAACTTACAAAGCCTAATTGCGTGTATAGTACACTCATAAGATAACGTAATTCTTATACAGGGCGGTCGGTCATTCTTATATCAAAGTCAGACTAGATGACTCCAAATTTTCCACCTGTGCAGTCAACTGACAAAACATCCCTCCCTTGCTGTCTGCTTTTCGTATTTGAAAAACAGGAAGCTACGTTAGACTATAAACGTTGAAATTACTTTGCAAAAAGAAAAAGAAAGAAGAAAAAATAAAAACTGATTTTATTATAATTATTACAATTACTTTTATTTATTTAAATTTTTATTAGAAACAGAAAAAAAGAGTGCTTTTAAATAAATGTTGAGAAAGTGATTTAAATAATTAATGTAGATTAAAAAAAAAAAAATTGTTGAAACCAACCGTAACACTTCATTGATTCATATAAGGTCATGCTCCTGTTCCTAACACAGAACCTGTTAAATAGAAAATAGTTGAACGAGCTTTACATATCCTTTATTCAGTGCTGGAGTGCCCCAGCCCCTGATCTTTTCCTATATGAAATCCAATAATGATCTTTTTACTGCAAAAGAAAGCATGTTAATGGGATAACACTCTTAAATATCTAAACATCTTTTAACGTGGGACATATTCTCATGGATGTGAACAAATGTAATGCAGATGCATTTTATGGGAACGATATTTTTTGCACATTAATATGAAATTTTACTTTGTTTTACTTTTTAAATCACAAAATTAAAAATCCAAATTACTTTCAGATATAAAAAATATTTGGAGTTCAAAATAAATTTCTGAAATATTTTCAGATAATTAATTCAAAAGTTACACATTAGAAACGGGATTGGGGGGTTAAAGTGATTCAAATGAAAAATGTTCCTGACAAAGAACCTGTTAATTGAAAATAGCTCAATCTCTTTTACATATTCTTTATTCGATGTCGAAGTGTCCCAGATCTTTTCCAGCATAAAACCCAAAAATTTTCTTTTTGATGCAACAGAAAGCATTATAATGAGCTAAGACTCTTAAAAATCTAAACATCTTTTAACGCAGTATATATTCCCATGGCTAGCAACCTAATGAAACTATCCATAACCTAACGAAACTATCCATAACAGTGAGCAAACCTAATACAGATGTTTTTTATAGAAAATCATATTTATTATTACATTAATAGGAAAATTTACTTTGTTTACTTTCAAAATTAGATAATTAAAAATACAAATACTTGAAGATATAAAAAACATCGGACGTACAAATGTGATTTCTAAAGATAATTAATATCAAAACTACACATTAGCAACGGGGATCGAGGGATTCACTGATTCAAATGAAAAATGCTCCTGACAAAGAACCTGTTAATCGAAAATAGTTCAAGCTCTTTTACATATCCTTTATTCGATGTCGAGGTGTCCCAGATCTTTTCCAGCATAAAACCCAAAAATGGTCTTTCTAGTGCAACAGAAAGCACTATAATGGGATAAGACTCTTAAAAATCTAAACATCTTTTAACGTGGGACATATTCCCATGGATTATAGTGAGCAAGGCCAATGCAGATGCTTTTTATGGGTGGCATAATGCGTACTCTTAATACGGGGGATGGAAGATAGGTGTGACCCTTTACCTTCGACAAAAAGTATCCCCACACTAAAAATTATATGACGATGAAGGGAGGGAGATTGAAAAGGTCGTCCAGTGAAAACGAAAAATAAGAGCGAGAGACCCTGAACTTTCCTAACAATGCAACTGGGCTTTTGGCGACCGGAAGTGGAAGTGCCTGCGATGTTTCGTGAAGAACATAACGGCTACCGAATCGAATCCTGGTTATCGAAAACGATATCAAGTGAATCATCTAAACATTTTGATTTTGTTCATGACTTTTTTCAATGTCAAATGTTTTGAAATAATATTTAAAAAAACAGTCATACAATACATAGATATACAATTAAAAAATCAAGCAGGCGATTCAGACTACGCACGTTTTAGCCCCTCATCAGTGAAATAACATACGTTGACCAGACAATTTCAAAGTACGTTTACAGTCAAAATGAACAAGTTAAAATCGAGAAAACTTCATAGAACTTACATTAAGGCTGCTCGTCAGTAAACTTCCCGATTCCCCTCGCTAATGCTAATCCTATGGGCGTAGGATGCATTCATATATTTAAAATATCTCCTCAGGAAATTAATATTTTTAATTTCTGTTTTCCGTGTACTGTTCTTAAAACTTGACTCTTTTTTTTTTCTTCTGTGTCAAAATATTTCTAAAATGTGTGCTACATTTATAATTTTACATGTTAAAATCTTAGCAAAACTGAATAAGATTTTAACACTTCACATAAAATTAAGTCTATATTTTAGAAAAATTTTGACAATTATGAAAAAAAGAGACATCCTTTAAGAAGTGTACACAGAAAACAGAGTTTAAAAAAATATAAAGATATTTTAAATATACGAATGCATCCTACACCAATAGGATTAGCATTAGCGAGGGGAACCGGGAAGTTCACTGACGAGCAGCCTTAAAGCAAGACCGTATATTCAGGTGGAACTATACAAGATTCATTAATCGGCGGAATCTGCATACGAGCGAACCAATTTTCAAGAAACACTCTACTCTTAACGTTATTACAGCTGGATCTGATTACTGTGATACTTGCGAAATCCGGACTAAGGTCAGTATCCAAAGAAATTGTCTGGTCAACGTATGTTATTGCACTGATGAGGGGCTAAAACGTAGCCTGAAACGTCTGATTGATTTTTTTAAATTGTATATTTATGTGCTTTTAACTTATTGTCTGATTAAATGTGTTATTTTGAATGTTCAAAATTTTATGTAGCAGACGTTGAAAAATGTTTAGTTATTTTAGTAAAATCAGTTAGCTTTGTGGCTGTGGTATTAATGAATTGAAATAACAAACAAAAACTACGAAGACCTCTTTAAAATTGTTAATAAAGTTTTTCTTTTGAAAGTTATTAACACTAAGAAACGTAACCATATCACCAACAATAGTATAAATTCCGAAATCAGGAACTGCTGCATGGATGCAAGAATTCAAACCAAGACCGAAAACTTTTCTCAGTTTTAGGTATAACCAAATGGAAATGGGTTACAAGATATCTATGATTTGCATTATTGCTGAAACTTGATCTTTTACTGTAAAAGAAAGTAATTAAAAGTTTTTGCTAGTAAAAATGCTATAATTTAACTACATAAAGAAGAATTTACTGTCAGTCAAGAATCTCTCCAGGACTGAAGTCTTAGACACCTGAATTGCTGGGACTTTGGCGAATCCAGATTATGGATCATACGTCTTTAATGGACTGCACAAAAGAAAGGAGTTATAAAATTAAAACTATTTACATTACTAAATTGAATTCAAGCTAAACAGTTTTATTGTCATCTAATTTTTTTAAGCTGTTGTTAAAGTGAGCAGTGTCTATTTTTTCTTCTTCTTCTTCTTTGGAGAAAATATGTAATATTTATTTTTTAATTTTATACAGGAAACAGTTATTGATCTCTTCATCGGTTAGAAATTTCCTTTCTCCTAATCCTTTAATTGCTGTATCAAACGCTCGCAAAATATTATTCAATGAACTTCTCTCCTTACTCTTCTCAATGTCCTTGTCCGTTTAACTTTCGGTATTAGAGAATTTTCGAATTCAAGACCATTACTACAAATTTCCCCATCAATCAACTGATGTATCATAGGTGCGTTTTCATAACATTCCAAAATTTCAGTTACATCCATTTTCATTGATGTTTTCTGATGCTGAATGCCTGATTACACAATCTACATACATAGTTACATAGTATACTTCATCCTGATTATTTAACCATTGATCTCCCGAATTGTGACACAGTAAAAAATCACATTCCAAAGATCTTTTCCCGAGTTTTTGAAAATATTTTAGAAGATTTTTGCGATTACTTAATAAATTTGGAAAAGATTTCGTCTATTAAAATTAATAAACCATATCATTATTTACAATGGTTTTGTAGAATATTTACAACTCAGCCCAAATCATTTCTTTAAAATATTGTTTTTCGTAGATATTTTACAGAATTAGAAAATGTACAAATATAATGGACGCATATAAATAGGGGCAAAATTCTCTTATGCTCTGTATGACAATCATAGTTTCGGCTCTGTTTAGAACTGTAAATGTTGTGTAATGTAAAAAAATCCCCGACGGCTTGGCCTACAGGCACAGGTAGATTTCGAAGACGCAGACCGTGGGGCGTCTGTTTGTCGGGAATTGCGGAAGAAATGACCTTTTTGCGATGATGCGGCAGTTGGAACTGCCTACTTCGAAACCTAACTTGTTTGCAGGCGGAGCCAGCAGGATTTTTTTTTTTTTTTTTTTTTTTGCTATAAGAGTTGGTCCTATAAAAAACTTGTCAGTATAAAAGTTTTAGATAATATTAAGAGGATTTATAATAAATTTAAGCGGATTTGAAATCTTGGGAATTGACGAAGTTATGTATTTTTTTCTTCTAAAACCCCCCTTCCCCCCTCCCCCCCTTAAGGCAATTTTTAATTATAGCAAAAATCTGTCATACATAAATTTTCGGCCCTTCTCCTAGAAGTAATAATAACTTTAAACGGATTCGATACGTATCATAATTAAGAAATTATGGGTTTTTTTCTGTTTTCACAAAAAGCCGACCCCCCATCCCCCCCCCCTCTCCTTGGTTCGATTTTGCCCATTAACGAACTTGACCGAGATTTTATGCCTCTTGATTTTATGTAATCAGTTTCGAAAAGATGCGGGAGTTGGAACCGCCTACTTCGAAAAATAACTTGTTTGCAGGCGGAGCCAGCAGGGATATTTTTTTGTTTTTAATTTTTTTTGTTTTTAATTTTTTTTTTTTTAATTTTTTTTTTTTTTTTTTTTTTTTTTGCTATAACGGTTGGTCCTATAAAAAACTTGTCAATATAAAAGTTTTAGATAATATTAAGAGGATTAATAATAAATTTACGCGGATTTGATATCTTGTGAATTGACGAAGCTAAGATTTTTTTTCTTCAAAAACCCCCCTTTTTCCCCCTCCTTGGGGCCATTTTTAATTATATCAAAAATCTGTCATACATAAATTTTCGGCCCTTTTCCTAGAAGTAATAATAACTTTAAACGGATTCGATACGTATAATAATTAAGAAATTATGGGGGGGGGGAGTTCTGTTTTCACAAAAAGCCCCCCCCCCCATTTCCCCCCCTTGGTTCGATTTTGCCCATTAACGAACTTGACCGAGATTTTATGTCCCTTGATTTTATGTATCAGTTTGGAAGAGATTTATACAGAATTTTTCCAGTTATCGTGGTCAGAAAAAAAAGTGACATAGATAGATAGATAGATAGATAGATAGATAAAGTTTTGAACTGGAGGTGATTTTGGGTTCTGGGAGTCATGATCGGCGTAGATCTGCAAAAATTTTTCAAAAATTCCAACTTAGGTGATAATGTAAAAGGTAGTATTTCTTACGAAATCTACCTAAAAAGGTGTGATTGCATAGACTTCTATGTGTGATGGAAGCGGTAACGCAAGATTTATACCTTCATCAGAAACGGGAAGTTCGGGATCTCGACTACCGCGAATTATCGGGGGTGTGCTGTATTTCCACCGTACGTTTGTTTCAACGTTAACATTTTCCAATGACCACTTACCTTTTGTTCAGCTGTTAATGACCATTTCCTTGCTTAAAGAAAGGGGTGAGATAAAATATTGCCCTTTAAAACCCCTTTCGCATGGCATATGTTGCTTCCGCAGTCCTGAAGGTCTGTTTTCTATATACTAAAGTTCAGGGTCTTTTTGCTTTGTGTTTTCACTAAATGACCTTCCCACTCTCTACTTGCCGTTTGTGTTTAACCCTTTACGGCGGAAAAGAAAGCAGTTAAGGGGAGGAGTGTATTCATGCGTCCTTTAAATATGCCTCCTTGAATATATTGTTTATTACTAACTTATTGAGAAGTGTTCAACTGTTACCCATTATGAATAGTTTTTTTCTTTTTATCCAATACAGCTCGGAAAAAATGGTATAAAAACTTTCAATTTCACAATTCTTATTAAACAATGCATAGAATTTAAAATAAGTATAAAAGAAAAATAGGTTTAAAAAATAAATAAATAAATAAATCTCTTTTATAAGCATTCCATGTTTGTTTTAAAATTCACGCCTAATTTCATGACTACAATTCATGTTTTTTTTTTTTTTTTTTTTTTTTTTTTGTTTGTTTGTTTGTTTTTCTCCATCAAAAATTGTCCATTACAATACGTTTATTTGACGTGGACACCGATTATATAAAAATCATTACATTGATTTACGCATGGTACAAAGTGCAAACGAGTGAGCTTATAAAATATATATATATATAATTTTTTCTCTGTTTATATTTTAAGATAAAACAACAGGAAAGAAAATAAAAAGTGTTATAAAAACTATCTATTCAGGATTTCTAAAATGTTTTCTCAACGTATAATCATAATTTAATTAATATTAAAGTATTAATGAATAACAGTGTTTTTTTTTTACTCTTTATTTTTTATTTATATTTTATTTTCTACTTTTTAGTGTTACAAATATTGCATTGTTGCAGTTTCAGAACCAGTTGGCACATTTTAGCGAGCGTGGGTTGGCGCCTTTTGAGCACAAAGACTTCCCGACATTGGTTTAAGGGTTAACAAATACCATGATGACAAAAATTGAAACGAACACTTTCCCTTGTTTGGGGATTAGGAAGAAAAGGGAAGAAAAAAGAAACGATAAAAAGAAAGAAGGGAGGGAGAGATTAGAAGCAACTTTAAGTTGCTGCAAATAAAAAGAGACTGATGATAAAAATTCTGCATCACAAGTAATGATTGAAAAAGAAAAAAAAAATCACCATCAACATAGGATTAATATTCCAGATTAGCAATTTCCATAAACCGCAGCTGTGGGCCAGGGGAGGCAATACCGATGAATTTAGAAGAGAAAAAAAAATGTGAAAACAAAATGAAAAAGCTCTTAATACTCCAGTCTTCACACTGCACGTGTATGATATAAGAGATAAGAGATATCTTTTCTTATTTTTGTCCTTACCTACACCCTCTTCTGATGCATATGACGTACCGCCTGCGGCGAACTTTTGAGAAAGGAGAAATACACAAGCGATATACTTTACCGATAAACCCCAAAAAGAATCTTTCATAGGTCTTAGAAAAGAAAAGAAAAAAAAAAAACTTATGAAAGAGAAAAAAAAAATGCTTTCTAATGGCGGGATGAAAGAGGTTTGTTTTCAACGTCGCGTCGACCGGAAAATGAACCTCGAAAATTCAATAAAAGTGACAGTGAGATATATCTTTCGAAAATACTAAGCAAAATAAATTAAAAAAAAAATAACTAGTTGACCCCTGGCCGGCGTTGCCCGAGCCCGTGATAATAAATTAAAAAAACATCCATTTTTTATCATTTTTCAATTTTAACTCGATTTTATTTGAAATTGTATTTTAAAATGAAAAATTCGCGAAAATATATGGATATTTAGTGATAAAAGCGCTCACTTTCTTGTTTTTGTTTTTTTAATGTAGGGTCGTTTCATAGTTTTAAAATAAAAAGTTATTTTTGTCCGAACTCTTTGAAATCTTTATTGGTGATAAATAAAACGGTTTTACAGACCTTGTAAAAATTTCGTGAAAAAATATTGTTATCTAGTTTTAAAAGAAATGTTTACTTCTCGCTTTTTTGTTTGTTTTCGCGTCGGCTCTTTTACCATAGCAATAAAATATAGTTCTCATCTTCCGACATTTCTCTCTGACGAACTCTCTGACATTTCAATCGGTTATAAATATTACTGTATCCAAGCTCTCTTTAAAATTTTGCGAAAATATATGCATATTTAGTAGTGAAAACATGAGTTCTTTAAAAAAAGCTTTAGCTTTCAACCTCAGAGCAAAAATATATTAGAAGGTCTATGCTTTTATGCAATGCTACACCTCCATCCGTTTTCAACCAACCCCTTCCAATACCTCTAGGCTAAGCAAGTGAGGGATAATCAATCAGGTTTCCCGTTTTTGAGGGGAGTAGCCTTTAAAAAAAAGTTGAAGCATGCGCAAAGAGACTCTTTTCCTGTGGAAAAATAATGTTGGAATTTGATGCAACGTGCTTTTCATTTTAAATATATACATTTAGATATAGTAAATAATCTTAATTGATGAAGATCATTGCCACAACTTTAACTCTTTGTATCGCAACAACTCCGCTTTGAAAAGTATTTACTCAGATGAGCACATTATTATAAGCAAGTAAAAATAATAATAATCCATATACTTAAAGCTAACCTGCTTTTTAGTTTTTCGTGCAAAAATGCCTTTTATAGGCATGCGCGAGCATTCAGCTAATCAGCTAGAGGCTTTTACTATCTTCAGACGCGATATTTCAGCCAATGAGGTGAAGGCTTTTTCCTCTCTCTAGAAGCGTATGTGGATTACTACGACTCCATTTGGTTGTTCGGTTGTTGAAACTTTATGGATTTCTTTTATTAAGGTATTTTTTCATTTTACCGTATTTATTTTCTTTTTAAGTCGTATGTATTTTATTACTTTGAATTTTTTATAACTAACCCCTTTTTTTGAGAGAGAGAGAGAGATTTCGTGGCACGAAATTCCGCGAATCGTTTCCGATGTAAACAAGTGTAAAATTTCAGTTTTTTAAACTTAATATGTAATTCTGTGTGATATGATTAAATTCAGGTTTTCTCAGCGACGATCACAGTATTTTTACCAAAAAATTTTTGTATTAATCAAGCTTTTTTGGTTATTAAGCATAGCTAAACACGAAAGAAAACTTTGTTATTTTAAGATTTTGATGTGAATTATTTGCGTACATTTATAAGGCGAGTTTCACTGAATAATTCAAGAAAAAAAAATCTCATCATTATACATATTTAGTTACGCATTATTAATTATTTACTTGGCCTTTACTTTTAATATTTCAAACTTACAGCTGAATGTAACTATTAAAACATTTGAAATACTGTATTCGTAAAATGAAATTTCAGCTTAAACACTCGACAATTACTTTTACTTATGCATTAATTATTTACTTGGCCTTTAATTTTAATATTTCAAACTTACAGCTGAATGTAACTATTAAAACATTTGAAATACTGTATTCGTAAAATGAAATTAGCTTAAACACTCGACAATTACTTTTAGTTATGCATTATTAATTATTTACTTGGCCTTTACTTTTAATATTTCAAACTTACAGTTGAATGTAACTATTAAAACATTTGAAATACTGTATTCGTAAAATGAAATTTCAGCTTAAACACTCGACAATTACTTTTAGTTATGCATTATTAATTATTTACTTGGCCTTTACTTTTAATATTTCAAACTTACAGCTGAATGTAATTATTAAAACATTTGAAATACTGTTTTCGTAAAATGAAATTTCAGCTTAAACACTCGACAATTACTTTTAGGTTAAATTCAGGTTTTCTCAGTGACGATCACAGTATTTTTACCAAATAATTAAAAGTACTACATGCATGCATCTATCTATCTATCTATCTATCTATATTAGAAATTGTGCAGGTTTCTGGTCACTGTTTTGTTTACATATTTTAAACAAAAATTTCAATTTAATAATGCACTGAAAATTATAATGAATGCTTACAATTAAACACAACAACACAAAACAAAATATTTCACAAAAACACATTATTTCCCCGATATTTTCCCACAACTAATCAATAAATTTCATGATATTTTATTGCGATTTTAAACCATGAACTTTAGTACTTTTCTGTTATACGGACACTATGCCAAAATGTATGTATGTATGTAAATATATGTATGTATGTTTGGCGACAATGGTGTACGTATAACGGAAAAGTGCCTGAATTATTATTTTTATATATATATATAAAATATGAACATAATTGGCGACACAGCAAGTTTTCTGGATTTCTCCCTGGCTCTCTAACCACATTGTTAACAAAACAAAAAATTCACGAAAAACACATTATTTCCCCGATATTTTCCCACAACTAATCAATAAATTTCATGATATTTTATTGTGATTTTAAACCATGAACTTTAGTACTTTTCTGTTATACGGACACTATGCCAAAATGTATGTATGTATGTATGTTTGGCGACAATGGTGTCCGTATAACGGAAAAGTGCCTGAATTATTATTTTTTTATATATATATAAAATATAAACATAATTGGCGACACAGCAAGTTTTCTGGATGTGAAAGGCGGAGATGAATTTCATTCATTCAATGACCTTTTTAAAAGTTTCAAGTTTGGATTGAGTGCACATGAACATAGAAACCGATACCTATTTCTATGTTTATGATTGAGTTATTTGGATATCTTTTCGTATAGCACAGAAAATCATTTCTCCCGCTTTCGTAATACAGATAAATTCTGGTGTATTTTTTTTTCTTCTTTTTATATCATAAGTACTTTTCTACTTTAAATTTTTTTAACCTAATAGTAATTGTCGCGTTTCTAAGCTGAAATTTCATTTTTCGAATGCAGTATTTCAAATGTTTTAATAATTACATTCAGCTGTAAGTTTGAAATATTTAAAATATTAAAAGTAAAGGTCAAGTAAATAATTAATAATGCATAACTAAATATGTATAATGATCAGAATGACATATTAAAATGTGTACAGAATGACATGAAAATTTTAAAAAACTGAAATTTTGCACTTGCAACTTAATTGTAAATTTCATTGTTTACATTGGAAACGATTTGTGGATTTTAAGAATTTGCGGAACTTCGTGTCACCAAATTACTAAATCTCTCTCTCTCACTCTCCAAAAAAAAAAGGGTTAGTTTAAAAAAATTCAAATTAGCAAAATACATACAACACAAAAATAAAATAAATACGGTAAAATGAAAAAATTACTTTAATAATAGAAATCCATAAATTTTCAACGACGACATCAAACGAATGCGACAGATCGACGAACATTGTGTTTTTTAAGCGACTGATCGACGAACCTTGCGTTTTTTGGGGACATATCGACGAAGTTTGCGTTTATTCCACAATCGATCGACGAAATTTTTCTTTTTTCCCTGACTGATCGACGAACTTTGCATTTATTCTGCAATCGATCGACGAAATTTGCTTTTTTCCGCAACTGATCGACGAACTTTGCGTTTTTTCCGCGACAGATCAACGAACTTTGCGTTTTTTCTGCGACAGATAGACGAACATTGCGTTTTTTAAGCGACTGATCGACGAACCTTGCGTTTCTTGGGGACAGATCGACGAACTTTGTGTTTATTCTGCAATCGATCGACGAAATTTGCTTTTTTTCCCCCGACTGATCGACAAACTTAGCGTTTTTTCTGCGACAGATCGATGAACTTTGCGTCAAAAAATTCACATTCTTTGCGCAATCCTTTAACAAAATTCGCATTTTTTTTCGTGATTCTTTAATGAAATTCGCATTTTTTTCTGTATCTTTTTTTTGTCGAGATTCACAATTTTTTCAGCTATCCTATGACGTAATTCGTGTTTTTTTTCAGCGATAATTTGACGAAATTTGTGTTTTTTCTGAGATTTTTTTTTTCACGAAATTTGCGTTATTTTCCACGATTCTTTTATGAAATTTGCGTTTTTCTGTGATCCTTAGACGAAATTTTCTTTTTTCGCAATGCTTTGATAATAATCACATTTTCTCTGCTGCCTTTTGATAAGATTCATGAATTTTCAGCAATCCTTCGATGAAATTCGCGTTTTTTCAGCAATCTTTGAAGAAATTCGCATTTTTCTCGCGATACTTTAATGAAATGTGCGTTTTCCAGCGATTTTTTGATAAAATACATTTTATTCCGCAATTTTTAGACGAAATTTGGCAAGAAAGCGCTATCTTTTGGTGGAATTTCCTGTTTTGCGATTCTTTGACAAAATTTGCTCATCTTTTGCGTAAATCACGTTTTTCTGTGGCCTTTTAACAAAATTCACGTTTTACATGATCCTTTGATGAAATTAGTGTTTTTCCCGTGATCATTTGACGAAATCTAGGATTTTTTTCCCCGCGAAGATTCATTATATGTTTTTAGTCTGCAGGTGCCCTAAAAAGTTTGTGACGCCAAACAAACAAAATTCATCCTAAAGAATTATTGTTTCGTTTCTGGAAATGAACGACTGTCAACTCATTGGCTGAATTATAAAGGGTGAAATGTGTAGGCACTGAGTATCATCTATACTATTAACAGAGTTTCCCCCAGGTTTAAAAAGGGGCAAGGTGCTGCTGGTGAGAAAAAGGGCACTTTTTTTATTCTTAAGGGCACTTTTTGGATTTTTGAGGGCACTTTTCAGAATCTTAAGGGCACTTTTTTAATTGTTAAAGCTTAAAGGTATTCTTTTGGTTTTTAAAGCCACTTTTGATATTTCAAAGTCAAAACACTCTTTTTAAGACAACATTGAGTCAGTTTTTATTATGAAACCAAATTTTTTAATGCAAAAAGGAGAAAGGGCACTTTTTTTACTGAGAGCAAGAAGGGTGCTAATTATTTTGCTGGAGGGGCCAAGAAGGGTGCTAATTATTTTGCTGGAGGGGGCAAGAAGGGTGCTAATTATTTTTATGAGGGGCAAGAAGGGTGCTATTTTGCAAACCAAAGGGCAGGCAGGGTGCAGCACCCTTCTCAAACTGTCTGGGGGAAACACTGCTATTAATGTCGGTAAACGTCTGTCTGTGTGTGTGTTGTTGTGTCTGGCGTCTGTAAGCACAAAACTCTGCATGCAGACGATGGACATAAGTGCTTTTGGTATAAAAAAATTCGGAAGGGGAGTTTTTAAAATTCACAACATTTTGCGGGAGAAGAGGGGTGCGAACGAATTTAAAAAATGAGTCCGCATCAATAATTATGGCGGCGGGGGGAGTATGTTTTGCCCACACGGGGCGGAGACTTTTCTTTGCTGACACTCATATGATATATCGTTCGAAAGGCCTGCGACTGCCTTTTCATGTTATGCATCTGTGTGGTCCATCCCCCCCCCCCCGTCAATTGGGGCACTTTTCTAAATTTTGCACATACCACTCATGTTATATATCGTTAAAAAGGTCTGTGACCACTTAATCATATTATGCATCTCCGGTGTTCATCCCCCACTTTGCCCCCCCCCCAAGGGGGTACTTTTGTAAATTTTTCACAAACCCTTCATGTTACGTATTGTTGGAAAGGTCTTTGACTGCTTATTCATGTTATGCATCTCCGGGGTCCATCCCGCCATTTCCCCCCTTTTAAGGGGGGCACTTTTCTAAATTTTGTTGACACCCCTCATGTCATATATTGTTGGAAAGATCTGTGACCGCTTAATCATATGCATCTCCAATGTCCATCTCCCCTATTTGCCCCCCCCCCCAAGGGGGCAATTTTCTAAATTTTGTTGACACCCCTCATGTCATATATTGTTGGAAAGGTCTGTGACCGCTTAATGATATTATGCATCTCCAATGTCCATCTCCCCAATTTGTCCCCCCCCCCTCCCCCAAGGGGGTACTTTTCTAAATTTTGCAGACAACCCTCATGTCATATATCGTTGGAAAGGTCTGTGACTGCTTAATCATATGCATATCTCCAATGTCCATCTCCCCACTTTGCCCCTCCCCAAAGGAGGTACTTTTCTAAATTTTGCAAACAACCCTCATGTCATATATTGTTGAAAAGGTCTGTGACCGCTTAATCATATTATGCATCTTTAATGTCCATCTCCCCAATTGCCCCCCCCCAAGGGGTCAATTTTCTAAATTTTGTTGACACCCCTCATGTCATATATTGTTGGAAAGGTCTGTGACTGCTTAATCATATTATGCATCTCCAATGTCCATCTCCCCACTTTGCCCTCCCCCTCCCCCAAGGGGGTACTTTTCTAAATTTTGCAGACAACCCTCATGTCATATATCGTTGGAAAGGTCTGTGACTGCTTAATCATATGCATATCTCTGATGTCCATCTCCCCACTTTGCCCCCCCCCCCCCAAAGAGGTACTTTTCTAAATTTTGCACACAACCCTCATGTTATATATCGTTGGAAAGGTCTGTGACCACTTAATCATATTATGCATGTACCGTGTCCATCCCCTACTTTACGCCCCCCAAGGGGGTACTTTTTTAAATTTTGCACACACCCCTCATGTTACATATCGTTTGAAAGGTCTTTGACTGCTTATTCATGTTATGCATCTCCTTGGTCCATCCTGCCATTTCCCCCTCCCCAAGGGGGCACTTACCATTTACTTGCACAACAGCGCTAAATGTGTCAAATGCAAGAAATTCCGCGAGTGCATGTGCCAGTGAAACTTAGCCAATTGCTGTTCTTCAACCTAGCTTTAATTCAAAGTGGGTTTTTTATTTATTTGAATTATTCTGCAAAAGTTTCAAACATTTTAAAGCAGCTATGAATTTTATTTTTATGGTACTATCAAGTTTTTTGCCGTCAAATTTTGACGGGTTCCATCTAGTAAAAAATTATAACATAAAAATATAAATTTATTGACAAAAGGGGTGACATGTTTCATACCTGCAACAAACAGAAAATAACATATTTTTCATAAATATTGTAAATTTTCAAATACAAAACTGTAAAGTATGTGAATTTTCCTTTTTTGAAAAATCTATTTGGGGGAGGCTTCAGCTTCTTTAATTTAATTAAATTCACGGAGTTCATTTCGGCTATAACCGCGTGAAGCTGCTCAACTGATAAATTAAATTTTGGTATGAAAAATTAAGTCGGTATTGCAGCCTGTTGCGGATTCTACGAACAATTTACATTAACTGTAGTGCTGAAATATATAACATTAATCCATAAAATCGCTGTGGAAATACATAACATTTACTTTTGTGTATCTTGCAGATATTCAACATGGTTAATAATTTATAACTGGTGTAAATGCCCGTCCTAACCATGATTTCTAAATCATGGTTAGGACTGAAGTTTGAAATGATTGATAAAAATATTCATGTACTACTAGCTGTTACCCGTGACTTCGTTCACGTAACATTAAAAAAAGAATAAATGCATTAATTTAGCAAAACATTTCACTTGATAATTAACAACATATATAATTAACCAACGCTTTATCACATTTTATAGGAGACCATACGGTATTTCTTTGCTATAGGGGCCTTGACATAACCCAGTCTTAAAAAAGTGAAATTTCATGCCAAATAATATAAACAATCGCGGAAATGAAACTGCAACTAATGAATAAAGGAAGACCCAGTAAAATCGTGAAAATCGAGGAATTCCTTTTCGTAAAACGAAAAACAACACTGGCAGAATTATTCTATACAACAGTGCATTTTAGGTGGTATTTGGTGTACAATTTATATATGTGTGCATTGTTAAATGGGCATTATTATATTGTTTATTTGCATAGACATATGTTATATATTTCTTACTACATTATCTTGTTTATGTATATATTAAATTAAGTGTTTCACGCTAAGTGGTGTAAATAGTGAACAAACTGCTTGTGGATTTTATACATTGATAGTTATTTCACAAAGATATAACAATCTGATGCTATTCTAAAATGTAAATAAAGATTGCTAGAAAGTACTTTAAATTCTGCCCAATTTAACCTCGATATTTTCTCTATCGCGTCAAGAACACTATTAGCAAATAAATATCGACGACACAAATCTGATTATCTAAATTTACATATTTTTGTTAGTATATATAGGATTATTTTAATTTATTTCATGCGCTTGAAATTTTTTACGCTCTTTCTATAAGGTTAGGTGTCGAATAAATGTACTTTCTTGTTATTTTATTTTGCCATTTCTATTTATTAATATTTTCCATTCATTCCATTTACGGATATTGATTTAATTTACATATTCGTGTCAAAGAATATGCTTTAAAGTTATTATCAGGATTAGGATAGGATACGATTAGGGTTAGGATTAGGAATAAAAATTGAACGACAATGGCATGACCGATTCAGGTTTGAAGTATGAACCATCATGAAGCAATAAGAAAATTAGAAAATTATAGGCTAATAGTTTTTAATATGTTTTACAGTCATAGTTGGCATCAAAGGTGAACGGGGAAATGATCAACTAAAATACGATTAAGTGTTTACCACGCAAAAAAAACAAATCTGGTTACAACAATGTATTTAATTTTGCGCCAAATTTCACTTGATAAAAAAAAAAGCAAATTGACTATGGACTTAATTACAGACCTCTAACCTTGTTATTCTCGGAAATTTCCTACCTATATGAAAAAAAATTCTACTATATAGAACTCGCTTTCACGTTTATAATTTTGTGAATTGGCACGATCGACTTGATCAAGTTTACACAATCGGCTGGAAGAAAAGATTCATTACTTTTTGATTTCTTTTTTGCTTTTGCATTACGCGAATTTGTTGGTAAAATCGATTTTCTTTTCGATAACATTGTTGTTTTTTAAGTTTAAAGAATATTGTAATTTTACTTAAACATTGCTTTAAAATCTATGCAATTATTCTTATCCTACAAGACTTTACAAAAATCTATTATGAAATGTTGGGGAACCGTCGGTAGCGTAATAACTTTTCTTATTTTTATAAATAGTTAAATCAGTCTTCAAATTTAATATACATTTTCATCTTTTGATATGTTAAAGAAGTTTGTTCAGCTTACCTGAAATTTTCCTTATGCGCTGAATATACCCACAGTAGTAATCCAAAGTGTTGTAGCGATATTTATCTGATCCATTGATTCACTTATATTGGAAGAATAATAAATAGTATTAGTAGAAAATGACAATTGTGTGAAATAAACAGAAGATTCATTTTCCTTTGAATATAATATAATTCTTGGCTAGATGTACATGTTTAAAATCGCATTTTGGAGGCTGCGTATAAGTGCTCCAATTTTACATTATATTAAATATATTTACATCATATATATACAAGAGCGTCTTAACTGCTCGGAAACATTTTGGAAACTGAAGGGAGATTGTCATTTGAGTTCTGTGCACACGCGCGGGATAAACAGCTGTACTTTGAAGGAGGGACATCTGCAGTATTTCTCCAATTAGTTAGTTTCGACAGTCTCTGGTTTTATTCACTGTTTTTCAGCTGCGGCACTTGAAGTACTTATTGGTAATTGGGGTCTGGTTTTTAACATGTTTTTCAATCGTTCGCTGCACGTGGAGATTAATTAACTGCATATAAAAGGTTTCTCCGTCACTCCCCCGTAATCTCCTGTGTGGGGAATGGTTGAAGATTCAGTTTCTTACGGTGTTTCTCGTACACAGGTTTGGGAGTGGGCTTCGTGAGAGTGTCGGCTGTCATTTCTTCAGTGGGGCAGTATTGTAGATCGATTTTTCCTTCTTCTTTCATAAGTTTGATGTTGTGGAAACGTATGTCGATATGCTTGGATCGCTTAGTATCTTTATCGTTTTCAGTCATTTTTATACAGGACATATTATCCTCAAAAATCGTGATGGGTAGTTTTTGTGGAATGTTGAGGTCGCTTAGCAAGTTTGTTATCCAACTTAATTCTTGTGCTGCGTTGCTAGCTGAAACGTATTCAGCTTCGGCTGACGAAAGTGCAATGCAATTTTGCCTTTTTGTAATCCACTAAATCGGCGATTTTCCTAGCATGAATAGATTTCCTGACGTTGATTTACGTGTTTTCAAGTCACCTGCCCAGTCTGCATCGGCGTATGCTGTTAGGATGGGCTTGCTGTTTGCGCTAAGAGTTAAATTCAAATTTTCTGTAGTTTTAAGGTATGAAATGATTCTTTTTACTGCTGTCCAGTCCTTTTGGCGTGGTGTTTCATTTCTACGACATAATATGTTGACTGCTGCGGATATGTCAGGACGCGTGATTGTTGATATGTAAAGTAATGTGCCTGTGGCTTGTCGATATTTCGTGTTATTAGGTAAAAGATTATCATCGTCTTCAAGTCTGTTGAATCCAGCAATCATTGGTGTGTAATGAGGTTTCATGTTTAAATTCAGTTTTTTCACTAGTTCCTGTATTTTATTGTTTTGATTTAGGTAATATGTATCGTTGATTTTATTAATGTTTATGCCTAGGTAATTATTCACTTCTCCTAAGTTTTTTAGTTCATATTCTTTCTTAAGTTGGTTTATTGTTTCTTCGATATCACTGTCCTTTCCTGCTATCAGGATATCATCTACATAAATGATGATGTATATCGGATTTTCTTGATTTGATTTAAAGTACAGACATGGATCATTTTTGCTCTGTATGAAATTATTGTTTTTGAGTGTTTCCGATATTTTGGTGTACCAGGCCTTTGCTGCTTGCTTAAGACCGTAGATGGCTTTTTGAAGTTTACAAACTTTTCTTTCATCGCCGGGTTTAATATACCCGTCTGGTTGACTCATATAAACAGTTTCAGTTAATTCACCGTGCAAAAATGCTGTGGTTATGTCAACATGTTTCACGTTCAAATTTTTGTGCAATGCAGAGATGAGAAATGCACGTATTGTAGCGTGCGAAACTACAGGTGCGAAAGTTTGATCATAGTCAATCCCGAATCTTCGACTATATCCTTGTGCTACTAGACGCGCTTTATAGCTTTGAATATTTCCTAAATTGTCCTTTTTTAGTTTAAAAGTCCATTTTGAACCGATAATTTTTGTTCCGGGTGGTGGATCTGTTAAAGTCCAAGTGTTATTTTTTCTTAGGCATTGGATTTCATTTTGTGTTGCTTTCATCCAATTTTGTTTATCATTAGTATTTTTCATTTTTTCGATATCTTCCCAATTTTCGGGAATGTTTTCAGATGAACTATTTATGAGACAAACATATCTGTCAGGAGGAACGCCTCTATTTGTCCTATTAGACCTTCTTGGTTCAATTGGTTGCTGTTTGGGCACGGATGGTGTCTCCTCGCTGTCAAGTTTTATTTCTAAGTGATTTTCATGTCTATCCGGTAATTGTGTATTGTCATCTGATGTTTTTGTGGTGATTTGTATCTCCTCAATGTTATCTGAGTGTACATTTTCATTCTCAAGAAATTTCACCGTTCTCGCTATTATAATTTGTTTTCCTTGTGTGTGAATTCTATAACCAGTCGATCGTGTATCATAACCTACAAACGTTCCGGTTTGAGCCCTGTTATCGAGTTTTCCTCTATTTACTTTATCGACGTAAAATAGCGCTTTACAACCGAATGTTCTTAAGTGTTTTAAATTCGGTTTAACTCCTTTCCATAATTCGTAAGGTGTTCTGTTGTTGTTTGCTTTGGTTGGGAGTCGGTTTTGTAAATATGTTGCAGTGTTTATGGCTTCACCCCAAAAATGTTTGCTTAATTTTGCTTGTGATAGCATACTTCTAGTCATATCTAATAAACTTTTATTTTTTCTCTCCGCAACTCCATTCTGGCTCGGATTATGCGGGACAGTCAATTGGTGTAAAATTCCGTTCTGTTTTAAGTATTCATCGATCTCTTGATTTACATATTCACGACCGTTATCCGATCTAATTTCCTTAGGTTTTTTACCGAACTGATTGTATATCATCGTTACGTACTCTTTTATCTTTTCAGCAACTTCGCTCTTTTTAGATAATAAATATATCGTAGTATATCGGGAATAGTCATCAATAAGAGTCATAAAATAAATTTTTCCGCCTAAGGTCGGTGTATCTAGAGGTCCACACACGTCACTGTGGATCAAATCCGCAATATTAGTAGCTCGATTTGTTGCTGATTTAGGATACGGCATGTTAGTTAATTTAGTTTCGATACAAGTTACGCATGTTTTATTTTGATGTTTACATTTTCCTATCTTTATTCCGTCCGCAAGTTGATTTGTTATCATTGATTTAATCGCGTCATAATCTCTGTGACCTAGTCTGCGATGCCAGAGATCTATGCATTGTTTGCTGTCACAGTTATACGTTATGTTTACATAATTTTGTGGTTCTTCCACATCGTCTATTTCCTCAATAATGTATAAGTTTTTCTCATTTTTCGCCCTAATATATATTTCTTCATCAAAGATCAAATCGCATTTATTATCGTCGAAGATTAGTTTACACCCGTTTTTAGCGGCTTTACTAACCGAAATTAGGTTCGACTCTAAGTCTGGGACATAAAGCACTTCGCGTAATTTCGTTAGTTTTTCTTTTCTTTCGGGGGTTAATGTTTTTATAAAAACTTCTCCTGAACCTAACGCTGTCAGTTTATTACCATTCGCGATCGTTACTGAAGTTTTATTATAATCAATAAATTTACTAAATAGGCTTTTATCATTACAAATGTGCGAGGTAGATCCTGAATCGAGAATCCAGTTATTTTTGCCTACTTTTTGAGTGATTAATGCTTTATTTTGCGTTTGATCATTTGCGTATTTTCTTTCGTTTGGAATTTTATTTTCTCTATGAGTTTCGTTTTTTTCATAACATAATGAAGATGAGAAATTCTTTTTTCTTTTGAATTGATTGTTACGAGGATTTCCGGATTGTACCGTGTTTCTGCTCTTGTAGTGCCAGCATTCGTAAGTCGAATGATTTTTCATTTTGCAGTTGTTGCAATATTTTTGTTCTCTTCTATTTTCACTGTGTGTATATCTCCTATTTGTTTTGAATGCTCTCTCGTTGTTGTTATATCCGCTATGTGATTGTTCTGACATTTCATGTCTACGATTATATTCATCCGTTAATTTGTTTTTGATAAAATCAGGGGTGAGCTCATTTTCTGGTCTCGCCTCCAACGCAGTTATCAAAGTATTGTAACTGGGGGGAAGAGAACACAGAAATAGCGCGGAAATATGTGAATCGCTAATATTTTCTCCAACGGCATTAAGTTTATCTATAATTTGCAAGATATTAGTGATATGTGAGATCATGTTTCCGCCCTCCGCTAATTTAGTACTGTATAATTTTCGTAACAGGTAAAGCTTACTAGATAAATTGCTTCTCTCATGTATATTTTTCAGAGCTTCCCATGTTAATTTTGCAGTTTCTAAGTTTTTTACATTTACGATTTGAGAATCATCAATGCTTAAGTTAATTAATGCTCTAGTCTTGCGGTCTCTTTTGTGCCATGCGGGGTCGGGTGGAGCTGGTGGATCTTGTACTATAATATCGTCGAGTTCCTCTTTAATCAGGAACATCTGCATCTTGAACTTCCATGTACTATAATTTGTAGAATTGAGTTTTTCAATAAATTGAGTATTTTCTTTTATCGCATTCATTTTTTTTCTTTTTTTTCTTTAGCGTTCTTTTATTTATTATTATATTTTAGAAATTTGTTAAATTATCGTTTTTGATACTGGGATAATATTCTTTTTTTCAGAATCAGTCTTTCATAATCTTTGTTGGGGAACCGTCGGTAGCGTAATAAATTTTCTTATTTTTATAAATAGTTAAATCAGTCTTCAAATTTAATATACATTTTCATCTTTTGATATGTTAAAGAAGTTTGTTCAGCTTACCTGAAATTTTCCTTATGCGCTGAATATACCCACAGTAGTAATCCAAAGCGTTGTAGCGATATTTATCTGATCCATTGATTCACTTATATTGGAAGAATAATAAATAGTATTAGTAGAAAATGACAATTGTGTGAAATAAACAGAAGATTCATTTTCCTTTGAATATAATATAATTCTTGGCTAGATGTACATGTTTAAAATCGCATTTTGGAGGCTGCGTATAAGTGCTCCAATTTTACATTATATTAAATATATTTACATCATATATATACAAGAGCGTCTTAACTGCTCGGAAACATTTTGGAAACTGAAGGGAGATTGTTATTTGAGTTCTGTGCACACGCGCGGGATAAACAGCTGTACTTTGAAGGAGGGACATCTGCAGTATTTCTCCAATTAGTTAGTTTCGACAGTCTCTGGTTTTATTCACTGTTTTTCAGCTGCGGCACTTGAAGTACTTATTGGTAATTGGGGTCTGGTTTTTAACATGTTTTTCAATCGTTCGCTGCACGTGGAGATTAATTAACTGCATATAAAAGGTTTCTCCGTCATGAAACAACTTTAAAAAAAGCTGTATTTAAAAACGACAACAAAGTTTTTCCTATTTTAAAACAAAAAGAAATGTAAAATTAAATTCCGGTTCGAAACGACGATTTACAAATGTGTTTCGATTGTGGGAAAATGATAGAGGAAAAATGCTGTTACTTCGACACAATCATATTAAATCTTTAGCTTTTATGAGAAAAGCAACTTTCTTTTTAAAAAAATATAGTTATTTTTATTAAGATTTTCTGATTTTCGATACGGATAATTTTGCGATGCATATCATTGACATTTGCCATCCAATATATTTTTATTATTATTATTATTATTATTATTATTTTTACTTTTTAAAATTTAAATTGAAAATATGGTATCTTTATGTTAACCGTGTGCAGATGATAAATCGCCAACCTATCCCATCCTTCGTATTGAATTCATTAAAAATATAAATCTTTCATTCATTTCATTTAAAACACAGAACTTTAATTTACAACACATACATTTAAAATACATATATTACGTATATTTAAAATAATTCCTTTCGTGTCAAAAAGAAAAAGAAAAATTAATCACAAATAATTTGATAACCCAAGATCATAGATCATAAGATAACCCAAGATTTATTTCAACATCAAAACAAATGTTTTATTTTTCTATATATGACATCATATTCGCTTGCTTTCCATACTTACTCGTATTTATGCACTTTGTATTATTATCAAATATTTGAAAACGCACGTTTTGTTTCTAATATGACATCATTTCATATTCTGTTTAATTCTTAAATAATTCATTTCCTTTTCATTTTTCACGTGGAAATTTTTCACTTGAAAATAAATTGTTGATTAAAAATTATTACTCAGGGGTTTTATTTTATATTGGCAACGATAAAGTAATAGCAACGGTAAAAATAAATTTAACCATTTTTAAAAAAGCTGCAAAACCGGGCCCTTTAGGCCAAACCAACCAAACCAACCAACCATTTTAAAATATACGAAAAAATGTCCATTTATTCTCTATGAAAATAATGAAATTTTGAATTATTAAGAAAAATATTGAAATAAAATAAACAAAAACCATTCTATGTTCATTTGAGGGTTATAATTAACTTATATGCAAAGATACAGGATAATTAAATGCTTCATTTTGACGCTGGCTTCAGCCTAACATTTGCACACAATCAGATTTATAATATTATTAGGATTATTCATCGATAATAATATTTCACGTCCGTTTTTTTCTTAAGGTCAGGGCCTGATTAATGCATGCGCCCCTGGGGTTTTAAAATACAAATTTGCGATTTGATGTAAATAAGATGACAAAACAGAGGAGAAATTACAGATCTATCTTAATTAATAAAAGAAAACACATATAGATTGAAGGCAATCTCAGTACAAATAGTTTTTACGGACTTGTACTACAAGAAATATAAACACATGTAATTTTTTTTTAATCTGAAATCTTTATTTTAGTTTTTTACTAAAAATGAACTCTGGGGACCTGAACATTTGTAGAAATTCTCACATACAATGAATACACACACGTATATACGTATGTAAAATAGATTTAAAAATAGCGAAAACGAATTCAGAGAACCTCAAAATGTTAAAATATTCCAATATTTACATAATAGGGTTTTTTATCATTATTCAATACGTTCATCAAACTCATTTGACGTTGTATAATCACTTGCTTTCTGTACTTTGTCATATTTATGTTCCTTGTATTATTGAGAACTCTTTCAAAATCTTTGTTATACTTACAATATGACGTCATATTAATCTTCTTTTTCATTCTTGAAACTTTTTATTTCATTTTCATTTTTCAGGTGGAACTCATTCAATAAAAAAGTAATTGTTGTGGAAAGAATTTTATTGTGGATTTTTAATTGTTGGCAGCTGCTGTAAAGAAATATGTTTAAATTTGATAGTAAATTGCTATTTGATGGATGGGTTCTGTCCGGAATCGCCACCTCACTTACGTATTATATAAATACATGATACAAAGTGTTAATATTTATAAAACACATTGGGTAAAATTATCAAAGAATTTTTTCTACTCTACACATTGGACAAATTTAAATAAATTTAGTAATTAAATACATTTCTTATAACTTCGTTTATTAAAATTTTTTTTCGTTTATCTTATTATTAGAAAAAACAAGAACGAAAAATCATGCGTCAAGCATAGATTATGTAACACTTTCCAACGTTTCCAAAATAATTTCACAAATCATTACCGTTTAATAAGCTGAAAGATAACATCTAAGTAAACAATTTTGAAAACGCATAACATATTTAAAAACGTAATTTCAGGAATTTCCAACATATATTTTCAACATATACAATGTGCGGAAAAATATCCGAATACTTTTATTCAGCCCTGTATATGATCTATAGATTTGTATATATACTACATAGGATGCTAAATTTTAGTTTAGTTAGGAAACGCGTAGCACAGCTTAAAATTCTCCTTCTAGAGTTTCTGTCAATAAACGGAAATGTGTTCGCGAACTTTTGTGCTGCCCTGTATATGATCTACAGAATTTATACACGCCAAGTAATACACAAAAAGTGAGTTAAATTTAAAATCGCGCTCAGCAACTTAAAACGCACTTCCAGGAATTATTGTTAACAGACAGTAGAGAATTCTTTTGTGTGTCCCTGTAAATGAACGATGACTGCTATACACACAATATTCTGTAGTAAGCCTCTTGTAATGCACCTTAGTGATATATAAATTTCAATGCGTTTAAAATAGTGAAACATTATTTAATTAAACCGCAAACGATTCTTCTCCATAAACGTAATGTAACGGAATTCTTTTGACTGTCCCTGTAAAGTAATTATCTCATCAAAAAGTCACCTGTAAAAAATGCAGCCAAGTCTCGTAACTCATTTACCGTAAAAAGTACTGAGATCGTATAAAGCCAAGTTTAACTATCTTATTAACTCTGAAATTTTCATTCACAAATCACTCCTAGTCTCTACATCTTTAGTTAATTATTATTTTGTGACTTGGCAATTACGTAGCACGAGAATGTGATGTATATAGTTAGTCTTAATCAAATAATACTATAACATATTAAAGTGTAATAACTTCCCTGTGCGTATATAATTTGCCTTAATTAAATTATCCCATCCCATCCCATAACATAGTAAGGTGTAATAACTTCCCTGTGCTGCGTAATTGCCAAGTCACAAAATAATAATTAACTAAAGATGTAGAGACTAGGAGTGATTTGTGAATGAAAATTTCAGATTTAATAAGATAGTTAAACTTGGCTTTATACGATCTCAGTACTTTTTACGGTAAATGAGTTACGAGACTTGGCTGCATTTTTTACAGGTGACTTTTTGATGAGATTTCACTTCTTTTTGTAAGTAATCCCCCTTTTCTTGATTTTGGGTTCTTTTTGGAGATCATCCACTGATTTTCGCTAAGCCCACACTCTGTCCCTATTATTTACTGGTATAAAAATTTTGAAGCTTTAGTTTCGTTTGCAAAGTACTGTAGATGAAAAGAGATTTCAGGTTCCTAGGCAAGCACTAAGTTATGGGAGGGGGAGTGTCAAAAGTACTCTCAATTGCTTCCAGGATAGGTACTATCCATCTGAGATATTACTCGCAGCCCTAGATACTTGATATTTAACATAAAAGAACTTTTTAGTATAAAAATAAAGTCAAAATTAAAATTTCCGGAAATTTCCAATAAATCAAACTATATTCCTTTTTTCGATGTTTTTTTTTTGTTTTTTTAGTCTTTTTTTATTATTTACGGATTTTTTAATTTTTCCTTACTTTGTGTACTAAACCCTGCCTTTCTGCCAAATGTCAAGCTTCTAGGACTACAAAATCGAATTACTTTCAAATTTTCGACTTTTTATAAATTTATTGATTTTTCGATTTTAATTCTAAGTTACCTGATTGTCATGCCAATATAGTAATTATTTGATCCGTCTTCTTAGGATCATTTAGGTTCAATTTAGAGATAAATCAAGTGACTCTTGGAGTCACCATGATTTTATTTAGAAAGGACTAACAAGCCATAACCAGCCAATAATGTCGGGAGGGTAGGGGGAGCTGTGAAAATTTTTGTGGGGCTAACATCATTTAACAATCCATATTTCATATGTGAAGTAAATAAAGTACAACCTGTGAAAGAAAACAAATCTGTCTATAAAGAAATCACCTATATCGTAGCCAGTCTATAGTGGAACTTTTCTATAACGAAATTCGTAAACGAAAGAAAAGAAAACCATAATCCGGGGGAAATAACATAAAACAATTAGGGGCGTTGTACTAGCTAATAGGACAATTTTCTTAAAACTAATGTTTCTAGCAGTACAAAAGAAAATTGTTTTCGAATTTTCGATTTCTTAAAGATATTTCGATTTTTCGATTTTATTTTCGAATTTAACGAATATTTTAATTGTTCCTTTTATTGAATAGTAAATACTACCTTTACACAAAGTTTTAAGTTTCTAAGACTACAAGATAAAATTATTTTCAATTTTTGATTTTTTCGAATTTTTTTTTATAATTTTCTGGATTTTTTAATTTTTTCTTATTTTGTATCCTTTATTACAAATTTCAAGTTTCTAGCGCTACAAAATCGAATTATTTTGAAATTTCCGATCTTTTTCGAGTTTTTTATTCTATTTTCGAATTTATTGTGTTTTAATTTTACTTTTTCTGTATCCTAAACAATAAGTTTACGCCGAATTTTAAGCTCTAAAGGTACAAAATCGATTTTTTTTCAATTTTTCGAACTTTTTTTTTCGAATTTTACAGATTTTTTATTTATTTCTTTTTTTGTATCCTAAAATTTTAAATTTCTAGCTTTACAAAATCGAATTATTTTCAAATTTTCGTTTTTTTTTTCGATTTTTTTATTTTATTTTCAATTTTTGTTGTGTTTTTAATTTTTTTCTTTTTCTGAATCCTAAACACTACCTTTACACCAAATTTTCAGTTTCTAAGACTACGAGATCATATTATTTTCAATTTCTCTCTTTTTCTTTCTTTCTTTCTATTTTTTTTTTTTTATTTTCGATTTTTTTTTAATTATCCATATTTTTTAATGTTTCTTTATTTAGTATCTTAAATATTACCTTTATTCCAAATTTCAAGTTTCTAGCGCTATGAAATCGAATTATTTTCAAAATTTCCTTATTTTTCGATTTCTTTCGATTTTTTAGCTCACAGGCTATCAAAGCCTGAGAGCTTATGTGCCCGCCGGTTCTGTATGTATGTATGTATGTATGTATGTATGTACGTATGTACGTACGTAACGCGATAACTCTTCATAGAAATATCCGATTTCCTTCAAATTTTATTTATAGGTTGACTGTGTTAAGGCGCTTCCCTGATTAGTTTTCGGGATTGATAGGTTAAATATAAAGGGGGGAACAGGGGGGGCTAATCCCCCCCTAATTTATATAAATAGGGTTTTAATACAGAATTATTCCGTTTTCCTTCAAATTTTGTTTATAGGTTGACTGTGTTAAGGCGCTTCCCTGATTAGTTTTCGGGATGGATTGGTTAAATATAAAGGGGGGAACAGGGGGGGCTAATCCCCCCCCCCTAATTTATATAAATGGGGTTTTAATACAGAATTATTCAATTTTCCTTCAAATTTTGTTTATAGGTTCACTGTGTTAAGGCGCTTCCCTGATTAGTTTTCGGGATTGATTGGTTAAGTATAAAGGGGAGAATTGGGGGGGGGGGGGCTAATCCCCCCCCTTAATTTATATAAATGGGTTTTTCATGCAGAATTATTCCGTTTTCCTTCAAATTTTGTTTATAGGTTCACTGCGTTAAGGCGCTTCCCTGATTAGTTTTCGGGATTGATTGGTTAAATATAAAGGGGGGAACAGGGGGGGGGGGGGCTAATCCCCCCCTAATTTATATAAATAGTGTTTTAATACAGAATTATTCAATTTTCCTTCAAATTTTATTTATAGGTTCACTGTGTTAAGGCGCTTCCCTGATTAAATTACGGGATTGATTGGTTAAGTATAAAGGGGGGGAACGGGGGGGGGCTAATCCCCCCCTTAATTTATATAAATGGGTTTTCCCTGCAGAATTATTCCTTTTTCCTTCAAATTTTGTTTATAGGTTCACTGTGTTAAGGCGCTTCCTTGATTAGTTTTCGGGATTGATTGGTTGAGTATAAAGGAGGGGGGGGGAACGGGGGGCTAATCCCCCCTTAATTTATATAAATGGGTTTTTCATGCAGAATTATCTCATTTTCTTCAAAATTTGTTTATAAGTTCATTGGGTTAAGACGCTACCCTGATTAGTTTTCGGGATTGACTGATTAAGTATAAAAGGGGGGAACGGGGGGGCTAATCCCCCCCTTAATTTATATAAATGGGTTTTTCATGCAGAATTATCCCATTTGCTTCAAAATTTGTTTATATGTTCATTGGGTTAAGACGCTTCCCTGATTAGTTTTCGGGATTGATTGGTTAAGTATAAAGGGGGGGGGACGGGGGGTGCTAAACCCCCCCCTTAATTTATATAAATGGATTTTTCATGCAGAATTATCCCATTTGCTTCAAAATTTGTTTATAGGTTCATTGGGTTAAGACGCTTCCCTGATTCGTTTTCGGGATTGATTGGTTAAGAATAAAGGGGGGGACGGGGGCCAATCCCCCCTTAATTTATATAAATGGGTTTTTCAAGCAGAATTATCCGATTTTCTTCAAATTTTGTATATAGGTTCGTTGTGATAATGCGCTTCTCTGAATAGTTTTGGGGTTTATTGGTTAAGTATAAAGGGGGAAGGGGGGGGGCTAATCCCCCTTAATTTAGATAAATGGGTTTTTCATGCAGCATTATCCGATTTTCTTCAAATTTTGTTATATATATTCATTGTAATAAGAGGCTCTCCTGATTAGTTTAAGGGATTCATTAGTTAACTATGAGGGGGTAACGGGGGGAATAACCCCCCCTTAATATATTGTCGATTTCTTTATTTTTCAAGGGGCTTATTTCAAATTCTTTGAAATACGAGTATAATATACAATTAGTGTGAATAGCCTGTGAGCTCAATGCCCTCAGTTTAACTGGGCAGTTTTCTTTTTATTTATGTTATTTTCGAATTTTATTGCGTTTTTATTTTAACTTCTTCTGAATCTTAAACACGATCTTTACCGCGAATTTTAAATTTCTAATGCCAAAAGATCAAATTATTTTAATTTTTTGCAATTTTTTTCTAATTTTTCTAATTTTTGATTTTTTTTCTAATTTTCTGGATTTTTTTATTTTTCCTTATTTTGCATCCTAAACACTACCTTTATTCCGAATTCCAAGTTTCTAGCGCAACAAAATTGGATTATTTGAAATTTTTCGATTTTTTTCGATTTTTCGATTTTATTTTCAATTTTTTTTTGTGTGTGTTTTTGATTTTTTCTGAATTCTAAACACTACCTTCACACCAAATTTTAAGATTTTAAGACTACAAGATCGTGTTATTTTCAATTTTCAATTTTGTTCAATTTTTTTAAATTGTCGAATGTTTTTTTTTTAATTTTCCGGATTTTATAATTTTTCCTTTCTTTGTATCCGAAACACTAGCTTTATTCCAAATTTTAAGTTTCTGTGGCTGCGGGATCTACCCAATCTTTTTGATGACGCGAGAGTGAGTGAGTGTGTGAGTGACAAAAAATCGAAACTTTGAGTTCATATATCGTCTGCACTAATTTATGGGTATTTTTTGAATTATCCATATTTTTGAATTTTTCCTTATTTAGTATTACCTTAATTCCAAATTTCAAGTTTCTAGCGCTATGAAATCGAATTATTTTCAAATTTTCCTTATTTTTCGATTTTTCCTTATTTTTCGATTTTTTTATTTTATTTTCGAATTTTATTCCGTTTTTTATTTTAACTTATTCTGAATCTTAAACACTATCTTTACTGCGAATTTTAAGTTTCTAAGGCTAAAAAATCAAATTATTTTAATTTTTTCAATTTGTTTCGAATTTTTCGAATTTTTGAATTTTTTTTTCGAATTTTTCGGAATTTTTAATTTTTCTTTATTTTGCATCCTAAATACTACCTTTATTCCGAATTCCAAGTTTCTAGCGCAACAAAATCGGATTATTTGAAATTTTTCGATTTTTTTTCGATTTTTCGATTTTTTCAATTTTGCTTTCGATTTTTTTGGTGTTTTTGATGTTTTCTTTTTCTGGATACAAAACACTACCTTCACACCGAATCTTAAGTTTCTAAGACTACAAGATCGTATTATTTTCAATTTTCAATTTTGATGGAATTTGTTGAATTTTCGAATGTTTTTTTTTTTTTCGAATTTTCCGGATTTTATAATTTTTCCTTTCTTTGTATCCTAAACACTACCTTTTTTCCAAATGTCAAGTGTCTAGGGCTACGGGATCTACCTAATCTTTTTGATGACGCGTGAGTGAGTGACAAAAAATCGAATGTTTGAGTTCATATATCGTCTGAAATAGAAAAGACAGAAAGTTGTAATTTTAAATTTTGGTCCTGTGTGCCAAATACTCTAGAAAAACGAAGTTTCAAATTTTTGGGATGATCCAGCGCGGAGATATGGGGGGGGGGGGGTCAAAAGTGCCCTGAGTTGCTTCCAGAAAAGTATGCTTACGGCTGTCCTCTCTCGATTTGGCGGAGGCACTGCCGTGCCTCCAGATTATCCCGTCGACCACTTTTCATAACAAAAAGCTATCGCCAAACTGTAACGCCAAATAAACGGGAGAACTTTGCCATTATAGTATCAAAATAAATAAATAAATATAATGTAAGAATTTAAGGACACAATTGTTATTTTAATTAAGTAAATAACTAATAAATCAGTAAAACATAATGAAAAATACACGCAAATGTCGAATTAAAAACCACTTGATGACATAACAAACACGTGTAATGCTTCTGACATCAAGTAAATGGGACTGCATTTTTGGCGTTTAATCTTACAGTTTGGCGTAGTTTTTTGTTATGAAAAGTGGTCGACGGGATAATAGAGAAGTACCGGTTTCTCTTATAATACATGGTTTGTATAGATTCGAGGGGAAAATTATATTACTTTCATAAAAATGTATTTGGATGGTTTCTTGTTAATACAATCTTGCCAAGGCTGTGGTTTTCCTATTAGACTTAATGTTAGCTATATGCTCCATTTTTCTGCAACTAAATTTCCTCATGCCAATATAGTAATTCATTGATCCGTTTTCTTAGGATCGTTTATGTTCAATTTAGAGATAAATCAAGAGAATCTTAGAATCACCATGATTTTATTTAGAAAGGACTATCAAGCCATAACCAACCAGTAATGTCGGGAGGGAGGGAGAGATGTGAAAATTTTTGTGCGACCAACATCTTTTAACAACAAATATTTCATATATAAATTAAATAGAGTAAAGCCTGTGAAAGAAAATGAACCTGTCTATAAAAAAAAAGGTCTATAACGTAGCCAGTCTATAGCGGAACTTTTCTATTACAAAATTCGTAAACAAAAGAAAAGAAAAGCATAATCCGGGGAAAATAACACAAAACAATAACGGAAGGTGTACTAGCTAATAGGACAATTATCTTAAAATCTATCTAAAACAAACTATCCCCATCCTGTGGGATTTGTTTTTCAATGTTTTACTTTATTTAATGCAAAACATAGATTGCATCCGACAACTCATAAAAAAGTCCTCCGGCCTGTACCGGCAGGAAAAGGTAGCTTTCCTATATCTTCGTTTTAAAATGTTAGCTAATGTTACTAGAAAACAGCAAGTTAAAATGCAAAGAAACCGTTTACAAAAGATTCGTTTACACTGAATTTGAATAAGAAATTCGCCAAATTATTGAGCTATAGCCAAGTTGGCTTCATTTATGAAGACTTATTTTTGTCGCCAAATTTGGCGAGATTTCGCCAATTATCGCCAAGTTTGGCGAGAATTTGGCGCTAATGGATATGAATATATAGTTTTATGCGTATGATTGGGAAAATGTTTACAACAATGAAAGAAAATAATTTGCGAGAAATCGCGTTCACTAAAACTTATAAATTTATATTAAAATCATTAAAATTACAGACATTACAATACACTTTCATAAAACATTAAAAACATATTAAAATTGGACGTTTCGGATTTACATGGAAAATCCCTCTTCAACAACAACATTTCACTTAGCGTAAATCATAGTTCAAAAATATCAACAAATAGAAAATGCAACGTATCAAAATTTCGAAGTCAAAGTTACAGTTATAATAACACGGAGTATTCATTCGGGATTGCACCTGCTTGACCATTATTGACCATAAATTTATCGTAGGTTTTTTGTAATGTGCTGTTTTTTTTCAAAATGTCAGCCACCCTAGAATTTCAAACTGCTCTATCTCAGCCAATTTTTAAGATAGGGGTAAAACAAAAAATGCTCTGGAATCCTTGTATCAAGTCCTAACACCTAATTAAAAAATAAACTTGATTTTTTAATTTTTTTGTATATTTATTTTAGTTTTAAAATTTTCCGTAGCAGCCATCTTGTTTCAAGATGGCGGACCACGCTGGCCAACGAACTCGGTCGAGGCATTGGTAAGCTTAATACACACAATTAGTTTCATCCAAATTAATTTATAAATACAAGCGTTATCGTATCAAATTATTTTCATTTTTTCAATTTTTTTCGATTTTTTTATTTTTTTTTCGAATTTTCTGGATTTTTTTAATTTTCCTTTTTCTGTATCCTAAATACTACCTTTATTCCTAATTTGAATTTTCTAGCGCAACAAAATCGGATTGTCTTCAAATTTTCGGTTTTTTTCAATTTCTTCGATTTTTTCAATTTTGCTTTCGATTTTTTTGGTGTTTTTGATGTTTTCTTTTTCTGGATGTTAAACACTACCTTCACACCAAATTTTAAGTTTCCAAGACTACAAGATCGTATTATTTTCAATTTTCAATTTTGATGGAATTTGTTGAATTTTCGAATGTTTTTTTTTCGAATTTTCTGGATTTTATAATTTTTCCTTTCTTTGTATCCTAAACACTACCTTTTTTTCCAAATGTCAAGTTTCTGGGGCTACGGGATCTACCCAATCTTTTTGATGACGCGTGAACGAGTGAGTAAGAAGTGACAAAAAATCGAATGTTTGAGTTCATATATCGCCTGAACTAGAAAAGACAGAAAGTTGTAATTTTAAATTTTGGTCCTGTGGGCCAAATACTCTTTATAATTGAAGTTTAAAATTTTTGGGATACTCCAGCGCGGAGATATGGGGGGGTCAAAAGTGCCCTGAGTTGCTTCCAGAAAAGTATGCTTACGGCTGTCCTCTCTCGACTTGGCGGAGGCACTGCCGTGCCTCCAGATAAGTGCTATGCACACCATATTCCATATTAAGCTTCTTGTAATGTACCTTAGTGATATATATAAATTAAAATGTGTTTGAAATTGTGCAACATCATTAAAATAAACCGCAAATGATTTTTCCCCATAGACCGTAATGTAACGGAATTTTTTTTAGTGTCCCTGTAAAAAAACTATAAGTGCTACACACTTAAGTTGAAATAGGGAACATGCTATAGATAACGACAATAACATATAAAAATTGCAGGGAAATCCGAGCATATTTACGGAAGTTAGAGCACGGACAGACGGCAGACGGCCAGACAAACCGAAGTCATAAACACTTTTCAACTAGGTTGAAAAGTGTTAAAAAGTAAAGTTTTTTAAACATTTGTTGAGACTCAAAATTAGTGTTAAAAACATAAGCAAAATTTACCTAAGCCGTGGATCTTTTAAAACCCATAGAACGGAGGGTTTAAAAAGGTTTTCAGTTGATTTTAAAAGGTAAAGATGAATAGTCGGAATAATCGAGTTAGGAATAATCAAGGATTCTGAGTGATCGATACGTATTCGCGTTCGCGAATGTTAAAAATCCAGCAGTGATTAAAACGAGTATTCTCGTATGCGAATATTCACAACATTTTCAATATTCGCATTCGTAGACATCGACGAAAAATACTGGTGTTCGCGTTCGCGAATATTAAAAATCAAGTAGTGATGAACACGAGCATTCTCGTACGCGAATATTCTAATTTTTTTTTTTTTTTTTTTTTTTTTTTTTACACTATTTTTAATAGCATTCACAAATATTTATAGCAAATATTCGCCTGCGCAAATGATATAAATCAGGCATTTGTTACTTCGTTAGTTTTTAGCACTTATTTATCAATTTCAATATTTATCAATTCCTTGTTACTTTTTTTCCGATTACTTTTTTTCCGTTTTTATTTTCTCTGTTACTTTTTTTCCGGTTACGAAGAGGGCGGACGAGGAGGGAAAAGTAAAACTGATTTTCGTATTACCTAAACGCCGACCGTTCGCAGAAGAAACTGTTTTTCGCTGCAATTGTACTCGCAGTGCTGGGAAACGTGTTTTACAGGAATTACAACTGTTTTAAGCACTCATCGCACCTGACAATTTGCTTAATAAAATTACGAGCAATCAAGAAGCTGCATGGCAATTAATGAACGGCTTAAAAAAAGTATTAGAACCTAGTACATGGGAACTAATGTTTATGGTATATACGTAAACATAACGACAGCTATTATAGAATATTTCCCATACAACACTTTAATACAGCGATTTTTAATACAACCCTTTCACCCTATATGATGGAATTTTAAAATTGTTTGAAGGTCTGGAATTGTTAAATATGTCTGGAGAGGTTTTTAGAGTATTTCAAAGAGGCCAAGACGTATTATGAACGAAAAAAAGTTTTTCAAATAAAAGATTCAGACATAATTTAACATTTTCAGTAAATAAATGGATGAACGCAAAATGTATGCTTAAAAATTTTTCTGCTATAATAAATATGGTCATATCACAAAAAAAAAAAAATATATATATAATGAATTAATTTCAAATATAAAAGTATTTTCTCAAAATACACATAGATAGTATTTCTAGACAGTAAATTTTTTTCCTAAAATGGTTTTTTCTTTGTTTTTCGATAAATAAAATAACTAAAACAAATAGTTATATATATATATATATATATATATATATTTTAAGTGCCATTAGTTACATTTTTATATGATATTTACCATTCATCAATTTAAAATTTGTCTTTATGAAGTTTAAATTATTATTTTAACAGAAGAATTTCTATTTAATGGATTCTCCATGTAACGAACTTCTTTACTGGATTAAGCGATTCGTTGATTCGTTAAATAAAGGTGTAACAACAAAAATAAGTTTTTTACCGAAGTACCAAAGATGTGCTTTTTCGCAGAAACAGACGTAAATAAAACAAATTATGTATTTAATGCTAATTCAGTCATGGAAATAGACCAGACAGGAAAAAACAAAACAAAATAAATTAAACAACAGAGTTTCGATGGAAACCTAATCACAAGTTTCCTGATACAAGAGATAAACTTAAAAAAAAAAAAAAAAAAAAAAAAAAAAAAAAACTCCTCCGGCTTCATCAACTGGGTATTTCCCAGCCTGTCACTTATATTCATATTTTATGTCAGTAGGTCTAATGAATTTCCGTCCAATAATAGTTAACCTCCTACACAGAATGATTTTATCATTTATCAGAAAAACAGTGGACCAGAAATGATGCTGAATTTAAATGATGATGTACTTAAAATTCACAGGGAAACAAATTGAACAGGTAATATCATTTATAAAATAAGTAACCTCCACACAAATCAGTTTAATTTATTGTGAAGTACCGAGACGTTCTCAAAAAATACATTTTTCTCGAAACATTCTGGCACATTTTCTGACTCATTTTTAAACATAAAAGCATGATATTAAGGAGATTTGTAATCGAACATTTTTTTTATTTTTATTTTTATTTTTTCCTTTTCTTATAAATTAATTACATCTTGAGTTATAAGCGATTCTTTTCCAGCGCTGTCATGTCCGAAAGTTTGGTTCAAAACGCCAACTTTAACAGAATTTTCTGAAAAATATTCTGCTTTTACCAAAAAATGAAAACAGTTCAATTACATAGTTTCTAACCTGTCAATTTGATACGTTTTCGAACAAAAATGAATTTAAAAATGTGTCAAAAAGTAGTCAGTTTGGATTTAAGAACAGCCTTACACAAAAACAGGCGGAGATGAAACAATTAAGCACTGAAAATTCAATTATGAAAATTCCAATGTACCAATACTAAATAAAATATTTAACTTATTAACTATAATTATAATATCAAAGACGATTTTAAAAAAAGCAAACATCCAACACATACATGAAATTAAACAACAGAAAACCCATAAGAATCTCATAGTATGATTTCTGATACAAAAGCTAAGTAAAACAGCCCCTTTGGCTCCAACGTCATCAACTAGACATTCCTCATGCTTTCACTTATGTCCCATTTTAATGTCAGCAAGTCCAATTAATTTTCGGTCAATAATTTTTAACCTCATACAAATAGATACACAACCATGAGAATGTTTTCATAATTTAATGGAAACTCTGTACGAGAAATACAGGGTGTCCCAAAAGTCACCGTACAACTTCAAAAATTTTATTACAAAAAAATAATAGACCTACAGCAAAAATAATTACAACAGTACATAGAGTAACTCAAAAAGTTTTTTTTCTACTACCTTAGTATACTTGTACATGAGATCCTTTCGTTGCACGAAGAATATCAAGTCGATATTCCAATTCCATCCACGTGCGTTTCTGCATGCTAACATCAACAGTAGTTACAGCTGTTTGGATCTTTTGTTTCCACGAGACTGTTCACTTGAAACAAAAGATCCAAACAGTTGTAACTTTATATTAAAACCATTAAAATTACAGTTGTAAAAAAAGTTGTAACTTCTGTTGATGTTAGCATGCTGAAACGCACGTGGATGGAATTGGAATATCGACTTGATATTCTTCGTGCAACGAAAGGATCTCATGTACAAGTATACTAAAGTAGTAGAAAAACTTTTTAAGTTACTCTATGTACTGTTGTAATTATTTTTGCTGTAGGCTTATTATTTTTTGTGTAATAAATTTCTGAAGTTGTACGGAGGCTTTTGGGACACCCTGTATATATTCTGCTCGTTTAAAGTTCAATGAAAAACAAATTGATAAAATTAGTAGCTGTCATAAACCAATGTAATTTATTTAGCGAAGTAGCGAGGATGTTCTTTTAGCAGAAAGTGCTTTTTCTTGTCCTGTTCCTTGCCGCCTTCTTGTTAGCTTTTGCTTCCTGCCATGGTGAATTATTACTGAACTATTGGTAACATAAATTTTTAACTTCTTTATTAAACTTTTTTAGTAGTTCCAGTAACTACAGCTATACTTTCAGTCAATCCCCTTATCATTTTTTAATCTTTATATTCACTCATTTATATTTTAATCCTAATTTTAACTTCTATATTTTATTTATTTACATTATTTATTTATTTATTTATTTATTTTGCTTACTTATTAATTTAAATATTAATTTTAACTTATACTTTTATTAAATTCTTAAATGTTATTTCATTCTTTTCTTCTATAGTAGTTTTAAACTACAGTTTTACCTTACCCAATGGCTCACAATATATTAAAACATATCATCAATAGACTGAGCGTCGTTGAGAGCAACTAGGAAACCCCTCAATGATGCTCCACTGTTCAGCATTTAGCAGAAACGTTGATGAAAGAAATCACGCATGCCCTAATCATAGAAATTCAAAAGTGCGATAAAGAAAAATAATAACGATATTATTAATATCATGGACATAAAAACGCCTAGAAGAAAACAACGCAACATACACATGAATGAAATTAAAAAACGGAAATCAGATGAAGAAAATCATCACAGATTTTCTCATTACAACAGATAAACTGCAGCTCCTCCAGTTCCATCAACTGGATATTTTCTGAGTTGTTACCTAGATTTCAGTATTATGTAAGCAAATCCAATGAATTTCTGCCCAATACTTCCTCTCTGTTACGATCAAATACGAACCATGAGACTGACTTTAACCTCTTATAAGAAAAACTCTGGACGAGAAATATTATAGTAAAACCTGTCTATAATGGAATCCTCTCTGAAATAGGAAAATTTCATGGTCCTTTTTTACAAAAACTTTCGCACATGGATTATTTTTTAATATTTAATTTGAACGTTTTGCCAATCGTTGAACTATTCCAGAAATTTAATATTGAGTAAATACATATCCTCATCATTTTTATTTGTAGAAATCATTTGTCATTTTTAAAATGTACTTTTCTATAATAGAAACCTTTCAATAATGAAATCTTCATGCAATACTCATTGCAATAATAACAGCTAAGTCGGAAACTTGGCTAAAATTATTTTTTCCTCCTCCAGTCGCTAACAATTCTGTTTTTTTTTTTTTTTTTCTGTTTTTCTAGGTTTTATTGTATTTATAAAATTACTAACTTTGCCATTAACCAATGTAACTTATTTAGCGAAATACAAAATTGATACATATTAGTATACACTTTTTTTTTTTTTTAAACAGAAACAGATGTATAGGTAAAACAAATCAAGCACGCAAAGACTCAATCATAAAATCTCTAAATTACCAATAATAATAATAACCTAATGAATCAAATTCACTGCTATTAGAAAAGTAATAACAAAATAATAATGTCACGAACATATAGGGGAAAAATCTATCCAACACATAAATGAAACTAAACAACAAAACCTGATAAAAATCCCATCACAGATTCACTGATATAACATATAAACGTAGTAAAAATAGCAGCTCTCTCAACTAGGTATTCCCCGAGCTGTGTTCCAGCTTTATATCAGCAAGTCTAAATGAATTTTCGCTTAATAATATTGAATCTCTTTCGAACAGATACACAAGCGTCAGAAGTCAGCACCTATCATTTAACAGAGAAAAATAATCTAATTGGGGAATATGTAATCAGTTGAAAAACAAATTGTTAACAATAGTAATATATTTTTAAAAGTAATGACTATGTCATAAATTAATGTAATTTATTTAGAGAAGAAATGACGACGTACTTTTTAACAGAAACATGCGAAGTTGAAACAAATCTTTAAAAGTAAAGTGTTTTAGTAAGTTAGTTAAAAAAGTAGTAGTAATAATGTCTCGAACAAGTAGGAAAGAAATCTACCCAACACATAAGGGAAATTAAACAACAGAAATCCGATGAAATTCTCATCACAAGTTCCTTTCATGCATTAGATAAACATCGTAAAAAAAAAAAAGCAGAGCCCTTTCAGCTTCATCAACTGGAGCTGTTTCCCCGAGCGGTCACCGATTTTTCAGCTTTATGTCATGGAGTCTAATTAATTTCCGAATAATAATAATTAATATCTTAGGAACAGATACACAATCATAAAAATGGTTTTATCATTTATTCGAAAATATTTGAACGAGAAACATATAACCCGGTGCATTTAAAATTGAAGGAAAAACAAGCTTAAAAAATATTTATAAAATTCGTTAGTTAGGCGCAAAACAATTTAATTTACTGCGAAGCACCGACGACGTGCTTTATAACAGAAACAGATGTATATGAAACAAATTAAGCATAGAAATTAAATCATGGGAACTCAACTGTACCAATAGTAAAAATTACTAGCAATAAGAATAATGTCACGAACAAGGGAAATACAAGGTAGAAAAAAAAAATCTACCCAGCACATAAATGAAATTCAACAACAGAAATCCGATGAAAATCTCATCACAGATTCCCTGATACATCAGATAAACATAGTAAAAACAGCAGCTCCATCAACTGGATATTCCCCGAGTTGTCACCTATGTTCCAGTTTTATGTCAGCAGGTCCAATGAATTTCCGCCCAATAATCGTTAATCTCTTACGAACAGATACACAACCATGAAAATGGCTTTATCATTTATTCGAAAATATTTGAACGAGAAATGTATAACCTGGTGCATTTAAAATTGAACAAAAAAAACAAGCTTATAGAATATTTATAAAATTATTAAATAAGTCGCAAAACAATTTAATTTACTGCGAAGTACCGATGACGTGCTTTATAACAAAAACAATAGTATATGAAGCAAATCAAGAATAAAAATTAAATCATGAAAACTCAAATGTACCAACAGCAAAAATTACTAGCAATAATAATAATGTCACGAACAAGGGAAATACAAGGTAGAAAAAAAAAAGATCTACCCAGCACATAAATGAAATTCAACAACAGAAACCCGATGAAAATCTCATCACAGATTCCCTGATACATCAGATAAACATAGTAAAAACAGCAGCTCCATCAACTGGATATTCCCCGAGCTGCCACCTATGTTCCAGCTTTATGTCAGCAGGTCCAATGAATTTCCGCCCAATAATCGTTAATCTCTTACGAACAGATACACAGTCATGAGAATGACTTTATCATTTATCAGAAAAACAGTGGGGGGGCTCCAGGCCAAGATCCCAGCCTGCGTAGCTGGAGGACTCTGAGCAATTTTTCACCGTTGTTTGGTTAAAATATCTAAGGCAGAGCAGGGAGGAAGAATTATAACGCACGTCACATAAGGAGTCGTGCTTCACCAAGCACTACAAATCATACGAGCTTAATACAAAAGAGCGAACACAGCAGTTAATGACATTAATTGATGCACGGTCGAAGGTACCGTAAAAAAATAATTTTTGTCTTTCAGCTGTCCAAGCAGTTTGCACTCGTCGGGCTAGAACAGGGGATGACAAGAATATAAATATACTGTTTTTTCTTACCCATATCCCCTATCCATAAATAACTGAACGTACAAATGGTTATAAATAAAGCACCTACACCTGCAGAAAGCATATGTTTTCTTGTTTTATTCCTATTGTGAAAATCATTCGACAGAAAACGTTACAACTGAAACAGGAGAGTAGATATTATAAATAATGAATGGTCTTACGTATTAACAACAGCCGGGGTTATTAAAATGTTAGGAGAAATATCATAATAAAGAATAAATTGATTCCATGTTTATGATTTTCGTATTATAATCAAGGTATACATTCATTAAATGTGTAATTTTACGCCTGTTCTTAGAAAGAAAGTATCCTGTTGCTTTAATCCGCAATTAATTTTTACCAATTCAATAACCAAGTTTGGGATATCCTAATTTAGTTTTAAAATAATAATAATAATAATTATTATTATTATTATTATTTTGGTTTCTATTTTCATTTATTTATCTACTGCTTAATAGAAAAAATTCAGAAAAGCATGTATTTTATGAATATAGCCATACAATAAATCTTAATGGTAAGGTTAATAAATAAGATATAAATATGTAGATGATTTTTTAAAGGATTAAAGATTTAAACATAGGTGCCAAGAGTTACGAATTTTGAATACCGTTTTTTTTCTTATAGTCCTAATGATCTTAATTAATCGCATAATTCTGAAATTGAATAAGAATTATATTATTAGTGCACGGAAAAAGTGGTATTCAAAATCCGTAACTTTTGGCACATATATGTTTAAATAATAAATAACATTATTGTAAGTGTTGGGGCATAATAAAATTGAAAATAATTGTAAACCTCAAATAATTATTATTATTATTATTATTATTATTTGATAATTCTGGTACACAACAAATTATTCTTAAATGCAAAAGAAAGAAGCAGAGACAAATTATAAAAAGTCAAACTTTTAACATTAATCAATGGATTTTGATGAGGAATCAGTTTTAATTTTTTTTATAGGTTAGTTTTGTTTTGCATTAGTCAATCATTCTTCCACAATCTTTCAAATAATGCTCTTATTTTAAACTAGCAAAAAATTTTGAATACTATATAAAATAGTTTAAAAATATCCATAATTTATTAAATTTATAATTTAATTTAATTTTGAATGCATAAGTAGACGTTCGAAATACAAAAATAATTCAAGGAACCTTGCAAAATCCTTTCATTAAGATGCATTTATAAAGTTAATAGATTCTTCAATAAAACATAGGAAAATTGAGTTTTGAATCAATTTTTCGATGGATTATAAGTACAATAAATACTAAGGGGCGTTCAAATATATTGTAAGCAGGCTTAGGGGCGGGAAAGTTATATTGTTTTAAAATTCACACTGACAAAGAGAGAGGAAGAGAGAAAAAAAACTTACATTAAAATGATGTAAAAAATTACAAAAATAAATTATTAACAAAATAATAAAATATTTGTGAGACATTAATAAATTGCTTTCTTTATATTTATTTTGTTCATAAAATTAAGAAAAAAAATGAATAAGTAACTTTTTAATCTCACCAAACAATTTAAGTTTGTTTTAATTTTGTATTCAGTAGAAATAATAATAACAACTCCTTGTGTTATGTGGTACATTGGGGCGTTTTCGGGGGGCAGCATTTTTCTTAATTTTACCATACAAAAAGGAATAGGAAATCTAAAACCAATGAAATTGTGCAAACGTAATACTACTTGAAAAATTAAAAATGTGTTGCCAATCAGTAATAATAACAATAATAATAAAGCATGGGAATACTTGTAAATAAATGAAAAGCACAATAATCAATTAGGAATTATATTTAGTAAAAATGTTTGAAACATTTATACGCAAGTAATAAAAAAATATATCTATATATCAATTAACTATAACAAATAAATTTATACATCAATGATAATTAATATGCATATTAATTTTAAAATCTATGTGAATCTATATAAATACACTGCTCAAAACAATTAAAGGATATTTGAAGTTTTATATAAAATAAAGATATACACGAAATTTTTTTTGCCGAAAATAGAAGAAGAGAATCACAAATGCAAATTTTTCTGGTTTTCAAACTGTGGAGTATGCAAATTTTGAGTTCGACGTCAAAAACGTCGCTTCAGCGGCAGCGAATGAAATTTGACTTTCAACTGGATAAAAGAGAATGAAGACAAGGATGATCGGCATTCAGTGATTGCTTTGTTTCGATGAGTACGATGTCTCAGCGAAGTCATTTGACAGATTCAGAAGCTTGGAGAATTGTTGGTAGGTTAGAAGGGGGCATATCTCAAGCCGAAGTAGCGCAAGCCATTGGAGTGTCACAAAGTGTCATTTCCAGGATCTGGAACCGTTTTTTGGAGAGTGGATGTGCAGGCCGAAGACCAGGGCAAGGTCGTAGACGGGCAACAACGCCCAATGAAGATCGGTATTTAGCGTTAACAGCTCGGAGACACCGAAACATGAACGCTACTCTTCTCCAACAACACCTTCGCTCGGCTACAGGCACCACGATTTCAACTCAGACTGTCCGAAACCGGCTCCATGCTGTAGGTCTGTATGCTCGCCGACCGATGGTATGTGTTAGATTAACATCAAGGCATCGTCGCGACCGCAGGAAGTGGGCAACCGAGCATGTCAACTGGAGGAGAAATGAATGGAGCAATATTCTGTTTTCTGACGAGTCCCGTTTTTCTGTGCATCCGGATAATAGGCGTATTTTCATCTGGAGGAACCGTGGCAGTAGGAATAATCCTGCGTTCGTGCACGAAAGTGTCAGATTTGGCGGTGGAGGAGTGTTGGTGTATGGTGGCATCTCCATTGACGGGCGCACTGACCTCTACATCATTCGAGATGGAGCTCTGACTGGTCGCCGATATAGGGATGAGATCCTCAGACCTATTGTAGTCCCTTACGCTGCAGCAATCGGAGATAACTTCATTTTAATGGACGATAACTGCAGGCCACATCGTGCAAACCTGGTGGTGGATTTCCTTTTCGAGGAAGGAATCGTTCGAATGGAATGGCCAGCGTGTTCTCCAGACATGAATCCAATCGAGCACGTTTGGGATGCTCTAGGAAGACGAGTTTCTGGCCGCCAACAACCCCCACAAACTCTCCAAGAACTGGAAAGAGCTCTTCTGGAAGAGTGGGGCAGAATACCCCAACTCGTCATTAATAGCCTCATTGAGTCCATGCCTCAAAGGTGTTCAACGTTGCTGGCCGCCCGTGGAAACCATACCCCCTACTGAAAATGATTCTCTTTGAAGAAAACACCTTTTCTTATTCTTTTTTTCTCATATGCACAAATTGTGTTTTTTTCCTTTTGTACACAAATGCGCAATAAAATGCATTTTTTCTGGCAAACATGTGTAATTTATTCTCATATAACCTACTATGTCTGTCGACGATGTATCAATCAGCTAAAAAGTTTCCCAGATACAAAATCCACCTAAAACTGCAATATCCTTTAATTGTTTTGAGCAGTGTATTATAAGGAAAAAACGTTTATTTGTTTGTATGGGTAATCCGTTTGACAACCTACACGATTTCAAAAATAACGTTGGCAAAATGATGGTAATCGTCTCTGCTCCGACATAGCTATATGGGTACCACTATCCCCAAATGGTGCAGGAGCTAAATCTGTGATACTCTTGAGGCTAGAAACTTGAAATTTGGCATGTCTTTTCAGATGTAAATGATCGCTAAAAACTATTTCTAAAAAAAAAAATTAAAAAACAAAAAAATTGAACAATTTTAAAAAAGTTGCAGCTGCAAAAAAAATTCTAAAATTGCGATTTCCATGATACTGTTGCAGATTTAAAGTTGATTTTTCACATGGTAGTTACTTTTAAGATGTAAATGCACGCTAAGTACGGTTTCAAAATAAGTCAAAATTTAAAAGGGTGAAATGAGCGGAAAACATTATAAAAATGTTTTAAAGTACTATTTATTTGGAATTGTTAGGACTGGAAACTTGAAATTTGTCATGGCTATTACTTTTAAGACGCAAATGCTCGCACAGGAAAGTTTAAAAAAAAAATCGAAATTTAAAAGGGTTTAGGAGCAAAAAACGCTCTAAAACTGCTATTTCTGTGATACTGTTGGAGCCAGAAACGTTGAAATGTGGCATGGTGGTTACTTTTTTGGTGTAAATACTCGTTAAAACGGTTTCTAAAAAAAAAAAAAGTCAATTTTTAAAAGGTTGAAATGAGCGTTAAAACGTTCTAAATTATTATTTATTTGGAATAAGCCTAGAAATTTGAAACTTGACACGACTGTTACTTTTAAAAAGCGAATGCTCGCACAGATCAGTTAAAAAGAAAAACGAAATTTTAAAAGGGTGCATGAGGAAAACATTTTCTAAAATTGCTATTTCAGTGATACTGTTGGTAACAGAAACTTAATATTTGGCATGATGGTTATTTTTAAGGTATAAATGCTCGGTAAGACTGTTTCTAAAATAAAAATCAGAACTTACAACGGCGAAAAAAACGCAAAACTTCAAATTTCGTTTTTTTTTTTTGAATTGTTAAGGCTAGTAGCGCGAAATTTGACGTGGTTGTTACTTTGAGACGTCACTGCTCGCATAGAACAGTTTATAAAACTTGCTTTAACAAGTAAAACAGTAAAAATTCCACTTCTGTACGACTGAAACTTGCTCAGTTTCGACACTATGAAATTTATGAATATTCAACAACTTCTGGCACTAAAAATGCATTTTTCCATTTTTAATGCCAAAAAGGTCGAAAATTCATAAAATTCAAAGTATCTCGATAGGCTTCATTATAAAGAAATGAGATTTCCTTTTTGCTTTACATGTTAAGGCATCGAGTAATGCTTCACTGAAATGAATCATCAATGAATGAAACATCAATGAATTCGAAGAGATAATAGAGTCAAGGAAATCACAAGATAAATTTAGCCAAAATCAATTAATATAACTTATAGGACCCAGAGAGCGCATAAAAATTTAAATTTCCTACCTTATAAAAAAAATTAAAAAATAAAACTATTTTGAAGTAAACGAATTTTCATATGACAAGGAACAACATTTGAAACAGTTCTGTAATTGGAAGTACACCTCTAAAACTGACTATTTAGGAATAAGCTATTGGTCAACAGTAAGATGGGATACCCTGTATACAAAAAATATAAATTTTCAAACTGATAATTTACTACCATCAAAATATTTATAAGATTTTAAATTTCTGTTAAAATTTCCTCCAGATATATACGACTGTTATCACCTTTACAACGTCTCAGAAATACTTCATTAAATATGTATCTTCGCCTCCCTCGCCGTTTAACCTCACTTAACATATTTCATCATATGCTCATTAGAAAGTATGCTGAATTCAAAAAGATAATAGAGTCAAGGAAATCACAAGATAAATTTAGCCAACATCAATGAATATAATTTATAAGACCCAGAGAGCGTATAAAATTTTAAATTTCTACCTTAAAAAAAAATAAATAAATAACTCTTTTGATGCAAATTGATTTTCATATGTTAAGGAACAACAATTGAGACAGTTTTGCTATTGGAAGTACACCTCTTAAAATGAGTGTTTATGAATTAGCTTTTTATCAACGATAAAATGGGACACCCTATATTAAAAATAATAAATCTGTCAAGTGCCAGTATAGCTCGCGCACAAAGGGTTCCGTACATTAAATGTATTAATTACTATTTATTAATTAATAAACTCCTACTGCCCTTAATTTTTTCATAATTTTAGTTTCAGTAGATTCGAAAATAGGAGGAGGACGTATTTTTCGCGTATGCTTTCGGCGATATATCTTAAAATATAACACCTAAAAGTAAAACAAATATATTTCTGAGTTCGATGTTACGAGATCATTCGAACATTACCTGCACGATATATAATATTTTTTTTCGAGTAATTTAATTAATATCTCGGATAATTACCGATATTTTTTCGAAAATCATTATCAAATATCCTTGGGTGATTCTGCGTCGATAGATACCTCGAGCGGCCGTCTACACCCCCGCTGACTGTCCGAAAAGTACAGTTTGTGTATAAGGGAAAAATGCGTTTTCTCAAAAACTATGTTACCTAGGAAAATCGCTATAGTTTTCCTGCAAGTTTTAATTAAAGTCGTACTATTCCTATTTTTTTTTTCATAATTTTAGTTTGAGTAGATTCGGAAATAGAGGGAGGTGGAACATATTTTTGCAGTGCATTTTCGACGATATCTCTGAAAATATAATACCCAAAATTTTTAAAAAATATATATTTTTTTTATTTCCGTATTGCGATATCTTTCCCACGATATACAGAAATAAAACTTTTTTTTTTCAAGTAACTTAATTAGCTCTATATTTTTTTTTCCCTAAGCATATTTGTGAATGGCTAATAATCTGCCAATATATGGGTAAAAAGTCTTCAAGTTTGAACTTTTCACGTCCCATAGTTTACGAGAAAAGGGGCTCTGACAGACGGACAACAGACGCAAGGGTGATCTTATAATGGTTCCGTTTAAACGTTTTAAGTATGGAACCCTAAAAATAATAAAAAAATCCAAACTGTTAAATTTACTACCATCAATATATTTATAAGATTTTGAATTTCTGTAAAAATCTCCTCCAGCTCTAGATATAACTGTTATCATCTTTACAACGTCTCAGAAAAACTTCATTAAATATGTATGTTCTCCTCTCTCTTTCTCCGTTTAACCTCCCTTAACCCATTTCGTCATATGCTCATTAGAAAGTATGCTGAATTCGAAAAGATAATAGAGTCAAGGAAATCACAAGATAAATTTAGCCAGCATCAATGAAGAGGAGAATGATTTCCTTCGCCGTAATGAAGCTTTTATTTTCTCGTGAGAATCTTTTCATTCATTCATAACGTGTGTGAAGAAAATGAATAATGAAGCCTTCGCGGATACCTGCTTCTGTTACGTACCAATTAATTCGCCTTTTGTATCGGTTTATTCAGATTTAATTCTTCGCAGTGTACAACACGAGGCTTGTTACCGAAAACAAAAGTATGTTTCAGTTGAATGTTAACTGGTTTGTGAAGATTTGAGACTCTCTGACAGGGTTGCCAGTTTGGCCTTTTTTTAAAAAATTCAGAATTTCCAAATTCATACCGGTAATTTCGAAAGAATTATTACCTTAAGAAGTCAAAAAATGTCTCTCATTAAATGAAATAAAATTTACACTTATTAATTTCTGGTGTGAATTAAAAATTCTGAATTAAAAAAAAGCCAATCCTGCTCTCTGATTCAATGAATCCATGTATAGTATCATACTTATCCTATACCATGGATTATAAGCTTAATTCATTCTTTGCCTTTTGATAAGACATATAATTTTTAACATGAAATGAAAAGTGTTTATGAATTCGTTTTGTCTGTCTGTCTGTCTGTGCTCTAACTCGCACAAATATTCTCGGATTGCCATGCAATTGATATGTGTTAAAGAGGATTACTATGACATATTCGGTATTGGAAATGAAGTATGTAGCGTTTAAACTTCATTTAAAGTACCCTTAAAAGTATTCCGTTACATAATGGTCTTTGACGAAAAACCGAAACTCAGGTACACTATAAATTGCTCTCTTGTGTGCATTGCGTTTATTTACAGGGACACACAAAATATATTGGTTACAGTACATGTGCGATTTTTACAGTCTATGTGTGAAAAGTGCGTTTTCAACTTTGGTTTGCATTTTTAACTTTTTTTTTTTTTTTTCACAGTACGTGTGTGTTTAGAAACTCGGTTGACCATATACAGGGCTACACAAGGAAATTCGTAAGTACTACAGGTATGGGACTGACTTGCTTAAGGGTAGTTTTTAATTGTGTTTGCTCATTTTCCTGTTGAACTATATTTAGTAGACTAATAGAAGTTTGTGGAATATAAATAAATTCATATACAGGGGTACGAAAAATAAAGATACATTGTCGTTTACGTTTGGTAATTGCTGCAAGTGAGTTTTAAGTTGCCTTTTAGCTGTACAAAAGTCTTCAGATAATATACAAGGCTGTACTAAAGATTTCGGGTGCATTTCCATCGATAGGCGAAAATTGCTAAATCTGAATATTCTAACCGAACTAAATTTTATCATGCTCTATATCCACATCGATTGATCATACACAGGGCCACAAAATAATTCGACTACTTTTTTGACATCGGAATGTAATTTCGAAAACTGTATTTTTCAATGTGTTATGTGTTTTCTAAACTGTTTACTTATATATCTTCTTTCACCTTATTTAAAGGGGAAGTTTCGTTACAGTTTTCTGGCTGTGTTGGAAAGTGTTTCATAATCTAAGCTTGATGCCTGATTTTTCGTTCTTGTTATTTCCATTCTCTATTTTTAATTTCTTCTATCTGTACAAGAAGGAAGTATTGCATTCATGAAAATTTTCGGTTTTCGGTTTTCGACGGATTTATACGTTTTAGAAGGTCCTGAACACGATTTGAATGTTTTTAGAAAATATCTGTCTGTGGATCTGTCTGTCTGTATGTGACAAAAATTTTGTGGGCTATCTATCTCAAGAACTAATGCACAAAATTTAATAAAACTTTAGATTCAGTTATACCTTGACATAAATAGATGCTGATTACGTTTAGGTGAAACCAGCCCAACAGGTGGCTCTGTCCTGCTACTTTTTCATGATTTTTACGATAGCTATATCTCAAGAACTAATGCACAGAATTTCCTCAAACTTCAGATTCAATTAGACGTTGACATAAGTTGTTGTCTGGTTAGGTTTTGGTGTAAATATCCCAACAGGTGGCACTGCTATGCTGCATTTTTCATGATTTACGCGATTTTAGCGATAGTCATATCTCAAGAGCTAATGCACGGAATTTTATATAACTTTGGATTCAGTTACACCTTGATATAAATTGCTGCTGATTCGTTATTGATGGATGTGAAACCTATATGAGATAGAAGAAAGTTTCGGGAGTTAATGCCTAAGGGAGGCCACTCGATTTGGCGAACCATGCCGTTGAGCGAAACATCCGACTAGTTTTGTATGTAAAATAATCCGTTGTTGCAGTTTCACAGCCATTTAACCTTTTCTGGCGAGCGTGGTTTCGCTCATCATTAAATCCATTGTTGTTGTATCTCGTATACAATTGTAACCATAAAGAATATTTGGCGTATTATCACCTGTTGCGACTAACGAAAAAATGTCTTAAAATTAATTTATTAACTTATAACTTAGTTCTAAAAAGCTTAAAATGTTGTACTGTTATCAGAAACACACCTGTGACTATACTTTTTATAATTCTACATTGTTAAAAATCTGCAGCGAACTGTCCAGTCACTCAGCCGTTTTAAAAGATAACGGTTACTTGACCATATTATTGACTAAATTATGGCCAGAATAGAGATAAATTACGGTTATGTAACCATTTTCAATAAAAATGGTCCAATGACTGGACAGTTTGCTGCAAATTTATAACAGTGTAGCATATCAAGAAGTGAGTAAAAAATAGATTCCAGCTATATATACAAAAGATCAGTTGAGTTAAACAAAAGAGTGTAAAAACAAAAGCACGTTGAATATTAACTGGCTTGTGAAGAAGATCTCAGACGCTCTGGATCAAAGATCCTGTGTCATGGATTCGAATATGCTTTGCCCTATGGATCTGACATGACCTATCATTTTTTAAATACTTTTAAAAGTAATTATTAACCTCCCTCCCCCCCAACATGTATTTTTTTTTTTAAATATGATTTTAGTTTGTCTATCAATTCGACCTGCACTCATAGTATTTTTCTTTACAGAGTCAATCAAAATATTTCGACAAAACGTTATTATTTTATGGAAATTCGTTGTTTGGAGTATATTTAACTGACGCCGTACTACAGGAAAACTCCAATTAGCCGAATTCCACTTATCTAGATCGATACATTAAAAAAAAAAGTTGAAATGCGAAAATGCTTCTTTAAACATCGAAAGTAATGTTGTTTTTTGAAGTTTCTAAAGATAAAGATTAATGGTAAAAAATTAAAGATAATGATTTTTGGAATCGTTTGTAACTAGGAGCCGATTATTGTAAATTTTCGTTCGTAGTTATATTACATTTCCTAGATTAAGAAACATTTGAGGGGGTTATAGAATGACAGCGGAATAAGTCAAAAATTTGAAAAATCTTCATAACCATATTTTTTCTGAATGTATATTGATTTCTGTTCAGTGTGACATTTAAATAAGTCATAGTTCACTTAGGGAGTCGCTAGAAGGAAAAACAATTTGTATCACTTAATGCAAATTGGAAATACAGCTCATATTTAAAATATTAGAATAATTACTTTTTTTTTTTACAAATTGAAAATGTCGTTTGGTAATTTAATGTCTTTTAATGCAAATATGCAAACGATATTTTTATTAAGAACTTATTGTGGATTAAAGTTATTTATTATCTTAACATTAATATCATTTTTGTAAAGATTAATTGAAAAAAAAATACTTTGAAAAGTCAAAATATTAGAATATTTATTCAAGTGGTTCAAAATATTAGAATATTTATTCAAGTGGTTCAAAATATTAGAATATTTCATATTAATTCTCCTTTAATTATCACCAATCCATAACTGGTGGCATGATTGATTAAATTCAGACGATTTTATTTAAAATCAGTATTCTTTTTGCAGTTTGTTTGCTTCTTCGTCTTAAAATGGGTCGTGTGAGTGATAGTCCTGAATCTATTAAACTTCGTATGGTTGATTTGTATCGGCACGATAGAAATCAATGTTATATAGCGAATTATTTACATTGTTCGCAATCAAGCGTTAGTAAAATACTAACACAATATTAAAAAAATGGAAAATTTCAAAATAATCCCCGAAATGGCGGCCGAAAACCAAAAACATTTGCTAGAGATGACAGGAAACTGAAGCGTATAGTTGAGAAAAACCGTTTTAAAAGTGTGCGATTCTTGCACCGAAAGTGGAAAGAAGAAGGAGTTGGTTTCTACATCGGCAACATTAAGACGCATAAATTTAAGTTTGAATCTCGTGTACCAAAAACAAAACCTCTCATGACTGCAAAACAAAATCGTATAAGATTGAATTGGTGTAAATCAAGACGTTTATGGAGTGAAGAAGATTGGAAAAATATATTATTTAGTGATGAAAGTATTTTTGTGATGAAAGTATGTTTTGTGTTTCATATGGCAATCAAGGTATTCGAGTTTAGAGAATGCAGCAAGAAGCATTTGATAAAGAATGCCTTAAACTTTCTGTAAAATTTGCTGCTAGTGTCATGGTTTGGAGTTGCATGAATGCAGAAGGACCTGGAAAGTCATGCTTCGCCTATGAAAAGGTTAACTCTCAGATATATCAAGAAATTTTGGAATATTACATGATTCCATCATCAGAAGATTTATTTGAAGATGATTTCATCTTTCAACAAGATTTAGCGTCACCGCATACCTCGGTTTCAACTAAATAATTGGTTCCGCCAATGCAACATTAAGGTACTTCCTTGGCCTCCAAACTCACCAGACCTTAATCCCATCGAAAATTTATGGTGTATAATGAAGAAAAAACTCCAAGAAAATCCTCCTTCAAATAAAACTGAGTTAGTGGCTCGTATAAAGTCTATATGGGCTAATATTGTTAGAATTGTTTGTAAACACCTTGTATATAGTATGCAAGATCGATTGTACGCTGTTATGAAAGCTAAAGGGGATGCTACAAAATATTAACTACCATTTACTTCATATTCATAAGGTAATATTACTGCGTAAAATAAAATATTCTAATATTTTGAAGTGCTTCAGAAAGCTGTATACCTAATTTATCGTACTGTATTTTATATTTTGTACATGTTAAAATCTTATCTAAACATTCCAGATTTAATTTATAATAATTTTAATTGCATTTACTTAGTATCAAAAATAAATAAATGAAAAATATTTTTTTTTTCTTATTACTTTTTCTCGATTATTGTAATATTTTGAATATGAGCTGTATAACAAGTTTCACAAAACACTTCATTTCTCAAATTACTAACTATTGACTTACTCCACAGTCATTTTTTACAGTATAGATATAGCATACATTGCTTAAATCGATGAAATGCCATTGTTATCTAATTTCTCTCAAAATTGTAATCCTGCTACTTATACGCTTATGGAAGTATGAGAAGATTATTATTCCTTTCGTATCTTCAGAAACAACGCTTCATTCGTATTTCGGATTCTGTCAACTTGCCTGTAAAAGTTGTTTTTCCGCAAACATACTTTTGATGCACAAAAACGCAAAGCTTATATTTCAACACCGAATTCTGTCATTTGAAGGACATTATAAGTTTTGGCAGAAATTTTAGTGTCTCAGAATTGAATCCTGCTATTTATACGTTTATGGAGTTATGAAAAGATTATTATTATTTTCGTATGTTTCGAAACACCGCAAAATTCATATTTCCGTCTCTTTCAACTTGCATGTAAAAGTTGTTTTTCAACACATACTTTGAATGCGCAAAAAACGCGAAGTCTTCATTTCAACACCGAATTCTGTCATTTGAAGGACATTATAAGTTTCGGCAGAAATTTTAGTGTCTCAGAATAGAATCCTGCTATTTATACGTTTATGGAGTTATGAGAAGATTATTATTCTTTTTCGTATGTTTCGAAACACCGCAAAATTCATATTTCCGTCTCTTTCAACTTGCATGTAAAAGTTGTTTTTCAACACATACTTTGAATGCGCAAAAAACGCGAAGTCTTCATTTCAACACTGAATTCTGTCACTTTAAGGACATTATAAGTTTTGGCAGAAATTTTAGTGTCTCAGAATAAAATCCTGCTATTTATACGTTTATGGAGTTATGAAAAGATTATTATTATTTTCGTATGTTTCGAAACACCGCAAAATTCATATTTCCGTCTCTTTCAACTTGCATGTAAAAGTTGTTTTTCAACACATACTTTGAATGCGCAAAAAACGCGAAGTCTTCATTTCAACACTGAATTCTGTCACTTTAAGGACATTATAAGTTTTGGCAGAAATTTTAGTGTCTCAGAATTGAATCCTGCTATTTATACGTTTATGGAGTTATGAGAAGATTATTATTCTTTTTCGTATGTTTCGAAACACCGCAAAATTCATATTTCCGTCTCTTTCAACTTGCATGTAAAAGTTGTTTTTCAACACATACTTTGAATGCGCAAAAAACGCGAAGTCTTCATTTCAACACTGAATTCTGTCACTTTAAGGACATTATAAGTTTTGGCAGAAATTTTAGTGTCTCAGAATAAAATCCTGCTATTTATACGTTTATGGAGTTATGAAAAGATTATTATTATTTTCGTATGTTTCGAAACACCGCAAAATTCATATTTCCGTCTCTTTCAACTTGCATGTAAAAGTTGTTTTTCAACACATACTTTGAATGCGCAAAAAACGCGAAGTCTTCATTTCAACACTGAATTCTGTCACTTTAAGGACATTATAAGTTTTGGCAGAAATTTTAGTGTCTCAGAATTGAATCCTGCTATTTATACGTTTATGGAGTTATGAGAAGATTATTATTCTTTTTCGTATGTTTCGAAACACCGCAAAATTCATATTTCCGTCTCTTTCAACTTGCATGTAAAAGTTGTTTTTCAACACATACTTTGAATGCGCAAAAAACGCGAAGTCTTCATTTCAACACTGAATTCTGTCACTTTAAGGACATTATAAGTTTTGGCAGAAATTTTAGTGTCTCAGAATAAAATCCTGCTATTTATACGTTTATGGAGTTATGAAAAGATTATTATTATTTTCGTATGTTTCGAAACACCGCAAAATTCATATTTCCGTCTCTTTCAACTTGCATGTAAAAGTTGTTTTTCAACACATACTTTGAATGCGCAAAAAACGCGAAGTCTTCATTTCAACACTGAATTCTGTCACTTTAAGGACATTATAAGTTTTGGCAGAAATTTTAGTGTCTCAGAATTGAATCCTGCTATTTATACGTTTATGGAGTTATGAGAAGATTATTATTCTTTTTCGTATGTTTCGAAACACCGCAAAATTCATATTTCCGTCTCTTTCAACTTGCATGTAAAAGTTGTTTTTCAACACATACTTTGAATGCGCAAAAAACGCGAAGTCTTCATTTCAACACTGAATTCTGTCACTTTAAGGACATTATAAGTTTTGGCAGAAATTTTAGTGTCTCAGAATAAAATCCTGCTATTTATACGTTTATGGAGTTATGAAAAGATTATTATTATTTTCGTATGTTTCGAAACACCGCAAAATTCATATTTCCGTCTCTTTCAACTTGCATGTAAAAGTTGTTTTTCAACACATACTTTGAATGCGCAAAAAACGCGAAGTCTTCATTTCAACACTGAATTCTGTCACTTTAAGGACATTATAAGTTTTGGCAGAAATTTTAGTGTCTCAGAATTGAATCCTGCTATTTATACGTTTATGGAGTTATGAGAAGATTATTATTCTTTTTCGTATGTTTCGAAACACCGCAAAATTCATATTTCCGTCTCTTTCAACTTGCATGTAAAAGTTGTTTTTCAACACATACTTTGAATGCGCAAAAAACGCGAAGTCTTCATTTCAACACTGAATTCTGTCACTTTAAGGACATTATAAGTTTTGGCAGAAATTTTAGTGTCTCAGAATTGAATCCTGCTATTTATACGTTTATGGAGTTATGAGAAGATTATTATTCTTTTTCGTATGTTTCGAAACACCGCAAAATTCATATTTCCGTCTCTTTCAACTTGCATGTAAAAGTTGTTTTTCAACACATACTTTGAATGCGCAAAAAACGCGAAGTCTTCATTTCAACACTGAATTCTGTCACTTTAAGGACATTATAAGTTTTGGCAGAAATTTTAGTGTCTCAGAATAAAATCCTGCTATTTATACGTTTATGGAGTTATGAAAAGATTATTATTATTTTCGTATGTTTCGAAACACCGCAAAATTCATATTTCCGTCTCTTTCAACTTGCATGTAAAAGTTGTTTTTCAACACATACTTTGAATGCGCAAAAAACGCGAAGTCTTCATTTCAACACTGAATTCTGTCACTTTAAGGACATTATAAGTTTTGGCAGAAATTTTAGTGTCTCAGAATTGAATCCTGCTATTTATACGTTTATGGAGTTATGAGAAGATTATTATTCTTTTTCGTATGTTTCGAAACACCGCAAAATTCATATTTCCGTCTCTTTCAACTTGCATGTAAAAGTTGTTTTTCAACACATACTTTGAATGCGCAAAAAACGCGAAGTCTTCATTTCAACACTGAATTCTGTCACTTTAAGGACATTATAAGTTTTGGCAGAAATTTTAGTGTCTCAGAATTGAATCCTGCTATTTATACGTTTATGGAGTTATGAGAAGATTATTATTCTTTTTCGTATGTTTCGAAACACCGCAAAATTCATATTTCCGTCTCTTTCAACTTGCATGTAAAAGTTGTTTTTCAACACATACTTTGAATGCGCAAAAAACGCGAAGTCTTCATTTCAACACTGAATTCTGTCACTTTAAGGACATTATAAGTTTTGGCAGAAATTTTAGTGTCTCAGAATAAAATCCTGCTATTTATACGTTTATGGAGTTATGAAAAGATTATTATTATTTTCGTATGTTTCGAAACACCGCAAAATTCATATTTCCGTCTCTTTCAACTTGCATGTAAAAGTTGTTTTTCAACACATACTTTGAATGCGCAAAAAACGCGAAGTCTTCATTTCAACACTGAATTCTGTCACTTTAAGGACATTATAAGTTTTGGCAGAAATTTTAGTGTCTCAGAATTGAATCCTGCTATTTATACGTTTATGGAGTTATGAAAAGATTATTATTATTTTCGTATGTTTCGAAACACCGCAAAATTCATATTTCCGTCTCTTTCAACTTGCATGTAAAAGTTGTTTTTCAACACATACTTTGAATGCGCAAAAAACGCGAAGTCTTCATTTCAACACTGAATTCTGTCACTTTAAGGACATTATAAGTTTTGGCAGAAATTTTAGTGTCTCAGAATTGAATCCTGCTATTTATACGTTTATGGAGTTATGAGAAGATTATTATTCTTTTTCGTATGTTTCGAAACACCGCAAAATTCATATTTCCGTCTCTTTCAACTTGCATGTAAAAGTTGTTTTTCAACACATACTTTGAATGCGCAAAAAACGCGAAGTCTTCATTTCAACACTGAATTCTGTCACTTTAAGGACATTATAAGTTTTGGCAGAAATTTTAGTGTCTCAGAATAAAATCCTGCTATTTATACGTTTATGGAGTTATGAAAAGATTATTATTATTTTCGTATGTTTCGAAACACCGCAAAATTCATATTTCCGTCTCTTTCAACTTGCATGTAAAAGTTGTTTTTCAACACATACTTTGAATGCGCAAAAAACGCGAAGTCTTCATTTCAACACTGAATTCTGTCACTTTAAGGACATTATAAGTTTTGGCAGAAATTTTAGTGTCTCAGAATTGAATCCTGCTATTTATACGTTTATGGAGTTATGAGAAGATTATTATTCTTTTTCGTATGTTTCGAAACACCGCAAAATTCATATTTCCGTCTCTTTCAACTTGCATGTAAAAGTTGTTTTTCAACACATACTTTGAATGCGCAAAAAACGCGAAGTCTTCATTTCAACACTGAATTCTGTCACTTTAAGGACATTATAAGTTTTGGCAGAAATTTTAGTGTCTCAGAATAAAATCCTGCTATTTATACGTTTATGGAGTTATGAAAAGATTATTATTATTTTCGTATGTTTCGAAACACCGCAAAATTCATATTTCCGTCTCTTTCAACTTGCATGTAAAAGTTGTTTTTCAACACATACTTTGAATGCGCAAAAAACGCGAAGTCTTCATTTCAACACTGAATTCTGTCACTTTAAGGACATTATAAGTTTTGGCAGAAATTTTAGTGTCTCAGAATTGAATCCTGCTATTTATACGTTTATGGAGTTATGAGAAGATTATTATTCTTTTTCGTATGTTTCGAAACACCGCAAAATTCATATTTCCGTCTCTTTCAACTTGCATGTAAAAGTTGTTTTTCAACACATACTTTGAATGCGCAAAAAACGCGAAGTCTTCATTTCAACACTGAATTCTGTCACTTTAAGGACATTATAAGTTTTGGCAGAAATTTTAGTGTCTCAGAATAAAATCCTGCTATTTATACGTTTATGGAGTTATGAAAAGATTATTATTATTTTCGTATGTTTCGAAACACCGCAAAATTCATATTTCCGTCTCTTTCAACTTGCATGTAAAAGTTGTTTTTCAACACATACTTTGAATGCGCAAAAAACGCGAAGTCTTCATTTCAACACTGAATTCTGTCACTTTAAGGACATTATAAGTTTTGGCAGAAATTTTAGTGTCTCAGAATTGAATCCTGCTATTTATACGTTTATGGAGTTATGAGAAGATTATTATTCTTTTTCGTATGTTTCGAAACACCGCAAAATTCATATTTCCGTCTCTTTCAACTTGCATGTAAAAGTTGTTTTTCAACACATACTTTGAATGCGCAAAAAACGCGAAGTCTTCATTTCAACACTGAATTCTGTCACTTTAAGGACATTATAAGTTTTGGCAGAAATTTTAGTGTCTCAGAATAAAATCCTGCTATTTATACGTTTATGGAGTTATGAAAAGATTATTATTATTTTCGTATGTTTCGAAACACCGCAAAATTCATATTTCCGTCTCTTTCAACTTGCATGTAAAAGTTGTTTTTCAACACATACTTTGAATGCGCAAAAAACGCGAAGTCTTCATTTCAACACTGAATTCTGTCACTTTAAGGACATTATAAGTTTTGGCAGAAATTTTAGTGTCTCAGAATTGAATCCTGCTATTTATACGTTTATGGAGTTATGAGAAGATTATTATTCTTTTTCGTATGTTTCGAAACACCGCAAAATTCATATTTCCGTCTCTTTCAACTTGCATGTAAAAGTTGTTTTTCAACACATACTTTGAATGCGCAAAAAACGCGAAGTCTTCATTTCAACACTGAATTCTGTCACTTTAAGGACATTATAAGTTTTGGCAGAAATTTTAGTGTCTCAGAATTGAATCCTGCTATTTATACGTTTATGGAGTTATGAGAAGATTATTATTCTTTTTCGTATGTTTCGAAACACCGCAAAATTCATATTTCCGTCTCTTTCAACTTGCATGTAAAAGTTGTTTTTCAACACATACTTTGAATGCGCAAAAAACGCGAAGTCTTCATTTCAACACTGAATTCTGTCACTTTAAGGACATTATAAGTTTTGGCAGAAATTTTAGTGTCTCAGAATAAAATCCTGCTATTTATACGTTTATGGAGTTATGAAAAGATTATTATTATTTTCGTATGTTTCGAAACACCGCAAAATTCATATTTCCGTCTCTTTCAACTTGCATGTAAAAGTTGTTTTTCAACACATACTTTGAATGCGCAAAAAACGCGAAGTCTTCATTTCAACACTGAATTCTGTCACTTTAAGGACATTATAAGTTTTGGCAGAAATTTTAGTGTCTCAGAATTGAATCCTGCTATTTATACGTTTATGGAGTTATGAGAAGATTATTATTCTTTTTCGTATGTTTCGAAACACCGCAAAATTCATATTTCCGTCTCTTTCAACTTGCATGTAAAAGTTGTTTTTCAACACATACTTTGAATGCGCAAAAAACGCGAAGTCTTCATTTCAACACTGAATTCTGTCACTTTAAGGACATTATAAGTTTTGGCAGAAATTTTAGTGTCTCAGAATAAAATCCTGCTATTTATACGTTTATGGAGTTATGAAAAGATTATTATTATTTTCGTATGTTTCGAAACACCGCAAAATTCATATTTCCGTCTCTTTCAACTTGCATGTAAAAGTTGTTTTTCAACACATACTTTGAATGCGCAAAAAACGCGAAGTCTTCATTTCAACACTGAATTCTGTCACTTTAAGGACATTATAAGTTTTGGCAGAAATTTTAGTGTCTCAGAATTGAATCCTGCTATTTATACGTTTATGGAGTTATGAGAAGATTATTATTCTTTTTCGTATGTTTCGAAACACCGCAAAATTCATATTTCCGTCTCTTTCAACTTGCATGTAAAAGTTGTTTTTCAACACATACTTTGAATGCGCAAAAAACGCGAAGTCTTCATTTCAACACTGAATTCTGTCCCTTTAAGGACATTATAAGTTTCGGCAGAAATTTTAGTTTCTCAAAATTGTAATCCTGCTATTTATATTTTTATGAGGTTATAAGAAAATTATTCTTCCATTCCTATCTTTCGAAATATCGCCCGCGTCATTCATCATTCGGGCTCTCTCAACTTACCTGTAAAAGTTGTTTTTCCGCAAACATTCTTTTAATGCACAAAAACGCAAAGTTTTCATTTAATCTGTTATTTGAAGGACATCATAAGTTACGGCAGAAATGTTAGTATGTCTTAGTTTAAAATGGTATTATCCGTTAATCTTTAATAAGTTTATTTTAACTATCTTAATTAAATAATATAATACAATCATATAATATAATATAATTAATTTTAAACAATTACTTTAATAGAGGTCACTGTAATTCAAAGTTCATTATAAGTTAGTTAACATATACTTATAAGGACATAAGTGAGTATGCATAATAGTTGTGACGATGTTGTTGAAAAAATGGTGAGATACGCACAAATAAATACAAAAAACTTCTTAATAACACCATAAATAGATATTCTTAGTTTTGTTATGGTGTAATTAAGATATTTTTTGCATTTTTTTGTGATCAGTGTTGCCAAATTTAGAGGATTTTTTTTATTCAGAAATTTCGAATTCGTACCAGAAAGTTTAAATAGTTATTTTGGTGTTATATAATGAGACACTCCATGAATAAATAATAATAAAGAAATTATTAATCAAAATTTTCTGGTATGAATTCGGAATTTGTGAATAAAAAATCTGCTAAATTTGGCAACACTGTTTGTGATGATGTTTCTTCAAGAAAAAAAAGTTTTGAAGAAATATTCCAATGTAATAAAATTGTAACACTGAAAATAATCATTTATTTCAATAACCCCGAATTTAAGCTTTATTTTAAAATGTAAATTATCACAAGAATATATATATTTGAAAAGAGAGATGACAATAACTTAAAATGGCATGAAAATAACACGACGCAAATATCAATCAAGGGCAGGAATAGGGCAATTTTTACAAAAACTAAAATTTGGTAATTGATATGGTAGACACTGGACTTCATCACTACTGTTTCTTTCACAAATGTTGAGAAAGAAATACTATATGGTATTTTCTTTTATTTCTTTAGTAGGGCGGTGAGTAAAGACACTTTTATTTTTACTTTCCAACCACTCACTAGTTTTAAATTTGAGTTGCCTGACACACCAGTTTAAAATTTTAGTGTCTTACACATCAGTTTTAAATTTTAGTGCCTAAACACCAGTTTTAAATTTTAGTGGCTTACACCAATTTTGAACCATTCTTAGATTTTTTTATTTATTTATTTTTTTTCACTATTATCATGAATTCATGATTATCCAACTCTCTCGACCTATGAGTATGCTTAGTCTCCAAATCCTTGTCTTGCTTTGAGTAGTTCCCTTAGCTTAGAGCTTTGTGATGACTTTCGGCATTTTTGTGCGAATTTATATAATTATTTATTTTAGGTATCAAATCTCTTCTTCTAATCTTTCCTACTGCTGACCTGCAAAATATTCTTATTAAATCCATCAAATCTTCAGTAATTAATTAATTAATTAATTAATTAATTTATTTATTTATTTATTTAGATAAATGAATATGCTCAGTCACCCAATCCTTGTCTTTAGTATTTATCTTAGCTTGGAGCTTTGTGACAACTTTCTGCTTTTTTTTTTTTTTTTTTTTTTTTTTTTTTTTTTTTTTTTTTTGCGAGAATTTATACAATTATTTTAGCGATATGCTGTCGAGTTCGAATCTCTCTTAAATAATCAATTTTTCTCTACTGCTAACTTACAAAATATTCTTATTAAAAACCCGTTAAATCTTGCGGAATTCTTTTTCCTTCTATATATATATATATATATATATATATATATATATATATATATATATATATATATATATATATAATATTTAATTTATAGCTTTTAAAAATTATTATAAAACTGCCAAGTAAATCAAAAGAACGTATAAGACACTATGTTTAGACTTTTTAACAAATCGCATCTTATGATTTTTCAGAGTCCATACTTACTTTTGCAAGTTATTTTTTCCGTTACACAAGAAGATGAGCTTAAAAATTTACGTGGGGGGGGGGGGGGGGTAATATGCCGTTAAACTTTACTTATTTTTAAAGCTTAACTCCAAAGTAATCGGAAATGACATTCAACAGAACGTGTTTTGCTTTTAATAAAAAAAGTTACACTTCATCATTACTTGAGATATGGGATGCCTCTATATTTTTTTGTCTCGCGTGAGGACCAGTAAGATTTCTGCTGCTAGAAGTACCGAAGTCTTTCCTTACAAGTCGATTCTTTCCTAGTTATGACCTAGAAAATATTCTTATTAAACCCATCAAATCCTGAGGAATTCTGTTTTCTTGTAGATCCATAAAAAAAAAATTCTTAAAATTATATAAGTTATTAGCTTTTAAAAAATATTGGAAAAGTCAAGTAAATCAAAAAGAACTATAAGACGCTATGTTCAGGCTTTTTAACAAATCGCATCCTTTGAATTTTCAGAATGCATACTTATTTTTAAGATTTCATTTTTCCATTAGAAAAGAAAATGAGCTTAAAAATTGACACGGGGTGTAATATACAAAACAAAACATGTCTCGTTTTTAATAGTTTTTTTTTTTTTTTTTTTTTTTTTTTTTTTTGTCTTGCGTGAGGACCAGTAAGATTTCTGCTGCTAGAAGCAAGAAAGTTTGTTTAAACTGAAAATGATTCGTATATTTAACATAATTTTATATCTTCAGTGCCAGACCAAAAATATTAAATATCAGCTGTTTCATTTTAATACTCAAAATAAAATAAATGTAACAAACTTTTTATCCCCCCAAAATACGCATAACTCAAAATTGTCAGAATTCAAATTAACAGGAAAGCATTTATGTAGTATTATTTATAAGTAGCTAAAATAATAATAATAAAAAAAAATCATAATAATAATAAAAAGAAAGAACAGCGAATTTAGTGATTCATCATCATTTTAAAACCTATGTCGGATGGTGGTGTTACCACCCACGTCGAAAATCACTCAACTATTGCTATTTTGTAAATAAAAAAAGGCCTACTGTATAAAATTAAGGGGAAACCAGTTATTATGAAAATTTGATTTATTGTGGTGGAAAATTTGATGAATTTTTAATAATGTTTTATATTTTTGACCACCATGTGCTATTTCCGATTTCGAATCCTCCACATTAAAGTCTGTGCCTCCGTACATCCTATCTGCCTAAAGCTATCTGTGATTCGGGTAATGTTATCTAGCATTACTCACTATCATGAAATCTTACTGTATGTGTAGTATTTATTGCACGAGTGGTTGATCCAGATCTTCAATCATTGTTCCTTTCCACAAAGTGTTTACCATCTGTTTTCTAGATAAATTATTTCAAAATTCCCCTTATGATATTATTATGATACATTAAATTTCCTAGAACCGAAAATTCGGTAAAAAGAATTACTTTTTCTTTTGGGGAGGGGGGGGGGGGAGAGAAGGGAATTGTTTAAATGTAAAATTTCTTTTAGTATAAAACAAAATGAATACCGATTCTAAAATAAATATTAACTCGATAAACTTTAATTCTACTAAACTTTAAAAACTGTTCTAGAAAAAACAAAACAGAAAATAATAATAATAATAATAATCTGAGCTTCATATTCTAATAAATGTAGTACATATTAATTCTTTTTCCTTAATTTACTTCTCGATAATCTTTTTCTGACGGTCTATAAAATCGGTTTAAATCACAAACTTTCACACTAAATTCTATAAGAACCTTCTTTTACAGAGAAAAGAGAAACAGTATCCGATTATTTAGTATCTGAATTATTTATATATATATATATATATATATATGTAAACTTTTTACGAAAATGATTTAATATTCCACGAGAAAATGACAGTTTGTTAAAGATGTTGAATGATTGCAGTCGATATCAAGAATCATGGCGAGGAGGTTAGGCAATGATGAAGCACCATAAGAATTTCTTCAATAATGGCAGCCAATTTCCAGATAAATGGTTTATTAACGACCAGGAACGATGGCAGTAACAGTTCCCACAGTATCAGGTATAAACTTATTGCCCTCAGGCTTGACGATAACTCACTACATCATTTAATAGATCTTAAGAGGCTGTTGTGAAATTCTAAGTCAGTAGAACACCAGATAACGCTTTGGTCAGCACTTCCAAACACGACAAAAATCTGCTCTTCAAAAGCTTGCAAGCCAGTTTTGTTAACGGCGCGTAGAGTTACTGAAAACGACGTAACGTATGCAGGAACCAATGAGTGACAGACGAAATTAAGCTAAGCGAATGAGGTGCGATGGAGAAGATTTAACACGAAAGAATCCCTATCGTAGCTGCGCATTGATTTTGACGTGAAAAATACCCAGCGCGCGAAGCAAAGCATGGAATAAAAAAATTTAAAAAATGGCTTTTAAAAACATGCGAAATGACAACAAGCGTCTCTCAGAATTTTCTAGATTGGGGAGTTGATAAAAGTTACGAATGAACTTAAAGTTTTAGATTAAGATTTGGAATAAGATAATTATTAATATACGTGTTATTACTTTTAAAAGGACATTAAATAGGAATAAATATTATTAAGAATTAAGGAAATAATGACTATGTCAGAAGTTAGATTAATTTAGAGGAATAATGTGAAATAAAATTTTTATATAACATATATATGCATTTATAAATACAAATGACTTGGTGAATGGTTCAGAAACTAGCCAATTAGAAAAAAATTAAATTAAGTTCAGACAGACCACAACAATGCAGGAAGGAATGCTCATATATTTCTTAATAATTGAGATGTCACTTTAAATCTTTCTGCCCATAATTCTAGACACTATAATAATTTAATTTCAATCCCCTCCCGAAAAAAAATTGATTTTTTAAAAAAATGAGAAAGTATGCAACCCCTTAAATCAGCTATATTTTTCCTAGTGATAAAGGTCGTTTGAGAAATTAAACGAGAAAAAAAAAATAATGCGTCAAACAATACTTTACAATACATTCTGAGTACTGTGACAAAACGTCACCCTTTAATATGGTGAAATGTGTTGTATAAGTAAGCAATTTGGAAAATGCATAACATAATTGAAAATCCAATTTTGGCAATTACCATCTATACTCGGGGAAATATCCGAATTCTTTTGTGCAGACCTGTATAGCATGTATATAGTTACTACACAGCAGACAAAAATTTATCTCATTTAGAAAACGCGTAATAGTTGAAAATTCCCCGATAGCAATTTTCGTCAAAGAGCGAAAATGTACCATATAATCCTTTTCAGCAGCCCTCTGTATGATCTATAGAATTTATACACACAACATGTACCAATTTGTTAACTTTAAACACGCATACCACAGTTGGAAACGCATTTCCTATAATTGTTTACACATAGACAGTACTGTAGCCGAATTATGCTGTGTCCCTATAAATGAACGAGACATGCTATGCACACCATATACTACAATAAGTACTTTGTAATGTACCCCAGTGATGTTTATCAATTTCAATATGTTTGAAATAGTGTTAAAGCATATGAAATTAAATGAAAAAATGTTATTTTAAAAAACAATATGCTTTCATTAAAATTTAAAAAAAAAATAACTTCTATTATAAAGCTTAATTCTATTATAAAGCTCAATGCTGACGTCATAATGGAGTAACAATGTGGTTAAAATGGATAAATGATGCAACAATGGAGCTATTTTTTCAATTATACAATCGAAACGTTATTTCTATGGGGAAAATGCAAGTTTTGGCCGACGTTGCCCCCTCCCCTTTAGGGATCGAATTTTTAAAAAAATGTCCAATTCATGTGTTGCCCTCAGGAATACATATATATTCCAAATTTCAAAGCTATGTGCCAACAGAAAGTGGGTGAAAAATGAGTAATAAGAATTGACTGCCACATTACATGCAGAAATGTAAGTTAAAAGAAAGCATGTAAAAATAGATTGGAAATGATTTTTCCACCATAGATCATAATGTAATGAAATTCTTTCGAGTGTCTCTGTTTGACTTTCAATAGCGAACGTGTCATAATAAACCTTAATAATATATATCAGTTACATGACAATCGGAGTATTTTTACGCGAGATCACATTCACAGAAGTGGCCCGTTTGACGGAATCGTTGGTGTGCAGACTCTTCTGTCGCGCTGCGAGAGATGAGGAAGTCCATGGAGAAGAGTCTCTGACATGTTTATCACCACCCCAGGGGATAATTTCTTTTTGACCATGCAGTCTTTGGTAAAAAAAAAAAAAAAAAAAAAAGCCCAGAGAAATAATTTATGATATCTCGTCGCAGAATTGAAAATGTGATATAAACGTAGCTTTAGAGTAGTGGCAAAAAGGCAGACAGACAAACCCGGTGTCATAAAAAAAGTCTGATTAAAAAGAGTGAAAAATTAGATTTTATAAAAAATTTGTGAGGCAGATGTCCATAACGGAAGAGGAAAATAGTTTCATTATAAAGCTCCAAAACCCTTTCGTGCTTCAAATACTAGATGAACAGTAAAACATCTGGAAACATAATGATCGTGAGAAAAATTATTTTGAAAACAAATGGGTGCCGGCCAACAGAATAGATATGAGAGCTCTCTTGTTTACATTTCACTAGAACTTTATTCACCATATGCCCGTGTCAGATACGAGCAGATTATTTTCTCGGAAACATCATAACAATTGCCAGAAAATAAATAATGTAAAATTTAAGATTGCTAAAATAAACATGTAAATGTGATTTTGTATTATTAATTTTTTTTTTTTTTTTTTTTTTTTTTTTTTTTTTTTTAATGACAAACATAGCTTAAGAACAGAAAAATGAAAACATTTTCTGGGTGAAAAGTTATTTTAAGGTGATGAAAGGGGGGAATTTTTAAATTCAGGGTAGGCACATTGTAGGTGAGAACGCAACAATCTAGCTTTACAGATAAATAACCTCCTAATTTCACTGGATTAATCGTGTCCAGAGAGAGCTTATATGAGGACTCTAGAACCCAAGGGATACAAGCGACAAAATTTCGATTCAGAGTAAATTGAGTTGTTCAAAGTTTTGAGTGACTGAAATAATTATGAAACTGTTGCTTATTTCATAGTGATTTTTGAACTCTTAGTTTAATAACTGTGTAAATATGGTGGAGAACATTTTTTTTAAATTTATAATTAATCAATATTGATAACAAGGGGTACAAGTTTCGAATGCTTAAGTAGTTGACTTCCAGAAAGCAGCACATAATTAAAAAATCACTTATATTTCTTTACATACAAACAAATAGCCTTATTTCCAGATCGCCTGTGCACTTAGCTCAGTTTTTTCAATTTTGTCACTTATACCCCTTGGCTTCTGGGGTCTTCATGTATAATTTTAACACATGTGATTTCATTGTAATTATATATAAATCTAACCAATATTATATAAAACTCTCACAGAACTACAAATCCAGTTCGAGTTGTCACATTATTTGTTTAAACTATGCTCGGCTTATCTTTTAAAGCATAAGTAGCATATAAGACATTCGACGTACGCGTGGAAAAAACGAGCTTTATTGTAAACAGTAAGGTATCGCTCTTCTAAAATACACCACGCTCTACTTAAAAGTTTATACATGAAATATTCAAATCACTATTCTCGCACCTTATTATGGAAATTAGTAAAACTAATAGAAAAAAAATATATATAAATATGGAGCTACACAGTTGCTAATAGTAGTGCGGGTAAAAAAATCTTTCAACATTTTCTAGAGACGATCATGGCTTATAACTGGAAAATGGTATATACAATAGTTTTTCACGTGCACGAATTTCGCAGGGGCCCATAACAGAATGCGCCAATGTAAGGTATATGGAGTTTTTTAATTTGCATTTTTAAAACACTTTGCGGGAATTGATATAATGTCAAACTGTTTCCAACCTCAAATAAAAAAAAATTTATATCAAATATCTCGTGCTTATACGTCTTTAATTAACTTTAGACCACTTTTATATAGTAGTGGTTGTCTCTTATGCCTATTTTGTGTAGGGATTTTGGTAGAGATAACGTAATATAATGGATTTTAAGTTTTGTCTGATTTTCCTCTAGCCCCTTAGCTGTTTCGTCCGAACTAAGTTCATACGACAAAACTAAGGCGTACCACCAGCTAACTTGAACTTATACTATTTGCGATTATTGAAATGTAAGGTCAATTGTGAAATATTTTATTCTTTTATGTGGATGCGAATTCAGTTACTTTTCTTTTCCAATAGGGATTTTAATATAAATTTCTCTATTTTCTTTTTATTATTATTCTAATTATGCGTGGGAGAGGGGAAAACCTAGAAACACAAGTAAGCGGCAGGAGTAGGGGCAAAAGAAGTTTTACCCGGAGCAGCCAGTTTTGCCAGAAGCCCTGCCAGGGGCAAGGGCAGGCTAGGGGAGCGAGGTCAAAATTTACGCTTGTTCCAGATGATAAAAAACCTATAGTTTCGGCCCTAAGGGGTTAATGGAACAATTATTTCATATTTAAAATAAAAATTAAGGGCATCATTAAAAACTTTTCTTTATAAATTTATTTTGAAATGGAGAGGGGCGTAAAATTCATGTTTACCCCGGGTGGAAAAAAAAACTATATTTTGGCCCTAAGGGGTTAATGAAACAATTATTTCATATTAAAAAATAAATAAAAATAATAAAAGCATGCGTTTGAAAACTTTTCTTTATAATTTATTTTGAAAAGAAGAATGTCAAAATTTATGCTTGCCCCGGGTGGAAAAAAAAAAAAAAAAAAAAAAAAAACTTATAGTTTCGGTCCTAAGGGGTTAAATGAAAAATCATTTTACATTTGAAATTAAAATTAAGGGCATGATTGAAAACTTCTCTTTATATATTTATTTTGAAAAGGAGAGGGAGGCAAAATTTATGCCTGTCCCGGGTGGGGGAAAAAAAAAAAAGAAAAAAAAAAACCTATAATTTCGGCCCTAAGGGGTTAATGAGACAATTATTTCATATTTAAAATAAAAATTTATAGAATGATTAAAAACAACTTCTCTTTCTAAAATTTATTTTGAAAAGGAGCGGTAGGCAAAATCCATGCTTGTCCCGGAGTAGGGTTGGGGGGGATATAGTTTCGTCTATAGGGGACTAACGAAACAATTATTTCATATTTAAAATAAAAAATAAGGGAACGATTCAAAACTTCTCATTATAAATTTATTTTGAAAAGGAGACAGGGGGGGGGGCAACATTTATGCTTGTTCTGGGTGAAATAAACCATAGTTTCAATGTCTATGGCTTCAACACTGGGAGGTTAAAGGAACTCAGTTGCAACAGTCTTTTGACGAATGCGCGGTAAGAATGAGAAGTTTGTAAACATCAAGGCACTGTTCTTCCCAAACACACCACGCACTATTTAAAAATTTCTCCAAGAATTATTTAAATCACGATTGGCTGTGCCACTAATTCCCACCTTGCGGTAAAAAGAGAGCGAGAGAGAAAAAAGAAAAAGAATGAATTTTGAAGACCGACTTTAATTGAAAACTTATTTTTATAACTTTATTTTGAAGGAGGGGGGAGGAGGGGATTGGCCCTGAGATGTTAATGGAACTCAGTTGAAATAGTCTTTTGACGAATGAGCCGTGAAAAGGAGAAGTTTGTAAACAGCAAGGTACTGTTCTTCCCAAACACACCACGCACTACTTAAAAATTTATCCACGAAATATTTAAATCACGATTGGCTGTGCCACTAATTCCCACCTTGCGGTATAAAGAGAGAGAGAAAAAAAAAAGAAAAAGGATGAATTTTGAAGACCGACTTTAATTGAAAACTTCTTTTTATAACTTTATTTTGAAGGAGGGGGGGGGGGGGAGGAGGAAGGGATTGGCCCTGAGATGTTAATGGAACTCAGTTGAAATAGTCTTTTGATGAATGAGCCGTGAAAACTAGAAGTTTGTAAACAGCAAGGCACTGTTCTTCCAAAACACACTACGCACTATTTAAAATTTTCTCCACGAAATATTTAAATCACGATTGGCTGTGCCACTAATTCCCACCTTGCGGTGGAAAAAGAGAGAGAAAAAAAAAGAAAAAAGGATGAATTCGGGAGACCGGCTGCTATCCTACGCAAGAGCCCTCGAGAAGTGAAAAAATGAAACGAAAAAAATAAATAAAAAGGAGCAGAGAAAAAATATATATGAGTGATAGGATGAGGTGAGTGCACTTCCCTAGCCTGGGGCAGAAAGAGGTCGCGAAGAGCACGGACTGTTTAAATGCTCGGTTTTGCTGATGAGCCACATAACTAAAGATTCTTTTCACACACTTTTACACCGGAAAATAAATAGCTGGCGGCGATTCTGGAGATCCATTCTATTGTAAAGTCCGAGAATCTTACATCCATTCCCTCTCAAAAACAAATTCAATACCATCGCTTGCTTGATGGACAGGTCGGACCAGTTCGGAGAAGTGCAATCAAGAACGTAAAAAAAAAAAAAAAAAAAAAGTCCGAATATTTTACGTTCTTGGTATCATTAGATATTTTGATCTAATTTATAAGGCATTAAGGCCAGGAAATACTGGTCATTTGAGATAACCCCTTATTGAGGAGGAATATAACAAAGAAAAAAAAACACGCGTCGTGCTGAGAATATGGCATACTTTTCTGATATTGCGAACGGATATATATATATAAATTGTCCCTCTTAGTTGCGTTGTCTTCTCCTATGAATATGATTTACAGAGTGTATTAAACTTGCTTTACTATAGATCAGAACCATTCGCAAAAATTGTCAATTCTGGTACAGATTACGTTTATGAGCGCACCCAACCAGAACTGTACATGCATCTCAGAGCAAAGGTCTATGACATGCATACACTTTATACAAAATCAGCCATTGGTATAATTGATTTCAGCATGGAACCCGGTACGACTACCTGCCCCCATTCCGTACTCTTCTACAGTAGATGAATATGAATCTACACTCCATTTTCTCTCAAAAACAAATTCAGTACCATCTCTCCTTGATGGACAAGTCGGACCAGCTCGAAAAACTGAAATCATGAACATAGTTAAAAAAAGAAAAGAAAAAGTCCCGAATATTTTGCGGTCTTGGTATCATTAAATATTTTGATCTAATTTATTAAGGCATCAAGGCCAGGAAATACTGGTCATTTGAGATAACTCTCTATTGGGGAGCAATATAACAAAGAAGAAATCACGCGTCGCACAGTGGGGCATTTTGCTGATTTAGCCGGCCAAAAGTCAATTTTCCAAAACATAATTGATGAGAAAAATTTGTAGCTAACTTTGGAGGTAAATAGTTGGGGAATCTCCGTAGAGTAATAAAATTTGTCCAAGTGCAATCAAATTGGTGCCACGCAAGTTAAAACTTGCTTGTAGCAGTAGGTTGATTATCTCTGCTGTCAACTACAATTTTGTGAGTGATCATTTCAGTGTGAGTGCTAATTTAGAAGAATTTCTTTCAAACGGAAATGTGCACGTTTCTGTAAATGATGATGTTTTCATTTACCCCCTTTTTAAAAATGTCTTCTACGATAGCTAAATTGCAAATGTTGCCACAAAATGTCATCTGCAGACATAAAAGAGTTCAAATGTGATGTCTGATCAATAAATTTATATCTGAAATGAAAATTATATCAAAATAAATCCGGTTTGATCATATGAATAACTAGAATTTGGAAAATTTGGATAATAAATTTTAATTTCTCGAGGATTACCTTGTCAACAAAGATAATTATTAAGAAAAGCAAAAGCTTCCGATAAATCATGATTTAAGTGTGTTTTCTGAGAAAAAGTTTAATCTAGATTTCAGGGAATATTCCAATTGCAGTACGTACGTTCAGGTTGGCCTCAGAAATTTTTCTGGGATTTGTAGTCAAAGAAGCAAAAGAAGCAAAACCGAAGAAGTACATAGCAAAGCAAATCTTGAAATCCTTCTTCATGCTACCGAATCAAAATAGTATGTTACTGGACATAGGAATGCTTTTACAATAGTCAACGAAATGACATGGGTTCTATATCTTGCAGATAAAAATAAACAGGTGTTATATAATTATAATGAAACAACTTATTGGACGTTCTCAACTGTTTAAGTTTTATCAATGTTTGTTGAAGCAAAATCTCGAAAATGCATTATAAAACAGTCATACATTCACATAAGAAAACATATCAGTCGTATAATTCGCTACAAATGGAAATAACTATTGCACAAATAAGGACTCCTACAAAGTTACAGAGACTTCTGGAGAAGTTCAGTTGAAACGTTTATTAGACCACGCCATAAGACGCTTCTTGCATTATCTGAAAGAAGTTGTCGAGACAATGAATGATGACACAACGCTGTGTAAAATTGAAAGTGAGGATGTGACGGCTTTGAACAAAAATAATATAAAGAAAGCTCAAAAAATGATGTCCATTTTGATGGAAACCTTTTTTGGAATTCATTTGTACTTTTCCAAATTGTTGCTCAGTCAAAGAAAGAAAAAATTGTTTGGCAAAATCTAATATCTTCCACGCCTTAGATTCTGTCGACCCATAAGAATTACTATTGTAAAGAATATCTAGAGAGTCGAAGTTTAAGAAAAATCGTGCAACGTGGATATTTTAAATTTGTAACTGCTCAGTTAAGATCCACTCTTATCTTGTATAAAACGTATACAAAGTGAAAAAAAATCTAAATCATTTTTAAAGGCTTTAGCATTACTTATTCCTGTTGAACATTTGTATGCAAGAGCTCATCAGAGTCAAAGAGAATCGGATATAGTGATAAAAACTATTACGATGACAATTTTGCATCATCTGATGAATAACCATAGATTTCATTATCAAATATGTACATATATATATTCATTTATATAATATGATATTTGTAATATTTTGTTTAAATTAAGTAAAAAATATATGTGATTAATAAATACTTGATTTCAATATACTATTGATTTACTCTGTAAAAGCGTAAATGGAAATTTTCAATTTTAGGAAAGATTAAGGGTTAACAATGCTTAAAAAGATAGCTTTCTAAAGTTGATACAGTTTTTTTAATCAACTGTAATGTAATTTAAAATTGATTTCAGAACTTTGAAACACACTTGAAGAAAAACGTAACATAATCTATATCTATGCATAAAAATATATATCTCCAAATTTTTTAAACAAACTAAAATATGACTTAATTTTTTTCAATTTTGAGATATTCTGTATAAAAAATTAGTTTTATATTGATGGGCAAAATACAATTGCAATCAGAGAACTAATCACTGATATTTTACTATAATTAAAATTAGTGTTACATGTTACAGTGATTTTCACATACCCTGTATATACAAAAAACATTTTTTTCAAAAACAAATTGCTATAAAAGTATAAAAATATGATAAACTAATAAAATATAAATGTTCCATAATTTTTTCAGGAAGAAATATTTTTGGCCGGCTAAATCAGTCAAATGCCCCACTGTGCGTCGTGCAGAGATTATTGCATATTTTCTGATATTGCGAACGGATATATAAGTTAGCCATCTAAGTTGAGCTATCTTCTATGAATATTCACAGGGCGTATTAAAATTACTTTACTGTAGATGAGGAGAGTTCGCAGAAATCGTGAGGCCCAAACCCGGTACGAATTACGTTTACGAGTCCCCAACCTGAACTGTATATGCATATACTTTATACGAAATCAGCCATTGGCAAAGTTCGTTTCAGTTTGGGACCCGGTACGACTCCCCACCCCCACCTCTTCTGTATTCTCTTACTGTAGATGGATATTAATGTGTTTCACCTCCCTCTCAAAAAAAAAAAAATAATAATAATAATAAATAAATAAATAAATGAATAAATAAATATTCAATACCATCGCTACTTGATGGACAAGTCGAACCAGCTCGAAGAACTGAAATAACTGGTTCTCAAATGATCTGCTCAACAACGCGAAACTTTCTGACACAATTTCTGACTCATTTTTAAACGCATAGGCATAAAATTGGCAGGCCACACTATTAAAGCGATTTGGAATCGAAATGAGTTTCCCATTGTTTGATAAATAAATTACTTATCGAGTTATAAGCGATTCGTATCATGTGACAACACGTTTTTCTTCATTCTGGCTCTGAAGCATCGGGAATTCGGTTCAAAACGCCGACTTTGACAATGTTTTCTGAAAGATCTTCTGCCTTTACCAAAAATGGAAAACGTGTTCGGATTACAAAGTTTCTGAATAACAACTCCTGCCTATTTCATGCATTTTTGAGGAAAAAAGAATTAAAACAATGTGTTTAAAAGTAGCCCTTTTGGATTTGAGAACAGCCTCAAGGTTGAAATACACCAACGCGACGGAATAAGGGAACTTTTTCGGTTTGTTTCATGGGGTCATTCTTGTGTCGCACAGCAAGAGAATGCGACGATAGTGGAAGAGGGTCCCTAACATGTTTATCACCTCCCCTGGAGAGAATTTCTTTTATTGGTCTGGTATGCTTTGCTTCGAAACCTTTGAAGAGCAATAAACTGGTCATAACTGACCACAGAGCCTTTGGAAATGAAAGCCCGAAGAAATAAGTTATGATTATTGTTGCAATATTTGGTATATATACGGAGTCTTGGACTACTGTTGACCTAATGTTTTACAAAAATAAATATTTTGCATTTTGTCTTAAGGATTTTTAAAAATTTAATGTATGTTTATTTTTTATTGTTTTACGATAATGGATAATCCGGGCTAAAAAGATGGTTAAACAATTATTTTCTGTGCTAATTTTCGTTCAAATCTGGAATATTAAGAAAAACGAGCATATAAAAAATCAGTATCATGCTAAGTAAATTTTCTTCGATACATTCATTCTGAAATTTGTTGTTTTACTTATTATGTTAAGTGAATTCAAAGAAAAAACTTAAATGAACAATTTACAAAAAAATTCTGTATTAATTTTTATCTTAAAAATCTGAAATTAGAAAAAAAAAATTTAATTTAAAAAGTAAAAAAGAAAAGAAAAGAAAAGAAAAGAAAAGAAAGAAAAAAAAAACCAATGTTATATATTTCGAATCATGTATCTTTAGATTTATTCATTTTCAAAAATGTTACTTGAATTTTTAAAATTGTATTTAAAAAAACTAATTTATCACGAATCCATTTTTAATTAATCCATGCTTCGCTGATTGCGTAGGAGTTGAAAACACAATTATTAAAAAGAGGAAGAAAGAGAAAAAAAAATAAAGAAAATCCTGTAAGATTGAATTTTTTTATTAAAAAAATCATCAGAAATCAGAGCTTATCGCTGTATTAATGTTTTAAAAAATAATAATAATTATGTATTTCATTAATCAAAAAATTAGAATTATTTATTATTATTATTGTACAGTTTATTTTTCAAATTAATTTAACATAACGGATGAACTAGGTTAAAAAATTTTATTACATTAATATAACATTTTTTTCATCTTAGAAAATCGAAATTAATGAAGGGGGGGGGGGGGAGTACACGCAAAAACCAATGTGATACATTCCAAAACATTTTTTTTTCTTTTAGATTTAATAATTCTGAGAGTTTCTATTTTATTTCATTTTTTAACCGGCATTAAATAATTTCCGAAACATTTCGCCAATAAAATAATTTATCTCTGATTACTTTCCTATATCACATTTTTTCCTGCTATTAAGTAGCAATTTAAAAACTAACTTTTAGTTTATAGAAAGAAAACAAAAGAAAGAAAGAAAAAATTACATATAAACAATAAATTTTTACAAAGAAGTAAAATGTAGTTTACCATTGTTGATATAAATATTGCGCATACCATGACATTTTTTAAAACTTTTCTTAATGTACATTTATTTTTTAAATTATCTAATGATAATCGACTATCTAAGTTAAAAAGACTGTTTACATTGATTTTACTGCATTAATTTTTATCTTAAATAGTTGAAATAAGAGTAAACGAATATATAAAACTGGATGTTTATATATTACGAAATGCATTACCTTCGAATCATTAATTTTTAAATATTTCATTCTTTTTTTAATTTATTTATTTACTGTCATGAATTTTAACAACTTCCGAAAAAAAATTGTCAGTAAAATCATTTATGATTAATTAATTCAAAATATTTCTTTTTTTCTGAATGGTGTAAGAATTAGAAACAATCTTTCGATTTAGAGAGGAAAAAAAAACTCCCTGAAAACAATGAATCTTTACGAAGAAGGAAATCAATTAACGCTGTTGACCTGAATGTTTCAAAAAATAAATATTATGCGTTTTATCTGAAGGTTTCTTAATGCATATTTAATTTTTTAACTTTTTTATGATAATAGATTATCTATGCTAAAAATATAATTCTCCATTTTTTTTTGGGGGGGGGAGGGGTATCAAATTTCATTTTAGAAAGTTGCAATAAGAGTCGTAAAGGGAGGGGGGGGGGGCAAGCATACATAAAAAGAATATCCTAAATACATTTTCGTCGAATCATTAATTCTGAAAGCTTTTTGTTTATTTAACTGGATTTGAGCACAAGTTCCGGAATTCTCCACCAATAAAATCATCATTAATCAATCATCATTTATCATTAATTAATTTCCAGTGTTATGATTTTTACCTTATCGCGTAGGAATAATAATAATAATAATAATAAAACAGTTTTTGCTTTACCGGAAGAAAAATTAATTTCTCTGAAAACAATGTTTTTTTTTTTTACTTTAAAAGAAATCAAAGATCACTGATGCTGACCAAATATTAAAGAAAAATAATAAGTTTTGTACGTTTTACAAAAAGCATTTTTTTATATGTATAGATATTTCATTTTTTAATTATTTTGTCATAGTTGGTGACCTACGGTAAAACAAAACGCTTATTGTATATCCTGTAATAAGCTTTAGTTGTATCAGTTTTTATATTAGAATGTTGGAATAATAATATAAATAATAATAATAATCTTCTTTTAATGCTACTCGTCAGTAAACTTCCCGATTCCCCTCGCTAATGTTAATCCTATGGATGTAGATGCATTCATATTTTTAAAATATCTCCTCAGGAAATTAATATTTTTAATTTCTGTTTTCTTTGTACTGTTCTTAAAGGATGTCTCTTTTTTTTCTCTTAGTTATCAAAATATTTCTAAAACATGTGCTTAATTTATAATTTTATGTGTTAATATCGTAGCGAAACTGAATAAGAATTTAACACTTCACATAAAATTAAGTACATATTTTAGAAAAAAATTGACAACTAAGAACAAAAAGAGACACCCTTTAAGAACAGTACAAAGAAAACAGAAGTTAAAAATATTAATTTCCTGAGGAGATATTTTAAAAATACTAATGCACCCTACGTCCATAGGATTAACATTAGTGAGGGGAATCGGGAAGTTTACTAACGAGCAGCCTTAATTGCTAAAAGGTGTAAAATGAAAATTTTAAAGCAGTAAAAAAAAAAGTTTTAATAGACTATTTACATGTTTTGACTCCATCGAAGCCATTATCAAAACAAATAAGAATATTTTATAGTTGCACGATATATGATGTAATGATTTGAAAAGCCATCATTCGATATTTCCCCGTACTCTTCCAGATTACGCACGTTATTTTTTATTTTTACTTGGATGTTTATTTCCGTAGTCTCGAGCCATAATTTCGATACAATGATGCTGCATCGCTATCGTTACATATTGAATTTTTTATGTGTTACAATCTCTATGGTTTCTCTTATAACGGATTGATAGTATTAGATTGGATGGAAAAATTATTTTATTTTCATGTCATATAGTTAATAATAATAATAATAATTATGACATTATTTATTAAAAAAAAAAATCCATATTTTTTAAAGATTTTATTTGATTGTTTTCACTGAATTCCCCAAAAAATCATCAATAAAATCATTTATCATTAATTAATGCACCAATGTTATTTTTTTTCCTAATTGTGTAGGAATTGAATAGAAAGTTTTGATTTAAAAGAACAAGGAGGAAAAAAGGGGAACTCCCTGAAAACAATGAATTTTTACAAAGAAAGAGATCAAAGATCGCTTATGTTGACCAAATGTTTTAAATATATATATATGCGTTTAAGAAAAGGCATTTTGTTTAATGTATATATATATATATATATATATATATATATATATATATATATATATATATATATATATATATTTCATTCTTTTGTCATAAATAGTGACCTACGGTAAAATGCTTCTGCACATTTTCTTAATAAGTTTTAACTGTATCAGTTTCATTTTAAAATACAAGAAAAATGATAATAATAATAATAATAATAAAGTTAATTTAAAAATCAGTTATGCATAAAGCTTTTATTTAACTATTTTCACTGAGTCCTAAAAATAAACATCAATAAAATCATTTATCATTAATTAATTCCCAATGATAATTTTTTTTTCCTAACTGCATAGGAATGGAACTGAAACTTTTGATTTAAAAGAACAAGGGAAAAAAAAAGAACTCCCTGAAACAATGAATTTTTATAAAGAAGGAAATCAGAGTTCACCGCTGTTGACCTTGCCGCGAACAAGGGACACAATTTCAATCGTTTGTCTTTTAACAGCAATTGCTCACGACCAATTGGTAGAGTTGATCGCAATGAACTACAAGGATGGAATTCAACACGTCGTACGCTAGCTGCATTCCACAACAGCGATGCGTAACTTACACACAACAAAAAAAAAGAAGGAAAGAAAAATTGATTCCAATTGTAGCTAAATTGAAAGCACGCTACATTTCAACACCTGCTGGGGAAAGTTACTCTACTCTGGCTTTTGTAAAAATATTTTTTTTTTTTTTTTTTTTATGTTCGCAGAAAAGGCAAACATAGTATTGGATTTGAAATGATTTTTTGTTTAGCATATAGGAGAATGGCTGTGCAGCGGCACACTGGTGTCATGAGACGGGTCTCGAAAGTTTTCAAAGATCATTAATTAATATATATATATATATATATATATATATATATATATATATATATATATATATATATATATATATATATATATATTTCCGAAAGTAATTTTCAAAAATATTGCTCCTTTATTTTATCCCCCACCCCCCTCAAAAAAATAAATAAATAAATAATAATAATTTCAGTGTTAAAATTATATTTCTATGGCATAAAATTTAAACTTCCTCTATTTTTTTTTTAATGGATCACGACTAAAATACTTGGCAGAAGTATGTCTTACCCCAAAATTCAATTGATGTTCAGCTACTTCATTCAATTTGTTAAAATATAACAAACAGAAGAATAAATAAATGCAATTAAGTTTTTAAAGAATGTGCTTTCGTCAGTTGTAAGTTGGGTAGACAGGCGCAGTCCATGTTTACGCTGCCGAAGACAACTGGGCTACCAACACAATGTTCGTTTGGAAAACTACCTCTAGCACTTTCAGTTGCTAGTTGAATGGACGGACGAACCCTGACAGGTTATAAATAATTCCCTAAACTCCATGATGTTACAAACGTGACTATTAAATATGTGTCTGGTTAATGGAATATTTAGATAAATGTTTATTAACCCTTACAGGACCATAAGATGTCCAAGACTAAATATGCCAATACAACACAATATTTTAGCTATGGTGGGTGTAAAGTAAGAGAATATCACCAGAAAAACATAGCCGGGTGATAGGTTTCCTATAATTTCATGGGAAATATTTTTCTCTATGGACCATAAAAGTAAATAAACGAAGAGTTAGGTTTATTATATCGGTATTTTATTTATTGCTTTGTAATACAAAAAACATAATAAAAATTATCAGAAAAGTAAAATAAATAGTTAGTTATGGTATTCTAATTTTCTCAAGTCCAAAACACTTTCAAGATATTATTAGTTCAGCCCGCGAATGTTTTGGTTTTGGCGCAATAAAGTTTGACAGTTCTTTTTTTTTATTCGTTCAGAAACACATTTGTCGCCTTGGACATACGTTTTATTTTGACATTCAGTAAAAAAAATATCGTTTCAATAATAATTGAACAATCGATAACGATTTTTGTAGAAGGGAAAAATATTTCCCTTGAGCGTGAAAGGGTTAAAAATAACAAATCTAAATCGGAAACTTTGCAATGTTTTTTGTTTGAAAGTGAAAAAAAAAAAAAAAATATATATATATATATGCTAAAGGTAAACGAACGCAGCACTGAATATGCTACGTAAGATGCGGTTCATAAGGGCAGTTCTGATATAACAAAACTTAACATTTTTATAGCTTAGAATACGTTACGGCAATTATTGGTAACGAAATTACGATTCAGAGCAAATTTGTAAAATTCAACTGTTATTAAATGAAATTAATTATTTTTTTTAAGTTTTGTTTTCTGCAAGCATAATTAGTGCACACTAAAAAAACAAAATAAACACATGCAACAAATAAACTTAGCAGGATGTGCCAATACCAAAACTGTTTTCTATCTTACACAGGTTTCGCATACACTAAAACGAATCTTAGCACCAATTTATATCGAAGTCTAACTAAATCTAAAATTTTATTAAGTTCCGTGCATTAATTCTCGAGATATAAGTATCGCTAAAATTGTGTAAATTCCGAAAAATGTACCATACAAGCGCCACCTGTTGGGAGTTTTACACAAAAACCTAATCAACAAAAACTTATGTCAACGTCTAACTGAATCTGAAGTTTAATGAAAATCCGTGAGTTAGTTCTTGAGATATAGTTATCGGAAAAATCGTGAAAAAAGTAGCATAGCAGCGTCACCTGCTGGGATATTTACACCAAAACGTAATCACCGTCTATTTATGTCAAAGTCTAACAGAATCTGAAGTTTAATGAAATTATTTGCATTACTTCTGGAGATATAGCTATCGTGAAAATCATGGAAAAAGTAGCATAGCAGCGCCACCTGTTGGGATATCTACACCAAAACGTATTCAGCGTCTATTTATGTCAAGGTCTAACTGAATCTGAAGTTTGATGAAAAGCAGAGAATTAGTTATTGAGAGAGACCTATTCCAGAAATCGCGAAAAATGCAGCATAGCAGCGTCACCGTTTGCGCGATTTACACCAAAAACTAATCAGCACCAATTTATATCAGTAACTAACTGAATATAAAGTTTTATTAAATTCCGTGCATTAGTTCTTGAGATAGAGCGCGCACAATTTTTTTCTGTAAGTATACACAGAACTCACTGACTAACACACACAGACATTTTCTAAAAACAGTCTAATCGTGTTAAGGACCTTCTAAAACGTATAAATTCGTCGAAAACCGGAAGTCAAAAATTTTCATGAATCCAATACTTTCTTCTTGTAAAGATAGAAGAAAATAAAAATATATAAAAATATTTTTTAGAAATTTTTAAATGCTTGGTGACGGAATTACAAGAAATGGATTTCATTTAATTCCGTTACCGAGAATTAAAAAAGTTCCAAATAATAACCTTATATATTTTTTAATTGTTGTAAGTGTTTATTTTGATTTCTCAATGGGTTTACTCATTGTGCTTGCGGAAAACAAAACTTGAAAAAAAATAATTAACTTTATTTAATTACAATAATTTTTTACAAATTTGGTCTGAACCGCAATTCCGTTACCAAATAATTGCCCGTTAACGAAAAATTCAATATAAACCAGAAGAAAGATTAAAATATTTAAAATAATATAACAAAACCTAACAAAGCAAATAACTAATATGCATTAGACAATTCCGAAGACATGGACCAAGCATGAGGTCTTATAGCTTTTAATAAAGCTACAATATCTATAAAAAACTTATAAAAAAAAAAAAAAAAGCTTAATCATACCATATTGACTTCGTAAAAATCAGTAGGTGACAATTCAGCAAAAGAAAGCGAAAAGCTTGCTTACCTACAAAAAGAAAAAAAAAAGTTTTAATGAATATAAATAACAAAAATATTTTTCAAAATGTATAGCAAAATATACAGTTATTTGCATCACCCAAACTTTATTAAAATATATACTTAAAATACGTTTAGTCAAAAACAAAACAAATTCTTTATATCAGAAGAGTTCATACGCGATTTTAGAAATAAAAATGCAGGAGTTTTTCAGAAATACTTTCGAAATCATTAAAATGAACCGAGTTTTCAGAGAGAAGGGATTTATTAGGTGACCGTTATTTACTTTTACTACAAAATAACAAATAAAACAGACTTTTTTTTTCTAATTTAATACTTTCATCTATTATATAAATTTTCTGGTTCTAAAATATGCTTATTTGACTCGAAAGAAAGCGGAAGCAGGCGTACTATATTTTAACTTCGGTCACTTATCCATATCAAAATGAAATTTTAAGACTCTTTAATTTATACCTGCAACCTTTTGATATCCATAAAAACTAACTTCTTATTTCCTACCACTGGACTGTTTAAAAAAAAAACTTAATTTGGTAAAAATGTAAAAATTCTTCATCAGGGTGCTTCTTAGATCTAAAGTTTCGTTCTATTCGAACGCACCAGTTCTATAATATCTATTTTTTACTAACAAACCCTTAACTGCTGCTAGCGGTCTAATAGATCACTGCTTTTTTTTTTTTTTTTTTCAAATTTCACAGCCTAATTTGTAATTTTCAGTTTAACTATAAATACTAACAATATAATAAATTATTACAAAACTTATATAAAATTATAAAATATTCACTAGCATTTAAAAGATATATATAGATAGTAGTGAAATTTTGTTTCGCTTGGAGCCCTAGTCCTATCGCTAGAAACTTCTGAATAGGTGAATATTAATTATAATAGTTCTATACATAAAATTTAGTACAGAAACAGTATTTTATGAGCTAATTGAGACTTTGTACTCATGATTCGATTAAACCTGCTAACTTTGTAAGTAGTTTTTTATTTCCTCATAAATGTATGTTCTCCCACTTTAAATTATCTATGGCTATTTGGAGAGATTAAGAATGATAAGTGTGTATTTTAAAACACTATTATATAATGTTTTTACAATTGATGGACTGTTAAACTTTAGACTGTTAAGCTTTAATGTAATGTTATATTTTTAAGATTCTCTGTGCCTAGTTGCAATTAAAATAATAAGTGAATTCAGCAAAGTTGATCAACCTTAAAAGCATGATAGTGTGATAATTTTAGAAATGTGTTGTTTGGTTTAAAATATATTTAAGTAATTAATCCCCATATTACAGATCAACGTTTAGATTGTGTTTTTATAATAATTTGAAGTAACTCCGTTGTTATAACTTTAAGTGTTTGAATAAAAGATTTGTTTGTTCTTAAAGACGGTATGTTTTTCTTTGTATAAATCTCTAAATAATTAATTTTTTTATATTCACAGTAGACCTATAAGAAAGGCTTAACCTTTCTGTGAGTGATAAAAAATAATAATAAAAAAAAAAGAGATAAAATCCAACTTTATTAAATTAGGACTTTAAAATTTCTTAAGGTTAAATTCATAACTGATTGTTTTAATGAACATTAATTGAAGTTCACTCAATGTTATACAATCGTATTTTTGATCTTGATTTAAGGATGGATAGATTAATAAGTGAAACAGTAATATTAAATCTAATTTCATAATTGTTTAAATTAAGCTTTAACCCTCCTCTCTCAGAAATATTGTTTTCTAAAATAAACACCTAAAATGTTTTATTTTAAAAAGTAAAAAAAAAAAAAAAAAAAGGAAAGGATTGTATTCCTTGTTTATAAGCCACTATACGATTTTGGTTAACCAATCTGATCTTGTCCAGAATCTCCATATTTTGTTCTAAAATTTTTGTATATCATCATATCCCTATTCTATTAACGGATTTAACTCTTTCTCCTTTTGGTCCTCACATTGGAGGAATTTCAGGTTGTCTTCATTTTTCCAAATTGAATGATGATTACATCTTTATTAATCTAATGTGTGTGGAGTTTTGAGCTTGATCGGGTTGGAGTGGAGTTGGGTGTTCTTTCGTATTTCAGTATACTACTTGATTTAGAAATCTGTTGCCCTTTCTACATTTAGAATTATTTTAAAATTATGAATTCAAAAGTATCATGTTGTCTTAATTTATTCGGGTTTGTTTTAAATTTGGTTATTTTGATTAGTTTAATATAATTTGCTCCCTTTTCCATGGCAACAGATTTCAGTGGAGCTAATCAGGGTATACTTATTTTTTTTTTAATATTTAATTGTCAAGTGAAGATTGAGTAGTAGATGAGTCTATCAAATTAAGTAAGTTGTGTTTTAAAGGAACCCCAAACCCACAACAATGTTTTTAAACTATATTTTTTTCTGCATTGGATAGATGGGGTCGATCTCTTACATTAGCTGTTTTTTACTTTTTTTTTTTTTTTTTTTTTTTTAATCCTCATTAAGAAATATGCAACCAATATCGAAAAAGTTAAAAAGGGTCTTTGTAGAGATCGACCTCAGCTATCCAATGCAAAATAAATATAGAAATAAAATAAAAATATAGAAATAGAAATGACATATTTTAAAAGATCTGTCCCATAGGATTAACATTAGTGAGCTTGTGTTTTTGCGTGAGTGAAGTAGCCCAGGTTTAAGATATAGTCGAAATATGTACAGTTTCTCTAAACAAAAATATTTATGAGCTATCTATATATTTAAAACGCTAAGCGATTTCTTTCGACAATCCGTCAGAACAAACTACTGCATCAAATTACACCATTCTTTTTTTAAATGAAAGATATTTGGACACAGATTTGTTATCGTGCATTCGTTTGTTCGAAAATTTAATTAATTAGCTGTAATTTTCAATTAAACATTTACTTCTGCTTATGACGTCATAAAGACGGCAACTCCCACTTTTGAGGGCATAGAGTTTATTTTCTGAACTCCGTGGTTCGCCAATCTTTTGACATTAGCTAATATCAACTAGGTAATATTTTAACATTGTAGTATAAAATTTAAAAAAAAACTTAATTAGCTAGAATATAATCATAATAAAATATTTAAACGTAAACATATCAATATGAATAACAAATCTCACGTAAAATGGTGCAATTTAAATAATTCCAATTGAAACAAGATTTGGAGAGTTATCCTTGACGCCCAGCTAACATAAAAGTACCTATTTTATCTTATTTATTTACACACATATTCAAATTTATTATAAAACCCCAGATTGCCATACAAAGCAAAAATCGTCATTTAGGCGCCAAAAAATAACCCATGTGCGTCTGCGATATATGTACTGATTTAATCAAAATTATTTTGGTTGCACCGCATATTGCAAAATTAATTAAATCCATGATTATTGTTTCTTTCTCAGATTAAAAATAAGAAAATTGGTACTTCTCTATTATCCCGTCGACCACTTTTCATAACAAAAAAACTATCGCCAAACTGTAACGCCAAATAAACAGGAGAACGTTGAAATATCAAAATAAATAAATAAATAAAATACATGAATTTAAGGACACAATGGTTATTTTAATTAATGAAATAACTAATAATTCAGTAAAACATAAGGAAAATAGACGCAAATCTCGAATTAAAAACCACTTGATGACGTAACAAACACGTATATTGCTTCTGACATCAAGTAAATCGGACTGCATTTTTGGCGTTTAATTTTACAGTGTGGCAATAGTTTTTTGTTATGAAAAGTGGTCGACCGGATAATAGAAAAGTACCAGAAAATTTAATGTTTAACGAAATTTAATTATTTGATCGATCGCAAATTTTGGTTCTTTTCCGTTATACCGACACCATGCCATACATGTAAATATATGCTTGGCGACAATGGTGTCCGTATAATGGAAAAGTACTCAATTTTTTCTTAGTTCGGGCTATACCAAAAACAAACATTTTACAGGTAACAAAAAAATCGCCAAAAAGGGCTGCTTCATCAGCTGTTATGACAGCAAAGTTGGATAAAATCTCATAACCTGAATTTTACGACGTTTATGCGAAACACCACAGAAAACACACGCTATTTTTATATAAGTAGGGTATATTTAAACGAATAAGAGAACTAACAACCTTCAGTAATATAATGCATGAAAAAGTAAACAAATAAGTGATTCAGCAAATCATAAAAATATGTATTTCTTAATACAACTATAAAATACAGAAAAATTTTCTGGTACCATCAAAAATATTCATTATCCCGTCGAAATTCCGTGCATTATCCCGTCGTCCCATTAAGAAAAAAACTATATGTAAATTAGGTACTTTTCGGTTAGCTGGCGCCAGTAAAATATACATATATACACACATAATAATAAACTCCAATGGAAAATTACTTGCAGAATCATTATCACAAAAGCCAACCAAAATCTATAAACCACATAAATTCAATACTAGAAAAACAAAACTATATACATTATATATATTTGTATATATTCAATTTTATAAATTTTGAGATATTTTGAATTGTTTATGAATTATTTAATTAGATATTTAAATTAATCTATGAAATATAAAATATATTTACAATGTAGTATAAATTAAACATTAATTATTTAATAACAAGTCTAATATATATTTAAGTAGTAGTAAAAATAAAACATTAATTATTTAATAATATGTCTATAATATCAGTGGATTAACACAGCTGGCAGCAAAAACAATTTGAATTAAAATAATATCTCTTTTACATAATATATTCTTGTTAAGAATATCTGAAATGCTGTGCAAGTTGAATTAATTCTGTGTAGATTTATTCATATAGTAGTATTATATTTTATTTGAATTTAAAGTAAAACTACAAGTTAGTATTGTTTTTTAAAGTTTATTTATATAATTAAATCTAATGAAGTGAGTATGTAACTAATAAAGTGGATATCCAACAAAATATTAATTATGAATTATTATAATACCAATAGATGGTGACACTTTACCTTTCAGATAGTTGTTGATAATATTGTTAATATTATATTTAATTTAACTATAGAGGGAGCTATTGATTGTATATTAATTTTACTTTTAGGAATTAAAATTGGATGGAGTAATATATATTCACGGATATAATTTTGTTATAAGTGTATTAAAACCAGAATTATTTTGTGTGTTTTTGAATCATTTTGTGTTTGGGTGCCATCGATGGGGTTGTGTTTAAAAAAAAAAAAAAAGAAAAAAAAAAGTGTGCTCTCAACTTGTCTTTCAAATCATTTCTCTCAACTCGACTTAGTCAACATGTATGATGCATTGCCATGTGGATGTGAATATTATGCAGAAGTTGTGACATTTTAAGGATTCTGTATAATTATTGTGAGTAAAATATTTTATCTACACTTTACGCGTTCATATTTCCAATTTTATTATTTCCAAACTGTTATATCGTGGTAATTTCGTGAGGTGTTAAATACAGTCTTTGGGATAATCGATGTGAGTGAAATATATTGTATATTCTTAATGGTTTTTTATTTCCTATTTAAATATTTCCAATTGTTGTCTGGTAATAATTCAGTGTACCTGGATGATTCTACTGATCTTAGCATTATGACAGTAGAATTATGAAACACTGAATTATTATTTAAAACACATGTGGGTGCATCCAGGCTGATGAGTACATGTGCATGTGTTTTTTCATATCCAATTCATATTTAATTCTCATGTGGTCCAATTTTCCATTGTATATGGTTCATATTTAATTTATTAATCCATTTGTATTTACTTAATTACAACTCCAATTTATAATTTTTTTTTCCCTTTCTCTCTATTTCTTTTTTCTTTTTTCAATATTCTTTAGGTATGAGTAAAATTTGGCCAATTACCATTGAAGCACAAGCTATGGTAATATTATGTTTGCACATGTTAATTATTAGCTATGTGGTATTCTGTATACACAATATCATTAATTATCTCTTTAGAGATTTAAGTAGAATGATAATAGAACTTGATATGTTTTTTGAAATTCATAGATATTATAATTATATATATATATACTTACTTTGTAGCGGCCATATTAAAATGTCCGCTGGCGTGGTAGAGCACGAGGAAATAAGTACAACTGTTTTAAAACCAAAAACTGGTTTATTAGCACAATTAGCAAGGGGTTTGAGCGAGCTCCACGAAATTTCCCTAAAAGTTTAAATTAACTAAAGAGTTCCTGCTAACAGCTTGTAGCTTTAACAAAACTGAAACAATATAATTAAACCTTAACCTTTTAAATATATAAGCACGACCCAACTCTCTTATCCTTCAAATTAAATAAGCAATGATGCAGGTTCAAATCAGCTTTACAACTGCATAAAACTCCAGTATAACATACTAAGGCCGATTATCAATTCCTGAGACTCGATGCGAGGTCTCAAGGCTAAATCTAAATCTCAATCTAAGTCGCAATATTCAACTTCCCAGGCCAAGTATACTCTAGCTCCCCTGAGCTCTCTCCAGCTCCTCTGAGCTCTCTCCAGCTCCTCTGAGCTCTGAACTCAAGTCAAAATTAGCTGCTTATATACTTCAGTGTCGATCGACCAGCTCCAGAAAATTTGCATAATTGAAATTACACGGTGACTCACAATTTCAGGGATTCAGCTGTCCATCGAAAGTTAAAGAAAGATAGAGAGCCTTTATAACTTGTACGCACATAGTCGGTTTATGGACAAAACGATCTCATTCACACATTGCCTACTCACGGAGTAGTCAATACCTTACTATATATATATATATATATATATATATATATATATATATATATATATATACTTCATTGGCGCCCTGCTATCCGAAAAGTACCTCAAATAATTCGCCAAACTGTAGAGCCCAATAAACAAACGGAAGAATGTTGCCATTAAATCTAAAAAAAAAAAAGAAAAATAATAATAATAATAAAAAATAATTAAGAAAAGCCCCATTTACTAAAGTATCATTTATTAGTAACTTTTAACAATAAAATTTACAATATATTAATGAAAACAGAATCAAAAATAATCTTGGATATTTATTTATTTACATTATTTCTCTTAATTATGGAAAAGGTATAATCATCCTGATTATGTAAAGGAATGAAGAAACCATACAAATAAATTACACTTGAAAACATTAAAAATCTCCTTTATCTGTAGATTGATTTATTATTGTAAAAAAAAAAAATTCTTCATCTTTACATAAAAATTGATTAGCTTAAAACAATGTATGCGTTTCAGAAGATATGGATTTGAAACGAACAATGATTAAAGAAGACATTTTAAAAATTTTGATCAAAACATTTTAAAACTTTATTTTAACGTCGAATTTCGACGGTGCGTTTGGGGAGATGCAATGCACATGCGCATAGGAGCTCATTCGGTTGCATTATCACAGAGGGGGGGAGGGGAATGTGTGCCTTATTTAATATGTTCTTTTATTGACTGAATATGAGATGAACGTAGGGATATGCTATTTGTATGATACTTCATAGGTTCAGGAAATTTTCTTTCTTGTCGTGAGGAATAGGGCGGTAATGTCAAACTGATTTCCATTTTGTTTACGGATTGTTTGTTTGGAGTTTGCATCGGAAATAATAACGTAATTCACTGGGAGAATTTTTTTTAAATAAAATAATTGAAAGATTGTTTCATAAGCCACTCCTACTTATGTAATAAAGAAGCTTATTTTACTAATATTGTTATTGTAATTTTTTCCGTCAAGTTTTGACGGGTACCATCTAGTTCTACAAAATGTTATATGCATGTATGCATGTCAATAATAATACAAATATACATAAATGCATTTTTAAGGAGAGTTTTAAAAGGATAGTTACAAAAAATACACATCTTGCTATGTAAGACACCTTGAAGGTAAACGCAAAACTCATATGTTTTTTTTAGATGCGTTCGTAATTATATAAACACATAGCACCTATATAGCCATCGTCTGGTCCGTCCGTCTGTCCGCATATAACAGCACAAAAACTACCCAACCGAATGGTTTGAAATTTAATATACATTATCGTTGCAGAATTTTGTCGAGTCATTTCAAATTTTATGAAAATCAAATCAAAGCTTAAAAAGATATTAATAAAAGTATTCTTTATTCTATTAAATCCTATCGTACGTAATCTATATAATAAAAGCGCAAGTCATGTGACTGAGGAAAACAAATACGGGCAAACCACTTCTTTTTTCATATGTCAGGCGACCATTTTTATTAAAAATTATATTTTAAAATAAAATTGCATAAAAGTTACACTTTTAGAAAGATCGTTCAAAAAAATTGTTTGCATGAGAGATGAGTTACATTAAAAAATGTATAGATTCTGAGATAACTTGAATGGAAATTAGGTTAACAGCCGAATATCTCAATCTATATTAGAGTAAATAAAAACAGGAGATTCGTTCATTACGAGTCATAAAACTATTAAATCATGGACGTAATCATTCGCAAAACAAGATCTCCATGGTGAATTTTGTAGCGCTGCCTGGCGTAGAAAAAAAAAATCGCAGTTGTAAACTTGGCATACGTAATAAGGAAAAAAAGAAAGGCAAGTTCATTTCGCTCATAGCAGATGATATAATTCATTTCAATGAATTAATAATGATGATTTTTTTTTCATTCTGAAACTAGTTATAAAACGAATCCTATGTCACGTTTAACGTACAATTTCCACTTTGTTTTTAATTTAATTTCTTTTCCTGATAGTCAAGGAGAAGGCTCGAACAGAACGTAGTTTTGAAACAAGACGTTTTAAAAATAAATCAATAAATAAATAATAAAAAGAAAAGTGCCCAGTTAAACTGATGGCATTGAGCTCACAGGCTATTCACACTAATTGTATATCTTAGTTAAAATAATAATGCCCCTCGAAAAATAAAGAAATCGACAATAAATTAAGGGGAGGTTAGCCCCCCGTTCCCCTCTTTATAATTAAGAAACGAGCCCCTAAAACTAATCAGGGAAGCGCCTTAGCACAATGAACTTATAAACAAATTTGAATCAAATCCGAAAATTCTGCATGAAAAACCCATTTATCTAAATTAAGGGGGGATTAGCCCCTCCCCCGTCCCCGCTTAATACTTAACCAATGAACCTCCAAACCTAATCAGGGAAGCGCCTTATCACAATGAACCTATAAACAAAATTTGAAGCAAAACGGATATTTCTATCAAGAGTTATCGCGTTACGTACAGGGTGGTGCAAAATTTTAATTAGATTAACTATTGAAAACTAACGATTAAAAGTTTAATCATGACTAAAGATTGATGATAAAGTTCAATCGTCAATCATTAGTCATGATTAAACTTTTAATCGTTACTTTTCAATAGTTAATCTAATTAAAATTTTGCACCACCCTGGTTACGTACATACGTTACATACATACAGAACTGGCGGGTACATTAGCTCTCAGGCTTTGATAGCCTGTGAGCTAAAAAAATATCATGCTTAAAATAATTCTTTCAAGACACACAACAGTGTTTTCTTTTTTCTCGTCCATAATAACCTAAAGTAGCTATTTATGTTTTAAAATCGAGATAATAAATATACACCTGCAGCTATGAAAAGAACATCCAATGGCTTCTGTTAGCCAAACATGGTTTAATGAAACATAACTTTGTTATTTGTAAACAGGGCAAGAGAAGAGAAACAAGGGCCATATTTAGCACTCTCTCCTGCAAAGTTGGCATACAGAACTTCTTTCTCTAAACCCTGTGGAGGCAAACACGCGTGCCAAGAATTTTGCAAGCAGTCTCTGTGGATTCGCTAAGAAATTAATAAATAAAGTTAAGGGGTTACATACTTTCTCGGTGGCAAAAAATCCACATATTTTGGATTTTTTTTTTCTTTTTTAAGGAAGGGAGTAACATTAATTAAAAAAACTAATAATTCCACGCTGTTTTTTATTGCTTCAAGTATTTAAAAATATTTGTTGTTGTTAAATTTGGTCACATATTACGTCAGAAACCTGCTGCCGCATTTAACCTATGTACCAAAATATCCGGGCTCGATGGGCAGCATCTTGACTCCCTGTAGAAACAAACAATATACATATATATATATATATATATATATATATATATATATATTAAAATTGCAGTTTCTTTTTGTAAAATAAGGTTGTAGCTAAGGGCCAACGGCTCAAATTTTTGAAAAAAAAATCGCTATTTTGAAAAAAAATAATAATAATTTTTTGCTGAAAATTTTGACTTTCTTGAAAAAATATAAAAAAAATAAATTTTTCCAAAATTGGCTCGATGGCCCTTAGCCAATTTAACTATGCGTAGATAAGAGCAAATTTTATCCAAAAATGTTTAAAGTTGTTCAAGTTGTCATGCTGTCCATGTAGAAAAATGTAGTTTCCTTAATCTCGTTTAAAGTTTTAGAAAAAAAAAATATACTGATATATATCTTTTTCAACTTACACTTAATTTGCTATTCCTGCGCTATACTGTGGACCCACCTGTGCTTTAAATCTGGTCATTTAAAAGCGAGTAGAATCTTTAGTAGAATCTTTTCGGCGAGGTCGGCTTTATCGATCGTGCGCACGTTCTTATTTTTGCTCAATTCTTTCTTAATAATTCAGATATCACTTTAAATCTTTTTACCCATAATTCTACACACTATAAGAATTTAATTTCCGTCCCTCCGTAACAATACCTACAAACATTAGTCAAGCCAGAATATCCTCTCATTTATTCGATCAAAGTTCTTAAGTACAGTAAAAACTAATCGAAGTTCGAAGATAGCAAAAGATAGGCGCGAAAGAAAAACATTGGTATTTTAACTGTATTAGAGGATGACGTCATCCGCTTCGGGAAAACACATGACAAAGAAAAATAAATTGAATACATATAAAATACACTTTAATTTAATCTAACAGTTAAATATTAATATAACCTTTTAGGCTACACATGAAATGCCACTGCTTAGATCGATCGATGGTGCTTTTTTTTTAAAAAACATTGAATTTTGCTGTTTAATCATAAATATAAAATTAGCCCGTGCAGAGACATGCCACTTTATCTTTTTTGTACTATATATCACTAATTTTTCCATAGATGGCAGCACCTTATTAATTCATATGAATACATGTTTGGTGTTCTATTTTAAACTTTCTATAGAGGGGGCTGTTTCTATATATTGGTTTGAGCTGGTTCTATATATTGGTACAGCTTTGCTGTACAATAATTATCCTTGGTCAATCATCTTTTAAAACTTATTTTGGCAACATGTACTGATTTTCTCCAATTCCTTGCCTGAGTTATGTGTTGACTCCTGTTAGGATCATGTATTCTATCTGGTAACTGCTGTTTTCTTTTCCCTATATCCTTTTTAATCTTGTTGTATTTTTAATTTTATGATGATATTTCACAGTTTATTTCTCTGTTTTATGGGTAAGGTAAGGTTTCTTTCCTTTCTAATATTGTTTTTATTTTTTGAACTTTATGATTTTTTCACAGTTTATTTCTCTAACAATATAATAAAATATAACACCTTGTAATAGTATATTACTTTTAAATGCTAAAGGTGTAAAATTAACAACTATAATATAAATTAAAATAACTTTTATTAGTTGTTTTACATGTTTCGACTCTTCTGAGTCATTTTCAAAAACAAAATGAGACTATTCTAATAAGAATATTCTCATTTTGTTTTTGAAAATGACTCAGAAGAGTCGAAACATGTAAAACAACTAATAAAAGTTATTTTAATTTATATTATAGTTGTTAATTTTACACCTTTAGCATTTAAAAGTAATATAGTTTATTTCTCTATTATGGTGTGGTAGTCCAAAATCATATTCTTTAGCAATGTTATGGCTAATATGATGATGAAACCACACATTTTATTTGTGGTAATTTAGGCATTTGGGACCTGAAGATTCTGTGTAAATTCCACTTTTTCTATTTTTTTTTTTTTTTTTTTCATTTCATCTTTTTTTTTTTTTTTTTTTTGTGTGTGTGTGTGTACTATGTATATGGAATCATATTCAGAGTGTTGGGGAACACTTGTTGTCAATTAATTATTACATTCTAATTCATAATTTCATAGTTTTAGTTGGTGTTTTGGTAATGTTTCATTAATGAATATATATATATATATATATATATATATATATATATATATATATATATTATAATCATCGCTGATCATGGTATAATGCAATATTTTATTTTTTGGCAACATTGACTTGAGAAAAATTTTTCATTTCATTTATGAAAATAATGCTAATTTAATTTTTGATGAACTGCATTTTTTAATTAAAAAAATATATATGTTTTAACGAAATGTAAGTGTACAATGTCAGAAGCAGGTTCAAAAATCTTAAGAATTATACCTCATTCATTGTTGTGCATTTTGTAAATGCATAGAAAAAGGGAACACATCGAAGAAAAACAAATCGATTAAATCAGCTATATTTTTCCTAGTCATAAAGGTCGTTTGAGAAATTAAATAAGAAAGAAAAAATAATGCGTCAGTCAAGCATAAATTATGCAACACTTTCTAACACATTCCGAGTACTGTAACGAAACTTTAACGTTTAATAAGATGCGATGAAAGATTATGTCTAGGTAAACAATTTGGAAATACGCAAAACACATTTTAAAATCCAACTTCAGCAATTACCCTCTCGATTCTACAGTATTGCAATGACTTTTGCAAGCAATGTGTAAATACAAGCTAAGGCTGTTGAAATTAGCAAAACCTTTGGCAATTTCTTCGGCTTTTAGCATGGCATGCCGTCAATACAAAAATATCGCTTTTAATAAATTTCAAAAATCTATTAGAATATATAATTGATATTTTTCAGATAAAAATGCTTTATAGTGTTGTTGGGCAATCTAAATAAATATCTTGAACGTAAAAAACTTATTAGAGCTTTCAATTTTAAAAAAAAATGGTTTTCAACTATGTTCTGTATACAATGGGCAGTATGTTCTGCAACCCGGGAAATCCAGATATGATCCTCTGGTATTTATAATTGCCGAAACGTCAGTGAAGGCTCACTGTGAAGACGCGAAAAATTTGGGTTTCTTTCTGTCTGTCTGTCTGTTCCGCGATAACTGCCGTAAAAAAACATTCGATTAGGTTGATTTTTGGGGGGTACGTTGGTGAGGTAGCCGGAATTAGCTGTATAGTTTTTGGTTCATTTGGTTATACATCTGGTTCATTTGGTTATACATTTGGTTCATTCGTTTGGAAAATATAGAAGATTTCTTTTTAGGTCATAATGCTTTCCTATGGGGATGCAGACGATTTTTCAAATTTCATTTTTATCTGAAATGAAAATGGAATATTTGCATAATGGATTTAGACGTAAAATTATGAATGCTAAATTTTCGATATGGATTTCCAATAGTTTTAAAATTTTGCCGATAAATTTAATAGAATTTAGAAATTAATTGCTTAAAATATTTGAAAATGTTTTCGCATCTGTTCGAGAAATATAAACGTCTTATTTTCATATTTTTTTACAATTTTTAAAAGCGCTTATTTATGCTTACCACTTTAATTTATTCGTTGCTTAGCAACCGTATTTCAAAGATTATAAAATAATAAAATTCAAGAAACTCGCACTATTTTAGTAAAACATCATTTTTTTTTTTTTTGAATCAAAACGAATATAAATTTAATGAGGCTTACGGAGGGATGAATACCTATTTATTTTTAAAAATTAAAAGAATAAGCAGTTCATCAGAATTTCAGAATATCATTGTATAACATCGTGTTTAATTTAAGGATTCTAATTTCTGGAACATTCGAAGAAGTTTATATGCTTATAAATATGCATGCAATTGGAAAAATAATAATTGCGAATTGTACTATGTTAAATGATATCAAAAATGAGATTTAAAGAAAAAAAAATTACTTGCAGAGCTGACGTTGTGGCTCCTGATCTGCAGATTTACTAGTAATTAAAATAGCGGGGGTTAAGGCTGTTCTCAAATCCAAACAGGCTACATTCAGACAGATTATTTAAAATTCATTTTTGTTCGGAAAGGCATGAAATTGGCAGGTGGTGTTATTAAGAAACTGTGCAATCGAATGACGTTTTTCATTTTTTGGTAAACACAAAAGATCTTTCAGAAAATACTTTCAAAATTGGCGTTTAAAACGAAATTTCCGGACGTGAGAGCGAGAGAAAGGAGAAAAACCGGTCATCACGTGACACGAAATGCTTATAACTCGCTAAGTAATTTATTTATCAGAAAATGGAAAACTCATTTCGATTCAAATTACTTCAATATTCAGTCCTGCTAATTTTATGCCTTTGTGTTTAAAAATGAGCCAGGAAATGTGTCAGAAAGTTTCGTGTTGTTGACCAGGTCTTTGTGAACCACCTTAACCGAACTATGATAACGGGATCTTGGTTAACCCCTTCGCGACGAGCGTCCTTTACAGATATTTTAATCTTTTACCACCGGTTTTTCAAAACAGAAATTGTCACCTAATTGAATCGCAGAAATGCTACAATTAAATAAGGCAAAGCTTACAATAAAAAATAACTGGTGAGAATAATCGAGGATTATGATCATCTTATGTGTCACGTATACGTGTCGCTCGTCTCCAAGGGGTTAAAGCATTTATTTTAATTAAAAACTGCAGTTATTTAGAGAATTAAAATTATTAGACTGCAGTGCAAAATCCTCGCGCGTGCCCACTCGCTATCATATAACAAACACGCCTGGAAAATATTTACAGCGATCTTCTTACATTCGCACACCGCAAATCAATTACAAACATCAATAGCAATGTTATTTCACTGGAAGAAGACAAACATTTTCTTTAAACATTACAAAAGTGTACGTATGTGTGGACACCCGCACGTAAGAGTAGCACGAGGCTGACGGCACGTCACTCTCATTAGGCGAGCATTGGTGATAAAACATCGCGTAACAAACGGATTCAATCCATTATCTTGTTTGAGATCACCGCTGAACGTGTAAAGATCAAAGGTTTCAATCAATAAACGTGAGTACCGCTTGGAATGCAGAATAATTCGGTAACAGAGGTCATAGAAATACATTGAGTGACCTTTGGTTATAGGACGGCAACAGGAAAAACAAGAACAAAAAATCATACGTCAAGCACATATTATGAAACCCTTTCCAACACTTCCAGAATACTTTAACAAAACTTGATCATTTAGTAAGGTGAAAGAAGTAGTATGGTAACTAAGGAAACAATTTGGAAAACGCATAATTCATTTCAAAACACAATTTCAGCAATTACCACAATTTCTACCAAAAAACACAATTTCTGCCAATCTGTAGTCGGAAAAGTATCCGAATTATTTTGTGTTATTTTACACGTATCCAGGGCCTGTTTACCGAATAGGCCCATGAAACCCGAGCTTACCCACTGAAATACAAAGTGCCCCCCAAATTTACTTTTCAGAATTAATTTTTAGGGGAATAAATTTCAGCCAGGATAAAAAATGTATTTTTTTTTTCTTAATCATAGTTACTAAATTTTCCCTCGGACTATTACTGACACATTTATATTCTTTTTTTTTTTTTCTGTTGATATATAAATGATATAAAAACTGTGATTAAATGCAACTTATTTTCATTTTTTTTATGTTTTACATTTTAATTTTGAATGTTTAAGACTGTAATGGGCTAAAAAGAATAGAAGATTTAATCTGTATAATTATGTTTTGTTTCAATTCATAAAGAGTGGAGAAATGATATAAAATATGGAGAATAGGTTATTTAAATAAAGGGGAAAGTAATTAGAATTCAGGTGATATCAAATTTCAGTTTATACAATAGAAGCAAAATTGTGTTGCAGCTAAGCATAAATTTATGTAAAATACTTGTTGTCCCTGCACTGTTCTTAGCACATGGCAAATACTGCAATTTGTAAAACAAAATTTATTTTGAAGTTAAAGTATTCGCACCTGTTCCATATTTGTAAATTCATTTACAAAATTAATTTACTATGTATAATTATATATATAAATATTTTTTCATATGTATATAGGTAATTAGTTTTAATTTAATATTAAAAGTGTTGTTTACTCGAAATTTTCATGGTAAAATTTCAAATTGTTGAAGCATGATTGGTGGGGGGGGGGGGGCTCCCTGTGTGACGCCAGGCTTCCCCTACTTCTAAGTCTTAAGCGGGCCCTGCACGTATCATCTATAGAATTTATACACAACAAGAAATCGGGAAAAAAATAGTTTAATTTAAAAAACTGCTCCGAGATCTACGCGCGACACTCGCCAACCCCCGTCCAGACCCCGCAGGCTCTAAAAACACACTAATTTGCTTTGTTTTAAAAATGATCACTCGTTTACGAAAGATTGAATCATATTATCAGTGGCAATCGGGTTGCCAATTCATTTCTTTTTGACTGGGGGATTTTCGGTTCCCAAGGCCGCATCCACCGCTGTCACGACAGCTGACGAATTATTTTGCGATTGATTAAGTAAGACCTATCACATATTTGAAAATCAGCTTGTATAAAATGGTTAGGTAAAAAATGTCACTAACTCCCGCGAGCTTTTATACTAACGTCTAAGAGAAAAAAAGCTTTTTTTTTTAGACGCTTTGGAATGCAACAGAAAAATCGTTTTAAGTATGTCGTTTCAAATATGACATAATTTACCCCACATTTAATGTTTTTGCATAATTTAATTATTTTAAAATGTTGTTAATATTCTCTTCTAATATTTACATGTAAATATATTTTTCAATTGAAAATGTTTGGCAATATTATTATTTAATCTTTTTTAAAATATAACGTAATTATTATTTGGTTTTCTTTCTTTTAATTAACATTCACGTGTAAATATATTTGTTTATTGAAAGGAAATGTTATTATTTGCATTTTTATTTAAATCTGGCAACAATGGGTATAAATAAATGACTTTCTCGAAATATGAAATAAATCTCTATTTAGATAATGAATTTCGATTAAAACATTGAAAAAAAAATCCTCAAAAAATTGGACAAATTTAAAAAATGATTGGACACTGAACACCGCAATGTGGTCACTTATGTGCCTGCAAAAGATAGTAAAATTGCTATGCATAGTTTTTGATCCTATAAAACTTTTTTTTACCAATTTCAACATTTAATAATGCTTAAAATAATTCTTCGGTTTAAAAACTGTCTGTTTCAACATGTTAATAAAAATTTTCCGTAAAACTTTTTTTATATGCAGTAGTTATTATTATTATTATTATTATTATAAGCTGGGAAAGAGAATAAATATCACAATAAATTAAATTAAGGCAGCGACAGCAGCTGCAGCGTTAGTTACGTTTTTCTAGAATAGAGAGATTTATTCTTTTGAAATTGAATCATACTTTTAGGAAGAGCGCATTTCAACTAATCAGTTGACTTGTTTGCTTCAAGAGATTTCGAGAATGAAACGTGCAACGTTTTATGCTTAATCTTATAATGAGGGTACACAAAGGATTCATTAGAAAAATGGGCAGATTGATACGAGGTATTCTTCGAAGAATCAAGAGTTCCAAGAGTGGTTTGTAGTTATTCAGAGAAGATGCTGATTAACTGATAAGCATTGTTAGATTCTTAAATAAATTAGGAAATTCAGAAAATTGAATGAATTTTCATCCTTTTCTTAAAAAAAAAAAAAAAAAAAAAAAAAAAAAAAAAAAAAAAAGAAAGAAAGAAAGAAAGAAAGAAAGAAAAGAAAAAAGAAAAAGTTGTATCAGACGAATTGGTATGGCTCACTAAAATTTTTAAGGCGGTTCTCGAGGAAATAATTCTCACGGTTAGCAGTGCAAAATTTTGGCACATTCACGGGATCATTTTTAAATATAAAAGCATTAAATTGACATTTTGAGTACTGATTTAGAATCGAATACAGTTTTTCATTTTTCGATAAATGCTTTACATCTTGAGTTACAGGCGATTGCTATCTCAGGATCATCTTCTTTGGGCTGTCGCATCTTGAAAATCTATTCGAAACGCCAATTCTGATAGTATTTTCTGAGAAATGCTTATTTGTCATTATTGAAAAATGGAAAAAGCTATTCGTCTTCTTAGCTTAATAGCACGTAAAAACTGCATGCATCTAAGAATAAAAATGACTCCATGAATGTGCCAGAAAATTGCCACTTTGGATTTGAGAACAGTGTTAACGATTTTCTTTAACGGAAACATGAATGCAGACTGTACATCCTAATTTTTTTTATATACTTGAGGCATTTTCGCCGAAAATTAACAAACACGATTGAATAGATTGTTCAGATGGAATATTAATCTCCACTTAATTCGGATTAGAATAATTTGATATAGAAAATCCTTGATTATTTAATGTAATTGGAACTGTAACCACCTCGGATATTCTGAAAACTCGGTTAATAAAAACTAAAGTTCATTTAATGACAAACAATATTCATAAATTTAGAATAAACGAACTCAAGGAAAATTTTTGAAATTCTTTCAAATTTCTTACATGCATTTTTAAAGCATTTTTTTTTTAAGTCTTATCGTCGTCTTCTTATTATTTATTTATTTATTTGGGGGGGGGGGGGGGTGATATATTTTTTTTATTTTATCCGTCCTTTTAACAGGGTATTTGTATCCATATACAGGGTGATTATAATTAAAGTCCCACTTTCAAAATGCTGTAAAAAAGGACTCACTGGTCAGAATTACTTGAAATTTGAATTGAATATTCTGGAAGAAGGGGGAAACGGTATGGCATAAGAAAAATTTTTTCAAAGTGTACCAAAAGATGGCGCTGTAAGCGGCATACTATGCAAATTAAAAGACACTCGTGCGCAATTAAAAACCTAATCATTATGTACTTTTTATTCATTTTTTGGCTCAAGGACAGTTAAAAACCGATTTTTCCCATCCGATGTGGTACAACTTTGCCGTGCTGGATGGGCTTTCTATTAACAGTACCACAAATGTTGACTGATTTGGAAGTAATTTTTTCCGTCAAACAATCGAAACGCTCATTCACATTGAACAGTACGGTTGATTTACTGTGCAATGCATGCCAAAGACGTCGTATTTCGATTAAAAAGTGTCACTTGTAGCCGAATCCACTTTCGTTATGGTACTTACAGCACCATCTATTGATATACTTTGGAACTTTTTATTTCTTATGCCATACCGTTTCCCCCCTTCCTCCAGTATATTCAGTTCAAATTTGAAGACATTCTGATAAGTAGTTCCTTTTCTACAGCGTTTTGAAAGTGGGACTTTAATTATAATCACCTGTACATTCATATTCACGACCTAACACAAGAAAAAGGCCACAGTTTGCAAACAAGACTGATGTGATCGATTTTTATATTAATCCCTTCAATGATAAGCTGTGTATATTCAATTACATAAAACAAATTAGTGAATTTAAGGATTAAACTGATTCACTGTTCAGTTGGCAAAGGCTTCTGCACACAAAATCCCTATTACTTGAAGTTCTATTGTATGTAATTTTTATGTCCATGTCCAAAACAAAAACAGTATTTTAATGGTAGAAAAAACAAATAAATCTCTCACATGTCGAACAATAATTTATTTTAGATCTCCCAACGTAAAATATATTTTACGCATTTTTGCTTACAGATTATAAATGCTTTATATTACAGTTTTAACATTAAAATTTTCATTTTTTGATACGTTAAATGCAAATGCAGGAAGTATTTCTCTAGCGCGAAAAACGCTACATCTGAATCTGACGTACCGAACAGTACGGCATTTCAAATCTACCGGGGAAAAAAAAATGTATTTCTGTAGATCTACTACAGTTAAATTCATAAAAATATAAACGCAATTCATGAGCAATTACAAACACGAAAAGCATCAGTATATCCATTTAATCAAAATAATCACAAGAGCAAATAACGCACTGTTACGAAAGGATGAGCCAAAATGTCACAGGCAGAGAAATATTCAGAAATTATGGTGTTTCCTAGTCCCTAATGTGACATCTTGTACAATCAATTCAGAAATATGAACATGGAATGTACTCATATTGTTCTCATCACTATCACCATTATTGTCCTAATAATTTAAGTCCAAATATCTAGTTTGCTCCCTTTATCCTTCCCATTCATCAAAATTCTTATTTCCCCACAATACCACTCTAAATGACGATACGGTCACTCTCTAGTTAGTTGAGATCACCAAATGTTTTACAATATATTTTCAACACATACATTTGTACTTTTCGGCAAATTAAATAAAACCCTAGAAGGGTTTTTTTTTTTTTTTTTTTTTTTTTTTTTTTTTTTTTTCGGCGCAAGAAACGAAAAGTCTCACGTGCCGAACAATAGGATATTTCGAATCCTCCAGCACAGTTCAAGGAAAAAAAGAAAAGCATCAGTATATCCACTAAATCAAAATAATCATCATAGGAAGTAGTGCACAGTTCAGAAAGAGGGTGAGCCAAAATTGTCGAAGTTACAAGCACAGAAATATTCAGAAATCAAGGCCTAATGTCACATATTGTACAACCAATTCAGAAACATGAACATGGAATGTATTCATGTTGTTCTCATTATTCTTACAATTATTGTTCTAATAATTTTTTTCTATCAAAGTCCAAATTTCCCCAAATATCTAGTTCGCTCCCTTTATCCTTCCCATTCATCACAATTCCGCAATTTTTCCACAATTCCACTCTAAATGACGTTACGATCATTCTCTAGTCCGTTGAGATCACCTAATGTTTTACAATATATTTTCAACACTTAAATTTGTATTTTTCTGTAGATTAAATGCAAGTTTCTTTTTGTTGTTGTTGTTTTCGGCGCAAGAAACGCTAGACCTCACGTGCCGAACAAAAGGATATTTCGAATCCTCCAGCGCAGTTAAAGGAAAAAAGGAAAAACATCAGCATATCCACTAAATCAAAATAATCATCAGAGCAAATAACGCAGTGTTAAGAGAGAGGATGAGCAAAACTTGTCGAAGTTACAGGCACAAAAAATTCAGAAATCAAGGCGTTTCCTCGCCTCCAATGTCACATATTTGTGCAATCAATTCAAAAACATAGAATATATTTTGAAATTTGATCATATGTATCAAAACTACAGCTTTTTGCCCCCTCAAATCTGAATGCAGTTAATGTCATTTTCTAGAGATTACCGATGATTTACCATACGTTTTCAACATTTAAATTTGGCATTTTTTGACGCGTTAAATGTAAGCCAGGAAGTCTTCTCTCCGGCGGCGTAGAAATCAGTGCGTCTCACGTGCCGAACAATACGGCATTCAAATCTCCCGGCAAAAAACTGTTTCTTTTAGTATCCCAAGTTAAAAGGGAGCAAAAATAATAAAAAACTCAATTCACGAACGATTGAAAACAGGAAAAGCATCAGCATATCCACTTAATCAAAATAATCACCAGAGCAAATAACGCACTGTTACGAGAGGATGAGCCAAAGTTGTCAATGTCACACAGGCAGGAGAAATATTCAGAAATCATGGCGTTTCCTGGTCCCCAATGCCACATATTGTACAATCAATTCAGAAACATGGAATATATTCATATTGTCCTCAGCGTTATCGCCCATTGAACAACTTTGAGAGGAGGTAAAGAGGCATGAAATATTTTAAAATCTATCGATCAAGTTTTTCGAGAAATTTTTAGCGTGAATCATGGCAAATATGGGCATTCTGAATAGAACTATTAATGAAATCGGATCCGTTCCTTATCGGTTTAAGGCCCGTAAGACAAAAGCCTTTTGTCCTCAAACAATTGAAATACTGATGCCACCCGAAATAAATATAAGTGCTGAATCAATGCCTCATTGGAAATTAGATATTTTCGATTTCGATCAAAATATATTATCTCATGAGTTTTGAGTTTCTGATGAGAAAGAGTCATTTCCTTTCGATTAATTTTCATATTTCACATTCATTATTAAAAATGAAGCGAGCAAAGGAAAAAAAAACATTGTTACGCATTGATTAGAACACACTTTCCAACCCTTTTCCTTCGCCCGTTACGAAACTTACTCGTTTCCGTTTTCAGTCGAAGACAATCGGAAACCAAAGCACAATCAACAAGCTCGAGCTACTTTGCTTACTGACTTTATTCTCTACAGGATATGCTGGATTATGTAACGCAATAACATATAAAAAAAGTTCGTTGGAATGAGGGAATGTATTTCGAATATTCGATTAATCCAATCTTAATACATGTATATGGCATATAGGTTTATTTTCACAAAAGAAAATTTTTCTTCAGTAAAAATATAGCATATAAAAAATTCTCGTGTAACGCAATAACGTATTTAAAAAAAGGTTCATTCGAATGATGGTATGGTATATCGAATACTCCATTATTCCCATCTTAATACATGTATAGTATAGTAGTATTTATTTTCACAAAAGAGTATCACTCAATAGTCAAATGTAATGCAATAATATATTAAAAAAAATATTATATAAATGCAATGATATATTCAGAAAGTGCGTTGGCATGATGGTATGGTATATAGTATATTCCATTATTCTCATCTTAATACAGGTATGGTATAGCAGTATTGATTTTCATAAAAGTTAAATGTAATGCAATAATATGTTAAGAAATATAATTCAGTGATATATTAAAAAAGTTCGTTGGAATGCGGGAATGTATTTCGAATATTCCAATCTGAATACATGTATGGCATATAACGTTTATTTTCACAGAAGAAAATTTTTCTTAAGTAAAATATAACATATAAAAAAAGTCTCGTGTAACGCAATAACGTATTTTAAAAAAAGGTTTATTCAAATGATTTTGAGGTATATTGAATACTATTATTCCCATCTTAATATACACGTATGGTATAGCAGTATTTATTTTCACAAAAGAGTATCATTCAATAGTTAAACATGTTAAAAAATATTATATAATGCAATGATATATTAAAAAAAGCTCATTGGAATGAGGGAATGTATATCGAATATTGGATTATTCCAATCTTAATACATGTACGGCTTATACTTTTATTTTCAGAAAAAAAAAAATATTCTTCATTGAAAAATATAATACAAAAAATTCTCGTGTAACGGACAGAAAAAGTATTTTTTTTTAAAGAAGTTCGTTCGAATGACGGTATGGTATATCGAATATTCCCTTATTCTCATCTTAAAATAGGTATGGTATAGCAGTATTTATTTTCACAAAAGAGCATCATTCAATAGTCAAATGTAATGCAATAACATATTAAAAAATATTATATAATGCAGCGATATAATCAAAAGTACGTTGTAATGATGAAATATATTTTGAACATTCGATATTTCACATTACAATACACGTATTTTCACAAAATAATGTTATTCTTCAGTAAAATGAAATAAGAAATTAAAATTTTACATAGGTGTACCGGTTAATTCCCGCTGTTTTACTTAATAGATGGCAGCAGCTATTAATGCAACGTTCAATCATTTGACATATAGTGTGTTTTGTTGTACTAACATAAGGCTTGAAAACCATAAATGTCAAAAGTTCTCAAAGTAATAACATCATATAAATATTCGTGCTCAAAAATGTCGAATTTCGTTCCTTCCAAAGAGTATTTGCGGACTGTGCTTTTGTATCTGTTTCATTCCAAGAAATCGGCTGCTGAAAGTCATAGAACTCTTGTGAAAGTTCATGGTGACAATGCATTATCAAAAACAACATGCAGAGATTGGTTTTGACGATTTAAAAGTGGTGATTACAGCGTTGAAGACAAAGAACGACCAGGTCAGCCAAAAAAGTTTGAAGATCCCGAATTGGAAGCTTTGCTCGACGAAGATCCGTATCAGATCAGTCCGAAACAGTTAACGGCCAACGCTACCGACAACAAATGATGAATTTGAACCATGAATTGATCGAAAAACGGCCAGAATGGGCTAGAAGACATGGAAAAGTGATTTTGCAGCATGACAATGCTCCGGCTCATACCACAACTTTGGTCACGGACACCGTAAAAGCGCTGGGATGGGAACTGCTGCCTCACCCGCAGTACTCTCCGGACCTGGCCCCGTCCGACTACTATTTGTTTTCATCAATGTCGCACGCATTGGCAGAGCAACACTTCAATTCGTACGAAAATGTGAAAAAATGGCTCGATGACCGGTTTGGCTCAAAAAACGAACAAGTTTTTTGGCGCGGCATTCACAAATTGCAGAAAGATGGGGAAAATGTGTAGCTAGCGATGGCCGCTGGTTTGAATAATCCATTTTTATTATTTCCTATGTATTTTTAGCTTCAAAAATCAATAAAAAACAGCGGGAATTAACCGGTACACCTAGTATATATATTTTAATTACCACTCAAAAATAGCAATGCATTAAAAAAAAAATTAAATGCATTCCATAAAAAGAATTTCATTTCTATAACTCTCGAGCGCAATAAAATTTCGTATAAATTAATGCAGTAAAAAAAGAAAAAGAAGAAGCAAGAGCAAATATAAAGAAATCAATGCAAATTCATATTATTAGCGAAATACAATATTCAATCATAATGTGTTTTGACGTTCGTATATGTTCAAGCAAGTAAACATACCTTCTTCAAACTACTCGAAAAAGTCCTGGAATACCTTTACATTTATTTTATCAATTAATTTCAATAAAGTCATTACAATATGATCAGAATTCACCAAGTTTAGTGTTTAGTAATGCGAAAAGAAAATAAATTTAATATGGAACAAAGACGACATAATTTTTTCGTTATACATAAATAATTTATAAAAACAGCTTCTTTTTGATACAAGAATAAATAACTTTATTTATTTTTTGTACGCAATAAATAAATAAATAAATAAATCCTGACTTTAATTTACGTAAGCTATTTATTTCAATGTTGTAAAGCAAAGTATTCTGTCGTTATATTCTTAGATACTAATACTTATGCTTATATTCTTAGATATAGTGATAATTACCACATTCTTCTTAATTTATTTAAATTATCTATTTATTATACATGGAAAAAATATTATGTCTCTATACATAGAAATAGTTTTATACGCAAAAAAAAAAAATAAATAAATAAATAAATAAATAAATAAATAAAATAAAATAAAATAAAATAAAATAAAATAAAATAAACATTGACTTTAATTTACGTAAGTTGTTTATTAAAATGTTGCAAAGCAAAATATTCTATTCTTATATTCTTAGATTGTACTTATGCTTATATTCTTAGATAGAGATAACTACCATGCTTTTCTTAAGTTATCAAAACTGCCTGTTTATGATACATGAAAAAAATTGTATGGCTTTATACAAAAGTGGCAATTTTTTTTTTTTTTTTTTTTTTTTTTGCTTATACTATATAGAGACATATTATTTTTTTTTCATGTATCATAAATAGATAAATTAGATAAATAAAGAATAGCATTGCAATTGCAATTATCTCTCAGGATATAAGCATAAGTAAGTATAAAAGAATATAAGGATAGAATACTTTACTTTGAAACATTTTAATAAACAGTTTATGTCAATTAAAGTTAGCATTTCATTTGTTTTATTTTATTTTATTTTTTTAATATCTTAAACAAATATATGGATTACAATTACAATTAATTTTCTTAAATCAATATTTTCATTGTTTGTAAAATATATTTTTAAATACAATTTTTACCCATCATGCTTTGATACGCCAACGTAAATAATCAACCAACATAATAACATTAAGTGGGGGAAAAGTTGGAGAAACTGGAGTGGGGGAAAAGTTCTCTTCAGAAAGATTTTAAAATAACACAGAAAGCAGACTATGTACAACTGAAACGGGACAACATCTGTTTCTCAAAATTTTCGCTAATCTGTGATCCACTAATGAAGATGAAAGGTGTTGTACAAGAGATGTTAATCTCAGGACATGCCAGATGCTTGTATGATTGAGATATTATCGAAATATCTAATAAAACTCTCATCGTAGCCTGTTTCAGTCTGCTTTCCAACTGCTGTTTATAGAATAAAAAATATAATCTAAAAAATACAATTATTTTTGGCCAGTTTATGAAATTGTGCGAAAAATATGTTGTCGAAAATAGGGAATCCAACCAAGTCTTCCCGGGTTATAGAAAATACCCAACAAACACGAGATTTTTGGCCACATGCTGTAAACGTTGTGGCCAAAAAAGTTTGCGGCAATTTGTATCCAGCCATTAATGTATTTCAACTGACGCGCCCGCACACCGGATGTCTAGCGCCAAATCGTTAACGGGCAAATGGCGGGGAAACTTAATGCAATTTCAGTGCCCAATAGCGAATGAAAGTACGTTTGCGGCCAAGATATACAAATCTATCATCGTTTAAAAGTCAGTGGTCCAGTATAATGTTCTCGACATTTTTATTATAAGAAAGAAAAAGTATTTTTACTTCACATTTTATAAGATGATTTTCGTTATTTTAAACCTAGATTTATGTGAAACGATAAAATATGCTGCATTTAAATATTTTATGCAATAAAAAATACACAAAAAGTACCCTTCTTTAATTTAAAGAGTTTTTATGGGAAAAAAATCATAAAAACTGTTAATGTTTTTGCTTTTAAAGTATGCATTAATATTTTTAAATGAATATTTTTTGTGAGCACCTAGAATGAAAATGAATATTGCAATCTTTAGACATACATATTATATAAAGATATTAAAAAAATTAATGATAAATGGGAATTTATTTCAATTTCAATTTCAATGAAAAAATATTTGTCAAAAGAAATAAATGCCACTTTGCCAAAAAACAGTTACTGTTAAACGAGAAAGAAAAAAAAATTTTTTTTTTTTTTTTGGGGGGGGAGGGGGGGGTGATTTTATATTATTTGTATATTATCTATAAATCAATTCCAAAAAATAAGTTATTTTCATTTTTTGAAACATTCAAAATTTAGATTTAAAAGGAAAAAATATCTTAAATATCTTAAATAAGCAATAATAGCAAATACCGATCCCCCCCCCCCCTCCTCTCCTTTTACACGGCAAGCCAGGGAAAGATGAAACTAAGATTTCCCTTTTCCGACACATTTTTTTTCCCAGTGGGGATTTTTGTAAATATATTTTTAAATGTTTTCCGCTTTGTAATAATCAGCATTGAAAAATTTCCACTTTTAAAATTATTTAATATTGTATGAGAAATTTTGAAGATAAAAAAAACCTTGAAAAAAAAATCTATTGAAATTAGCTTTTTTTCTGCGGGTTCGTAGGGATTTTTATGTCTTTTTGGCAGCGTCATCGTAGGATGTTTACATTTTTCCTTGCTTGATTTTGCCTGGTATTATCATGGCGTCGTCTATGTCTCGTCATTGTTTTTGGATATTTTGATTTACAAATTAGGTAAGATTATTTTTCTATATTATTCCAAGAGTTAGTTAAAAATTAATTTTCATCATTCTTAGGGACAGATTTAAGTTCAAGATAAAGAAAGCTGAGAAGAAGCATCAGCAATTTTGTAAAATTAACTGCATTTTCTCTGCTTGCTTATTCTCTTAAAGTCTGCTTTGCTTATTATGCGACTTAATTCTACAGAAGTGTATATAAAAAAAAAAGTTCTTTACTGATCTTACATCTGCCCTGAATATGCTATTAATAAGTTGATTGTAATTATATATACATATCGGAGTAAAATGTGTCGGTAATGAATAATCTCGGACGTTTTTGGTTTATGAAAAAAATAACCAATAAAAATTCAGCTTTTATTTTTTTCATAATTCTCCGTTGCCTGTTTTATAATCTGCTTTATTGCTGACAATCTTAAACCAGTCAGGAAGCGGAAAATAATATTTTACAGCTCCAGTGTCTTTCAGTGAAATTTTACTTCATATGTTAAGATCTGGTTTTAATTAACTAATATACTATATATGTATATTCTGTATTTTCTGATGATACTGGCATATTTTTGTTTTGATAGTAATAGAAAACTTCGAATTTTATGTACTAATTAATGACCATTTGCAAAATTTCACTTATTTTTAAGATTTTAATAAAGTAGGTAATTTCTTTTTAATTCATTAATGTGATTTTTAATTAGTCATGGCAATAGTGCCCAAAATGTTTTGGTTTAGCCGAAAAGCTAAGTAATCTGATTTAATTTTTAAATTCCACTTATCAGAGTGTAATAGGAACACAACTTGGTACTTTTCTGTTATACCAACACATGCCAAAATATAAGCTAATCTGCCATTTATTTCTACCCTAACCGTGTAAAGAATTTTTTATTGCAAACTGTACCAAACATTCTGATTGGACTATTTATTGAACGTGAATCTTTTATTATTATTATTATTTAATCGTAACCTCACAAAACATCTTAACTTGCTACTTTTCAAATAGAAAATATTTATTAAATTATAACTTGCATTTATTATTGACACTGAAAGGAATTTTACCATAAGCTGTTACTTGATGATGTAGAAGCGACAATAAAATTGTTTTAGGACTTTAGATACATAAAAAAAAAGTTTTTATCAAAAAACTCATAAACATCTTCATTCAAAAAATGAAATGTTTACAGCAATCCTAAGAGACATTTACAATTTCAAGCCTGCAGTTTAAATAGTTTTATTTTATTACCTTATGTAATATTTATTTGTTCTTTTATTTTAAGTGCATATATGTATTGCAATTTTCAAACGTTTTATTTTTAAGTGTTAAATTTGTGCCAACAATGTTATTTTTGTTCTCAAATGATTCGTTTCATGTGAATTTCCTTTTGTGCCGATTATTATGCTTGGCGACAATGGTGTTGGTATAACAGAAAAGGACCCAAACTTTTTATAAACAGTTGCTTTTAATATATTTTCATGTTGTAAATATTTTTTTAATAACAAACCAGATTAATTTTTAATGTTTTTTTTTTTCCTAATGAAAGTATACATAATTTTTTTGGGTACTTTTCGGTTAGCCGGGTGCCAGTGATATACATACATGTATATATACATATGTCTGGATATACATACATATATATATACATATATTTATGTACATATATGTATGTATATACATATATAGGTATATACATATGTATTTATATATGTAGATATATCACTGGCGCCCGGCTAACCGAAAAGTACCTTTTTTTATTTCAAAGTATTGCATCGTCCCTCACCCCTCATGCAAAAACAAATTTGCCTTTAAGGACGTCTTCCTTTTTAAAACTTGTTTTAAGCCTTTGTAAGTATTTTTTTTTAACCTCATCTCCCCCGAGTCTGAAATTTTCTTTCTGTGTTTGTGACAACATACTCTCAAAGCATGCAATTTCTTTCTTGGAATTCAAAATAGTTGCACATTGTTATACTATACTGTTACATTTTTTTTTTTACACCCATCCAAAATTTTAGGAGGAGGGGCCTGTCTGATATTACACTTTTAATTTTATGTAAATAAAACATTGGGTACTTTTCGGTTAGCCGGGTGCCAATGATGCGTACAAGGTACAAGTACATACATGCATATATATCACTGGTGTCTGGCTAACCGAAAAGTACCACACATTGTATCAATTATCTTCCTTAATTACTTTCCTGGAATTATAATTTATCTCCATCTTTTATATTATGTTCTGCAGTGTTTTTCTTTTTCAGTACCATAATTTCAGTAAAAAGCGTTATAGTGCATATGCGTGTAAAAATTTAAAACAGTCTAAGTGCACAGCACTTCTGCTGGTGTGGCTGATTCAGAATTTTTTTTTTCTTCTTTTCCTCCCCATAGCAATATTTAGAAAAGATGCCATTTTATTTAATACAAATTATTATGTGTGTGTGCATGTTGAAATAAGTTTTAATTTAAAAGAAGAAAATGATTCACTGGCATCAGTTATATACATTAATCAGTTATACTTTTTCTTTTTAATTTTCTAGTTGAATATGATAAATGCTTAATAGGGTGGGTCGAAAAAAACCAAAATTTATATAATGGAAACATAATAGTGTGGGAAAGTTGCCATTGGTAATAAGGAATAAATTCGCAAAATATTACACCAAATGGTTAATATCTTTTACTGCCGCAAGTGGGCCAAAATTTTGAAAAAAAAAAAAAAAAAAAAAAAAAAAACTGATTTTTTTGAACAAAAAATTAAACTATCCAACCATAACAATACAATTTCTAATAGATTGCAACAGTTACTTCAAGATGTTAGTAATATTCCAATAAAATTGTATTACGGTGAAATCATTTCATGCGGTCAAAATTTTGGAAAAAAACGGCCAAAATTTCAATTTTCAGTTTTTTTTTTTCAATTTTCCCAATTTTTATTATACAGGGCTTGAAATTAATTTTTTCCAAGGAGGGGAGTCTCCCTACCAACATTTTTAAATGAAGGGGAGTTGTAATGTTTGGGAGGGAGAAAAATAAATCTTTAAACCCCACTATTATTTTACATGCTATTTAAAGAATTACATTAATGCAGACATGACAAAATACCATTGAAAAAATTAAGTCAACTGAGAATGATTATGTAAAATATTTATTTTTATTATAAAAAAGGGAAGAAAGTTAAGTTTTATATATGCAGTGTATTTTTCAAGTTCCATTAAATGTGTTAGGGACCCTTAACAATTAGGTTGTTAAATAAATTTCTGAGTTTAGATTTTATTTGATTGAGATTCACCGATTGATCGCGGAAAAGACGCAAAGTTCGTCGATCGATCGCGGAAAAAACACAAAGTTCATTGATCTGTCATGGAAAAAACACAAAGTTCATCGATCTGTCGCCCAAAAACACAAAGTTCGTCGATCAGTCGTGGAAAAAAAGAAAATTTCGTCGATCGATTGCGGAATAAACTCAAAGTTCGTCGATCTGTCCCCAAAAAACACAAGGTTCGTTGATCAGTCGCTTAAAAAACTCAATGTTCGTCTATCTGTCGCAGAAAAAACGCAAAGTTCGTTGATCAGTCATTTAAAAAACGCAAAGTTCGTCGACCAGTCGCTTAAAAAACACAAAGTTCGTCGACCAGTCGCTTAAAAAACGAACAGTTCGTCAATCAGTCGCTTAAAAAACCAAGTTCGTCGATCTGTGGTTGAAAAAACGCAAAGTTCGTCGATCTGTCACTTAAAAAATGCAAAGTTCATCGATCAGTCGCGGAAGAAACACAAAGTTCATTGATCAGTCGCGGAAGAAACATAAAGTTCGTCGATCACTCGTGGAAGAAACACAAAGTTCGTTGATCTGTCACGGAAAAAACTGTAAAGTTCGTCGATCAGTCGCGGAAAAAACGCAAAGTTCGTCAATTGGTTGCGGGAAAAAAAAATCACGAAATTTATCGTTCGGTTGCAGGTAAATTAAATAACGCAAATTTCTGCGAAAATGCTGAAATTTTTTGGGAGGGATTTCAAAATTTTAGGCGCAAATCCCGCCCTGAAATTCAAGCCCTGTTATATTCCTACAATTAAAGAAATTTACATCATATCTAGTAATAACTTATAAATGTCTAATAATTTTGATCATGGTGTAGCCAAATAAGGGCGAGAAGGGCCCCCCCCCCCCCCTAAATTTGAGAGAAGGGGGCTTTTTAAAGGATTCTGGGGATTTTCCGTGAATTTTTATGGATTTTTTTGTAGGGTGTCCCGAAAAGTGGAAAATTATGTGGAATTTATGTATAGGGACACCCTACAACAAAAATTACCAAAATTTCCCAGAAATTCCTTAAAATTCCTTCAAAAAGACTTTTTTGCAAATTTAGGGAGGGGGGGGACCCCTCTCGCCCTTCATTGGTTATGCCCATGATAAAAATTACTAGACATAAGTTTTTACTAGATATGATGTAAATTTATTTAATTGTAGATATATAATAAAAAGTGGGAAAATTAGAAAAAACTAAAAATTGAAATTTTTGCCGTTTTTTTTTTCAAAATTTTGACCGCCCTTGCGGCGGTAATAGAAATGACTTGGAACAAATTGCGTATAAGCCCTCAGATCGCGGCCATTTTTTTGGTGATGTATTTGCCGATCTGACCACCGGGCGGACTTTTGCCTTCTGGCAACCCTTCATTAATCTCCGAGCCGATTTTTTTTTTTTCTCCTCATTTCTTCTGTGAGCGTACAAGTGAGAAGTTGTGTTCATTTTTTCTGGACTGTTTTTTTCCACGTGGTATCTTTGATCAGATTGTATTATAATTCCAACTTTTTATTATTATTATTAATATTTGATTATTTTTTTGGATTGATAATGGCTTATGTTGGTAGTTTACCAGTAGTTGGTGATTTTGTTCTGAAATATCAGCAAATTTTGAGAGCCAAAGGCAGTTTCAAGGTTTCGCGAGTTAGGCCTATTTCTGGAGTGCAATTGCATTTTGCGTTATTTTCAATTTTATTTTTTATTTAATTTTGGAATATATACAGATTAAACATAAAAAAGGTAAATTCAAGAAATTTTCGTTGAAACGTGAAGTATTTTTTGCAATTTATGCACGGTGATTTGATTTTTCAATGGATGTATCCATGTTTAATTTTTCAAATTAATTCTGCAGGTGTTTTTTTTTGTTTGTTTTTTTATGTTTTTTTTAAAGATGTATTTTTGCAATTTATGTACGGAGGCTGGATTTTTCAATTTCTGGTGTTTTTTTTTTTTTTTTTTTTTTTTTTTTTTTTAATGGATGTTTGTTATTAAGATGTATTTTAGAAATTTATGTACGGATTTTTGATTTTTCTGTTTGTTGATGTTTGTTTTCTCAAATTTTGTTTCGAGGTTTGTTTTTTAAACTATAGGATATACGTTTTAATGTCTGTATTTTTACAGATATGTTGGTTTAATAATGAATCTTTGCGTTTTTTTTAAGTATCACTGTATTTACTTTTCTGCCATTTGCTCAGTATTCAGTGAAAATTTCTTGAATTTTCCTTTTTTATGTTTAATCTGTGTATATTCCAAAATTAAATAAGAAATAAAACCTAAAATAGCTGAAAATGACCACTTGGCGACAAATTCTTGTTGGCGAAAAACTGGTTCCGCCAACAAAACAAAATGGCGGACCTGAGGGCGTTTAAGTCATCTGTTCCAATGACTTCCCCATAATAAAATGTTATTGGAATATTATTAACATCTTGAAGTAACTGTTTCATTCTATTAAAAATTGTATTGTTATGGTTGGGTAATTTATTTTTTCAAAAAAATAATTTTTTTGTGATTTTTTGAAATTTTGGCCCCCTTGCGGCAGTAAAATATATTAACCATCTGGTGTAATAATTTGCGAATTTATTCCTTATTACCAATGACAACTTTCCCGCACTATTATGTTTCGATTATATAAATTTTGGTTTTTTCGACCCACCCTAATGCTTAATATTGCAACCTATTATAGTTTATTTTCATATTTTTCAGGAGATTGTGGTGGCGCAGTTAAGAGATGGCAGCAGAGATAGATGGTATAAAAAAGATGGTTGTGCTGCATAAACTCGTTTGGCATTCAAGCAAAGGTAAGTTGTCAATTTACGCAGTTTATAATGCAGGGCTTTTATCTTGGGGCCCATTTTGAGAAAAGTAAAAGTTATTTGTGTGAAATTTATTCTCTTTTTTTTTTTTTGTGAAAGATAACATTTTGTAATGAATATGAAATTTAGTTACTCGAATTTGAACCAAACATTTATTGATAACTAACTTCTTTAAGTCCTTCTGTTAAAGTTTTCGTTTGAATTTGTTTGCAAATTACACATTTTGAAACATAACAAAATAAAAATTAACAATGAAGAGTATGTTTTTATAGATTGTTTATAAAATAGGTAATTCGGAAAATTCCAGAGTTGTTTAAAAGTATTGCTACCCCACATGCAAAAACAAATTTGTTTTTAAAAACTTCTTCCTTTTTAAAACTCAATTTTTTTTAAGGTGCCTGTGTTATTTAAAAAAAAATTGGGAAGAGATCCTGTTTATTAAAAGGTATATATTGTGAAGGGACCTGCTTTACTAGGAAGAATTTTGGGATGGTCTCCTAACTAGGCTCCAAATTTTGTCTGTATTGATCAATTTACATTAGTAAATTTCACACATTCATAAAATAGAAGTGCACTCTTGTATTTTAGCTGCATACTGTTGGTAAACGTTAAAGCTCTTTACAAAGCTTGCCAACCTTTGCACTTTAAGTGTAAAATTTACACTTTTTACAGCTAGAATGTACTTATTTTTTACTCTTAAAAGTTATAGGAAAAAAAAAAAAAAGCTATTAAAATATTTTTGCATGTGCAAGGTAAGGTGTGTTTGAATTCAAAATTCATTATATATTACAAAAGAAAGAAAACTGACAGGAAAAATAGTAAATAAAAGGTTTTTTGTTTTACTTTAATAAAATTTTGTATTATGCACATCACATACTTAAATTTTTCTGGCAAGTTTAAACTTACATACTTAACATAATTTTAGAAAGCAAGTTTTTCAAAATGATTTATTAATGTTGTTTAAAAGGAGATCCTCATTTCTATCTCTTGTGTGAGTTTCATAAAGTTTTTACTGTGTTTTATATATGGGAAACTATAATTAAGTCATTGTTAACTTTGATTTAAAACTTTTAAGACAAAAATATTCTTGTCACCTTGATTTAAAATTAATCACAAAGGAATATATAAAATGAGTGCAAATTACATGTTTCATAAAGAAGTTATTTAATTCATGTAATTTATAGAATTGAAGAATACTCAATACATCATTAAAACTATAATAAAAAAGCTGTTAAATGATATCTTTTATATGACCAAAAAATCATTTTTTAAACTTAAGGTATTTTGAAAATATTCTTATGTTTTGCCCAAAATTATTTTGCAAATGTAAGATTCTGGAGAGGGGTTGAAAGCTCAAATCCATGTTTTATAAATTTTTGATTTAAATCAAATATCAAATCATAAACATGGGGATTTTTACATTGCTAACTAAGCATAAAACCAACAGAGTGAAAAATGCCCAAGCCTGGAAGCTTGGTTACGCTTAGTTAGCAATGTAAAAATTCGCATGTTTATTATTCAGTAATTTCATGTGAATTTCACTGCTGAAAACTAATTGAAAAAATAATTAAAATTACTCAAATATCAAGTTTTTACAATAAAATAACTGTGGCATATTATAATTTTTTATGCTGAAAAGAACTTTTCCTAGTATTTGTATTTAGTATCCAAAGTATAACTGTGTAATTTTCATTCATTAAAAAAATTGTATATGTGAAAAAATATTTAACAAATACCACAATTTTGGGCTTATACATGTTTAAAAATAAAATTTTACCTATATCTACCAGTGCGGCATTTGATAATCGGAAGATGTGGTTACATTAATGGGCCATGGGAGTGTTCAACATTGGCTGAGGACTCTGTTTCCCTTATGGGATCCCGGCTATGGAGCCGTTGTTCACTTCCACGTTCCATCCAAGTATGTTGGGGGTGGTGTCCTCTGAGTTCGGGCTCCTATAAGGGGAGCTGACGCATATCCAATTCTGTTTCCCAAAATAACCGCCATATTGCAACCCAGCTCAGCATTAGGATACCACCTGAGCAAGTGTTTGCCATCCATGTTACTGTCACTCGCTGTTCACTAGTATGGTAAGCTAACCGGTTTTAGCTTGGTTTTTGGTCTGTTGGGTTATTAAATGGCAGTATGATTCAGCCTGTAGTATAGGAGCTCTAGGCTCCACCGTATCATCACAGCGACCTCTGTCGTCATTCATTTGGGAAATGGTGATGAAGCGCAAGAGGCTTAAGCCCCTGCTTCACCCCCGGCCGAAGAGCACCGCCTTAGAGGTGTCTGGGTAAACCGGCCCTTTTTGGTAGTGACCTCGCTAAATAGGCTCACGAGAGCCTGGAATTGGCGGTGAAGTACGACTGCCTTCAGCAACCATAGCTTATCATATCTACCAGTACAGTGTATATGAAGCATTCGTGTTTATTATTTTTTTTCCCTTGAAAAAAAACCCAGTCATTTAATTTTGTTGAGTGAACAGCCGAAAACAATATTAAAATTGCTTTTTTTATGGGTCTGCAATAATAATCACTCAAAATATGTTGCGCCCCAAAGCAGAATATTTTACAATGTTCTGCAACGAATCTTCAGCTGATCAAAAATGTTCTATGGGAATTTAAAAAAAAAAAAAAAAAAACAGGGAGATGTCCTTGTATATATGTATATATAGGAGTGCAATTTCATCTTTTATAGAAATGCAAAAGACGTTTCATAAAGCACTGACACATATACACCAAAAACACGTTATTTTGGGTTAAGTTCGCAGATTGGGTTAAGATACAGTTCTGTCAATAACTTTACAAAAGATGTATTTTGAGATATCACCTTTATGGAGGAAAAGTCTGGAAATTTGGTCCATACATAGTTTATAAGTCCAGCTTTTAGAACTTTTCTAACATATTTATATCCAAGCGGAGGCCCATGTGATTTTCTTTTGTTACTGAATACATGTTATTCGTAATATTTGTTGTAGCAACTTCACTGTACATGAGATTTCAAATTTTTTATTAGTAATGAATATAGTGTTGACTCTAGAACTAAAGCGTAGCCGGATGAAAATATTTTTAAAACGGTCACACTGTTCTCCAAAAGAGCACTCTTGCATCCTGTTCAAAAGATATATTTTGAACTGGTTTGTTTATTATCCCCACTTATCAATAGAATTTTGCGATATTTTCCCATGACCAATTGACTAATTTTGCGACCGACTGACAAATGGGATTTTTTTCATGACCAATTAACAAATTTCACAATATTTGAGATTTTTCACTCGATCGACTGGTGAATTTCACCATTTTTTCTCACAACCGATCAATATTTTTGAAAACTGGGAAATCGGATTAAAAGCCAGTGACTGGTAGACTCGGTTTCATTAATGGCCACTTTTTAAAGTACTGACTAATGTTTCAAATTTTCTAGATAAAGTATAATCATATAGAAACATATTTTTGTGTGAATCAGAGTTTTATACCAGCGAAGTGTTCATGATAAGAATAGGGAAGAAGTCAAAATTCAGGAAAATTTCCTTAAAATCAGAAAGTCTATTATCACATTAATTTTTTTGTTTTGACTTATTGAAGAATTTTGTGTTTTTTTCCTGTGACTGATTGAAGAATTCTGTGATTTTCCTCTCGATAGACTGACGAATTTCACAATGTTTTTTAGATTTTTCCTTTGATTGACAGGCGCATTTCATAATTTTTTCTTGCTACCGATGAACGATTTTTGCGATTTATTTACCGTGACTGTTTGAAGAATTTCTCGATTTTTTCTGACAATCCACTGACGAATTTCATATTTTCTTTTCTCAAGCGCCTAAAGAATTTAAAGATTTTTTTTCACGATCGACTAACGAATTTCATGATTTTTTTTCCTGTGACTGATTGTAGAATTTTGAGAATTTTTTTTCCCCCCGACAATCCATTGACTAATTTTAAGATTTTTTACCACGATCGGCTGATAAATTTGGCGATATCTTTTAAATGGCCAAAAAATCATTTTGTAAACTTTTTCATATTAAAATTTAGTTAAATTGTAATATTTTAACAAAACTGTATTCAAAAAGTTATCATAAAAAAATCTTTGTCTATTACCAATTGCATGGGAATTGTTCATTTTTATTAAAATTATTTTATTCAAAATTGTTATTTTACAGTTTGTTAAAACAATTTAGCAGAGTTTCATGAAATGTAAACATCTTGTACAATGGATCCTTCAAATTACTCAAAATTTTTATGCTTCAGCTCATGTGCTTAGAAAATGTTTGCTTTAAATGTTTTAATATTTGTTTCAAGAGTGATGATTCAGTTTTGTGATTATTGTGACACCTCTGGAAATATAATGCATCTAATCTGGACTTACATTTAATAAAAATTAAATTAATTTAAATTTTTGAAATGTAAAATTTAATAGAAAAAGATTGAGTATTTTTTAAAGTTTTGCAGAAATGTGTCAAATAATTTTTGTTTACAGGGTTTTTGACTTTCATGAACTTTGACAATACTTAAGATTACACAGATTTATGCTAAATATTTTTTTTTAATTTATGCTATGTATCTAGAAGAGGAGGGGAGAAGGTGATAAAATTGTTTAATCTTCTGACCTCTAAATTAAGGATTTTTTTTTTTTTTTAATATGCCGTCATATAAATTAATTTGGATTTTGATTATATGTATAATTTTTAACAAATTAAAAATAAAGCAGGTTCTTTGGAGAAAGGGACCTTCTTTAATACTTTCTTTGACCCTTTTTTCTTAAGAAACTTTAAAAAATGATATTTAAATTTAAGATATTTTTAAAACATTCTTATGTTTTGCCCAAAATATTTTGCAAATGTAAGATTCTGGAGAGGAGCTGAAGGCTCAAATCCATGTTTTTTAAATTTCCTTTTAAAATCAGATATCAAGTAATAAAAATGATGATTTTTTTTCATTGCTAACTAAGCGTAAAACTGACAGTATGAAAAATGTTCGAGCCTGGAAGCTTGGTTATGCTTAGTTAGCAATCTAAAAATTCACATCTTTGTTATTCAATAATTTCAAGTTAATTTCACTGCTGAAAATTAATTAAAATTATTCAAATATCAAGTTTTTAGAATAAAATAACTGTGGCAATATTTGTATTGGAGTAATTAGTGTTTCCCCTAGGCGTTTTCAAGAAGGCGCAGCACCCTGCCCATTTTTTTATAGTTGTAAATTTACCCTGCCCGTTTTTATATAGCTGAAAATGTGAACTGATTATTGTGGATTCGCAAGAATTTGCTTTCGCGAATTTCACCAAAATGTAGCGAGAAAATATCACAAAAATCATCTATCGGTCGTGAGAAAATATCGCAAAATTCGTCTATCGGTCACAGGAGAAATATCACAAAATTTGTCACTTGGTCGCAAGAAAAAATTACAAAATTCAAAAATCTCAAAATTCAGCAGTTTGTTACAGGAAAAAAATCTGGAAATTTGCCTATTTGTCGCAAAACCTCCCTCCCTGCAAAATTCGGCAATTGGTAGCAGGAAAATATTCTGAAATTCGTCAGTCAGCTGCGGGAAAAATCACGCAACTTTTCAGTCAGTCATGGGGGAAAAATAGCAAAATTCTTCCATTGATCGCATGAGAAAAATTGCTAAATTTGTCAATCGAATGCTGCCAAAAATAGAGAAATTTGTATATCTGTCATGGGCAGGGCATTCGGGGCACGGGCCCAGGCTCCCCGATTTTCAGGAGTCCCCAAATGCTACTAAAAATTTTTCAATTATTGGCCAAAACAGTTTTAACTGTTTAAAAAACAAAATTAAAATGGAAAAATCTGTTTGTCAAAGATTGTCTATGATGTGTCAAAGTAACTTCATTTTTTCTTTGTCTTTTAACCCTTTGAAGGGCGGTGGGATATATTATAAAATTACAAAATGTGGCAATGTAGGTGGGATATGTTATATCCCACCTAATTTTAATACGATTCGAACCAGAAACTTTGAATTAAATTTTACTTTTTTAACTTTGACGGGAAAAAGTTGAAAAATTGCTTTTCCTTATTTTGAACTAAATTACGGTGAGAATTCAAATGCTATTGTTTTATGAGTGATAATATCAGATTTATAGCTTGGAGGTACACAGTGTATTTTCCTACTTTACAAAGCCATTTTGAAGGAAAAGTTATGTGAAAAAATAAAGTAAAGAAAATAAAGAACTGCTGGTTTCTAGCAATACAAATTCTAGAACAATTCACAAAGTGAACAATTCGACTTTTATGAAATTAAAGAAAGAGCACCCATACATCATATGTAAAGAATATGAATTTATATATTTGAATTTATAGAAAGCCTGTTTTTGTTTTGTTTTAGTGATTAACACAGAGATAAAGTGTTTAATATATACAGCCCTCCCCCCCCCCTGCTCTTAACACATAAAAATAGAAACAATATTATTGTTAACATGGTTGCAAAAAGAAATGAGAGAATATGATATAACATAAAATTGCCACCATGAAATGCAGTTTCGCACCTAGGAAAGAAAAAGAAAAAAGGAATTAGGCGTCGTTTGACAATGCTGCCCTTTTATGAGTTTTTGTTAAAAGCAAAAGCAAATATAGGTATACTGCAATAAAATAGTTTCATGGTGTACAAATAACTTGAACTACAAAGCTTTTTATAAATGGTTTTTTTTAAATTATAATTTCTGTTCTGATTATATTTATAAATGGCTAATTAATAAGTGGTGTTTTTAAAGTAAGCCATTTTAATTTTGTTTTGTAAAATTTATTTTTTATTTTTTTCAGAAAAAGAAGAATAAAAATCTGGAAAGAAAAAAGTTCTCTATGAAGATGACTGTAGATTTTCAGCTCTTTATCAACTTAAATTAAGAAACATCAGAAATTTAATTGTAACAGGATTAAATTTTCTTGTAAAATATTTCTGATAAATTTTGAGCATCTTGTAAATACATAAATAAATAAATGTTTTTTGGTTGGTTTATTTTACATTTGTTGTGAAAAATAAAATTTATATGAAAAAAAAAAAAACATTCAGTTCTAGTGTTTTTAAATATATATATTTATTTATGCAAGTGATGTTATTAAAAAGGATGTACTATATATTTTCCCCTTCTTTCTTGTTCTAAGAACAATAAAAGTGTTTTATGTAGTAATTAATTTTTAGTTGATATTAAAATTTTAATTCACATAATATTGTATGAATCAGTTTGAAATTTTGTTAGTCAAAAAGTCACATACCTCCTGCTGGAAGGAAAAATATTTTAAAGATTTCTTTATTGGTAATATATTTAAAAAAAATATATTATTCAGTACTCATTACTTGCTAATCTTTAAAAAATAAAAACAATGTTATATTATTATTTATGAGTAATGTTTAGTCCATTTAAAAAAAAAAACAAAAGATTTAATGTATGAATGGTGAACCTGCCGTGTTCTAGATGATCAACTGCCACTACTATTTTGAAAAAATATTAAACTTATTTAGTAAAAGCAATTTTGAGATTACATAAGAAGGAAAATAGTGACAATTGGCTTTCTGTCAATTAGTAATATTTTGTAAATATATATACATTAAAATTTTGTTCTATGATGTGTATAAGGGGGGAAGAGTCCTTAACAGACTAAAACATTACTTTATAGGAATACTGCTACATTTTTCTGATTAATTATATGCCAAAGAGATGAAGATAGTGAAATGACATTTTTTGAACGGACCTAATTTACATATATATATAGTTATATCATTAAAAAAATTCTTAAATGCAAATGATCAGTAATGTCAACATTTTACCAATTTTATAAAATAGAATTCCTGCGTTTTTGTTTTATTTTCAAGCTGGATAATTGGAAGAAACATCCAGGTAAGAAATTGTATTATAAAAGCACCATTGGACCCGTGCGAAGATTTCACACTGCAGTCTAATACTTTTTAGCAATATCTAATACTCTTTAGATGCAGGTTTAAACTTCTAAAGGAAAATTAAGGGCTGAAACTATCTTCAAACAACATTAGTCGAGCCAGAATATCATCTCGTTTATTCCATCACAGTTACAGTAAAAGCTGATCGAGCATAGTAAAGACAAAACAATATATATATCTATAGTTAATTAACTGCTTTAGAGGATGACATCATCTGTTTCGGAAAAAACATGGGACAAAGAAAAATAAATTGAGCATTTCAATTTTGCTTTTTAGTCAAATATAAAATAAACCCGTGCAGCAACTATGTCCCACTTTATCTTTTTTGTAGTATTTATTTTTTATAATCATTTTGAGCATTATATAATGTGGTATTTTATTTTTGTGGCCACACTAACTTGAGGAAAGCCTTTCATTTCTTTTATGAAAACAATGCAGATTTAATTTTTAATTAACAGCAATTTTTAATCAAAAAATATGTTTTACCGAAATGTGAGGGCACTATGTCAGAAGCTGGTTCAAAATCCTTTCTTATGGCATCTCATTCATTGTTGTGCATTTAGTATTTTCTGAGAAAAGGGGGTGTTGATAACAGAAATAATATATACTAGTGGGCCTGTGTGAAGATTTCACACTGCAGTCTAATAGCAATATCTAATATTTTTTAGATGCATGTTTAAACTTCTAAAAAAAATAAAGCCAGAATATAATCCAATTTATTCCATCAAAGTTACAGTAAAAATTGACTGAAAATATCAAGAGAGATATATATATAAATTGTATTTTAACTGCATTAGAGGGTGACATAATGTGTTTTGAAAAAAAAAATAAATAAATAAATAAAAAATAAATTGAGCATTTGAATTTAAATTTTGCTTTTTTATCATAAATATAAAATAAACCCATGCAGCAACCCTGTTCACTTTATCTTTATTGAACATTTTTTTTTGTTTTAATCATTGTTGTGGAATTTAATTTTTGTGGCAACAGTAATTTGAGGAAAAACTTTCATTTCATTTCTGAAGAGAATGCCTATTTAATTTATTACTTGCAATTTTAACCAAAATACATGTTTTAAAGAAATGTGAGTGTACTATGTCAGAAGTCGCTTGAAAATCCTTTCATATGGTATCTCATTTAACATTATGCATTTTTTATTTGCTTCGAAAAAGGGATGTTGAATATAATCATTAGATAACAATTTTCAATGGAAATGCAGGGAAATTCTGGCTGGACAATTCACCTGGTGAATTAGCTTGAAGAAACATAAATTGAAACTACTTAAAAATTTACTCCTTTGAATAGAATGTTTAAACCTATAATTTAATTAAAAATTGAAGAAAATTAGTTTTTTTTTTCATATTTTCACCATCATTGGTAATTTAACGTTCAATATATATTTTACACCTTGTGTTATCAATTTTTTTTTTATTAATTACAAATATGGCTTTTGCAACTTTTTCAGAATAACATTAAAAACTAAATCATAACCATATGGCCTTTTATTCCGATCTAATGAGATGAGTGGGTACGGCCAATTTTTGCCTCCATTGGGACTTTTTTTTTTTTTTAATATTATTGCTTTCAGATTGAAAGTATTCTATACAAGATCTGAAACACTTTCGATTTTATTGTATTTTGACCTTTTTAATATGGGATGCTTATAACACAACACCATTGTAGTTTTTAACTGAAAAAGATTATAATGATAAAGTGAAACATGTATTGTATAAAAGTCAGGTTGGTGTTATGAGCTCTTGTTAAGAAAAATATTCAAATAGATTTTTTTTTTTTTTTTTCAAAATTTTGAATAAAATATTAAGAGTTTTCTGACAAAAATTATGGACCAGTAAATTTAGATTCTGAAGTTTAAAATAACTTTTAAAAAAAGAAAAAAAAATGTCCCTGCCAAAGGAGTAAAAATGGGCCTTTCTTGCTCAACTTTACTTTTTTGAGGACCATAAAAAATATAATTCTGGCCAGCTTCCATTCATGATATCTAATAGTGGCATGAATATGGCTAGCTTTGGGCTATCATTCATTAATGATGCCCATTGATGGCGACAAAGTGGCTAGCTTTCGGCATGCATTCATTAATGATTACCATTGATGGCAACAAAGTGGCTAGCTTTCGGCTTGCATTCATTAATGATGGCAACGACGTGGCTAGCTTTCGGCTTGCATACATTAATGATGCCCATTCATGGCAACAAAGTGGCTAGCTTTCGGCATGCATTAATTAATGAATAGCATTGATGGTATGTGGATGGCTGGCTTAAGGCTAGTTTACATTTATGATGACCAATAAATTAACATTTATGGCCAGCTTTGGGATAGCTTTTATTCTTAACAAACGCAGGTGGCATGGCTGTGGCGATCTTCTGACTAGATTTTATTCACGATGATCGTTAATGGCCAAACTGTGGCTAGTTTTCGTTAATAATTGCCACTTAAAGTATAACTGTGGCCAGTTTTAGGCTATCCGTCAGTTATGATTAACCACTTGTGGCACAATTATGGGCATCTTAATGTAGTTATGGCCAATTCTGTTGCGGCCACATTGTGGCCGGCGTGACAGTTTTTTTAAGTTGCCGTTAAGGCAAACGATTGCGGCCCCTCATCTACTAGTTTGGGCCAAGGCTAACGTAGCCATCAGTGGCCCGCAAGTTCTGTGTTAGTTGGGTAGCATGTTGTTTAATAACCCGCTAACGCCACCAAAGAGCATTTTAATATGAAAAAATATCAATAATGTCAAGTGTCCAGTCCAGGATTCGAAACAGGAATCTTTTGGTTTAAATTACCAATGCTCTGCTAACTGAGCTATCCTGGACGAATTTGGCGGGCACAATTCACCCAGTTAACCTTATTGATAATGGCATCTGGTCTGTTATCTAAAACAGCTCAACATAATCAATCGCATGTAATGGAACTCCAGTAAACGCTAGATACGTAATTACACTTGATTATCCAGCGTTTACTGGATTTCCATTACCTGCGATTGATTCTGTATATAATAATATTAAACAAATATTATAACAAATACATAAATACAGGAAAAGAAAAAAATATCTGTCAATTTTTAACAGAAATTTCAGTTTTGAAATTCGGGAAATTAAATAAGAGAATACAGTGTTTGGAGTATTTGGTACCTCTGTGAATCAGAACATTATAGAAGCAAAGCAAAATCAATTGACATGGACGAACTTATATTTGACATACTGCCGATAAATTTCACACGAGGTTATTTCCAATTATTTAAAAATCTCTAAATTCCTCTCCTTAAATCAATTTCCACCTTAATAGACCGTCTATGTTTGAAAGTTTTAATGTGAAATTTAATAGCCAAGGAAGTTGCCAAGCTTATGTTTTTGACAAGTTCAATCTGTAAATGTACTTTCTGAATAACAATAGTACTGTTAATGCAGGGAAAGGGAAATGATTTCTGCCGATTTTTGAGGAAAGTAATTCCAGTCAAATTAAATATCTCTGTTACTCAGAATACATTACAAACAAAATCTGGCAAAATGAAATTAAACAGACACGGATGGGCTTCCCATATATTCACCCGTGCTAATGATAAATTCCATTTGAGTTATTTCCAGTATACTAAAACTTTCTTATTTCATATTTTTCTAACTAAATTACGACCGTAATAGCTCTGTATTTTAAAGTTTTCACGTGAAATTTAATAACCGAGGAAATTGCCAAAAGTTAATGTATTTAACAAGAATAAGGTAGTATTCTATTCCTGTAAATGTATTTTTTCAACAACAATTGTACTACCAATGAAGGGAAAGAGAAATTATTTCTGTCAATTTGTGAGGAAAGTAATTTCTGTCAATTTGTGAGGAAAGTAATTTCTGTCAAATTAAATATATCTGCCATTCAGAATACTTTACAAATAAAACCTCTTAAAATAAAATTAAACTGACACGGGTGGCCTTCCAATATTTTCAGCCACGATAACGATAAATTCCATATGATTTGACACAAAGGTTTCCAGTTATCTAAAACTTCTCCTTCTAACTAATAAATGACGGCCTTATTAGCTCGAAATTTTAAAGTTTTGGTGCCAAATTTAATCCCTGAAAAATTTGTCAATGTTGCATTTCCGTCGAGAATCACGTAGCATTCTACCCCTGTAAATGTTCTTTTCCAACAACAATACTACTAACGCAGGAAAAAAGAAGTTATTTCTCTCAATTTCTAACAAAACTTTCAGTCTCGAATTTAACGCAGAGAATCTGGTATGCCTTCTATACCTGTAAATGTTCTTTTCCAACAACAATACTACTAACGCAGGAAAAAAGAAGTTATATCTGTCAATTTCTAACAAAACTTTCAGTCTCGAATTTAAGGCGGAGAATCTGGTAATCTTCTATGCCTGTAAATGTTATTTTCCAACAACAATACTTAGTAACGTGGGAAAAGAGAAGTGATTTCTGTCAATTTGTAACAAAACTTTCAGTCTCGAACTTCAGGCAGAGAATCATTCTATATCAGTAAATTTTCTTTTCCAACGACAATACTACTAACGCAGGAAAAAAGAAGTTATTTCTGTCAATTTCTAACAAAACTTTCAGTCTCGAATTTAAGGCAGAGTATCTGGTAGCAACAACAATACTACTCACACAGGAAAAGAAAAGTGATCTCTGTAATTTTGCAACAAAACTTTCAGTCTCGAATTTAAGGCAAAGAATAAGTTAGTCTTCTATGCCTGTAAATGTTCTTTTCCAACAACAATACTACTAACGCGAGAAAAGAGAAGTGATTTCTGTCAAATTGTAACAAAATTTTCAGTCTCGATCTTAAGGCAGAGAATCAGAGAATCATTCTATACCTGTAAATATTATTTTCATACAACAATACTGCTAATGCGGGTAAAGAAAGGTGATTTCTGTCAATTTGTAACAAAATTTTCAGTCTCGATCTTAAGGCAGAGAATCAGAGAATCATTCTATACCTGTAAATATTCTTTTCATACAACAATACTGCTAATGCGGGTAAAGAAAGGTGATTTATGTCAATTTGTAACAAAACTTTCAATCTCGGACTTAAGGCAGAGAATCGAGTAGCATTCTATGCATGAAAATGTGTTTTTCCAACAACAATACTACTGACGCAGGAAAAGAAAAGTGATTTCTCTGTCAATTTGTAACAAAACTTTCTGAATCGAATTTAAGGCAGAGAATCTGATAGCATTCTATGCCTGCAAATGTTCTTTTCCAACAACAATAGTACTAACGTAGAACAAGATAAGTAATTTTTGTTAATTTGTAACAAAACTTTCAGTTTCGAACTTAAGGCAAGGATCCTCATCAGACTTCCCTTCTCTAATGTTATACCTATGGTCTTGAGTTTTCTACTAAAACAATTTTAATAAATATTTTTTTTTTTATTGAAATCTGTTCATTTGTAGATGAGCCTACACTAGCTATTTTTAAAAGTATTTGAACTTTTATTACTTTATTTTTAATTTTAAAAGTTTTTAATGAAATTTCTACAAAATGGTGCCATTGGGATACTTCCATTGTTACAAAATAAAAGGGACAAAATGGGAATTAATGCATCTTTACTGAGGTCCTTTTTCATTACATAACATTAAAAAATAACTTTTTTTTAAATAGAAAATGAAGCCAGGTTTAAAAAACACGCATTTTCACTCATGAAGTATCTATATGAACACTATAAGTATCTATGTTGTTCAGAATACTTTACAAAAAAAAAAAACCTTGCAAACTAGAATTAAATTACCAGACATAAATTCCATATAAGCTTATTTACAAATATCTAAAAAAAAATTATTTTTTCTCCTACAAACTAAATATACGTCTACCTTAATAGCTCAACATTTTAAAGTTTTAATAACAAATTTAATCGCCAAGTAAATTGTTGAGGTAATGTGTCAGTTGAGAATCTGGTAGCATTCTATGCCTGTATATTAGTCCAGTAAAAATAGCATTTTACCTTACAAAAATTCGGGTAGTTCTGATTTTTGGGTATGTTGTAAAGGTTGACCCTCTAATAAAAAAACCAAGTTTTCGACCTTCTAGACCTTGTGCGTTTTTCACAATATTGAAAAAACCAATATTTTTCGGCACTTTTTTCGATTTTTCTTAAATAACTCAATTTTAGTGCATTTTACAGAAAAAAGCACTAAAACCATTTTGTAGAGCATAAAATTCTCTACAACATGCAGTATTCAGGTTTGTAAATTGTCCAAATAGGGGGTAAGATACCGAGCCGGGAAAATAGGGTAAAATTTGCAAAAAATGCAAAAATCCACTAAAGACGTTAGTTTTTGCTTAATAACCTACTTTTAGTGCGTTTTAGAGACAAAAGTACTTTCACCATTTTGTAGAGCATACAATTCTCTACAACATGCAGTATTCATGTTTGTAAATTGTCCATATAGGGGGTAAGATACGGAGCTGGGAAAAAAAGGTTAAATTTGGAAAAAATGTAAAAATCTACAAATGAAGTTAGTTTTTGCTTAATAACCTACTTTTAGTGCATTTTAGAGAAAAAAGCACTAAAACCATTTTGTAGAGCATAAAATTCTCTACAACATGCAGTATTCAGGTTTGTAAATTGTCCAAATAGGGGGTAAGATACCGAGCCTGGAAAATAGGGTAAAATTTGCAAAAAATGCAAAAATCCACTAAAGACGTTAGTTTTTGCTTAATAACCTACTTTTAGTGCGTTTTAGAGACAAAAGTACTTTCACCATTTTGTAGAGCATAAAATTCTCTACAACATGCAGTATTCAGGTTTGTAAATTGTCCAAATAGGGGGTAAGATACCGAGCCTGGAAAATAGGGTAAAATTTGCAAAAAATGCAAAAATCCACTAAAGACGTTAGTTTTTGCTTAATAACCTACTTTTAGTGCGTTTTAGAGACAAAAGTACTTTCACCATTTTGTAGAGCATAAAATTCTCTACAACATGCAGTATTCATGTTTGTAAATTGTCCAAATAGGAGGTAAGATACGGAGCCGGGAAAAGGGTTAAATTTGGAAAAAATGTAAAAATCCACAAATGACGTTAGTTTTTGCTTAATAACCCACTTTTAGTGCATTTTAGAAACAAAATTGTCATAATCAACTTTTTAGAGCATGAGATAGTCGATAGTTTCATTTATTATAAGTTGACCCTCTAATAAAAAAAAACAAGTTTTCGACCTTCTAGACCTTGTGCGAACTTCAAAACATTCATTATATGCCAACCAGGGCACTTCTATACTATTTTTGTCTGTCATTCTATTACATCAATCTCAAAAGTAGAATCCCCAGATTAAAAAAACAAGATCTATTAATGAGTAAGAAGACAAAAAGTTGCAAGCAAAATTTTTTTATTGATTTTTTTTTTATGAGTGAGTAAATTGCGGTTTTATCAGTAAATCCAGCAAATAATAGATCACGGGCATGCTGACACTTTACGTTTCAGCTGCTAGTTTGATTGAAGGCAGAAATCATTCTTTCCTAGTTCACTTTTCTCTAATAATAAAATGTTGTGATTGTTCTTTTTCTGTGCTTTTTCGAATATATATATTTTTTAATTAGAGTTCTAACGATTTTAAACTGGCAGGATGCGAGCAGAAATTTTGTTCGAAGAGAATATTGTAGGTGATTGATTATTTATTTAATGTTACTAGACAGCAAAAAATACGGAACTTAAAAAAAAAAAAAAAAAAAAAAAAAAGAAGAAGAAGAGTTTTAAATTTTGTATATGGAGAGGTGAGGGAGATTTTAGGGGAAGGGGGATAATTTATATTACTGATTATTTATCGACACTACAGAGCACTATTTCGGCAGAAGATTATTTTTCTTTAATATAAACATAAAAATAACTTCAAGATTTTAGATTTATTTGTATTCTGGGGGGGGGGGAGGAGTAAATTAAGGGAGATTAGTTGACAATTTAGATGATTACTTATATATTATTATTAGGTAGAAACGAATGTAGCCATTTTTTAAAATAAAGAGTATTAATATTTGAAACTGTATGCTGGATATGCCGTAAATTTTGGGGACAAGGAAATATTTTCTATTTATTGTCATTAGAGAGCAATAAATGGAGTGAAAGATTTTATTTTTGTATAAAAACAAAGATTTATAAATATTTTAAATTCCTTTGTATGCTACTAGGGTGAAGCGCGAATTTGAGAGTTTAGAGATGATTTATGGTTACATAAATCTGTTCTTTTTTTCTTTTCTTTTTTTTTTTTTTTTTTTTTAAATAAAGATTTTACATTTCGTTGCTTGCGGGGGGTGGGAGGCAAAAGGGAGAAGAAATTAAAGTTAGATAAAGACTTAACATAGCCAGACGACTATATTTTGGTAAAAACAATCGTAGTCGTATAAAAATACATTATATTGAGAAGATTTCTATGGATTTAAATGACAATAAATGAAGTTTCTGACACCCAAACTATGAAAATGACAGTTAATTTGTGACCGTGCCCGTCGTCTATGGAAAAATCTATGGCACTGCAACTGAGATTTGTCGCTGACATTCGCAAATTGTTGCAGAGAACATATTTCGCACAAAAGAAACGAGTTATGATCACGTGATTTGAAGCTTGGCCCTTTTTTCCTCCCTCCTAAAGTAGCATCAAAAGTAGCGTCGATGCTCTCTACAAACTACTGATATTCTGTATCGCGCTACTCGCTACACTACAATTTTTTTAATGTAGCGCGCTACACTACAAACTACTTAGAAAAAGTAGCTGCTACTGTAGTTTCGCTACTTGTAGCGCGCTACTTCCGAGCCCTGATTACATCTTACCTTAACAGCTAGGTATTTTAAAGTTTTAATAGCTTATTTAATCGCCAAGTAAGTTGCCGAGCTTGTGTTTCAGTTTCAAATCGGGCATTGTACCTGTAAATGTACTTTTCCAACAACAGTACTATACTGACGCAGAGAAAAGGAAGTGATATTTGCTAATTTGTAACAAAACTTTCAGTCTAGAAAAAAAGTACAATAACAGGAACACTATAAGTATCTATTTATTCAGAATACTTTATAAACCAAACCTTGCAAACTAAAATTAAATTACCAGGGAAGGTCGTCTCACATTTATCGTCACACTGGCCATTAATTCCACATAAGGTTATTTATAAATAGCTAAAAATTTCTGAATTCATCTCTTTATAACTAATTTCCGACATTAATAGCTAGATATTTTAAAGTTTTAATAAAAAATTTAATCGCCAAGTATGTTGCCGAGGTTGCGAATAGGGCATTCTATGCCTGTAAATGCACTTTTCCAACAGCAGTATTACTCACGCAGGGAAAAGGAGGTAATTTTTATTAATTTGTAACAAACTTTCAGTCTAGGAAAAAAAAAAAAGTAGAATACGGACATTTTTGTACTATTTCACATGTAAATATAATTTTCAATTGAAAAGTGTTTGGAAATTTTATTATTTGGGCTTTTAAAACCTGGCAACAGTAGGAAAACAACGGCTATTTTAAACTATGAATTGAATCTCTATTCAAATAATGAAATTTTAAATAAAAAATTGGAAAAAAAATTAGAAAATTAGACAAATAATAATAATAATAAAATGATTGGACACTGCACACCAAAATCTGGTCACGTATATGCCTGCAAAATACAATTAAATTGCTATGCATAGTTTTTGAACATGTAAAACTTATTTAACGCAACTATCTTAACTGATTTCAACACTAAATAGCACTTAAAAAGATTCTTCGATTTAAAAACTGTCTGCTTAAGCAAATTTATCATACATTTCTCTATAAAACTACCAGTTTTATTTATTTATATATATATATACATAATGCAATAGTTTTTGCAGTACAAGCCGAGTACGTGAAAAGGTCATAATAAATTCAATGATGACAGCAGCAGCATTAATTACCATGTTTTAGAATAAAGAGATACATCTAAAACGCATATTATTCAATTATGCAAACTTTATACCTAAAATTCATTCTTTTTTCTTTCTTTTTATTTATTTATTTTTCTTTATTTTTCTTTATTTTTTTTTTTTTCGGAAAAACTAATAAATAACTGAAATTTAAGAGAAAAAAAAAATCAGAAGCAAGTAAATCTAATTTCGTTTCCATAAAACGAAATTTTAGGAAAGTTGTAGCAGGATTTTGTATTGCGTATGTTCCAATAAATATAAGTTGAAAGAAAAAGAAGAAAGTACAGAAAAATAGATTCTAGGGTAAAGATTAAAAAAAAAAAAAAAAAAAAAAAATTCAAGTTTTAAATATTTTTCGTTTCCCCATTCTCCATCCCTTCCGCACATGAAGTTCCGTAACTTTATCAAGTCAATCTATTTTTTTTATTATTATTCGTAGTAAACATCGCCAGTAAACCCTTTCTATTAAAACAAAAAATCCCCATTATGAATGACATCAATATATATATAGTTAAAATGAAATCACATGTATGAAAAACTAAGAAAGAGACAATATAAAATTAAAAATTTAAATTAAATGACACTACAAAATTAAATCCAATAAGATGAAAATCAAATATGAAATACTGTGAATAACTTATGGATTCGTCAGAGCAGCATCATAAGTACAATTCATTGTAAAGAAATGTTATTTCCTCAAATATTGTCAGCATTAAGCCTAAAAATGATACTATTAATGCCCTTATAACATACCGAAAAACCCCAATGAATGTGAAAATAATAATAGATCCATAAAATAATTTAAAAAATGCAGCTGTATTATATAGAAAACTAAATATAAAAAGGCAAACCAGTGAAATAGAGAATATATGTGAAAAAGTAAAAATGTAAACCTTTTTAAAATTCAAAATTAAAAGTTCAAAATTCCCAAAGATTTTCTCTACTTTGAAAACCCGTAGTTAAATCTGAATTGTCCCCGTTATTTTTATTTCCCAGCCTCACATGTATCCCTTTCGTGCTTCAAAATTATCCGTTCTTCAGAAGTAAAATTGCTGAATAAGTGCTTTTTGCATTCGTTTGCGGTTTCACGATGCTCCCAGGTTTGCAGCCCGTGGTGTCGTCATAAGGCACAGGCATCAAGCGAGAGCAAAATAACCAAAAAGGTAGGTTTTACCAACCTATTTTCTCAGTGTCGCACTCTGTCGGGAAAAATCTAAATTAAGTCAAATAAAAGAAGAACGCGCGTTTTTTTTGCATGACTTTTTCTCGCGAGTAACTTTTGCTAAAATTACTTACGGCCGGCCGCTCGGCCCGTCCTGAAAATGCCTGCACTAACTGGCTATTATCGATGCTTTAAAACATGCGACCATTAAGTTCAAGAGACTCTCAATTCCCCTGGGTCAGGCTTAAAAAACGCCATCGTGTACTAAAAAAATCCCTGACGGCTCGGCCTACAGGCACAGGTAGATTTCGAAGACGCAGACCGTGGGACGCCTGTTTGTCAGGAATTGCGGAAGAAATTACCTTTTTGATGATGCGGCAGTTGGAACCCCCTACTTCGAAACATAACTTGTTTGCAGGCGGAGCCAGCAGGGATTTTTTTTTTAGCTATAAGAGTTTGTCCTATAAAAAACTTGTCAATATAAAAGTTTTAGATAATATTAAGAGGATTTATAATAAATTTAAGCGGATTTGAAATCTTGGGAATTGACGAAGTTATGAATTTTTTTCTTCTAAACCCCCCCTCCCCCCCCCCCTTAAGGCAATTTTTAATTATATCAAAAATCTGTCATACATAAATTTTTGGCCCTTCTCCTAGAAGTAATAATAACTTCAAACGGATTCAATACGTATCATAATTAAGAAATTATGGGATTTTTTCTGTTTTCACAAAAAGCCCTCCCCCCCCCCCCCCCCCCCTGGTTCGATTTTGCCCATTAACGAGCTTGACCGAGATTTTATCCCCTTGATTTTATGTATCAGTTTCGAAAAGATGCGGGAGTTGGAACCGCCTACTTCGAAAAATAACTTGTTTGCAGGCGGAGCCGGCAGGGATTTTTTTTATTATTTTTTTTTTTTTTATTTTTTTTTGCTGTAACGGTTGGTCCTATAAAAAACTTGTCAATATAAAAGTTTTAGATAATATTAAGAGGATTTATAATAAATTTAAGCGGATTTGAAATCTTGAGAATTGCCGAAGTTAAGAATTTTTTTCTTCTAAAACCCCCCTTTCCCACCCCCCTTACGGCAATTTTCAATTATATCAAAAATCTGTCATACATAAATTTTCGGCCCTTCTCCTAGGAGTAATAATAACTTCAAACGGATTCGATGCGTATCATAATTAAGAAATTATGGTGTTTTTCTGTTTTCACAAAAAGCCCCCCCCCATCCCCCCCCCCTTGGTTCGATTTTGCCCATTAACGAACTTGACCGAGATTTTATGCCCCTTAATTTTATGTATCAGTTTCGAAAAGATGCGGGAGTTGGAACCGCCTACTTCGAAAAATAACTTGTTTGCAGGCGGAGCCGGCAGAGATTTTTTTTTTTTTTTTTTTTTTTTTTGCTATAACGGTTGGTCCTATAAAAAACTTGTCAATATAAAAGTTTTAGATAATATTAAGAGGATTAATAATAAATTTACACGGATTTGATGTCTTGTGAATTGACGAAGCTATGATTTTTTTCTTCTAAAATCCCCCTTTTTTCCCCCCCTTGGGGTTATTTTTAATTATATCAAAAATCTGTCATACATAAACTTTCGGCCCTTTTCCTAGAAGTAATAATAACTTTAAACGGATTCGATACGTATAATAATTAAGAGATTATGGGGGTTTTTCTGTTTTCACAAAAAGCCCCCCCCATTTCCCCCCCCCCCTTGGTTCGATTTTGTCCATTAACGAACTTGACCGAGATTTTATGCCCTTTGATTTTATGTATCAGTTTGGAAGAGATTTATGCAGAATTTTTCCAGTTATCGTGGTCAGAAAAAAGTGACATAGATAGATAGATAGATATAAAATTTTGAACTGGGGGTGTTTTTGGGTTCTGGGAGTTATGATCGGCGTAGATCTGCAAAATTTTTTCAAAATTTCCAACTTAGGTGAGAATGTAGTAGAGAATGTAGTGAGAATGTGAGAATAGGTAGTATTTCTTACGAAATCTACCTAAAAGAATAAAAGTCAGATCCCAGGTAAAATTGTATGTTGATTTATCTTCGACTACACCAAGATATGAAAACTAACGCGATGAGAACCTAAACAAACTGATATGACATCTATTGCCATATAACGAAAACTGGATGCGTAACAATATGCGCAATCTTACATATATATATTTAAAAGGAGTTAACTTCTGACATGTAAAATAAAACCCTTGGTTTAAAACACTTTTTTATTTCTTAAAAGATAAATAAAAACTTTAAAGTTATTGGATTGCAAGTGTTTAGGATCAACATGTACACTGGCGTACATTTCACGCTAAACAAATCGGGAACGAAAGAAAAGTAAAGTAGTCAAGATTTTTCATAGTGAAGATCTAATTTATTCATAAAATAAATAATCTTTTTAAAAAAAATCTTTTCTTGGTTGTCGTTGTCGGTGTTATAAAACCTTAGTCATTTTAAATATTAAAGAATAATTCGCTGGATAATCTTTTTATTTTTTTCCCGTAAAAAATTATCAAAAAAAAAAAAAAAGAAAGAAAGAAAGAAAAATCCATAACAAAAGATTCATAACGAAGTTCTATTGCATAAAATAAAGAATCCTGTCATAAAAATAAAATAAAATAAAATAAAAAATTTAAAAAATTAAATTAAAATTAAAAATTTGGTTAAGATTTTTAACAGTTTTTTAAAAACATTGAAAATATTTGCGATTCGTTAATTATTATTTTTTTTTAATTTGAAGAATGAGACGGGGAAAAAATCAGGAAAAAAAAAATTAGGGGAAATTGTGGTACACAAAACAAAATTCTTGCCTTAGAAAATTAGTTCGTAATTTTTTTTTAAATTATTGAACTCACTGTAAATAGAATAGAACGACAATTTGTCAATACCCATTTCTCGCAAGAAAACACACCATTACCTTTAATATATATATATTTACATACCTTTAATATATATATATATATATATATATATATATATATATATATATTAAAGTTCTGGTATTTAAAACAGGTTCGAGTCCCTTAAAATTCATAACAAAGTTCTATCGCACAAAACAAAGAATCCTGTCGTAAAAAAATATTTAAAAATTAGGTTCAGATTTTTAACAGTTCAGTTTTATAAAGACGTTGAAAACACTTGCAGTTGATTAATTCATTTATTTATTTAAAAATTGCAAGAATGAGAGGGAAAAACATGAAAAAAAATTATGCGTAATTGTAAGTACACAAAACAAAATTCTTGTCTTAAAAAATTAGTTCGTAATACTTTTGTTAATTAAGGAACTCACTGTAAATAGAATAGAACGACAGTTTTTCAATACCCCTTTTCGCAAGATTCCTGTCATAATAAATAAATAAATAAATAAATAAATAAATTCGGTTAAGATTTTTAACACTTTTATAAAGATGTTGAAAACACTTGCGATTGATTAATTCATTTATTTATTTAAAAATTGCAAGAATGAGAGAGAAAAAGAAAAAAAAAAATATGCGTAATTGTAGTACACAAAACAAAATTCTTGTCTTAAAAAATTAGTTCGTAATACTTTTTTTTTTAAATTAAGGAACTCACTGTAAATAGAATAGAACAACAGTTTGTCAATACCCTTTTTTTCGCAAGAAAACATGCCATAAAAAATATATATATAGTATTTATTTAAAAATTGCAAGAATGAGAGGGAAAACACATGATAAAAAATTAAGCGAAATTGGGGTACACAAAACAAAATTCTTGTCTTAAAAAATTAGTTCGTAATATATATTTTTTTTAATTCTTGAACTTTTTGTAAACAGAATAGAACGACAATTTTTCAATACCCCTTTCTAGCAAGAAAACACACCACAAATATATATATATTAACGTTCTAGTATGTAAAAGATTTTTTTTTTTTTTTTTTTTTTTTTTAAGTGAAATTTTGGTACACAAAACATTGTTGTCTTAAAAAATTAGTTCGGAATAATTTTTAAAACAGGTTCGGGTTACTTTTTTTAAAAAAATAAGCAAAATTGTGGTACACAAAACAAAAGTCTTGTCCTAAAAAATTAGTTCGTATAATATATATATTTTTTTTAAATTCTTGATCTCGTTGTAAATAGAACAGCACGACAATTTGTCGATACCCCTTTCTCGTAAGAAAACACACCGCAAAAGAAAATTATATTAAAGTTCTGGTATGTAAAACAGGTTCGAGTCACTTAAAAAAAGAAAGAAAAAAAATCTTGGAGTCATTGTAAATATCGCCGAACGACAATACGTCGTCGGTGCATCCATCTCTCTCTCTCTCCTCTCTTTCAAGAAAAACTCAAGAATGAACCGAAGGAATTGCGCGCGCAGCTGCCATAATTACTACGCTAGCAGAGCAGCAGGCCTCTCTTTTACTACGTACTCATTCATTCACACGAAAGAACGTCAGCCACGCATAAACCGGTGGCCAGCCCCTCCATCCAGAAAGAGAGGCTGTTCTTCTTGTAACGTCTTTTAATCGCTGCATGCAGTTTTCTTTCCCACGGCTCCTGAGGTGCATACGCGTCCCCTCAAACTACCCTGCCACCCCTCCAAGACGCCAGGCGGGTAGGACCGGTCCTCGGCCATTCATGAGTGACTCACTATAAATAATCGCGTAGTACGCGCGAGGAGGAAGTTGAATGAAAGCACGTGAAAAAGGAGGATTGCTCGGTGGGAAAAGTTAAACTCTCTTCTCTCTCTCTCTCCTCTTAAGAAGTTGCGCAGCACAACAAATAGTCGGCTGTTTTTGAGTTCTCCAGCAGCGAAAAGAGAAATTTGTGTCACACACGCAGATTATGCACGTGGTGCGTACGTTTTCGTGGTGGCTCACGTTGACGTGGATAGCCGTAGCCATGAGCTCCATCAAAGCGGCCATGGTCTCCAGGTTTCCCTTGAATTTCAGACACAATCACAAACCTGCCTTCAGGATCTTATATCAAATAGGGGTAAGTGACTGACATTTAATTACTTTTAGCTCTTGTTTTTCAAAATATTACTTCATTGAGAGACGGGGGCAGGGTGGGCTAAGCTCTTTCTAGACTTCATAATCTTTCAATACGAATGACATCAAATTTATTACATTTAAGAATTTTAAAACTTTATAATCAAAAGTTTTATATTACAATGGGGGCTTTCTTTCTATTATACTTATATATCCTTAAAGTAGAAAGGAAAAGACAAGCTGTGAATTAGCCCCCTCTAACTTTGCCGACTGGTTATGCCCCTATTCCTCGTAAAGCAATATCATCATAAGACAACAACGTTGTTTACATACAACTTATAGTATTGAGCTAAGTAATACTAGATAAGTTGTACTTAAAAAATGTGAAAAAAAAAATGCAAAAAAAAATGAAAGAAAGAAATACATGTTTATTGAAAACTTATAGCTTGAATTAATTTAAAAGTTCCATTTAAAAAGTTTTTTTTTTTCACTTTAATTTATTACCAAAAGTGCAAATTTTGAAGTATTTAATTTTTTATTTGACATAGTTTTTTTTTTTTTTTTTTTTTAATATGTAATCTAAAGAACAAAATCACTTTTACTTTTTTTTTTTAATTTTAAATGAACTTTTCCTATGCCTTGCGTCTCTAGTACAAAGATGGCATAGGCACTTATTTTTATGTAAAAAGACAAGAAAGGCACGGTTTTGTGTAAAAAAAGAACATATAATTATATAAAAGACAAAAACAAAAACAAAAAAACTTTTACAAAGATATTGCATAACTTTATTATTAATACTATCTTCAATATTTTTATCATTTAAATTAATATCGGACAAATATTTTAAATTGTACGTCTGTGTTTCAGGCATCAGTGTACTAAACTAAAAATCCCAAGGAAATAAAACTTACACAAAATCAATGCTTTATGCTTGTCGTTATACAGTAAGGATATTTAGAAATGAGAACTGGATTTTATTTTATTGTTTTTTAAATATTCGAATTAAAATGACATTGCAATAGAAAAGAATTTTCTATCAGCTAATAAGATTAATTGTTATTATTATTATTACTATTTGTAATTTTGTAATGTTTTCTAAATTTTAACAAGACTTTTTAACTTTTGTAATACATTTAATCACCAATCTTTTTTTTTTTTTTTTTTTTTTTACAAATGCTAAAGTCTGCTTAGTTTTAAAAATTATAAAATATCTCAATACAAAATCTTAACAACTGATATACCGATAGAATTTATAAATATATATATATCCATACATACTAAATCCAATATTAATCAGGATAATAACTTATATAGTAATTCCCTTACTTAAAAGTTATTTATTATTTTTAATTTCATACATATGCAATTTAGAATTAACAATTGAATATTTTTAATAGAAGTTTTTAAGAGATTATGTGCAAAAACTATGTAAAATTTAAACAACACGTGTTCTATTTAAAAAAAAAAAAAAAAAAAAAAATCTGAAAATTTCAGACATTGCAATTGAATCAGACTAGTTTCATCACAGTTATCGTCTAGACGCGCCAAATATTTGATAGGCTAAACAGATGGGGAGGGAATTGATCTCTGTTTGACCTCCCGTTTTCACACGAACGAGCAAAGCTAATTCTTTTAATTTTAAAATTAATTTATTCGTTATCTGTTTATTAATGATTAAGAAATAATCTTTAAGTACTGGAAGAAAAGTTATTCTATTGAGAAGGAAGATAACTTTGCTCAAGGAGAAATTAAAATATTGACTAAAAATAGGGTCCGAGATAAATGACTAGAAAATTTGACCTTTAAAAAAAATTCATTTTAAACAATAACTTGTTTTAAATTTACTAAAGTACAAGTACTTAGATGTTTAGGAAGTAAAATATAAACACTTTGCGTACAAGATTCCGAAAGTTCTAGAAATAAAATGATAAATGTCAAATGATGCCATAATATAAAGTTACTTTAAAAAACGAATTTTAATTTTCAAATACAATAGAGGTATTTATATACACCCAAGTAATAATTAAAAAAATATTCAAAATAAATCACTAAAAAAATATTTTTTAATAATAATAACAATTATTATTATTATTTTACATTGATTCCTTAACGTTACATCTCGTTTATCTTTTGCTTTGTTTTTTAATAAAAATATAATGGGCGCAATATTAAAAACATAATTTTCAGAAAAGCAGTTTTATCACTAAATCAAAATATTTTTAATAATAATAATAAATATTATTGTTATCATTTTAAATAGGAGTTTTCAGAAATGTAAATTGAGTATGTACATACAGATAAAAAACATTGATCGCCTTAACGTTACATCGTTTATCTTTTGCTTTTTTTTTTTTTTTTTTTTTTTAATATATAATGGGCGCAATATTAAAAACATAATTTTCAGAAAAGCAGTTTTATCACTAAATCAAAATATTTTTAATAATAATAATAAATATTATTGTTATCATTTTAAATAGAAGTTTTCAGAAATGTAAATTGAGTATGTACATACAGGTAAAAAACATTGATCGCCTTAACGTTACATCGCTTATCTTTTGCTTTGTTTTTTTAATAAAAATATAATGGGCGCAATATTAAAAACAATTTTCAGAAAAGCAGTCTTATCACTAAATCAAAATATTTTTTAGTAATAATAATAATAATTATTATTATTTTAAATAAAAGTTTTCTCAAAAATGTAAATTGAGTATGTACATACAGGTAAAAAACATTGATCGCCTTAACGTTACATCGCTTATCTTTTGCTTTGTTTTTTAATAAAAATATAATGGGCGCAATATTAAAAAAACATAATTTTCAGAAAAGCAGTTTTATCACTAAATCAAAGTATTTTTTAATAACAATAACAACAATTATTATTATCGTTTTAAATAAAAGTTTTCAGAAAGGCAAATTGAGTATGTACATACAGGTAAAAAAACATTGATCGCCTTAACGTTACATCTCTATCTTTTGCTTTGTTTTTTAATAAAAATATAACGGACGCAATATTAAAAACATAATTTTCAGAAAAGCAATTTTACTTTTTTTTTTTTTTTTAGCTTCAATAACAGTTTTATATTTTCAAGGACAACTTTAGTTGGAATAAATTTATTTATTATTTTCTTTCCGAAAATTTTTTGGAATGCATTTCTCGTTCAAACCATTAATTCGCCATTGTTTAAAGACTATATTTTGTTTTTTAGCCCAAAAGATGATTATATTTCTTAAAACTAATCTATCTGAAGAAACGGGAAAACACTTTATTTTGGTACAATAATGGTAGAATTCTATTTTGACTTTACTATGCCTATGCATATGAGAAAGAAAACCAAAGAAGAAAAAAAAGTTGAGGAAAGGGGAAAGGAGTTTTTCACCTGTTCTTTCTCTGAACAGATTCTCAAACGGAAAGGAAGTTCTCCCGGGGTTGTTTATGTTAGCGACTTTTGCAAGGCAGGGGTTGCAATAGATTTTTATCTCTTTATTTAAATGTCTGTTAAAGAAAATGTAAACGAAAATTGCGGAATAACAGAATATGCAATATCCACAATCTTTTAAAATGAAAGTTCATTATTTATTCTATCTTTTACCAGTACCTCATTAAGTAGTTGTTAAAAATATGTTTTTTAATGCTTTTTTTTACTTCAACATAAATGTATAAATTTGATTTTTTATAAATTTCAGATAAAACTGGCATTTATATTTATGTTAGCGATTTTTGCAAGGCAGAGGTTCAGATAGACTTTTATCTCTTTATTTAAATGTCTAAGAAAATGTAGAAGAAAAATGCGGGGTAACAAAATATGCAATATCCACAATCTTTTAAAATGAAAGTTTATTATTTATTCTATCTTTTACCAGTACCCAATTAAGTAGTTGTTAAAAATATGTTTTTTAATGTTATTTTTTACTTCAACATAAATTATGTGAGTTTTGTTATAAATTTGATTTTTTAGAAATTTCACATAAAACTGGCATTTATATTTATGTTAGCGACTTTTGCAAGGCAGGGGTTGCGATAGATTTTTGTCTCTTTATTTAAATGTCTGTAAAAGAAAATGTAAACGAAAATTGCGGAATAACAAAATATGCAATATCCACAATCTCTTAAAATGAAAGTTCATTATTTATTCTACTTTTTACCAATACCTCATTAAATAGTTGTTAAAAATATGCTTTTTAATGCTATATTTACTTCTACATAAATGTGAGTTTTGTTATAAATTCGATTTTTAGAAATATCAGATAAAACTGGCATTTATACTTATGTTAGCGACTTTTGCAAGGTAGTGGTTGAGATAGATTTTTACCTCTTTATTTCTGTAAAAGAAAATTTCAGAATAACAAAATTTGCCATATCTACAATCTCTTAAAATGGAAATTGATTATTTATTCTATTTTTTTACCAACACCTCATTAAATAGTTGTTAAAAATATGCTTTTTAATGCTATATTTACTGCTACATAAATGTGAGTTTTGTTATAAATTCGATTTTCATAAATTTCAGACGAAACTGGCATTTATGTACTTCAACGGAGACTACGTGTCGGTTAATAACTTTTTTATTCACGACGATTTTATTCGCTATTTTAAATCATTTAAATCAATATTTTATTCCCCCGTGTGTCATAAAGGGCAAAATTAGCACTAGCCACAGGGCCACTAAATGAAAAAAAAGTGGCTATTGAAAAATTGTCTGTCAGCGGCCACCTTATGGTTACTTTCCTATAAGGAAAGAGTAAAATTTGTTTGCATTTCATGAACGATTCTACTTTTGCTGGTTGAAATATGTTTATATTAACATATTAATTTGGGCTATTTATTTTTAGATTAATACCAATTGAAATTTTAACAAAAGTTTACTGTTTAGAACTTTTAAATAAAAAAGTGGCCTCTAGTTTAAATAAAGTAGCCACTTATAAAACTACTACTACTGGCTACTAATGAAATTTTCCAGTTACAAAAATATTACTAATTTTTCAGAAGTGTTTCCTGTTAGTTGTGACTAATGAGGAAGTTCAATATGACATTACTATACAGCGATCTATTTATTAGTATTATTATAACTATTTCTTATTTCAGAATGACTGTATTTTCTGTAAATAAGTCTTTATAACAACATAATTTGTTAGATATTTAACTGAAAAAATTATATATACCACATTAAATGAAATGCTTTCAAACGAGGTAAACTTTTCTTGCGCTATAATCATAATTATCCTTTTAGATAGATAGAAACCGGATGTAAACCTGTAAACAACTGTAAATCATAGGCTGATTTTGAAAGAAGATAATGGATATTTATGTGCATTAGCTGCCATACCTTCTCGCACACATCGTAATGTAATTGAAATTGAAATTTGTCCATTTATATTTATTAGCTGCCATATCTCAACGATTTCATTAATAATGCTTAGTATATGAAATGTCGATTTTTTCTTTCTTTTAAGTTCTGTTCTAATATAAGATATGTTGTATATTTTCTTGACGCAGTTCTGGTATTTTTATATATACGGGGGGGAAAAAATGATATTTAATTTGTGAGAAACTAATTGTTTCGCAACAGCATGTCCGTGACTGTGTTTGTTTACATTCAACGAGATTTCATTTAAATGTTTTCAAAGAAATTTTAGACTCTTTCTTTTAAATATGACGGGTTTCTGTGGAATTTTAAGATGTCAAGGATCAGGCCGATTTTTTGCAACTTTTTTTAAGGTTTTTTTTTTTTTTTTTCAATTAAATATTATTTAAATATTTTACGTTGGTGAATTATAGAAAGCTGTTTCTTAATTAACGGCATGCTTAGCTTAGCTTAATTCTCTCACGCGTGAAATCTCGCATGAGGTTGTATTGTGAACCCCCTCCCCCGCCCCCTCGAATTGCGTATATTTTATTTTTAATTCTTTATTATATATAAATCTGATATGAAGTTCAATGATGCCTGTGAAATACAGCAATAGACGGCAGAACACTTTCTTCTGGAATATTCAGTTGGAAAACTCGCCTTTGACGTTTTATTTTTTTTCCTGTTGTGCAGGAGGAAATATATTTCTCAAAGAATTTTTGCTCTCGTATCGAAACAAAAACACGTGCTAAAAAGTTTCTTTTTTTTTACTTTGTGTTAACGTATCCAAAGTTTAAGCTAGCTGACACACACACACACACAAACACACACACAAAAAAAAAACCTATTTAATAACGATTAATATTTTTTATAGCTCGTAAACCTCATATAAAGTTCGTTTAGTAATTTGTAATAAATGTAAAATTTTTTAAACTTGAGTATTATTTCTTATTCTTAATCCGTTTTAAGCCTATTTGCAGTGCAAAATATGTTTTTCCCCCATTTAAAAAGAATTCACGCATGAGAAGGTTAAAAGTTTTCACGAGTACAAAGGCATTTACATGCATGCAAATAAATGTCTTTGTACACATGAAAACTTTTAAACCCCCTCATGCGAGAATTATTTCTATATAAATAAATGCCTTTGTACACGTGAAAACTTTTAAACCCTGTCATGTGTGAGTTATTTTTATGTAAATGCCTTTGTACACGTGAAAACTTTTAAATCTTCTCCTGCGTGAATTATCTCTAAATAAATAAATGCCTTTGTACACGCGAAAACTTTTAAATCTTCTCGTGCGTGAATTATCTCTATATACATAAATGCCTTTGTACACGCAAAAACTTTTAAAACCCTGTCATGTGTGAGTATTTTTATGTAAATGCCTTTGTACGTACAAGTGAAAACTTTTAAACCTTCTCCTGCGTGAATTATTGTTAAATGGAGAAAAAAACATATTTTGCACTTTATACAAAAATTATCATTAACATATACGTAGATATGATCCCCGTAAAAGAAATATGATATTCCATTATAAATGTATAATTAAGAATTCGCATAGTAAACACTTCAGATTAATATCATGTAACCTTGTTAAAATATGTAAATGCACGCGGCGACTAATGACGAAATCAAAGAGGGTCCGTGTAACCGCGCAATTTGTATCTATTTACTTTTTTTCCCCACTTCCGTAACTAGTTACACGCGACCGAAAGTCCCGAACAATGAACAAAACGAGTCAAACGACACCGCGACACAATGAACAGAATCTCCGATGGAGGCTCATTATGTGCTTTGCAGGTCCAGTTAATTTGAATGCTCGCGGAGAACGCAAGGGCGGAGGTTGTTCCACTTTGGAGCATCAGTTTGCATTCGGAGCCGGAGGATCGCATGCCGGTATGAGAGGGTAAAACATGTGAAAAGCTTTAAATACTGTTTCAACTTTAAGTTACTCTTGGGTGAATAACCGTGAAATTTTAGAAATGGAGATGATAAATATCTGCGATAAAAATCGAAATAGGATTTCGATATCGTAATTTATGCTCTTAGGGAATGATTTAAAGGTGATAATATTTGTTGGTTCTTTTTTTTTATATATATTTGTGAATCATGGTTTTAAAGATAGCAGCATGTTCAGTGCAGCGTATGTTTGTGTTCAAAAGTTGTGAAAATGTATCTTCGCGTTTTAGTCTACACTGTAAAAAATGACCAAGGTTTCTTATTTTATGAAAATATGCTATAACCACGAACGAAAATATAATATAATCTTCTGAATTATCCTAAATTTCAAATAGCATGTTACATTGTCTTTTGAATCCCCAGAAACGAATACATTTTCAAAATTTAAAGAATAATATATAAAATTAAATTATTTTTAGCTGCCCGAATTTTTCAGAAACGTTTCCGAAGGGATTTTATAGTGTATTATTTAGTGTCCTCAGGCTAGAATACCTGTTTTTCGAATGTTATCCATTCGCAAGTACACGTTTTCAGCCGCATAAGTTAATTTATACATGAAAGTGTAAAGAAATAATCTTAATTTTAATGTTATTGTTAACGCTGTTAATTTTGCATGTTTGTCTGTTAAACATTTTTTTATGAGCATGAAAATGTTTACTTCAGAATTGATAGCATTCGAAAAACAGGTATTCCAGGCTGAGGACACTAATTAATACACTATAAAATCCCTTCGGAAACGTTTCTGAAAAATTCGGGCAGCTAAAAATAATTTGTTTTTATAAATTATTCTTTAAATTTTGAAAATGTATTCGTTTCTGGGGATTCAAAAGACAATGTAACATGCTATTTGAAATTTCGGATAACTCAGAAGATTATATTATATTTTCGTTCGTGGTTATAGCATATTTTCATAAAATAAGAAACATTGGTCATTTTTTACAGTGTAGGTTTGCTTTTTCGTTATTATTGTTGGCGGTGGTGTTATTTTTTATGAATGTTCTGGGAAATTCAGTGTACCACAAAGCTGACAGATATTTCCAACAGGCAATGTTATATGCTCATTACGCAATATTACATCAGTAATACTTTTCTTCCGATTTTGTTTCTTTCATTTTATTTTTAATTCAAGTCGCAAATACATTTTATGCGTAATCTATTAATAATACGTAGTATCCAATGTAGTGTTCAGATAAAGACTTACCGTGAGTTCTCGGGAATGACGAGGATGATTTTATGAAATAACACTTTTGATATTTATTTACTAAAGTTACAATATAATAAAGTGGGATAGCACCAATATGTATGTTTTCTCTCTTTCCTTTCTATTTTTATGTATGCGCTTTTCTTTAAGGTTTAGATTTTTATGCATCTGAACAAACAAGATGACCGTAACATTGAAATAATCTTCCCTGTATAAGAACCCTATTTGACACTAAAAAAGTATTGTAAATGTTATATTAACATTTTGCAGTGAATCTCAATAATATACTAATTTCGTTCTGTTAGTATGCGTCATTAACCTTTTAAAGGACGCCGGTATATTGTTTTTACCTGTTAATTTTAATCCCAACTATCAAAATTTGTGCTAAATTTTATAATTTACGTTGGGAAAAAAAAAAAAAAAAAACATTTGTTTATTTTCAAAATAAATTTGTTCGATAAAATTTGTTCTGGTGAAATTTTCAACATTGCAGTCAACATAACTACTTTGCTCCTCGAAGGGTTAAAATGTATGTATGGCGGTAATGAAAACAATTATCGCCTACAGACTTTAATGTATCCAAATTATTTTGCATGCCCTTGTAAAAGACGTATAAATGCTACGATCATTTTCTATAGAGAACATCTTGCAGTGTATGCAGATTCGCCAAATCTTCGGATTTTCTCCGATACTGTCGAAAATATTAATTTTATTATGTTAGAAATAGCATGATGTTATTATAATGTACTTCAAATAATTAAGGTCCGTAGAGTAGAATTCATTGGACCAATAATCTGAATGTTTTGATATACAACAAGCCTGACCCGCTTCAATTTACTTCTTTTTCGGACTAAAGCACCAAAATAAATAAATAAACACAATTAGCAAGTCAGAAGCATAAATTGGGGGGGGGGGGCTAGCAGGGGAGAGATTCGGACAAGGCCCGAGCCCGTTTAAATCCCTATCCTGAGATTCCAAAGTTAATATAAGTGGATAATTCAAGCTGGAGTTAAACACCAGTTAGCGTAGATAATGGAGGCCCATTTCATTTACTTTCGACCAGCACACGACGGAAGTCAACAATCATTATAGTTAATGTGCCTGAAGACATTGGGCCGACCATGTTAGCCTCGATCAAAGTTGAATTCAGGGTGTGGGGCATCCCCCCCCCCCCCCGGAGCATTGAAATATCCCCCACCGGAAGATTTGAGATTTTATGCTTTTAATGGTTAAAAGGTGTAATTAATACCCCGCCCCCCCTCCCTGGAGCCACCGAAATCTCTCCCAGAGAAAAGTGTCTGAATTCAACACTGAGCCTCGTGATGACAGATTTTCTCTCAGTTCAGAATACTTTGATATAAAACATTCCCGACCCGCTTCAATTTACTACCAAGGACATAAAACAACTAACACAGGTTCAATCCCCAACAGGGAAGGGACTGGAATAAGGCCGAGCCCGTATAAATCCCTACCCTGAGATTCGAAAGTTAATATAAGTGGATAATTCAAGCAGGAGTCAAACACCAGTTAACGTAGTAGATAATGGAGGCCCATTTCATTTACTGTTTCGACCAGCACACGACGGAAGTCAGCAATCATTAGTTATGACATTTATAGATGAGCAGAAAGAAAACTCGTAATTTATTAAGTTGCAGGCGCTTAGAAGGTCACATACGTGGGAAAAGGGAGACTCCTCGAATTTCTTGTGGTTTAAAAAGTAAACCGCAGGAAGACCAAATAAGAAGAAAAGAAAAAAAAAACAGAAAGTAAAGTTGTCATGTAAAGTTTTTTATCGGGTGTTTTTTTCGAAAGCTTATCGATTCGAATGCGTGTTAAACATACATCAGTTGTGCAGCGAATCTAAAATATCTTGCGGTTTACTATGAAAAATGAAAAGAAGAGTAAAAAGTGAAACTCTAGGAAGAGATCCAAAGATAAAAAGAAAACGTGGGTGAACGAGAAACTAGTGACATTGAAAACAGTTTAAAAAAAAAATAATAAATCTTAAAGGAATATTGCACTGTAATGTATGTTGAATAGTTATCGTATATTATCAGTAATCACAAGTACTTTTAATCTTTTTTTTTTTTTTCAAACACAAATTTGGGTAATAGTTGCTATTGAAGAATACAAGTTAAAAAAAAAAAATATTGCGGAACGTGCTTTTTTTCGCCCCCTCTCTTTGTGGGAAAATGTTCAATAAAATTTATTTCTTTTATTTATAACATGCTAGTGTATGAATAAAAGCAATTTTGAAGGAAGGGGAAAAAAAACAGCCGACGCGACATGTAAATATAATCGATTTTTCAATAAATTAATAAGCTTTATGTTGCACTTTTAAACTTTATTAAATCTGACGAATAGTGATACACCAGATCCGGTTTAGGATCAGTACAGATCTGGTTTATATGGCCGTAGATTGCGGTACGTATATTTTTTCCGTTACCGTCTAACTAAAAGTTGATAATTAACTTAAATGTTATATAATATGTTTATCGAAATGATTAATATGAATAAGGATTTTTATTTGAATACTTTATAGCCTTTCTTATGTAAATTTTAACTCATTCCATATTACTTTAATAAACTTAATATTTAACTTATGCCTCTTTTATTTAAATGGTATGATTTATTCTCTTACGCTTAGTAAAGATTCCAACGACATGATGCCTGGGTATACTATAATCACGGCCAAGTTAAATAACTCATTTTCCGAATTAGAATATAAACAATCTAATGGTAAATTAATAATTAATGATAGCAACGAAGAAAGAAGTACGTTGGTTGGACATTAAGCATGTATTTTAGAAATATTTTCTGCGTTATTCGGTTCTATGGTATTTATATCAGCAGGTAACAGATCGTAAACAACTCGTTTTGCATAAAATTAGCTCTAAATTAATAGTTGCGAAAATGTGATGTCACAATAGAGAAGGGGTTTATCATTCCAGTGCGACAAACTGTGACATAGAGAAAAAGAGGGGTCAAGACAGAGTCATAAATTATTTCTCTTTGGCTTTCTTTTCTAAACACACTGTGGTCAGTTGTGGTGTTTTTTATTGCTCTTTACAAGTTTCGAAACAAAGTTAAAAAAAATCAACAAAAGAAATTCACCCAGGAGAAGCGATAAAAATTTCAGGGTTGCTCCTTTACTATAGTCGCAGTCACTTGTGCGACAAAAGAATGATTAAATCAAGTAAGCCGAAAAAGGTCCCGCACTCTGTAGAGTTGGTGTATTTAAAAATAACACGAAAAAAAAAAAAAAATACAGCATATTATTTCCTGGTTGTGTTATGTCGCCATTTCTTTTCTTTTTTTTTTCTCCCCGTAGGGAAGTGAGCAAAAAAGATTACCTACATAATATATAAAGAAGAAAAAAATATAACCTTATTCCGCAAAATTGTTAAACTGATATTTTATAACAGCTACTATTATTTACTCATCCTATACCTGCTACCTAGATAAACTATCAAAGTGTTCTTTTTTCGAATTTCAAGGGGGAAAAAAGGCTCATTTTTTTATTTATATCTACAATTAATCCTAAATTTCCTGTACACGGTCTACAATTACTAATCCATATACGATTACGATCATTATCGATAACAGAGACAGAGAAACACTGAATTAAGACGATTATTCCCGATACCGATCTAAGGAGATATCTATTACGTACGCGTCATTTAGCAAACAAAACGATTTTCCTTAATTGCCTCCAGCCATTACAGGGAAGAAAAAAAGAAAGAAAAAAGTAATCGCACTTCTATAACAATAACTTACATTTTCTCTGCGTGAAAAATCTTAATACCGGTCTTGATATCCTTTCAAAAGAAACAAATGAACATAAAAAAAAGAAAGAAATGTCTCTGACACAAAGGCATCCCGAACCATGAAGACCCCGTGAGAGAAGAAAAAAAGTCCATAGACCTTAATAGCTAGGAAACTCGGCTCGATAGCAACCAATCATAGCGAGCCAGCAGAGAGGCTTCGCCAAGAGCATCCCGCTGAAAAGCAAAAATCCAGTAGCTCAAGCATTGCTTTACCTGGACACACACTAAGAATTTTTTTGTCATTGTTCCCTGTGTAAGACAATTTTTAAAACATCAACGTAAAAAGCAATAACGAAATTTAACAATTTACGAAATATTAAATAGTACAAAAGAAAAAAATAGTTTCTACCGTCATTTTTCTAAAAGGAGAATTGAAACTGTGATTTATTTTTATATCTTCTTTTAATTTCCCTTTTAACCCACATTTTAATAGATTTGAAAACAAATAAACGTAAAAATATAACAATAATAGTAAAAGAAAAAATTATTTAACGTGTGTGTCGAGGGGGGGGGGGGGGGTGTTCAGAGGCCAGACCAACCCTGACAAAAAAAAAAATCCTTACTTTCTCTCTCTCATAGTGTTTAATTATTTTAAGTCACTTGTGAATAATGAATTCGACTTATCAGAGACATAAATTTGACACATTTCTTGACATTAAAAAAAAATAATAATAAATGAATCATAAATGTGACTCATTTCTTGACATAAAAAAATTGAATCATAAATTGGACTCATTTCTTGACATAAAAAAAAAAAAAAAATTGAATCATAAATGGAACTCATTTCTTGACATACTCATCAAAGAGAAATAAAATTTAATTAATTAAGTTTCGAAATTAATTGTAAATGTACATATATACACGCTTATACCTAAACCCCAACCAAGTAAGATTTTTACAGAACAAGTTTTTTCTAATATATCCTATGTTGGCGAAACTTTTGGCGAAGCTTTGCCGTTAGCGGACGTCGATTGGTTGCTCGCAAGCCGAGCTTCCCGGCTACTAACGTCTAGTAAAAGAAGTAAAAAGAAAAAGTAAAAGCAAAACGAAAATAAAAATGTAGAGAGAGCGAGCAGAGTGCAATAGCGAATTCCGCGGGCCACCTGTGTCCATCATTAGGCCTGTTTCCCATCGCTCGACTAGCAAAAAAAGACCCAAGGCTGTTTTCCACCGGAAGTGGACCGATTATTGTTGCGTGAGATGCCAACGCCTCCGTCCCATTTTTTCCAGGTATTTCGACGGGGCTAATTAATTAATATTTTTCCGTCATACCCTCAAGACTTTCGACCTTCGACTCGAGAGCAAATTGAGTCTATAAACCTCTATATCCGGTCATCATGAGGACTAAAGAGGGGGGGGGGGGGGGGGGGGGTTAGGATGACTTGATGTCATTGTCCCAGAGCAAAAATGAGTCAAGTGCGAATTCACATCTATGAGAAATTTCAATTTTAAATATGTCGAAAATTTTGAAAAAAGTTAGTTGTGTCACTATTTTGTGTTTTAATACGATTTTGAAAGGCGCCATATTAATATAAACAGTACAGCGTTCTGGTGGAATTACAATGGACTGAAAGAGAAAAAAAAATCCAGTTTAGACAAATTTCCGTTTTAGATGGTATTAATTGCATGGTATTCCACTGCAAGCATACAGTTTTTCCGTCTACAGCAGGATTCCGTTATATATAGACAGGGGTCCATCCAGGCAAAAATTGGGGCATATTTGGGTCCCCTTTACAAAATTCCACTTAATAAAAGAGGCCCCTTTATGAAATTTCATTTAATAAAACCGTTGATAGAAGTTCCGTATTCCGAGGTTTTGCTGTACTAGGTCTTTTTCTGAATACTTTTTACTACACGAATCTATTTCTAAAAACTTCACTCAAAACAAAAAGAAAAAGAAAGAAAGAAAAACCTCAAAGACAATTTAACGGATATCTAGCTGAAAATATTGTATGGAATTTCATATCTTTATCTTAGATATATCAATTTAAATATGACAAATCTTCAAAAACATGATAAATGCCTTTAAATCTTGAAAGAAAGCACGGCAAACACACATAAAAAGAGTTACATTTCTTGATCTAATTATCGTATTTACATTCGGCTTGGGTCATATTATTTTTAAAGTGCTAGCGTACTTTTTAAGCGAAAAAAAAAAAGTCAAAATATTACTAAATATATAGAGAAGTGGTTCTCAAAATTTTATGGACGATGATACCTTCTCAAAAAGATAAAATTCTGCTTAAAATGATAGCTGACAATCAGATTGTATCTGTAGTTCTTAGTGATTCTCTGTAGCTCTTTCTTCATAGATTACTCGGAATATGGTTCGTTTCTTAGAAATAACAGTGTTGTTTATATATCTGTTTACTTGTCCGTATTTTTTAACACTCTCAATCTTTTATTATATTAATGAAGTGAAATCTGTTCTCTGAGATGATTATCTTTTCCTTTCTTCAAAGAAAAAAAACAAAGTAGATATTTAGAGAACCCAAATACTTATTATCCTTTTTAGATATTAATAATAAATAAATAAATATATGTAATTGTCAGTTTTACATGCAAAACAGCTGACTTTGATGTGTGTTATGATCTGAACATAATCTGTTTATTTCATTCGTCTCTGATGAAACAGGGTTCCAAGAAAACAAACAGAAAGAGATAAACGGAGAAATAGAGAAGACAGATAATTATTGTGCCTTTTTAAAAAATATATAAATAATAAATAAATAATAGAAGTAATTGTTTGTTTTAACATGTAAAACATCTGTCTTTAAAGGGTATTATAATAATGAAAAATCTATTTTGTGAAATATTTATTTATTACTGATTTTAAGAGGGGGGGGGGGTAACAAAACAAACAGAAACAGCTTATTAGAGAAGTAGTGAACATGAACGCTTATTATACAATATTAATAATATATATGTAAACATATGTAATTATCTGTTTTAGCGTGTGGAACTTTAAGACGTCGTATCAGTTTACATATGTGCGTATTTAATTTTTCATTGCTCTCAATTTTTTTTATTATAACAATGATGATTAATTTTTGTCAGATATTTATTATTTATTTCCGGTGAAAAGACGTTCTTTTAAGAAAACAAACAGAACCAGATAAATAGATATGTAGAGAACAGAAATGTTTATTATGTTTTAAAAAATTAATAAATACGTAAACATATGTATTGTGTCAGTTTTATAGTGTAAAACGTTCGTCTTTGATGTCATCTAAAAACCGTGACCTTCATGTGCTCCAGCAATAGTGCTGTGTAACGAAACGATAGTAGGAGAGCAACGAATGAGAAATCTACGATGTTTACTATTATCGCGCAACGTCTGCAGCACGTAATATTTTTCTGGGAACAAGGACTGCAATAGTCGTGCAATTCTAGTTAATGGATGCAAATGTAGGCTTGTTTACCCGTCTAAATGTTTTCTCTTCTTGTTTTTTGTTTGTTTTTGTACTCTTAACTCTTTCAGGGGCAAAGCACTTCCGTTGCTAAAATCTTGAAATGAATAAAGGACACCATAATTTACGGACAAATTTATTTGGAAATAAGAAAAAGCTACATTTCCCATACATAATAAACGGAAAATTTTATACCAAAATTCTGGTGGCATTTGCCAATTAAAATTAAGTGGTTCCATAAACCTACCACCGCCCTTGAAAGGGTTAACCTTGTCATGCATGAATTATTTCTAAATTGGTGAGAAATATATTTTGGTTGAATTAAAAAAAAAAAAAAAATCTTACATTTATTACAAAATTACAAAACAACGCGGGTACAACGTTTGCAAACTCTAAAAAAATATTATTAAGCGTTTTTAAATAGTTATTATATTCCGGACAATTCACCACGAAGAACAAATTTAATAGAAACATTAACATTAAATAAACACTTTAAACACAGAAATCAGCAATTATTAATAATAATTGCGAAAGCCTTGCTAAGCAACATTTTCAAATTGAGAACACTTTTATCATTAATGATAACAAAAATCAAAATAAATTTTTGTCCCCTCAAAGAAAACTTTACCCCCCCCTCCCCCCCTCCCACAAGAAAATATGTTGTACGGGTTCCCGAATGTCCTAAGATATATAATAATACGTATAGGTCCCAGGGAAAAAACCTTCTATGAGCCCTTACTCTCATAACCTTTACTTTTTCTTTCGTCTCAATTAAAACACTCCGAAACAACTGAAGGAACACCGGGGCGAGGCCAGAACAATTTAGAACTTCTTTTGTTCCATTTCCGTTCCCCTGCTGCGAATTCTTTGTAGGGGTGGAACATTCAAGATCCATAATCGCAGACATTCAACCCTGGATATTGACGTTAATACAGGTATATAAGATTTAGAAAGAAAAAAAGTTCCTTTTTTCCAAAGGAGAATAAAAAAAAGAAATCTACCGAAACAAAGCGTTTGACAAAAGAAGTGCGTTTACTGGGTCCCAATTCACGGTTACGTGGCCACGAGCAGCAATGAAGCATCAGAATCTTCCAGAAAAGAAGAATCGAGCAGAAAAAAAATATATATACCCCCTCCAACATTTGTTTTGTTTTCTTGGTTAAAGTAATTGAGGGTTGTGCAAAAATTCAGCGAATAAGTCTTTTCCAACATTGCTCTTTTTCAGTTGGTGAATGAAACAATTTTTTTTATAATCATTTAATCTGATGAAAATACGTGATTGTTAGTGCAAGAATGGAAATGGATTGTAAACTGATCGAAATCTGATATCGAAAGAACGCACTATCATTATTTTTTTTTCTAGGAATTTAAGTAGAACGAAAAGTATGAATGCTACACTATAGTATGAATGCAACACATTTATAGATGATTCTCAATCGAATAGTATGTGTACAATAGTTTATTATTATTATTATTATTATTATTATTATTATTTAATTGGGCAGTTGATTCCAATACGTGGAGATAACAATTTTGTTTTCATTTTACTTTTAAAATTACTTTCAGTGTATTTTATTAAAATCTGACTGTCTGTTTGTCTATCACAATTACTCCTCCTAGAATATAGAACGTTGGCCGATGGGGGATTTTTTTTTAGGGGGAGGGGGGTTGGGTGTGATTTTTAATGACATTTCTGCATTGATAGCAACAAAAGTCTTCCACTTTTTGAAGAAAGAAAAAAAAAAGGGAAATAGTGGGATATCGTCGAAACTAATAAATAACTTTATTTATTTTTATTTATTTATTCCTTAAAAGCTGCTTTTTTTTATTAGTTAAGGATTCGTATAAGTAACATCAGCTATACTTAGTTTGTACGCTGAATTTATGAGCTAAATTATTGTCGCAGTGAAATAAAATTTTCTTATTATAACACAATAACACACATAATTGAACAAGAAAACCATTTTTTTTTTCATTCCGATCCTTCCACTGGTAACTATCATCCTTAACAGTAAACCAATATGAGAATATTTATGTAATTAACAGTAAACCAATTTGAGAAATATACAACTTATATTGTTTATGAATACCTCACATTGGCAAAATGGATGTTTAACAATAATTTCTAGTAGAATGCCAATATTGATGAACTGTCTATTAAACATATTGCAACTAAAATAAATCTGTTGTATTCCAATAAAATGTTAAATTACAAATGTAAATGTGCACTTGTAAAGTATCTAAAATTGTCAAACTGTACTATTATCTAAATGTCAAAGGTTTTCAATGTTATTATAGTTGTTATTCATTTCCTAGGTGACTATCATTATCCTTCTTTGGACTTGTTCCCCAAAAGACAGATTTAAAAGTACAGTTTCGTCAATATATTAAGGAAATGCAATAGCTTTACAGAAGAAAAAAAAAAAAGATTTTTAATAAGAACAACCAAACTTTAATGCATACATTAAGAAAAATTGCTTTGGAACTATAGGTCCAAGTAAAATAATCCGATAGCGTGGGTTATCATTTGCAAAGCAAAAAGATTTGGTAATGTTCCATTGTGTAAACTCTGCTCAAATAAAATATGTTTTGCAAACGGGACTGGGAAATGGAACACTTTTCAAAAAGCATGAACAATTAAGTGAAATTGAAAATACAACTTCATGAAAGCGAAAAAGGCATTACTGGATACATACTATATGATCTCTCTGCTAGCTTAGCACATTATTATTCCGTAGATCAAATGAAAGGCCTTCTTTTCCAATGCAAGCTTTGTAATACAAGATAAATACTATCTTTTCCGATCAGATATCTTACGATTCGATTCTTCCAATGACTTTTAAATGGTTGCACATTATTACATTTTCTCAGGGTAGAAGCAAAATAATAACACAATTCAGATACGTTCTAGCACTAGGTATGTACGGTAAGTTTGACTTAATTTCTGTTACATAATTAACTTTATTATGTTTGCAAATTCCGCTTATAAATACATATGCAGGAGTACATATCTAGTGTTTTTATGTATATTTTGATAAGTCTATTGTGGAATGAAACTACTCAGCTCCACTGATTTTATGCATAAACTTACTTTGGTCATAACTTTAACAATGTTTCAGAAAAAAAGAAAAAAAAAGAAAGAAAAATGCATACACCATCACTTTTTTTTTTTTTTTTTTTTTCTGTAATGAAGAGGTTTGAATTTTTTAGAATTATGTACCACCGACAAACCACATCACTGGTGACCTTTGATACTTTATATGTTATACGTCTTTTAGAATGATATATCACGTGGTAAAGTAATGGCTAAACGTTGTGCCAATTTTTCTCTCTTTAAAAATATTTTTGGCTGATGCCTCAAAGCATAAGACTAAAGACTCGTGAACAAGTGATCCACTTCGATTTCTACTCCCCCCTCTCTCTTTGCCTCCCCCCCCTCCCCCCAAGACACATCATCCCTGAAGGTCACGGACACTTGAACTGCAGTCTCCATACAAAATTGCAACAAAACTGTTAGACTCGGTTGCAGATCGTTCTGACCCGTTGAGCACATCAAATGACAAATCAAGGTTGGGAAAAAGGAGTTGGCAGTGTTTTAACGGCCCTCTGGCGCAGTCATAAATACATCCTCCTAATGAATTTGAATTGGATTAGCTTATGGATTCACTTCACGGACGCCAAGCATCACAGATTCTTATCTGCTCCTGACCCGAGTTTTGACGCAAACATCTAAATAATAGTTATTAATTTGTTATGTTTACAATGAAGGAGTGGGGGGCAGTCCAGAAGTTTTATGGTGGTTCTCAAATGACCTATTCAACAACGCGAAACTTTCTGATACATTTTCTTACTCGTTTTTAAGCGCAAAGGTATAAAATTGGCAGGCCTGACTATGGAAGCGATTTGGAATCGAAAAGAGTTTTTCTTTTTTTTTTTTAAATAAAGTTCTTATTGAGTTATAAACAATTCGTGTCACGTGATAACGCATTTTTCCTCTTGTTGGCGTCGGCGCGACGAGAATTCGGTTCAAAACGTCCATTTTGACAGTATTTTCTGAAAGATCTTCTTCTGTCTTTATCAAAAACTGGTAAACTTGTTTCGATTACATAGTTTCTGAGTAAGAACACCTGCCAATTTCATGTCTTTCCGAACAAAAATGAATTAAAAAGATCCGTCTGAAATTAGCCCCTTTGGATTTCAGAACAGCCTTAAGATAAAATTTTGAAAAGCTGTTCAACAGAGAAATATTTGTTTTGACTACTGGTCAAACCTAAATTGTATTACTATGCAAAAAAAAAAAAAAAAAAAAAAAAAAAACTGTTAAGATCTGAAAGTAGATAATACAAATTAATTTATATCCTTTGTATTATCTCGTAAATATCAACAATATTTATTGCTGCCCTCTGTAAAACGTTGTTGGGATTTGTTGATTCTAATGATATTCGTACTCTGAACCCCTCACATGACCTAGCTAAGTTCCTACACCACCCTTAATGTTGTACCTTTTCTCATTTGTGTGCATATTTTATCAATATTACGTGATTCAGAATGAAAATAATCGTCACTGAGTCACGATTTTTAGACATTTTAAAGTTTGGATAGGTCATTGGGCTATATATTTCCCAATTTGAATACGGCAGAGAATTTTTTAAATGTCAAATTCAGGAAAATAATAATAGTTTCTATTTTACCTGTCTCCCTTTTCTCCACAATCTTTTTAGCTGTTTACTAAATTTTCACATGACTTTCAAATACTAGTAAAGCAATACAGCAGTTCTCTTCTGATATATTAGCCCTTAACTGCTTGAATTAAAAGGCTCGATTAGCTCATTAGGTACTAAACTTTATGTACACGAGTATTATGATTAAAATTCACCGATTCAGAAGTCTCTAACGTTAGGACCAGGGCTGCAAGCGAAACAAAATTTCACTAGTATCTATAGTTAAGCTGTAAATTTCAAGTTAAAACTGTGAAAATTGAAAAAAGCAGCGGTCTTTAACCCCTTGGGGACGAGCGACACGTATACGTGACGCATAAGGTGCTCAGAATCCTCGATTATTCCCACCAGTAACTTTTTATTGTAAACTTTGCCTTATTTAATGACAGCATTTCTGAGATTCAATTAGGCGAAAATTTCTGTTTTGAAAAACCGGTGGCAAAATATTAAAAATTCTGTAAAGGACGCTCGTCGCGAAGAGGTTAAGACCGCTAATAGCAGTTAAGGGTTCATAAGAATAGAAATGCGTATGTTTTCCGTTGTTGACAAAATAACTGGATTTCACATATAATTTAATTAATTTTTCAATTAATTTTCAGCAGTGGAATTACGCCCGATGGGTATCGTCCTCGTAGCTCAATGATAGAACTTTGGAACGTTATTCCAAGGATCCGGGTTCGATTCCCGGCCTAGACATTTTTCACTCTGTTCGTTATACGCTTTGTTAGCAATATGAAAATTCACGTATTTAATATTCAACTGGATTTTATTTATGCTAGAAATTTATCTTTATTTAAATCTGGAAAACTGATCAAAAAAGTATTTTTTATGGATTTTGAAATTGACTAACACAAAAGTTTATACAGTCCGAAAATTGACAAAATTTTATGGAACGGCATAATTAATTGTAATTCATACACTGTGTCTCTGTGAAAAAGCAAAGCCGTCGTTTAACAGCGTATAACTAATGAGGTTGGGCAAATATTGGCAGCACTCCATACAATGTTCGCCATTCCGCATTCACCAAATTCCGCTTTTAGTTAAGTGAAACTGATTATGAAATTCCAGTTCAGACGTGAGGAAAAAAATAAAATTCGAAAGGAGGTCAAGGATATCTATCAACACCTGCCATACTCCTTCATTCATGAAAACACCTTTTGATTCCCATTTCGCGCCTAACTTGTTACAGCTGATATTAACAACGATTACTAATTTTTTTACAGCGAGAAGATTATTGTTTTGATAACAGCGGTTATTTTATAGTTACTTTTTTATGTGATCACGTCTGATAATTTGGTCCCGTATAACCCTTTATGACCGAATGCATGTGATCGTGCGGGTTTTGATTTAGTGAATTTCGTGCCTTCCTTGGCAAACATCCGGTCTTCTCTTTGGAGTTAGATGAGTTTTATAGATTCCACCTTTTACATACTTGCCAACCTTTCACTATTCTTTCGTAAAAAGGAGGTTAATTTATTAACACATTTAGAACCAGAAAATATATTTAATGTTAATTATTTATTTAATTTCACGTTTCTCCATTAAACGTATATAGGTTTAGATGAGGTTAGATGGATTTTATAGAAACATTGTTCCATCTTTTGCATACGTGCCAAATTTTTACAATTCTTCCGTATAGACACGGGGTTAATTAAATATTCTTTTCTGGTATAAAACAGTTTAACTTGGGTTAAACTAATCCAGTTTTTACGGAAGATGAGTTGGAGATTCGCAAGTATGCTTTTGTGAGCTAATTTTTACAATGAGAAAATTATTGTTTTGATCGGTTATTTTATATAAAAACCGGCAAAAAAAAATTTTAAACTTTGTTTTTCGAGAAATTCATCTTCTTCCATACATAACACCTTACATACACTATCAAACACTTGAATCTTCAATTGTAATAAAACATTTTTTTATGCCACAATGAGTCAAAGGGTTAAAAAGGGCTATTTCAGCTAGAAATACAAAATATAAGAAATTAAGTGCAGATTGACATTTTTGAAAATCAATATTCATTTGCTAGGCCATACAGCCAACCTTCTGTTTTTTTTTTTTCTTTTAATCAAATAAAACTAGAAACTCTATTAAATAAAAATAGTTAATTTATAACCATAAGAAATTTACAGTCCGAACCTTTTCACAAAGCCTTCTATTGTGTGTGCTTTTAAGTAATTTTATAGTCTGATAAATTGTATACAAAAATTTACCCTTTTCTTTCTTATATTTTTAACCGTGGTTAATGTGGAAAAACGCATCTTACATTTATACAAGATTACATAAATGAGTATTATTCCCTTTGTTATATTAAGAAAGCAATTTTATTTGTTTGTTTTGACAAATAAAATAAATTACATTTCGTAAATATTCCTGTATTGTGAAATTATTAAATTTTATAACATTTATTTATACACATTCCCTATTACGTCTTAGATAGCGGCACATCATATTGCACAAATTTCCTGTAATAATTCAAATAATTGATTTTATGCATGTAAATCAAGAACTTAATGTCATGGCTATGAAAAATTACCTTAATGATAAAGACCTTGCGTAAAAAAGGGCATCTGACATGCACACGATTAAATAAATTATCAGTATTATTAGCATTTATTTATTAATATACTAAAAGATGAACTTTTCAAAGGAGATCACGTTAGAATATAAAGTAAAACAAAATCAATTATATTTTGTAAATATTCTGGTATACAAAGGCTATTAAAATTTATAACATTTATTTATAAATATTCCTTACATGTCTTGGATACCGACACATATATTATTGCCATAAATATCGTGTAATATTCAAATGAATGATTTTTATGCACGAAAATAAAGAACTTAATGTCATGGCTATGAAAAATTACCTTAACGATAGAGACCTTGCGCACTCGTGTCACAAAAACGTTGTATACATTTTTTTTTTTTTTTAACATTCCACCTTCGCTATTATTCAGAAACTTGACATTCAACCCTGCATCTTCCGAGAAAGTTTCAGGATGGAAACCTGTTCGTTGAATATATCCTGGTTATAGTGACGTAATATTTTTTTTTCCATCCTTCAAAAATTTCTCGGAATGGAGAGGCAACAACGTAGACTGCAAGGTCAAACTGACCCTTACAAAGAAACTTCTCTTGTCTAGCAGTTAATCGAGGGATGTCCATTTATTGATATAACAGTGGGGGTTTCGTCGGTCACGTATGCGGAAATATGAGTAATCGCGTGATGTAATACCTCATAAGTACTTAACGAGACAGATAGTTTAGGCTGCTTTGCTGATCAGTGTCTCGTATTCAAAAATGCAACAGCGTATATGTTCCCATAACAAGGCCATTCAGAAATTTAACACAAGGAAACTGCAGGGAGAAACAGAATATATGTAGAAATCAGGGCCGGATTTAGGATATACAGTAAACTCCCGACTATCCGGCCTAATGTGGCGGAAGGGTAGGCCGGATAACATAAAAGCCGGATAGGCCGAAGTTCCATAAATATTTACTCACTTCCTGCTTTCCCCCCGCCATAATATTAAAATCACATGTTAGACATTTTAAGATACATTTTATATATACAGTACATACAGTTTCAAAATAAGCAAAGCATTAAAGTAAAACGTAAACCTAATTCGGAAAAAAATGAGTAAATCTTATTTTATTGCTTATGGATAAATGATTGCACAAATATGAAAAGTTATGCATAAGATAAAAGAGTCAAAACATACAGTTTTTAGTTTTTGAAAAAGTCTTTGATAGATGACCGCTTGCTCCTTCCTGTCGTGAGTCAGCACTTTCCACGGACGGGAACATAGTACCTGTATCGGTCATTCGCAACATTCCTCTTTTTTTTTTTTTTTTTTTTTTTTTTTACTAGGCCGGATAGTACGGAGGACCGGATAGTCGGGAGTTTACTGTACTACGACAGTGGACAAATGCCGAAGAGTTTGGGATAATAAGGGGACTCGCTAAGAGATATTCTTTTAAAAATATGTTTTCATCACATGCTCCAATAGAAATAGATTATAATGATTTTTTTTTTTAAAGTGAAAATCATGTTTTAAAATCACCACTACCATAGGTTTCAAATATTCTTGTGGGCTTTCGCCTCGAAGCGACTAATTCCTCAAGAAGTTTTAAAAGGCCCAGAATTTTCGTTTGGTCAGGGACTCAAAAAAACTTGTCACTACCCTTGTAAGCTTTGGCTCGAAAATAGCATTGTAAGCTCGGCTTTGTAATGATTTGGCTTGAAAACTTGTGTATTTATGTAATGAATAAACAATACTTTAGAGCAAGACATCGCATAAGAAAATCAACACTGGTCGTCAATCCTTATAAGATAAGCTCATATATCGAAACGGTATCATATTTTCGGCAGATCATTTTTTAGTTACATATATATCATCCAGGTATATTATCATTTCAACTCTTCTCATACACATCACAGATGAGGCTTAAAACACTAATTTATTCAATTATAAAATTAATTATAAGTAAGACTTTTAAGAAGGAAATTGCGTTGTTAAAGTTTAGAAAATATTGCAATTCTTGAATAATGTATTCGAATTCTTACATCTTACTTAAGTAAAAGTTTCAGTCCATTCCAAGTTTATTTATATTACTTATTTGTTTATCTACTTTATTGTCAATTTTGCGTAATATTGCGACAATATTAGATTTTTTACATTTCATATAAACGAAATCTTTAAACTAAGTAAACCAGATATTGGATTACCAGAACCAGTTGGATTTAATAGCCCAAGATCCTTCAAGAAAATTTCTGTTGGATTAATAAAAATCCTCCCTCTGTGCATCTATCTACCACTCAAAACTTCGTTGTTACCTGTAGTTTACACGTTACATAAAAAATGGCAGAACAGCTGTTAAATGACTAGTTCACCAGCTAACTAACTGTCGAAATTCGCACGTACAACATCCACATCCCCCCTCCCTCTCATCCAAAAGTAATCCTTCATTTTGATGCTTTATGAAAAAAAAAATTTTTTTCATCATCTTTCCCCTGCGAGTCCATCAAATGTTACCGGATCAAAAAGTGGGACTTATTCATCACTTTCAAGTGAACAATACAGTTAAGTTTGCACCCTAACTCTTTCCAAAAGGGGAAGGGATATATTTACAAGGGTAAAAGAGAATCCGGCAGGGCGCTTGATATGACAGGGCAAGAGAGAGAATAAATATCATTCTCTCCCAATTTCCTTTTAAGGAGCAGATTACTTTATCAGATTTATGTGAGAAATTGTCGAAAAGGTTCCATGAAGATTCGTTACAACAGAAAGGGTTATAAATGCCATCTGTTGCGGAACGGCAGGCATTTACATACACTTCTTTCTCAAGATAATATCAAATGTGCCTTTCACGAAAATGTTTAATACGATATTTGCTGTCAATCTCCAAAGAGAAATGAATGCGACGCACGCTAAGAAGAAGGTACAGCCTTCTGCTCTTTAATAACCAGTGAACAGAAGGTTGTTCTTTAATCAGAATACGTTACTCAGAATCACAACCACTGAAAAATGAAATCTTGGAAATATGGGTATCTGCAATCTAGGAAACCTAGAGTACCTGCAAAACATCCTTCCATGCAAGTTTTATGAATTTTAATTAGGTTTGACCGCATTGTCTGATTTTTTGCCAGACGGCCCAATTAAGTGATTTGTCCAATTTACTTTTTCATACATGACCTCATGCTCGATTAAATTTATACCCTACCCTAACTTTTTTCATAGACGAATGGTTATTACAAGGATAAAGGATAATACGGCGGGACGCTTGTTATGACAGGGCAAGAGAGACAATAAATATCATGACGATTCGTTACAACAGAAAATGTTATAAATGCCATCTGTTGCGGAACGTCATTTACATACACTTCTTTCTCAAGATAATATCAAATGTGCCTTTCACGAAAATGTTTCATACGATATTTGCAGTCAATCTCTATAGAAAAATGAACACGACACATGCTATAAATATCTTTAACAATCAGTGAACACAAAACTTCTTTAATCAGAATACGTTGCTCTGAATCAACAACGGATTTTTTTTCGTCAATCCATACACATGCTTTACAAATTTTAATCTGTCTTGACCCCCAACGTCCAGTTTTCTGCCACACGGCCCAGTTAAATGATTTGTCCGATTTACTGTTTCATATATGACCTCATGCTCGATTGGGTTTGCCTCCTAACTCTTTTTACAGAGGGATGGGATATATTTACAAGGATAAAAGAGAGCGGCAGAGTGCTTGATATGACAGAGCAAGAAAGAGAATAAATATCATATTCTCCCAATTTTATTTTAAGAAGTAGATTAATGTGAATAGCATCTGACTTATACACTTCTTTCTCAAGATAATATCAAATGTGCCTCACACGAAAATGTTTAATACGATACTCGTATTTGCTGTCAATCTCTAAAGAGAAATGAATACGACGCACGCTATGAATAGTCTCCTGTTCCAAAGAGAGGCCAGGAGGCTGTTCTAAAAATCAACAATCATGAAACACATTCACACATTCATGTGTTTTACTTATATTAATCAAAATTATCCATCGTCCGGTTTCTGACTGGATAGTCCAGTTTCAGAATGATCTGCTATGCTTATAGTTCTTGAGGAATAACCAGATGTCCGATTAATTCAAAAGCTGTAAAAAAACTTTATTTTATTTGAGGAGTTCTTGGACTACGCACGCATTGGTGACATAAATCTTTATCAATATTTACATAACCAGTTGCAACGATTTTTTTTTATTGATTCAGTATAGTAAATGTGAATTTCTAAAAACCGCGGCAGAAATATATAAAGTCGCTCTGCATAAACTGAAAAACATACTGCTTTAGAAAACTATTTCTTTAATTAAAATAAATATGCAATAATAGATTCCCAAAATAGAAAGATATCCTGCAAAACTATTTATTGCGTTAATGTAATACAAAACTATTTCACGTCTAATGGAGATTTATCCTGGCAAGCAAATACACCACTGACATGAACCACACTGGGGGAAATATAGAGTATTTTCAAAACCCTTTTTCTCCACAGCTTAACGTAATAATAATAATAATCTCACTTCTAATACGCTTAAACTGTTGTGATGGCTAGCATATGCACCCCTGAGATATTCCATTTAGGAAACATATAGTATTTAAAGAAATTATTTAGGAAATCAAGGGTCGATCCAGGCAAAATTTTGGGCCTATTTAGAGTCCCTTCACAAAAATCTATTTAATAAAACAAATTCCTTCACAAAAAACTATTTGATAAAATGGGCCCCTGCACAAAATTCATTTTAATAAAACAGGAACCCTTCACAAAATTCCTTTTAATAAAATAGGCCCTTTCACAAAATTATATTCCATAAAAACTTACTATTTCTTATTAATTACTTATTATTTTGTTATGTTTCAAAATGTGTAATTTGTAAATAAACAAGTTCACCAGAAGAGCAAATAGGACTTTAAAAAGTTCTTGTTATGTTAATAAATGTTTGGTTCGAATTTGAATAAACTGGATTTCAACTTTTGTTACAAAAGGTTATTTTTTCACAAAAATATAATAAATTTCACATAAATAACCTTTCACAAAAATAACGTTATTTTTCACAAAATGGGCCGCAAGAAAAAAAAAACAAGCATCGACCATAAAAATCATCAATATTAAATAATGATTATTATTTTCTAAAATATAATTATCCATTAGTCTTTTGTTCGTACAAATATACGATACAAATGTAATTGGTACAACAATACCAATATCGTATTTTAATCCACAGATATTTCAAAAAATCATGATAATTTGCGTAAAGCTGAAATTCGATGAAAACACGTGAAACCTCTACACTATTCAGAAAAATTATTGCGTAGAGTCACCTGTTACTAGAGGCCTTACCTGTTACGAGAGAGAGAGAGGAAAAGCTTAGCTTTTGGTGAAGAAAAGAAAAGAAAAAAGAAAGAGCTTCCCATATCAACAAAATCCACCTCCTTCCCTCTCCTATGAAATCAAGACATAACTGGAGCTGGTGTTTCCCCCTGTCATAACAGATTTATCATTTTTTAGTGAACAATGCGTGGAAGTCCTCAGTTAGAGCTTTTCCAAAACTATTTTTAAAGAGTTGTGGAAAAAAAAAAAAAGAAGAAAAAAAAATGATGAAAATAATAGAAACAAGAGTGAGAAGGAAACGCTGAACAAAAAACACTGATATATATATATATAGATATATAATAAAACTTTTGTTAATAATAACCATTAAATCACATAAATGATCGACAATATGAGAACCGATAATTATAATAAAATACAAAGAAATGCATCCAAAAATGTGAGATTCTCAAAGTGAAATAAATAGAAAAAATAAAGTTATATGAAGAAAAAATCCAATGTGCATACGGTGAAAAAATGACAAGAAGCAAACTGAAACTTACATCGTGGAAAGGGCAATATTCCACAAAATATAAGTAAAACGTAATTGACGTTCTGTTTGAATAAATAGGCCTATGGCAAATTTTATTCATTCAAATTGCCCGATCAATTACGATCCAACAATTAAAGAAAATTGAATGAAAATGAACAGATATTATACATATCTAAAGATAATAGGTGTAAAAACAATTATAATGGAACATTATGAATATATATGAAGAGATTTATTGAAAAATGATGAAACAAAATGAAATATAAACGTGTTAACAAAACGTTGTCAATAGCACATGCCTATATATATATTTTAATTTAAAGTGCCTATTTTCATTTGAGAAATTTGCGTACTTATTCTGGTTAAAAATACGCAGTTAAAATTTATAACAAAAATTATATTAAACTGTAATTTTAAGTTGATTTCACTCACTCGATGGCGACTTCCATTTTCTCAGAAATGTTGAATCATATTTTTGGTACAAAATTTACAAAATACTTTACACGGGTAAGTTTTCTTACCATTTCTGAAAAATCATATTGCAAAATTCTCGCTCACACAGAGAACGTTACAAAACTTGAGTTGAAGTTGACATTTGATACTAGCTTGGATTATACTAGCTTTTTTTTTTAGATTTGATACTAGCTTGATTTAAATTTTACTTTAAAAATATTCCACTACAATATTTCACTAAATAATTATAATTATGATAGAATAGAGATATTTTATAGATCGACCCATAAAAATTTATAGCAATAAAAAAATATGAATGTTTTTTAAGCACTTAAGGCTCCTTGAATGATTACTTAATTTTAACGCTGATCACTTGCGCGAGACGTACAAAATAACATCAAAAGAAGAAAAATAAGATTTTAATTTTCTTTTAAACATTTCACTGTACAATATTCAACTAAATAATTAAAACTATGATAAAATATAGATATTTTACAGATCAATCAATAAAAATTTAAAGTTATAAATAATTCTGAATGTTTTTTAAGCACTTGGGGCTTTTCATACGTTAGACCCACCGCAATCCCCCTCTCTAATGTTAAATCTATGGGGCTTGGAATACATCCGTATTTTTCAAATTTCCCCTCTGAAAATTTAAATTTTTACCTTCTTTTTTATGTATGCTCTTCTTGAAGAGTGTTTTTCTTTTTTATTTGACAATTTTTTTCTTAAATGTACACTAAATTTTATATTTAAAGTATTGAAATCTAAGTGAAGCAGACACTTTGTAAATAAGGTTTTAACACTTTAAATAAAACTAACTATGTATTTTAGAAATATTTTGTCAAACAAAAAAGATATGAAAGATCCTTCAAGAAGAGCATACATAAAAAAGAAGGTAAAAAATTGTATTTTCTGCGGAGAAATGAGAACAAGGAAATACTTTCAAAAATTATTCCTACACTTCTGAATCGAAATAAAATATAATCAAACTTTCAACGAGTTTTTTCTAATTCAATTTATAATTGCTAAATTTTTGCTATACCAGGCATAAAGCTAACAGAATGAAGAAGTTTCGAAGTTCCTGAATTCGAACCAGGACCATTGGCATTGCGCGTCAACGCTCTACTATTGAGCTACCCGGACGTTATCGAACTTGTCACTCCTATAAGTTGGCAAGACAGCACAAGATGGGATATCCTCATGAACCACAACTACTGTGGCGTAGTTAATACGTAGTTAGCAAAATAATAAATAGTTAATTTTATTTAAAGTGTTGAAATCTTATTTACAAAGTGTCTGCTTCACTTAGACTTCAATACTTAAAATGAAACGTGAAATGCTACTTATTCCAGCATCCATGAATATATATATATAATTTGCAGAAATGGTATACCCTTGTAGAAATATACTAATTCAATTTATAATTGCTGAATTTTGTTGGTTTCACGACTGGTATAGCAAAAATTCAGCAACTGCTAATTCAATTAGTATTTCTACAGGTGTATGCCATGTCTACAAATTATATATAGCTTTTCTAAGCTGTAAAATTTCATTGTAACCAACGATTCCAAGTACTACTGTATGCGATTATTTGTCAAAATACTGTGCAATGACTTCAGAAAAAGGAAATAATTATCATAGTTATCCGTCAGTAAATATGATTGTTTTTACATGCACTACTACTGTAGTAGTCCAAGTACTACTGTATGCGATTATTTGTCAAAATACTGTGCAATGACTTCAGAAAAAGGAAATAATTATCATAGTTATCCGTCAGTAAATATGATTGTTTTTACATGCACTACTACTGTAGTAGTCCAAGTACTACTGTATGCGATTATTTGTCAAAATACTGTGCAATGACTTCAGAAAAAGGAAATAATTATCATAGTTATCCGTCAGTAAATATGATTGTTTTTACATGCAAATAATATATATATTTTTTTTTCTGATCTGTGTAATTCTTATAAATTCACCCTTCAATGACATTTGACAGTAAACATTTTCTTTTTACTCAATTTCAGGATAATGAAGCCGATCTACCAGAGTGTTCACCTATGTCTGTTTGCAATAGAGTAGATACATACTCCACGCCGTGGATAGAAAGACAATGTAGATGTCCAGGCAAAAAAGTGTGCTCCATGTCCATGGATCCAAAAGACGGATACACAGTCATGGATAATAACAGGCAATTAAAGGTAAAAACAACTTTATAATCTTCACCAAAAACTAATATGAGGAACAGATGGAAAAAAAAAACTTTGAAAAGTGTTAAAATTCATCGGAAATAAACTTTTTTTTTTGTAAAATATTCGACGACCGCATAATTTTAATAGAAACTAGAAGCAGTATCTCTCTATTTGAAAAAGAAATTTAATTAACGCTACTGCTATCGTAGATGAATTTATTGTGATCTTTTCATTTTCTCTTCATATCCTGCAAAAACTATTGACAGAAAAACATGAAAACAGATAGTGTTTTAGATAAAAGTATGAGAAACACGTTGAAGCAGAGAGTTTTTAAATCAAAGAGTGATTTTAACCGCTATTTAAGGTTGAAAACGGTCAATACAGTTCAGTTAGAAAAGTTTTATAGGATCAGAAATTATTCACAGTAATTTAACCATCTTTTGCAGGCAAACACTCGACTAGATTGGGGTGGTGTGCAATGTCCAATCGCTTTTTAAATTTGTCAATTTTTTTAAGTTGTTTTTCTTCTTTTTTTAATTAAAAATTTCATTTTTTAAACAGAGATTTAATTCATAGTTTGAAATAGACTTTTTTTTTCCTGCTGTTGCCACATTTTTAAAAGCCCAAATAATAATTTTCCCAAACACTTTTAAATTGGAAAATATATATATATATATATATATATATATATATATATATATATATATATATATATATATATAAAATATATATATATATATATATATATGTAGGTGATATATATATATATATATAGGTGACGGAAAGTCACCATGCGACTTCATTGTGACACTATTTGGCGACTAAACTCAATGCAATGCTCACAATGACTTCTAAGTTCAGTCTTCAACTGACAGTGACATGACAATCACAACGTTACTTCATTGTAATGTCACCTGGTGACCCATCACAAAGCGACAGTCACAGTGACTTTTCAGTGTTAAAAATCATTTGAGAGTAATAATGAGAAAGTGAAATATCCCATATTTTGATTCACCGTAGTGATTGTGACACTTCTAACCATGTGTGACGTCAAGGGGACTTCACATCGACTGGCCGTGCTGTTAGGGTAGTACCTCTTTTCTACACTTGCTCTTTATAGAATATCCTTTTGAGTACTCACGTGTTCAGAAATTAGCATTTTATGGTTGTTGCTTAAGTTTCGCACACTAGTGTATAACGTTTTGAACTGGGGGTGGTTTTGGGTTCTGGGAGTTATGATCGGCGTAGAATCTGCAAAAAATTTTCAGAAATTCCAACATAGGGGAGAATATAATAGGTAGTATTTCTTACGAAATCTACTTAAAGTACTCTCTTAAAAAAATCCAGCGATTTTAACTCAGACGGAGTAATTTTTCACTCCTTTCCAGTATTAAAAATGCACTTATCCTATAGGAGTGAATTTCATCCTTTTTGCGGAGTGGTTATTTCCATTCCTTTTTGATAAGTCATTTTCACTCTTTTTTCGACTAAATTAATAGGCAAAATATGTGATTTCACTCTTATTTTGAGAAATTACTTTTCTTTTTTTCTAACATTATTTAATACAAAAGGAATGATTTTTTTTTTAAACTACCTTTGTTGTAGGTAGTTTTTTTTGCCTTAGCTTTGCATTTTAATATGCATAAATAACATAATTGAAGATAAATTTTAGAAGAGATTTCATAAAATTTTTAACATTAGGGATTTAAAAAAAAAAAAAAAAAATCTGATTATACATATATTGACAAGATTTTTTTCCTAAAACAATATTATTAGATTCGCTGTTTTTACTTTATCTTTCTTATAATAAAATTATTTCTTGTACTTTTACATTGTATATATAATTTTAGCATTACTTAACGTTATTCTTTTAACTATAAAAATATGAATTTCTTTAATTATTTCTTATATTATTATATATTAATATATTTTACTCATGGCATAAAAAAATATTTGTAGAACACAGAATCCATAATAATAAAAACATGTTTTTATGCGTTTTAAATTTAGGATATACGTTCTATGTTTTTTAAAATATTTAATCAATACAAGTATTTATTATGTTCAAGTATTTATTATGTATACAAAGGTGCACATCTATACTTTATGTGTTTTGGAATTTACATAATATTATGCAATGTAGTATGAAATACTGAAGCGAGTAGAAATAGCAATCTGAGATAAATGTTGTTAGTGAAGTTAAACTTTTGAATATGCATAACTTATAACACAAAAAATAACAATTCAAAAAATCATATATATACATATTTAAGTTAAAGTTAGTTGTGCCAAAAATTAAATTAACAACATTTTTTATTAATATTTTCTGTCAATTTTTAAAATTATATTTCACATTTCGTACTATTTACATAATAGTATGTAAATTCGAAAACAAATAAATAAAATATAGATGTGCATAATTCACAATATAAAGTTTACTATTATCAGGGGAATGCGATTATTTCCTAGTTCTTATATAAACGTATATTTACAAATGCTTAAGTGTAAAAGTAATCTTTTAGAGTACATTGGATAAATTAACGGATTCTAATAAATACTTGTACGTACTGGAAATATTTTAAGAAAAAATAGAACATATATCCTAGTTAAAAAAATAATGTTTTTAATATCATGAGTTCTGTGTTCCACTAATATTTATCCGTGTCATGAGCAATATATATTAATAAATAGTAATATAAACAGCAAATAATATTTGTTTACATAAAGTAAATCTGAATTAAAGTAATTAGTATACAGTTTGAATGCGATAAAACTATATTTTCAAGAGTATTTTATTAATTATAATAAATCACTTTAATTTTTTCAAAATTAATTGTACGAAATCATAATATGACACCCAGAAAACATTTTTGAGTGTATTTTTTTATATTAATAAAACAAAAAACGATAATTAAAGAAACTAATGTTTCATGTTTAATAGTAACAACGTAAAATAATGCCAAAATTATATATACGATGTAAAAATAGAACAAGAAATATCATTATACGAACGATAAAATAAAAATGTACCTTAGGAGAAAAAACTTTTTCTGGTATGGCTAGTGGCCATCTTGCTTTTTTTTCTGGGGGAAATGAAATGTAAATTTCTTCTATTCTTTATTATAATTATTCTTGCTTCTGCGGACGCGACAAGTCTACCCCATTTTTAAATCCATGAAATAAAAATACTAATGAACTTATATGTTTCAGAGTAGCACTAATTTAACAAAACGTAATTTTAACGATGAGCAGTGACAAGGCAATCATGCTTATTTATGCCTGACAAGACGCCGAATCCCGAAGCCATCACTTTTCAAACTGGATCCCCCGCCAAAGCAACTATCACATGACAGAATTACAACCAATAGGAAAGTTCTCTAATCACTCCTTTTAGAGTATTTCCCTACTTCGATTCAAAACTGGAGTATTTTTGCATATAGCTCCAATGCAGATGATTTATCAAACCAGTTATTTTCGGAAAGCGTTCCTTTTTGAGAAAGTCGGTACTCAGAAGGAATGAATACCCCCCTAAATATTACGTTCTTTTATTGAGTGAATAATTCATTCTTTTGAATTAAGAGTACGGTACTAAATATTATTATGGTATTAAATATATATATATATATATATATATATTAAACTACTACATTCTGTAGTAAAAAATCTTCCTCTGAACGTTTGTTAAGTCTTAATATGCCTGCACGACCAGATTTTAAATGTTTAGAATTCTTTGTGTTCAAGCAAAACTTTCCCACGAGATTGAAACTTTGCATATGTCTAATGTTGTTTATTAGAATAAATAGACACCATTCGTGATTCTTCCAATTAACTTTTCTTTGTTTCAAATGCGCTCTGCTATGATACAGGCAAAAACACTTTTGGCCGTCTCTTTCTCAGTAAAGAAAACTTAAATGATTGTCGCATGTTTTTATGTTCTCCGAATCAGTCGTGTAAATTTTTTACACGACTGATTTGTACACGTTTTTGACGCATACTTGATTTTTACACGCACTGAAGCTTACAAATGGCTTACGGATGCGATTTATTTAAAGTCTAAACTTCATTTTCTCGGTGATTTCGTAAATTTATCATGGAACAATTATAGAAAATTAGTTAATTATATGTATCGGTGTTTAAATTACGTCAGAGCTTACATGAGCTCAGCTTCGGTATTTCTTTCCTTCTTCTTCTTCTTCTTTTTTCTTTTCTGAAACTTTAAATATTCATCGAGGACCACCAGAGCTCATAAATAGTGCGTATCGAAGCCAAAGAAATAAAAGTTTGTTTGAAAGAAAATATAAAGGATTTTTTTTTTTAAAGGAAATTACAAAGTTAATGGTTTAAGAGAAATAACTTGAATATTTACTCCACCAATGTAATTAATGTTTTCTTAGTGTTAAAGTGAAAATATATTGTTAAAAACTTTAAAAAATAAATAAATAAAATAAAATACAATTTTTAGCGAAAAATATTTTCTGAAAATTCTCTTCCTCTGATTACAAAGATTTTTGCTAATTCATTTTGTTATACATATATACTATATAGATATAGATATATTTAAAATTTCCTTTCCTGATTTTTTTTTTTTTAATTTTACAAATAATGTATGAAATACAAATATGCTGGTGGAGGGATCCGGGGAATTTGCTACCGTTGTTAGTACTGCAAAATATTAAAGCTCCAGTACATTTTTTGTTAGAAATAATGCCCTGATATGTATCAGTATTTACTCCACATAAATTAACCAGATAAAATATTTTTAACCAATGGTATATATACTAATTCGCCTCCTGCTCTCCCCACTGATGAGGATTTATTTATTTACTTTTTTCATTTCATGATATGTTGACTATGTTTCTAATAATTTAATAATAATTTAAAGCCCCCCGCTGCCTGTGTCTGAAATTATTAAAATAGATAAAATGTAAGCAAATGATCATAAACGAATTAATCCAATCTTACTGATTTTCGGCTTTACAGAAAAACACATACATACACACACATTCACATATTTTATCTAAACAAGAAACTGTGATTTATTTTTTTTATTTTATTTATTAATTTCAACATCTCATGCGGCACAGATAAACTTCCGGCAGAGTTGGACAAATTTGTAATTGCAATTATCTACAATATAATTACAATTTCATTGTATGTAATTGATTATAGTTACACACATTCAAGCACCGAAATTTCGTCAATTAATGGGATGGAGGACGGTTCCGGCAAACAGTGCTGCAAGAATTTTTACAGCATGTAATTGTAACTATAATTAATTACATATAATTAAATTAATTACAATGCAGATAATTCCAATTACAAATTTACCCAACTCTGACTTCTGGTTCATGCGAAGCTCGCCGAATCTCTCTTTTCAAAATGCATTTATTCCAGTTTATTTATTTTATTTTAATGATTGTTACAAGAAAGTTATCTTCATTCATTTTTCTCCAAATTTTAACACCTGTCTTTATGTTTATTTATTTTATTTTAATGGTTGTTACAAGAAAGTTATCTTCATTCATTTTTCTCCAAATTTTAACACCTGTCTTTATGTTTATTTATTTTATTTTAATGGTTGTTACAAGAAAGTTATCTTCATTCATTTTCCTCCAAATTTTAACACCTGTCTTTATGTTTATTTATTTTATTTTAATGGTTGTTACAAGAAAGTTATCTTCATTCATTTTTCTCCAAATTTTAACACCTGTCTTTATGTTTTCAGTTATGTGAGACAACGAACAGGTTACCGACCTGTCGCTACTTCAGAGATGTTGCTTGGACGTACACCACATATCCAGACAACACAACCAAACACACAGTGCACTGTAAGTGCCCCAAAAACAGTGAAGCATATATTCTCAAGCACGAGATATACGATGTACCTGATGGCTTTGCCATTGTCTACTTCTTAGCCTGCTCACCCCAAACTGTAAGTATAGTTAAATTTTTTTATAACTATACTCTTTCAACAATTTTCAACAAAGTTGTAAAGTTAAAAAGCAGAAAAATAACGTTACAAATGCACAAAAATAGCAGCAAACAGCTGTTTCGAATCCACAAGCGAGATTCTTCTTTTGTGCGACAAAGAGCAAAGCACGGCGGGCCAGAAGGTCCAGTCTTGCTTTTTCTAGCACGTTGTGCTTTGCTCTTTGTCGCACTGAAGAAGAATCTCGCTTGTGGATTTGAAACAGCTGTTTGCTGCTTTTTTGTGTATTATTTGTGCATTTTTAATTTTAACGGTGGATTTTTTTGCCTTTTAATATTCTTGCACAAAGGTTTTATTTTCTATTTTTAAAGTTGTAAAGTGTTTATGAATTCGGTTTGCCTGTCTGTCCGTGTTCTAACTCGCGTAAATATACTCGGATTGTCTTGCAATTGATATATGTTACAGAGATTTACCATGGCATGTTTGGTATTGAAAATGAAATGTGGTATTCCTTAAGACACAGTATACAGGGTTGCATTAAGTGGTCCGACTTGTTTTGCCCTCTAGCGACAGCTTAAGTGAACTATGACTTATGTGACTGTCACACTGAACAGAAATTAATATACGTTCAGTGAAAATATGGTTATCTAGATTTTTCAAATTTTTGACTTACTCCACTGTCATTCTAACCCCCTCATATAATGTTTTTTTTTTTTTTTTTTTTTTTTTTTTTTTTTACAATTGTTAAAATAACAGTAACTTGTTTAACTGTAATTATACAATAAATTATTCCATGTGCTTGTCAAAACGGTTTAGAACGGTCATGAGGCTGATATTGCAATGGTTAATGCAGTTCACCTAGTATTTTTCTATCTGTTTAAAATGTGTTCATTGCAATAGTATGCGAGTTTTTAAGGTTTCCTTGTAATTGATATTGCATCCCTCATGTTTTGATTTTCAGAATTTATTCATTTTTAATTCAAATTCTTTCACTTGTGGTAGCGTAGTTGGTAGGGCAATTTGAGTAAAGCAATTTATGCTTCACAGCTTATTTTACTCAAACAGAAATACGACGCGATTTACTTATATGAAAACGTGTTTTGCAATATATGTTTCTATTACGTTTCTATTTTTGTAATATTTTCACATTCTGCTTGTGGATTTTTTCTCCTCATACTTTTTTTTTTTTTTTTTTTTTTTCCATTTGTGCATTTTACATTATTCAGGGGTCTGTCCAGATTTTTCTCACAGAGTCCTGTTTTAGTAAAATTGTAAAGTTTTTTTTTTTTTTTTTTTTTTTTTTTTTGTGACAATTCTAGTCATAATTTTGTGAATTTGAAATTATCTTTTATATTTAGGTTCCTGTGTATCTATTCTTTACATTTAAAAGAGCTAAGTAATACGTTCTTTGAAGATTTCAATTGTTTTATGACAGGTTAGATTTTATGTTTAAATGATTCAATTTATGAAACGTTCAGTTTGGAGGTGGAAAAGTTTTGTGAAAGGTCTATTTTTAAGACAAAGAATTTTATGAAGGGCTCTGTTTTGGGAGGAAAAATTTTGTGAAGGGTCCTGTTTTAAGATGAGAATTTTTGTGATGGGTCCTTTTAAGGACCTAAAATTTTCCTAAACAGATCCCTGTTATTGGATATATATTTTTATATTTTATTTTAATTATTGGTTTATTGGTGGTTATATTGTCCATTTTCCTGTGATTTAATAGTTATTATTAGCAAAAGTTTTATCATATATATAGATACCTTTCAGTTGTTTTACTAATAGAGGATGACGACAAAAATGAGATTGACCTTTCCTGCACACACATCATCTCATTAACACCTAAAAGTGTACCAAGAAGGCATAACTTGTGTGTTTTCCCGTACATAATAAACATGAACGGAAACGTTTTCTCCTCACACACTTTCAATTCATCACTAAAAAAAGATAAACACATTAACCCGAAATAAACGAAGCATTAAAATACGCAAAAAGCGATAAGATTGTATAATGAAAAAAAAGGGGGTTATAAGGAGGCGCACGCGAGAATCCTTTTTGTAATCCTAAACGAGCCATTCAATATCATCTCTGCCCCTTAACTCTTCACATGCCACAGCATTTAAACATCATCTGCAGTTGGAAGACAAAGGCCGGATACAGGTCGCCAGCGAGAAAGCACGGGGGTAAGTGCACTTCCTGCAAGAGCCGGTCAGTGCAACAAACAAACACAAGTGCTCCGCTAAAAGGAAGTCCATTTCATTCAGTTGGGCCATCCCATTGTCAAGTTTCTTAAGAGAAGCTCCGGAAATGGACATTTCTCTTTACTATTGTTTGTACGAAATTTTTACTCTCGCGAAAACATAGGGAAAATAAAGTGGCACACTCTTTTTAAAAATTAAGGAAACGCGCTTCTTTTAAGGCTTCTTCAAAACGTGCTTCTTTTCTTCTTGTTTCTACCCCCTCCCTTCCCCCGTTAACCACCACGTGGACGAAAATCTCATATGAGGTTGTATTGGAAAAAAAAATCCACAACGAACTGCGCATATTTTATTTTATAAACCCCATATGGAGTTCAAAAATGCTGTCAAATAGGTACCAGGAATATTTCCTTTTCCAATATTCAGTTGGACGGACGGATGTTACTAAGCACTGCCTAGTTTTTTACCATATCGCTATAGGAGAAGTGCCTTGGAAGGCCTTTTGAAGGGAAAGTGACCTGAATTATCGTTTTCGTACAAGGAAAACCTTGCACGCAGGGGTGCAAAAATCTAGGCGCCAATGAGCCGATTCCCACCACTAAATTTTTAGTATTCTTCGCCTAATAAGAATACTGATACAATTTAGGCGAAGTATACTAATAAAATTTGACGAATACTAATAAAATTTAGTGGTGGGAATCAGCACATTGGCGCCTGGATTTTTGCAGCCCTGCTTGCACGGTCACCCCGCTTAGACGGTGCTGGTTCCGAACAGGCGAACTTCGGTCTAAGGTCCTCATTATGTGCTCAGCATGATAACGATTAGGCCGAGTGGGTCCTCAGTTGAAAAATCAGCCTTTGACATTTTTCTTTTCTCTGCATGACTGCTCTTGGATCTAATATATATATATATATATATATATATTTTTTTTTACTTTTACTTTGTTGTTAGGTCACTAAAATTTGAATTATCAAAAAAACTATTTAATTTTTTCTTACTGCTTGTGAACGTTATATACGGGTATTTCGGTACGTCTTGTAATTTTCTAATAAATGTAAGAATTTTTAAAAAATAAGCATTATTATTATTTTTTTGTTCTAAATATAAGTGCAAAATGTTTTCCCCCATTGAAAAAAAAAAAAAAAAAAATCTGACATTTACGTACTTTTTTATGATCTAATGCATGAAACTTGTACATAATATTATTTGTGTCAAATATAATCAAACAGCTCCTTTCCTTTTTATTATAAATGTGGAACAACTGAATTTATAATGGATTGTTCCATTCTCTTATAAATGTTGAACATCTGAATTTATAATCTATCGCTCCCCTATGACGGCATTTGATTGACTGCCGTGTCCTGAAAATCTTTTGCCTTTATAGAAAAATGGGAAATGACGTTCAATCCAAATGCTGATTTTACGCATTTATGAATGAAAATTATTTCTTGAATATTTAAGGTAGTGTCCAATTTCGATTTAGAGAACAGACTTTTTTTAAAAAAATAGGCTAATCCAGCAAAAGTGCCGGATTTAATATACATAGCATACTTAAAAAAGACAGGAGAGACAAATAATTTTACATCACTACAATCCTTCAAGCGACAGAAGGCTGACCACATCAAAGAGGCCGCTGTAGCATGGTAGCTGCTCGAAGCTTAAAAATTTTATGCGTGAGCATTTTTCAATAGATTCTTAAAAAAACATACATCTTAAACAAATGCAATCTTAATCCTTACTCACCCCTCTAATAAAAACAAAAAAAAAAACTAACTATAAAATGTTTCTTTCTTTATTTCAATAGAACTGTTTGCTTATGTACTCAATATTCATTCAATATTTTCTCTGTTGCAGAAAATCAGATGTCAGAGGAAAGAGCCTTGCCGACTATTCACAGTGAAAAAAAAGGCAGACGTTGAAGAAGTCAACACGAGTACTCTCTGTCAGTGCCCACACGGTCATCGATGTCCGAGACATCATTTTGACCCATCTGTGATATTCAGTCCTTCGACCTTCAAGGAAGAACACATAAAAACATACAGTGGATACTGCGCGTTAGACTTATCCTAGGACTCTAAAAAGTTCGCCAAATATGCTGCAAGCGTTCTTACGAATTAAGTGAAGATTTGCTTACAATTAACAAATTCAGGAAACTGATCGACAGCATCTAAAAAAAACAAACTTTGTCAGTTTTGAAAATCACAGTGGATATAAACTATTTATTTATCAGAATATCCAGGTGAAATTTAAATATTAAGTAGGAAAAAAAAAGAGTGCCAAAATGATGTACAAATTTTGATATACATTGAGATAGTTTAGTAATAGAATCGTTTTCGAATATTAAATCGAAAACATCGGAGCTACTTTTCCGAAAATTTTATAATAGCAAATATAGGTAACGAGGATAATAATAACAAATTAAAATAAACTGTTAAAACTTATTACTATCCAAATGAGAGCACAGTCGAAGACAAAAATTATCGTCGAAATAAAACAATTTACTCGAATGTCCATAACGATAAAGAACAAGAAAATAGTCGAAACTTATAATTATATAATTAAGTCGGACATCCATTATTAATAAACTATCGGAACAATCTATGACGGAAATTATCATCAAATTAAAATATATTTCGAAAGTGAATAAATCGTAAATAGTAATTATATCAAATTAAAGCAGAGTCAGAACACGATGAAAATTATATGATTACATCTATTTACAATCCGAATTGGTTGCATTTAACATTCCAGCGAGTGCACTTTCGCAAATAGTCCGACAAATGTGATCTGTCTTACATTTTGTTCTCACAAGTAACGTAAATTAAAATTCAAATTTCTACTACTGATATGTATAACTGCTCTTTTAACATATATCTCTTATTACGATAATATCTCTCTTATTACTGATATGAAATTATCTTGCATGTGTAATAGCGTAAATAGCGCAAAAAATATGTCACGCGCTCGCTGAAAGGTTAAAAAAAAATTCTTCGTAAAAAACACAACCTCAATACCATTTTTAAGGAATCGGAATTCGATGCAATTCTGTAATTATATCTATTACAATTGGAACTAGTTGAAAATTAAAAGAAATATTTCATGCTTAAAACATTATAAAAAACACTAAAATCATATTCGAGTAGGAAAAGCTTACAGAAAAAAATTCGCATGCTCTTCTTAAACAGGCCGAGTAACCAACGACGGTCAGAGGTTCAAGAGTCCTAACTAAGTAACCTTGATATTTAGTGAGATTAGAAAATAATCGAAGATAACAAAAATATCAAATTAAAACAAAGTTGACAGAATGTAATTGCAATCGGTACTAGTCAGAAACTAAAAAAAAAAATAATAATAATAATAAATAAAAAATAAAATATTTCATCTTTAAAAAAATTTCTTTCAACAAATGCATCTAATATCTCGTTGAAAAACAAACTAAAAACATATTCAGGTAGAAACGTCTTACAGAAAAAAATTTCGCAAGCAGTCAGAACTTCTTGACACGGCCGAGTAACCAACGGCGGTCAGAGGTCCAAGAGTCCTAACTCTGAATGGCCTTTCACAGGCTTGGAATAAAGAAATTGCTATGGGAATATGCTGCGATGGACCCTTCCCAAGGCAGGAGAGGCTATCTCCTCCTAAAATAATTGCAATGCAAAGGTTGAGGGAAAATATTTGATGTAAAGAATGTTTCGCGAATTTTTCGTGGTCTAAGGACTCAGTAAATAGCATGGGACTTCCGATTGAGGTTTTTCATTTCTAAATTACGAGAAGTCTTTTGTGAGAGAATGACAGGTGCTTCTGATTTTCCCATGTGACAGGCGCGAGTGATTTTCTTCGATTTGTGATTCCATTCATACTGTCACACAGATTATGAGATTCCATGAGATTCAAACAATGGTACGAAACGCATTCAAATAGCTATGCAAACATACATTAAGTAATCAATTTTAAAACTGCTTCCATTTGGATAAAGGGATAGTTAATTTTTTTTATGAAGGAGCGTTGAAGTTTTACTAAAAAACTGATAAAAAAGTTATTATTACAATGTAATACTACAACAATTAACAATATTTAGAAATACTCTAGTACAGACGGCAATTAAGTACGGTAATAAAGGGATAGTTAATTTTTATGAAAGAGCGTTGAATTTTTACTAAAAAACTGATAAAAAAGTTATTATTACAATGTAATACAACAACAATTAACGATATTCAGAAATACTCCAGTACAAACCGCAATTATATTCTTTCAAATTATTACTAATTCTACTACTACAATTACCAACAGAGCAACAACGTTTAATTAAATTACTTTTGCAAATTTCTTCACCGTATGATTATTTACAGCAAATCTAATTACTACAGTAACGATTAACAATATTTAGCAATACTGTAGCACAATGTGCAAGTATTTTTGTGAAAGCTTTATTAGCACTTTTAGCAAATCTTCACTTATTTCGTTACGTTTATGGCTGTAATATGAAAAAAAAGGGCAATATCAAAATGCAAAATGTACAGATTATAAAGAATGTTATACAATATCCGTAAATGTGATTGTCACAGTGGATCTACCTGATTTCTGATTATTTGTACATTATTGTATATATTTTGTAAAGAATATTTTTTATGGACTCACAAGTCAATCCTGCAAAGAACACGGACAGACGTTCAACAAGAACTCTTTCGTTTGGTTTTACTGATGTGCCATATTTTATAAGCGTCACTGTATATCACGATCAGTTTCATATCCATAAGTTTGTGAATATTTTTTTTAATCATCTACTATACATATTTTCGTATGTTTACTTTACGCACTATGCTCTGTTTTTATCACGCAAGCTTAAATTTGTGAAATACTGTAAAAACCTGTATCAATGCAACAAACATCTTTGTAAACCCCAAAAATTTAAAGTTCAGTCATGTTCTTTAATGTGCCATCGTTGTTTTTGCCCCTTTTTTTATTCAGCGCAGTTCATCGATAATATATGTCAGTTCACCATTATTTCATCACCATTTTCACACTTGTAAAAATGTACAGTGTACAGATATTGGAAAATAATTAAATATGTTCTACCTCAGATATGTGTGTTTTGTATTCATCGATTCATAAGAGTCATTTGTCATCTACTACGCATGTTTTAATTTACAGAAATTAAACAAACCTATTCCTATGACAATAATCAATAATAACAACAACATAAATAATAGATTTTTTTTTCAATGTAACAATAAGGAAATACACATACACAAAACAAACATGACAAAATACGCAATTCTACTGCTGAGAAATTGAACCTTAAAAATGAAAAAAAAAAAAAATAATAATAATAAAAATTATTTAAAAGGATGTATTGGTACATTTCGGAAAAGAGACGGTACCCAGCGAGACGATATATTTCGCAATCGCAACCACTATTTATAAACGATAATCGTCATGGTAGATTTCTATTGCTTGCACAGATTAACCCCTTGAAGGGCGCCGGTATAACCACTTAATTTTAATTCTAAAATGTATCAATGACACCAGAATTTTAAAATCAAATTTTGAATTTATAACGTACACAAAGGAAAGCTTTTATTTATTTTAAAATAAATTTGTACGCAAATCCTGGTGTCAATCAATCATTTCAATATTTTATCTCCAAGAGTACTTTGCCCCTGAAGGGGTTAAAGAAACTTATCAGGAAGATTGTTGTTTGGAAATGTTCTACTGTTTCTCGCTGGAAACAATTTTTAACACTAAATATATACCAACAACCGGTACATTGACAGGTACCAAATGAAAATACTTTGATTCGAACCAGAAATTTCTTAATAAAATGTATAAAATATACTTCACATGGAACAAAAAAGTTAAATAGTTTTTAATAAAAATTCTGATGTGAAATATTTTTTACAAAACTTGAATGAAATTCCCGGTATGTTTAGTAATAAAAAACAAATGACTTCAAAAAGTTTTTAGTTATAACTAATAACGTATAAACTCAGTGTTGTAAACTTTTCTTCTTCTGATACTTTAAAACACGTTGTTTTCAAAATATATTATTCGGGCACATTATTCTTCCATTATGATTTTCTGTACACGATTGAAGATTTTCTTTCATGATTATAGAAAAGATTACAAAAGAATATGTTCTAAGAGTGATTGGTAATCATAATTTTCAAATACAATTCTTCTTCTTTTTTTTTATGTAGATTATTATTAGTATTCTTTACTGAGAGACTGAATCCGTACAGGTTTAAAAAAACAATTTCGATAAAAAATCATTTTTGTCTCATAACAAATTTTACTTACTAATTAGACTATGATTGAAGAAAAAAAAATCTAAAAAAATAAAATAAATACGAAATTTTCTGTGTCTTTTTACCGAAAATTAATAAAAGTATTGAACTTATAAATAACAGAAACATTACGACACAAATACATGAAAATATGTTTTATTTTTCTTTTCAAAAAGTTTGCTTTGAAAAACTTCAATAATTTCTACCTCAGTTGATTTCACGCCAAGATTACGTCAGACATCAAATAGTCCGCATTAATCAAATTAAAAAGAAAAAGAAAAATGTGATTAAATTTAACAAAATATAATCCAGAAATATTTTATATAAATAAATATAAAGTATAACAAAAAAAAATTAATTTAATATAAATTACTAATAGGAAAAATAAATTAAATTGAGAATAAATATATTTTTTAATTTTTATTTTAATGCGTTAAATGTAAACTACAATCGAACAGAAAAAATCTTATATATAATAATATAGTACATATAATAATATTTTTTATATTAAATATAGGATATAATATAAAAATATTTTTTTATTATGATGATGCTTAAATGTAAAACATAATCGAAAAAACAATAAATAAGTGTGAAGTATAACCAAGTAAAGAGGGTTTTTTTTCCTTAAGAAAAGAATTTTATTATTTTTATTTATTTATTTATTTATTTTATTTTTTATTTACTTTTTTGTGTTTCTAAAATTTTTTCATGTAATACTATGCCTAAACATGTCAATAACAATGAATTATTATTTTATTTAAACAAAAAAGGAACAAAAGAAAGGGCAGTTTTATTCGCCAATTGGATGTTAATTTCATGGGTTAAATAAATTAAAAGTGATCGATATTTAATATTTTATCATCATTGATCAAACTAAAATGTTCATATATTCTTCGAAAAAAAAAAAGAGCACTAATTTTATTTTCAACTTACTTTATATATATATTTATTACTTATATATATATTTCCACGTAGCTTTAAATATATATATATATATATAAATTCTACACGTTTGAAAAAAAAAAAATTATAAATATGTATATCAAATATTGATAATCCGTTATTAACATTTAAAGGGATTAAAATAAAATAAAACAACATATAAAATATAATGAAGGAAATGATGATAAGATATAAAACCAATCTAAACAAAATCCAATTAATTGTGCCTAACTTATATTTTCTAATTATTGTTAAAGTTTTCTTTCATTTTTAAATTCATTCGCGCACACCCACTCCAAATGATTTACATACCTGTATTTTTCGATAGTATTTTATGATATTGTTTTAAAAGAAAAATTCATGTTCGAATTCACCAATTCCGTGCTGATGATGCGAAAATGCCGTTTTTTTAGAAAAAGAAAAGCAATTTGTTCTCTTATAAAAATAAATGTTTGAATCAACAAAAATATTTTTGTTAAAAACTATAACGTTTGTTTTAGCTAATTCAATTTTTGATTACTAGTTGCAAATTTTTAATTTAAAAAATATATTTAAAAATGTGAAGATATAGTTTTTGACTATTTGCAAAAAATGCAGCGTGCCTGTACGTGCTAAGTACTTTATAAGTATAAATAATTAAAAAGACACTTCTTAAAACTAAAAAATAACACATTAATATCACATAATAAAATCAATTACAGTGGACGTTACATCAATACAAATGTCCATCGAAAACCAAAGCTGTTTTTTTTTACACATGGTCATGTTCAAAATTATACATTTTAAATAATAAATTTTTTATATTTTAAATGGTGGGACAATCTATGCTGAGGAAGAGATTGTATAGAGTTTAAAACATCTACTGTAATTGATTTTATTATGCGATACTATATTCGGATGCTAATGTGTTGTTTTTTAACTTTATTAAATGCCTTTTTAATCTTTAAAGACACGGACGTTCAGTGAAAAAACAGTTGCAAATTCCAAAGGGGCTGTGCACATATAACGTTATCACTTAAGAGGGAGGGGGGTCTGGCACTCGATCTATCTCTAGGGAGTGCGCCCCTCGTGTCTTTATGTTAGTACAAACGGTCCGTGCCTTTAAATTTAAAGGTTAATTCAGATTCAGACGAGATATGTTTAGTTATAATAAACTTCATAAACAATTAAAATTTCGATTTCCATGAATTTTTATCCATCTTTGAAAGAAATCACGTAGGTCATGCTTGTTCTTCTGTTTTACCCATACCTGATTACATCTAACTTTTTGATAATTCCTAAACTAATTATTCTTTTTTTTTTTCCTCTCTGCACTTTTGTCATAGTGGAACAATATTTATCATAAAATATTAGTACGAAGCAACACATTTTGGCGGCAGGTTAAGAGAAATCGACTAACAGAAGTAAAGATGCTGTGGATTAAAACATTTGAAGCTTCATTAGGGGGCAAAGGAGATAAATTGATTATTACATCTAACTTTTTGATAATTCCTACTGGTGGTCCGTTTTCGCACGGTTTTATAGTTCTTAAACTATATGCAAATTATGCAGTTTTTTCTTTGCATTTTTGCAAATAGTGGGACATATTTATCACAAAATATTAGTTCGAAACAAGAATTTTTGCGGCAAGGAATGGGTTAAAAGGAATCGACTAAAGAGGAAAACATTTGCGGCTTTATTAGGGGGCAAAGAAGAAGGCAAACTGATGATTACATCTAACTTTTTGATAATTGTTATGGTGCGTTTTTCGCCCCGTTTCATAATTCCTAAACTAACTATGCAATTTTTTTTCTTTATATTTTTTGCCAATAGTGGGACATATTTTTCATAAAATATTAATTCGAAACAAGATTTTTTGGGCCAGGGAATGTGTTAAGAGGAATTGACTAACAGAAATACAGAGGAAAACATTTAAGGCTTTATAAGGGGGCAAAGAGGAAGGCAAATTGGTGATTACATCTTAACTTTTTCATAATTCCTACTGATGGTGCCACCCCCCCCCCCCCCGTTTTGTTATTCTTAAACTACTTATGCTATTTTTTTTTCCTTTGCATTTTTGTCAATAGTGGGACAATATTTATACGATATTAGTACAAAGCGAGAATTTTTGCGGCAGGGAATGGATTAAGAGGAATCGACTAACACAAGTAAAGAGGAAAACATTTGAGGCTTTATTAGGGCGCAAAGAAGAAGGCAATTTAATGATTACATTTAACTTTTGATATTTTCCACTGATGGTTCGATTTATAATTCTTAAATAAATTATGCTATTTTTTTTCTTTGCATTTTTGTCAATAGTGGGACATATTTATCATAAGATATTAGTACGAGGCTAGATTTTTTGCAGTAGAGAATGGGTTAAGAGGAATCGACTAACAGGAATACGGAGGAAAACATTTGAGGCTTTATCAGGGGGCAAAGAAGAAGACAAATTGAAGCGAGTAAATATTAAAGCCGTGTAACGAATGACTCCTCCGTTTCGCTTTTAGCAGCTGCGGCTTCCCTGCAGGTGCGTAAGAAAGAAGAAAAAGCGTGAGAAATGGAGCAGCTGGACACTGTCCCTCTCTACCATTATAACTATCGAATAAAGAAGGGTAGATAGAGGTGATTATTAAAATGTGATGCTGAAAGAAAATATGTTTTTGTTCTTTAGAGGAATAAGGGATCGGGCTAATTATTGAAATAAATACTACCAAAATTATTAACCTTTCACCAGGTACGACTTTTCGATCTCAACGCAGACGGGAGGACATAATTTGTCAGAATTGTCACTACAACAATGTCGTAAAGACGTGATATGCTCTCTGGATCGGAAATGAGAACAATGTGTAACACAGACAACACAATGACATCCTAAGGACATCCAGAGGATATCGTTGTCAGGATAACCCATATCCTGTACCTGTCGATGGTTGAAATTGTTCTATAGGCAATAGCATATTTTCCAATACTTACAGTAGTTAAAGCTTAAGTTCAAACTGGCTACTTTCTGACACATTTTTTAGTTCATTTTTGTTCACAAAAGTATCAAATTTGCAGGTACTCTTATTTAGAAACTATGTAATCGAACTGTTTTTTTCTTCCCGTTTTTCGGTAAAAGCAGAAGATTTTTTAGAAAATGCAGTATTTGAGGTTTTAACCGGATTTCCGGACGTAACAGAACAGGAAAGGTATAAAACTGCCGTCCTGAGACAATAATTACTTATAACTCAATATTTAGTTCATTTATCGGAAAATGAAAAAAAACTGGTCGATTATAAATCACTTCAATAATCATGCTACGTTAGTGAATAATAGAATGTCTGAACTTTGGAAAATTCATAAAAAAAAATTTTCAATGCATAAAGTGTACTGTAATCTTTTGAAATCTGACGTTTACCTACAACAATTTTATACATTTGATTCAAATAAACAACGTTAGTGAATAATAAAATGTCGAAACTTTCAGAAATTCATAACACTTCATTTTTTTTCAATGCATAAAATGTATTGTAATCTTTTGAAATCTGACGTTTACCTACAACAATTTTATGCTATTGATTCAAATAAACAACGTTAGTGAATAATAAAATGTCTAAATTTTCAAAAATTTATAATATTTCATTTTTTTTCAATGCATAAAATGTATTGTAATATTTTGAAATCTAACGTTTACCTACAATAATTTTATGCTATTGATTCAAATAAACAACGTTAGTGAATAATAAAATGTCAAAACTTTGAAAAATTCATAACATTTCATTATTTTCAATGCATAAAATGTAGTGTAATCTTTTGAAATCTGACGTTTACCTACAACAATTTTATACATTTGATTCAAATAAACAACGTTAGTGAATAATAAAATGTCTAAACTTTCGAAAATTCATAATATTTCACAACATTTCAATGCATAAAGTGTATTGTAATCTTTTGAAATCTAACGTTTGCTTACAATAATTTTATACTATTTATTCAAATGAACAAAGTTAGTGAATAATAAAATGTCAAAACTTTCAAAAATTGATAACATTTCATTTTTTTCAATGCATAAAATGTATTGTAATCTTTTGAAATCTAACGTTTACCTACAATAATTTTATACATTTGATTCAAATAAACAAAGTTAGTCAAAGTTCGTACCGCTCCTGGAATTTTGCGACCAGCAAATTCTTCGGTACCAGTATTTTCTTACAGAAAATATCTCTTTAAAAGAAGGCGAAGTTTCGCGAATTTAACCTAGATTTCCTTTTCTATAATGAAAATACTGGTAAAAGTCCTGGAAAATTCCCTGATCCGTACGGACCCTGGTTAGTGAATAATAAAATGTCTAAACTTTCAAAAATTTATACCATTTCATTTTTTTTAATGCATAAAATGTATTGTAATCTTTTGAAATCTGACGTTTACCTACAATAATTTTATATATTTGATTCAAATAAACAACGTTAGTGAATAATAAAATGTAGAAACTTACGAAAATTCATAAAGTTTCATAACATTTCATTTTTATTAATGCATAAAATGTATTGTAATCTTTTGAAATCAGACGTTTACCTACAGAAGCTAACACTTACGATGGTCTGGCCTGCTTCGTAACTAATTTTAAATGCACATTTCAAAAAAATTCAAAATCAAACAAAACCTCCAACGAGTTTTCATTTAAAGAAATAGCAAAACTAACCCGGAGGCAATACGCTAAAACCAGTTTTACTATTCACTGAAAGAAAAAAAAAAAAGTAAAATACAAAGAAGGAATGTTAAAAATAAAAAATACTTTTGAAGCGGGAAACAAGTCACTGGACTAATAGTTAACTTGGCATTGCATGCAAAGAAACAAAAATTACAGATTTAAACTATCCTGACGATGGGGAGGAAGTAAAAAAAAAAAGGGGGGGGGTGGAGTTACTGGATGAATATCGCAGTTGAGAAATAACAACATTCATAAAACTTGACTATTCGGTTTCAGGTGGAAAATAATAACCATTATTCTCAAACAAATAGAAAAATATCACCAGAAAGAAACACAAGTTATCTGTTTTAATAAAAGAAACAAGTACCGTGTGTTTCAAAAAAAGAGATATCCTTTTTTAAATTAAATAATTTGAAAACGGTTAATGATAGAAATGTACCGTTTGTTGCCCTTTTATTAGGAAAAAAAAATTAACCACACTATTTCAAAATTATTTTAAAATTTCGCTAATAGGTGCCGCTGTAAGCTGAAAAAAAAAAAAACTAGTAAATGACAATTATATTATATTCGCTGGATTTGCATACTTGTGATGTCTTTCTGTGGGGACAGTTAAGGCTGTTCTCAAATCTAAACAGGCTACTTTATGACATATTTTTTAACTCATTTTTGTTCGAAAACGCATGAAATTGGCAGGTGTTCTTATTCAGAAACGCCTTATTTATTGACTGTGTAGAAGTACAAATTTCTCCTCTGGATATTCATAATTTCCCCCTTTCCCTAGGATCTTCAGAAATTCTCTTGGAGTAAAATATCTGAATTCTCAACACACAGCATTCTCCTGCCGAGCCGATCTGGCTGTTGCCAAGTTTAGCGAGTTGTAAATGTGATGCACATTTTAAAGGACGAAATTCGTTTTCACCATTAAATTCCATATCGGCCATCTATTCCATATCAGTAGAAAATTTCCCTGACTATTTCCAGGTTTTCCATACCAATTTAAAAGAATTTCCATGTATTGAGATTTTGTGATGGCACACACAAAAAATCTTAAAAGTTGTGAATTTGAGAGTGGAACATTCACAACTAATGCTGAACACAAGATATTTATTTCATGGTTAATGATTGTTTGACGCACCAATTTCAAATTCTTAGTTTTTTAATTAGAAAAATATTCCTCGAAAGTTTAAATTTCTTCGACTTTTTCTCAGAATTTTGAAATTTCCATGACTTTTCTTCAGGAATGGTAAGTTTTCCTGACTTTTTCAGGTGGATAGACACTCTGAAAGGACCGTTTATGTGGTTGCTAAGAAAGTCGTAAATCTTTCGACTGGCCAATCTTTTCCAAAGGTTCTGTGGTCAGCTACAAAAGAAAGGGGAATCTCAACAATAGAAATAGTGATATACCTGTCGGCGACGTCGTCTACTGACCTCAGACATGCTAGAAAAGTCATAAAAAATCAAAAAGAGCGAATGACCACATGACTAACCGGCGATCTGAAAACCAGTCTGCTCAAACCTTTAGGTTGCGTATAGACCGAATACTGCAACGAGAAACATAAATTATTTCTCCAGGCTTTCTTTTCCAAAGATTTTGTGGTCAGTTTTGACATTTTTCACTACTCTTCAAAGATTTCGATGCCAAAGCGCGCAAAATCAACGAATTCTCACCAAAGGAGTTTGCCATACATTTCCACGACAGTACAGGCTTTTTCTAAAATTTTGTTGCTATGTGATATAATAAGGTCCTTGTTCGAATTGATTATCCTTCTTTGAATTCATCCCTGTTCCAGTTTACATAAAAAAAAATACCAGTTCCAACTCATGCTTGAAAACGTTTCTACGTTTTCCTGAAAAACTTCATTTTTAGGGTTTTGTCACTTTAATGAAAAAGTTTGTTATACGTTTCTAAGACAGTACAGACTTTACCTGAAATTTCGACAGTATGCTATAACAAAGCCTTTACTCGAATTAATTCCTAATTCAATTTACATAAAAACAATTTCATCTCATGTTCGGAAACGTTTCCAATTTCTTTTGCTAAAAAACTTATTACTTACTCATCATACGTAGTATAGGGTAAGTCTTGTAATCGTTTTGAAAATCGATCTTTTTTTTTTTTTTTTTTTTTTTTTTTGACGGATTTACACGTTTCAGACACTGGAGATTCCGAAAAACATATTTTTAGAAAAAAAAATTTGCCGTCCGTCTGTGTGTCTGTAAACGCTCTATCTCCCGAAAAAAACTGAGATAGAGACTTGCAATTTGGTATGTACGTAGTATATAATAATGGGAAGAAGCCTATTTCATTTCAATAACCTCGATTAACCGGAACAATTTTTTTCGGACTCTCGAAATATTCGTTCTGATGAAAGGTATATAAAAATTTTCGAAATTGTTTATTTTAAGAAATGAATATAAAAGACAATAAAAAACCATAAATTTTGCATAAAGCATGAAGTCGATCGGATAATTAGTTGCCGAGATATTTGGAATCCTATTTTCCACACTCTTCGATTTTTCATGACCCTGTATTTCATCCAAATTTCACTTCAAAGATATATTTTAATTGGAAATTTGACGCTTAATCAGATGCAATAAACAGCTAGTTAATAGGATTATTATTTTTGCAGTTATAAGGATGTTTCTTTCAAGCAATTCAATAATCGAGCCTTTAAAGTTTGTGACGTCATCAAGCCACGATTTTATTTGAATTGCAATGCACTTTATAAGTAGTTTACACATTTTTATTTTAATATTTTACATTATGCATATCCATGATGGGTAAGTATTACGGTGGCCACCAACGACTAGTTTTTTTGGTTTGTGGTCATTGTATGAAAAACTTTGCTACATGTTCCCAAGAAAGTATAGACTTTTCCTAAAATATCCCTTCAGTATGTTATGACAAGGTCGATGTAATCTCAGGAACGTCGTAATAAAATTTTCTATCAGCCGAAATCGGAAGCAAGGGAACTATAAAAATGCTATTACCATTCGGAAAAGAGAAAAATTTCCAAACATACTGGTAGTTTGGCGCCTGCATGAATACCCGATAAAGATCATAATCAATGTCAGATGGAGTCAACATGGCGAATACTTGAGTGCTTTCCTCCTAAAAAACAGTATTTCTGGAGACATATAAATATTTCTGATCCTTGTGTATGAACACCTGCACGAAAGTCATCTTTAACTTAGCATTCCTCAAACGATTTCAGATTTTATGATATAATGAAACTGAAAAATAAACTCCAACTGTTGTGCTAAAAAACGACAAACACGTATTTTTTTTTACACTAAATCCAGAACCAGACTATGATTTTTTGGAAGTCTCGGAGTAGAGCTTGACAAATGCGATCGGCAGATCGCTACTGGTACACCAAGTTTGTTTTTATCTGACGACTAAGTTCTTTAATCTGGCACGTTTTATTATTATTTTTATTTTTGTATAACAATTGACCTAAGGAATGAACACAAACGGTATATTTTCTCTAAAGAAACTTGGAAACTGGTCAAACAAAAATATCTTTAACTTTTATTTTTAGTTTGGCAAAAAAAGTTCAACAACTGCAAATTTTATAAAATAATAAAATCAGAATAATTTATTCGACAAAAAAAAAAAAAAAAAAAAAAAAAAAAAAAAAGAAAAAAAAAAGCCAATAGTTGTTTTCCTGTTTCATTATTATATCAACTAGCTGAGGTCCCGCCCGGCGTTTCCCAGGCCCGTGATAATAAATAAATTTAAAAAAAAAAAACCTCGAGTTTTTATTATTTTACATCTTTAACCCGATTTTGTATGAAATTATATTTTAAAATGAAAAATTCGCGAAAAAATATTGATACTTAGTGATAAAAGCGCTCATTTTCTTTCTTTCTTTCTTTTTATTTTTTATTTTTTATTACCTTCGGATCGTTTCGTTTTAAAATAAAAAAGTTCTCTTTTTCAGAACTCTTTGAAATCTTTATTGGTGATAAATAAAGCGGTTTTGTAGCTTGTATTAAAAATTCATGAAAAAATATTGTTTTCAAGTTGTAAAAGAAATGTTTTCTTCTCGCCTTTTTTGTTTGTTTATTTGTTTATTTTCGCGTCGGTTCCTTCAACATAGCAATAAAAAAAATAGTTCTCATCTTCCGAACTATCTGACATTTCAGTCGGTTATAAATGTAACTGTATCCAAGCTCTCTTTAAAATTTTGCGAAAAATATGCATATTTAGTAGTGAAAACATGAGTTCTTAAAAAAAAGCTTTAGCTTTCCACCTCAGAGCAAAAATATATTAGAAGGTCTATGCTTTCAATGCAATGGTACAGGTTCATCCGTTTTCAATCAACCCTTTTCCATCCCCCTAGGATAAACAGGTGAGGGTTAATCAGTCAGGTTTCCCGTTTCTGAGAGTAGAAGCCTTCAAAAAACGTTGAAACATGCGCAAAGAGACGATTTTCGTGTGGAAAAGACAGTATGGATTTGACAGAATGCGCTTTTCGTTTTAAATATATAGATACCTCCCTTATCCGATATAGATTTTGTAGACATTTGAAGGATTTGGCAATCAGCATTTTCCGAACATGCCAGTTAATTCAGCCTTTACAATATTTTTTTCATTTTTTTTCTTTTCTTTTCTCTTTTTTTTTTTTTTTTTCAGAGATATATAATTTTGATAAGTTTCATCATAAATCTCTTAGATATTATCTTTCTAAATTATGTACTATTCTAAACTATGTCAAACTAATAATTCTAAACTATGCTTGTTACTATTTTTACTCAATAAATTCACAGAAAACTTTTTGTTTTCTGAAAATCAATGACGGGGTAGGGGGGGGGGGGGGGTATTTTTTGCTGGAGACTAGAAGTGTTTGCTGGCTACCAGATTTTATCACTTTTGTAAAGCCCTGCAGCGAACACAGGCGGTAATTGAAGTCCCCCCCCCCCCCTTTACTGTGAAAATGAATCAAATTTAAAACAATAGTAATAAATAAAAAAATCGTATTTTAAAAATCAGAAATACAAAAATCACCAAACATTACTTGATTTTGTGAGCAAAAGAATTGCGTAAAAATTTACAGTCTCTTTAGTTTTTAGGGTTTCGTTCATCTCACGAAACCCTATTACTCAAGCTCCGTTGTCTGTCTATCACAGAGCTATTCTCAGAAACTATGTATCTTACAGAGTTGAAACTTTGTGTATATAGCTTTGTGTATATAGCTTTGTGTAAATATATGCGGTGAATACCAGCTATGAAGAGCTCAAAATATTAAAATTTGAAAAATTCGTATTATTTTAATAAATAGAGATAAAAAAACCAAAATTCTAACAGCTTTTCCTATTAAATTTAAACATTTTTCGTTATAGCATATGCCAAAAATTAAAAATCCACGATGAAATTCTTTTTACAATAATTAATTTTCTATCAGACGATTTCCACGTGAAAAATGAAAATAAAATAAAAAGTTTCACCAATTGAAAAAAAAAATATATTAATATGAAATAAAAATGATTGACGTCATACTGGTAATAAAACGGAAATTTTCAAAGATTTCTCAATAATATAAGGATAAGGAGTATGAGTATGTGTATGTACACAAAGCAGATTAATATCACGTCATTACAGAATTAAAAAGAAAATCTGAAGTCCTATTGGAAGTTTAACGAATTTTTTCAGATGTTTGAGATACTCGAAAAAGCGAAAAAATAGACCGGTGAATTTTTACTTTATAAAAAACAAGAGTTTTTTTTTTTTTTTTTTTTTTTTTGGGGGGGGGGGGGGGGTTCTAAATGAAATTTATTTGGATTTATTAAAGAAAGGATAAAGTGTTTTGAAAGGAATATTAAACGAAACCCTTTGAGCGATCTTCGTCACACTTACCCACTTGTTTTTAATTCTTTTTGTAGATTTTGGGTCGACTAAATTTAGATGCTAGGGTCCAGTGCCCTGAGGGTCTATGATAATGTGTTCCCGACTAAATCGTACATTGATACATGAGAAATTTAGTTCCTTTAGTAAATAGACTTTCTAAAATAAGACATCCACCTTTTAAAAACCTCAATGCAGAATGTCATTCATGTCTTGACCAAATATAGTAAAACCATGATAAGTCGTCAAATTTGCCTAGTCCTTTCCCTTTGGCTTAGACAATAGCGCATTAAAATCTTCATTTACCTATCATAAATGCATTGCTATACCGTATATGTCATTTTAGAAATATCCTACGATCGTTTATAAATTGGCGCTTCACGTAAAACATTCCAGGCGGGAAAAACAATTGCAATTCAAAAATTAGCTCTTTATTTATTTCTTTAATTTAATTTTTGTACTTGCTTTGAAGGAATGCCAATGATTTTTATTACATTTATAAGATATAAATTAAACTATTTAACATTCTAAAGTATGCTATAATCCACGAAATTTGTACATGCATTTTATTACATTTTTAATAAATTGGTACTCGTTGGTGTATGAAGGGTCAGCATATTATTGGAAAAATACTGGAATTATGTCCAAACGTGAAGTAAAATAAATAATCAGAAACTGTAAATGATCAGTGGGAGTAAAATATGCAATTTAAGAGAAGATTCGACTTCTTTGATATGTTGCTATAGGGTCATTCCATGCAAAATGAGTAAAAATTTAAAAAAATGTCGTGGCCACATAATAACCAATTTTAATAAAATTTGGTACACAGATTCAATTCATATTTAAATAGAGCTATTCAAAATATCTTGACAAAAAATTAAATATTTTGGCAGTTCTGGACATTTAAAAAACTTGTGACATAGAAAGACATGTATGGAATCGTTCAAAGTTGCAAGTTTAAAGTTCCGTATCTTGAAAACTATTTAACATAAATGAAATTTTTTCATAATATTGTAACTCGTGGACAATTATTATCATATTTATTTAGTAATAATAATTTCGTAACACCATGGTTGATCTTAAATTGGTTGTAAAAATTGAAAATTTGAAAATTTTGAGAAAATTAAAAGCGTTATAAAAATCAAAGAAATTTAAAAACATATGTGAAATTGATGTCTGATGTAATGTTACATATGAAAACCAAATTTCTCAAATTTGGAAGTTGCCATTTATTTTCTTCATCTTCAAAATAGCTTAAAAAAAAAAAAAAAAAAAAAAAAAAAAAAAAAAAATACAAAATCACAATTTTTCCTCTTATGTATACTTAAAAAATCAAATGAAGGAAAAATCTGACATTAACAATATTGCATAAGCATAAAGTTCAATAAGCCCATGATATGCTTAAAAAAAATTCAAGATTGCCTTTTGATTCCAAACATAACAGAAATGAGTTCAAAAAGGTAATATTTGTTAAGTTCTATGGGCTATTTCGCTTCAAATTTGTGCGCCTTTTCTGCAATCTTGCAAAAAAAAAAAAAAAAAAAAAAAAAAAATGTAGTGCTGCCATCTATATTGAGCGTTTATTACTATACAGTTTTTTGTTAAACGCTTGTCCCTTTTAAATCAATAATTTATTCTACTCTAATTTAAAATACTGTTGAGGAAAAATAAGTAAGTAAAAGTAAAATAAGTAAGAGTAAAAATAACTGAAGGCAAGAATAAAAGTTTCTATATTTAAAATATACACTTTTATCTGTAACGTCAAATAATTTTAAAATTTTAAGATGTTTCCTTCATGTTCAAACTAGTAATAGAAATATTGAATTTCCCCCTCAAAATTTTTCCTTATTTATTTTTTTCTCATTAAGAAATAAAAAGGCAAGAATAAAAGTTTCTATATTTAAAATATACCCTTTTATCTGTAACGTCAAATAATTTCAAAATTTTAAGACCTTTCCTTCATGTTCAAACAAGTAATAGAAATATTGCAAAATTTTTCATTATTTGTTTATTTTTCTCATTATGGAATAAAATGACAATAACTAAATTACTTCAATATGTTACTTATTATTCATTCTTAATTATAAATAATTTTTGATAAAGTCTTTCCACTCCTAAGGCTAATAATGAAAATTGAAATTTCAAGCATGTAGACAATACCTCGATCTTATATCAACTTTTAATGTAAGTTTTAATACTTAAATAAACAATCCTGAAATCTATTATTTTACATTTACTCATAAATAAATATGATCTACTTATATGCTGATTTTCATTAAAATCTATGACATGTCAGCGACAGCTGATTTGCTCATTTAGCATGGAATGACCCTATAGTTATGTTGCTATAGTTGCTTTTTTTTTTCATCCCTAACGTGTGTAGATTGTTGGCCTAAAGCGGTTTCGTAATATTCCAATTCCTTATAATCTTTTTTGCTCGTTGACCGTAAAGTCACCCGTTGAACGTAACCATTGTAAAATTTTAAACTTGTTTTTCTCGAAACCATATTTTTCAAACTGGCCGATCCTTTTTGTCGAGAACTAGTCGACCGATTTCCTTCATTTTGTTTTTATTTATTTAAAAGAAAGGAAATCGTTTTTGCTGAAACTTATGCAACTGTAAAATATAATTTTCATTGATTAATTATTTTTTCAATCTCGCAAAAGGTAAAAAAAAAAACCTTTTTGTTCAAATAACCGCTATTTTGTCAAAAACCAACTTTTTCAACAATATGTTGGTATAAGCCTCAGAAAATTTAATACACTTTCATAATTTCACGAAACGAAATTTGTTTCAGATACTTGTGACAGGAGAAAAACGGTTGACCGATTGGAAGTTCATGGCGCGCACCTGCAGGTATTCTGTGTCGCACAAGATCATATTTTTTTTAAAACACACAAAAATTTAAATATATACGTGAAATGGCAATCTATATAAACGAAAAGAGCATATTCTTTCAAATTTTTCTCACGAATATCGTCTCTTTGCGCATGCGTCAACGATTTTTTTTAAGGTTTCTCCCATCAGAAACGGGAAACCTGATTGATTAGCCTGTTTAGCCTAGGGGGTTTTGAAAAGGGTTGATTGAAAATGGATGAAGGTGTATTGCATTGAAAGCATAGACCTTCTAATATAATTTTGCTCTGTGGTTGAAAGCTAAAGTTTTTTTTTTTTAAGAACTCATGTTTTCACTACTAAATATGCATATTTTTCGCAAACTTTTAAAGCGAGCTTGGATACAATTATATTGATAATCGATTGAAATGTCAGAGAGTTCGGAAGATGAGAACTATTTTTTTATTGCTATGTTAAAGAAGCCGACGCGAAAACAAACAACCAAACAAAAAAGCGAGAAGAAAACATTTCTTTAACAACTGGATAACAATATTTTTTCACGAAATTTTCACACGGGCTCTAAAACCGTTTTATTTATCACCAATAGAGATTTTAAAGAGTTTTTATTTAACTTTTTATTTTAAAACTATGAAACGACCGTACATTAAAAAAAAAAAGAAAAGGGGTGCTTTTATCAGAAAATATGAATATTTTTTTCGCAAATTTTTCATCTTAAAATATAATTTCATACAAAATCGGGTTAAAGATATAAAATAATAAAAACTTGATTTTTTTTTTTTTTTTTTTTTCACGGTACCGGGCAACGCCGAGCGGGGGTCAGCTAGTAAATATAAAGCAAAAAGTCTGAAGGTGATACCTCTTTTCTTTGCAAAAAAAATCCCCCCCATCACCTTAAGCTAAAAATTAAGAAGTATTTATTCATTTTAATCACTCTGGCGCGTAAAGTCTGCTACTAAACCAACTTTTTCACTTTTTGTTTTCAAATATTAAAGAATTGATAAATTGGTAAGGAAGAAGAAAAGCTTCTTCTTCTTCTTTTTTTTCCCCGTCCAATTTAGAGAGTTTGTTCAAAAATATCCGAAGGGAAGTTCGTGAATTCCGTTTCTTTTAGGCAATCAGGAACTTTTCGTGCCTTTTCGGTAATCAGGGGAAAAGTATCTGTAGATCAGTTAAGTGTTTTTTTGTTTCTTCCTTTCCGGATATTATCGTAATTAGATCCTCCTTGGCCACTTTTCTCATGCCTCATACCCCACCAAAAGAATTTTGAAAAGCAAAACAAAAGAAAGTTTACCGCATTTTTTTCTCCCTTGCTTGCGGACCGCATTTCTATAAAATCTTAATGGAGCACGATTTCGTGAGTTCGACTTTGCCTGTGCACACACACCAACGCTGCGGTGCTATTTTTTCGAATGGCCGAGTGTATCATCTTAGGCTTCTCTTTATGGGGATCTAAATAGATAGAGTACTGTGGTGCCAGTGCTTGCGTTGCACGATCTTGAAATTATGAACACAGTAACTGACTTGACCCGGGAACGACCTCGAATTCTTTCACGGCGAATTTATACACAAGCAGGGCAAATCGACTTTGCGGTGTAGAACAACAATTCAGCTGCTTGCCGTCTTTGAATTACTTGATCTCGTGTTGTTTTAAAGTGTAATGGGACTCACATCAAGGAAGGTAAAACGGATACTCAAAACTTCTTGAAGAAAAATGCTAATGACTCTACTTATGTTACGTAGTAATAAAGGATCAGACAAATTTAGCTGCGGAATCCCAGTAGAAATAACGTGATGGAAAAAATTGAATACTTTCGAGTATTTGGCGCGAAAAGACAAACGCACCACACCGATTTGGGCAAGCAGCGCGTTTTTTCGCCAAATGCATAAGTGATTTTACTGCATGTGAAAACTGCTTGTTAAATGAGCGTTTAAATACACAATACTTTTAATGAATTTAAAGGATAAAAAAGTTTATTTAAAGTTATTATTCAGTTTCACCGGATGGACAAGTTTTAGGTGTATTGTACAAGCAAAGGCCCGATTCAGAACGCTGTCGCTGTACGTTTCGATATCGAAGAAGCAGTTGTTTCAATGGCAGCAATACTTCTCTCTTGTCTCCGACACTAACAAAACCGAAGTCAAATTTACAGTGCTGAAAATCGGACCTTAATTTTGAATTTGAAACAATTTGCTTGCGGACCGCATTTCTATAAAATCGTAATGGAGCACGATTTCGTGAGTTCGACTTTGCCTGTGCACATACACCAACGCTGCGGTGCTATTTTTTGAATGCCCGAGTATATCATCTTAGGCTTCATTAGGCTTTATGAGGATCTAAATAGGTAGGTTACTGTGGTGTCTGTGCTTATGTTGCACGATCTGGAAATTATGAACACTGTGTTGCTGACTGACCCGATTGACCTGCTAACTAACCTGAAACTGATTTGACACGAGAACGACCTCGAATTCTTTCATGTCAAATTTATACACAAACATGGCAAATAGACTTTGAGGTGTAGAGGAACGATTCAGCTGCCGTCTTTGAATTACCAGATCTCGTGTTGTTCTTAAGTACAATGAGAACTCAGTGGCGTAGGTCAAAAATCACTAATTTTTGCGAAGGGTTGTTTTAGTTTATAAACCACTTTTCTCTTTTTCCAAGTGCCATTTTTCGCTATGGAAAAACATAGTAGATGACACAAAAGTGTTTCAAATATGTTAGTAGCATAAACCCTAAAAAATTGTATTATCTGTAGAATGGAAGTATTACCAAGATAATTTAAAATGTAGATAATTTTAAATGATTTATTAAATGTACCATCTGACCGCCCTGTACATTCTGATTAAGATAAATCAGGCGATCTTTAAAGAAACCAAAAATTATTGAGGGGCGCAGAATTATTAGCGGGAAAGGAAACAGGGCCATCCTCGAGGCAAGCCAGCATTCTATCGCCGAACCACCGATTCCCAAAGAGGAGTGTAAAAGCACCACTTTCTGCCACATTCTTGAAGTAATTTTCATACGTAAATGTAATGCAGTCATTTATATTCATATTACAAAGAATCGAACAGCGTTTCTCCCTTTACTACGAAGAAAAGATCTCCCAGAAAATCAAAGTTGGAGTTTTGAGCCGATTTAGAAATATACGACAATCACAGAAAAATCATTTCCAAGTAACAATCCATCGATTGGGGTTCAGAAAATAGCATATATAAAGGAAAATTAATTACTTTATTCGATTCTCTGGCACTTACATAATACATAACAACTCCCAACTTTCGATTTTTCCTTAAGGTGGTTCTCAAATAACCTGCTCAACAACGCGAAACTTTCTATGGCACATTTTCTAACTCATTTTTAAACGCAAAGGCATAAAATTGGAAGGAATCTATTGAAACGATTTGGAATCGAAATGAGTTTTAAATTTTTTTATAAATAAATTCCTTATCGAGTTATAAGCGATTCGTGTCACATGACGACACATGTCCCCCCATTTTTCGTGCTGCGGCGTCGAAAATTCGGCTCAAAATGCCAGACTTTGACAGTGTTTTTTGAAAAATATTTTGCTTTTACCAAAATATGGAAAACGTCTTGCGATGACAAAGTTTCGGAATAAGAACACCTTCTAATTTCAAGCGTTTCCGAACAAAAATGAATTAAAAAATGTGTCACAAAGTAGCCAGTTTGTATTTGAGAACAGCCTTAAGTCAAATGTTTTGAAAAAGAAAACGTATTTAATAAAATGTTTCTGTGAGGTACATATTCGAAAAAAAAAAAAGTTGGCAGTTACGCACATTGTAAATTATATGAATTTACGGGTAAAATTGACTTTGTTAGCGTTTCAAAAATTCGTGTGTTGAGCCAAAAGAGTACAAGAAACGTATTGATAGAGCGAGAAAAGAGGGGAATGAAAAAAAGGTGGAATTTTTTTCCATCTATGAAATGGCGACAAATTTTTATAATTTAGGCACATTTTAACAAATATTTATACAATAAAATGAAATCTAATTGTACATATGAATGTTATTTTCATTTTGCAACTTAGAAAATATAAAAACTAATAAATGCCCCCCCCCCCCTTCCCCCACACTCTTTATTAAGGGAGAAACATTTCTAAGCGAGGCAAAATATTCTATTCAAAAAGAAGTTTATGTTAATTTATTTTCCCTTTTAAAATCGAAAAAAAAAAATAAATAAAAATTTGAAAATACATACATCAGTTCAGAAACAAACTCCAAGGGTTTGGATAGACAAAAAGTCTGAGGATTAAATTTCTTAGACCTCTCCCCTTCTTCTTATATGCTTCTAATGGAACAGATGTACCATTCGCCCTCAGTCCGCCATCTTGTTTTTTAAATCAAAACACATTTGTTTTGTTTCTCATTTCCAAAATAATTTTCATCCGTATTTACTTATTATAAACACGTTATTTAATTTAATTGACTAATTTATTTATATTTAATAATAAAAGTTTAATAAAAAAAAAAAAACAAGATCGCGAACTGAGGGCGAATGGTACATCTAAGCCCTTCTAATATTTGCTTTGCATTTTTGCATTAATTCAGAGAATGCCTAAAATTGCTTTAAAAAAAGATGGAATTCTTCATTTGGAAGATTTGTTTCATTCCTTCTTTAGTGCTGCCACCTAGTGAACAACGCGCAAAAATATAAATACCGACCTATTTCTATTAATTATCCTTATCACTGATAGAACACAGTTAAAATATTTTATAAAATATAAAATAAAATTGTGAACAGTCCAAGCATAACTTAAAGAATAGAACGAAATTAATGAATATAAAAATATCCGTGAAACAAATTAAACAGAATTTTCAAACAAATACTTAAAAAATAAAACACTGTGAGGTACATATTAGTCGAGTAATATATATAAGCATTACCCACTTCGCGACGAACGACACATATACGTGCCATATAGTGTAAAAAGGCTTTGAATTTGGACACCAGTATTTTTTAACAGCGTTTTTCACCTTATATACTTTCACAGTTTCAAAGATTAAATAATATAAAAATATGTATTCGAAAAAAGTTGTGCCCGAAAATTAAACACTCGTCGTGCATAGGATTAATGAAACAAATAAGATAACTTTTAGTCTTAACATTTAACGAAAAAAAAAATCTTATTATATCATCGTAAACTCTAATGACAGTATTAGAAGTTTTGTATAGAGCTGTACTCAAATTTAAATTAGCTATTTCCTGAAACATTCCTGAATTCGTTTTTTAACCGTTTTAATTTGACAGATGTTCTTATTCTAAAACTGTAAAATTTAACAGAGTTTTCCATTTTTTGATAAAGGAAAAGGATTTTTCAGAAATTGCTATCAAACTTCTGTACGCGATAGCCCGAGAAATACGTCATGAGACAGAAGTCGCTTATAATTCAAAATGTACTACATTTGATGAACAATAAAAAAAGAAAACTGCCCAGTTAAACTGACGGCATTGAGCTCACAGGCTATTCACACTAACTGTAAATTATATTCTTATTTCAAAGAATTTGAAATAAGCCCTCGAAAAATGAAGAAATCGACAATATATTAAGAGGGGGGAACCACCCCCCGTTTCTCCTTCTTATAAATAACCAATGAACCCATAAAACTAATCAGAGAAGCGCCTTACCACAATGAACCTATATACAAAATTTGAAAAAATCGGATAATTCTGCATGAAAAACCCATTTATCTATATCAAGGGGGGTTAGTCCCCCCCGTTCCCCCCTTTATACTTTACCAGTGAACCCCCAAAACTAATCAGGGAAGTGCCTTACCACAATGAGCCTATATACAAAATTTGGAGTAAATTGGATAATTCTGCATGAAAAACCCATTTATCAAAATTAAGGGGGGGGGGGGGGTAGCCCCCGTTTCCCTCCTTTACACTTCACCAATGAACCCCCAAAACTAATCAGGGAAGCCCCTTACCACAATGAGCCCATATAGAAAGTTTGAAGGAAATCGGATAACTCTGCATGAAAAAAATCATTTATCTAAAATAAGGGGGGAGGATTAACCCCCCCGTTACCCCCTTTATACTTAACCTATGAACCTCCAAAACTAATCAGGAAAGAACCTTATCACAATGAACCTATATACAAAATTTGAAGAAAGTCGGTAACTCTGCATGAAAAGAATAATTTATCTAAAATAAGGGGGGAGGATTAACCCCCCCCCGTTACCCCCTTTATACTTAACCTATGAACCCCCAAAACTAATCAGGAAAGAACCTTATCACAATGAACCTATATATAAAATTTGAAGAAAATTGGATAATTCTGCATGAAAAAACCATTTATCCAAATTAAGGGGGGTTAGCCCCCCGGCCCCCCCCTTTATAGTTAACCAATCAATCCCCAAAACTAATCAGGGAAGCGCCTTATCACAAGGAACCTATAAACAAAAGTGGAAGAAAATCGGATAACTCTGCATGAAAAATTCATTTATCTAAATTAAGGGGGCGGATTCCCCCCCCCCCCGTTAGCCCCTTTATACTTAACCTATGAACCCCCAAAACTAATCAGGAAAGAACCTTATCACAATGAACCTATATACAAAATTTGAAGAAAATTGGACAATTCTGCATGAAAAAACCATTTATCTCAATTAAGGGGGGTTAGCCCCCCCGTTCCCCCCTTTATAGTTAAACAATCAATCCCCAAAACTAATCAGGGAAGCGCCTTATCACAAGGAACCTATAAACAAAATTGGAAGCAAAACGGTTATTTCTGTCAAGAGTTATCGCGTTACGTACGTACATACGTACATACATACATACATACATACATACAGAACGGGCGGGCACATAAGCTCTCAGGCTTTGATAGCCTGTGAGCTAATAAAAAATGCAATTAAAGTACAAATCTCTTTAATTGTCAAGCCTGCGAATATCATGCATTTACTAATTAGAATGAATAAGAACTTGAGATATTCACCTTGACCTTGAATAAGAACTTGAATGAGAACAGATGGTCATTGACTCTGGTTACTGGTAAATGGTGAAATAAATTTTGGGTACTTTTCGGTTAGCCGGGCGCCAGTGATATACATACACACACACATATATATATACACATATCAACACATATCAATTCGGGCTCAATTCGTCGCAGCGAAAACGTCTTTGAAGGCTATTATGATAAAGATAATTCAGTAAAATTACTTAATGATAATTTGTTTTTTAGATTTAGAGAATTGTAACTAACATTTTACAGACAATTTTGGAGGAATCTTTTTTCATATGTGATTTTTGTGAATTTCCCTGATGAGAACATATCGTTTCAAAATGTCAGCAACCCTATAATTTCAAACTGCTATACTTCAGCCATTTTTTAAGATAGAGGCAAATTAAAAAATGCTCTAGAATCCTTGGATCAAGACAGAACATTTAACGGAAAAAGTTTTTAGGATTTCTAATTTTATTTTCACAACTTTTTGAAATTGTAATCTTTAAATGGCTATCACAGCGCTTCCTCCAGACGCAATATCTCCAAATTCAACTGGGACCTGCAGGCTATGGTCAAAAACATATACAAAAATATTGGTTCAATTATCTGCATAACTTCATAAAATTTTCGATGATACAATAGTAAAAATGGAACAAAAATCGCAATCACAGCGCCCTCTTCCGTCGAAATAGCCCCAAATTCAAGTAGGACCTGCTGGCCATAGCCAAAAATACAGAAAAAAATTTTGGTTCAATTTTAAGCATAACTTCATACACTTTTCGATGATACAATGAGGACAGACAGACAATTTGTAAAAACATCTTTTTCGGAAACTCTGACCCCTAAAACGTGTAAATCCGTCGAAAACCAGAAGTCGGAAAAAAAATTCGATTACAATACTTTCTTCTATAGAAGAAAGTAAAAAATCATAAATTGGAAACATTTACTGAATACAACAAGCAACATTAGTGGATGAAAATAATTAAAATATAATAAAATTATTGTTTACTTTCTAACTAGGTGACCCACCCGGTGTTTTCCGTGCCCGTGATAATAATCATAAACAGAACTCAAGCTTCTATGGCTCTTTTAAAAGAAGCTGCATAGAGGGACCCAAGAAGGGGATTAATATTCAAAATTGGTGGTAGCTGATGTCCGAGATATTTTTTTGTCGTTCAAGTAGTAGTTGGAAATCCTAAGTAGTTGTCAGACTAAGAAAAAGCTAGTGAACCGGCCTATTTTTAAGGGAAGCTAACAAAGGGGGCTAACTGATAGTTTTGAGCAGGGCCCTAAGAGAAAAACATCTTAAAAGATCCTGGTGCTTAGCGCTTTAGAACTTCAATTAGTCGGAATTAAACATAGGGTATAAATTAATCATTAGAACAAAATTTAAAGAAATGCTTAAAAAAAAGGGCCCTAAAGGCCTAATAAAAATATAAGCGTGGTGACCCGGGGAGAGTAATCCAAGGCTAAACATTAAAGTCGCTTAGTAAGAGGGTGACAGAATTATGGGGGTGAAAAATGCATAGCACACAAAAAGTTCAAGGGGCCTCGAGTCGGGCCCTAGGGTCCTAACTGGAATGTAGAAATGTAGGAATAACTAAATGGAGAAAAGGCACCAAAAATGAAAAAAAAATAGGATTTAAAGGAGCAAGTTATTAAAAATTTAGGGAACAAAAACTTCAACGGTGCCCCTATACCGAGTCCCACAGGGGCCCGGGTCTTAACTGGAACATAGAAATGTTAGAAAAGCCTAATGGAGAGAAGGCACCAAAAACGAAGGAGATCTGAGAAAAATGGGGCAAATTATTAATAACTTAGGGCACAAACATTTTAAGGTGCCCAGGGGGCCCGGGACTTGTCCGAGAAGTTTTTTTGTCGTTCATATAGTAGCTGGAAGTCCAAAAAAGTTATCATTAAAAAAAAAAAAAAACTGGATCGGTCGATTTTTAAGGGAGCTATATTAGAGGTCACAAAAATGGCCAAATGATAGTTTTGAGTAAGGCCTTAAGAGGAAAACATCTTAAAAGATCCTAGTACGTAGCGCTTTAGATCTTCAATTAGTCGAAATTAAGCATAGGGTATATAAATTAATCATTAGAATAAAATTTGAAAGAAATGCTAAAAAAGGGCCCTAGTGCCACAGTAAAAATATGAAGGTGTTGGCCCGGGGAAAGGAGTCGAAGACTCAACTTAAATGTTACGCATTGAGAGGGTGAAAAATGCATGGCGCACAAAAGGTTCAAGTCAACACCGCATCGGGCCCCAGGGGGCCAGGGTCCTAACTGAAACATAGAAATGGGCGGGGAATTTAATGGAGAAAAGCCCACAAAAAGAAGGGAGATCAGATGAAAATGGGGCAAGTTATTAACAATTTAGATGCAAAAACCTTAAAAGGGCCCTAGGGGCCCCGGTTCTTAAAATATTAAAAATCTGAGCGTCAGGTCTGTAGGACCTGTCTTGGACTATCCACACCCAAATTCTACGTGCGGTAGATTTCGCTTGTCATCGCGCACACGTACACAGAACTCAGACAGACAAACACTTTCCTTTTATTAGTATAGATGAAATAAATGAAAAAACTTATAAAACCAAAATACTACTTAATGAAATTGCATTCATGCAGCTATCAGTTCAATCACAATCACAAAAAGTATTTTATGTTTACATCTCTCAATACCTTTTTTTACTTCCTAATTCTTTCAAATATAAGGGAAGGGGGGGGGGGGTTGTACCCTGTGTACACATATGTCAACTAATAATTTTAAAAAAAAATTCTAGCATTTGTATTCGTCATATTTTCATGATCTGGGTGATTTTATCCTAAATCCTTCGCCATTTTTTCGGTTATCTAAAGCAATATTTATTCTATCTCTAATTTAAATAAGAAATGACTTTCTCTTATTCATTAAACTTTCATGTTCACAATAAGGAAATTTCCAAAAAAATCACTTAAATTCCTCCGAAATCGCCTTTAAAATGTTAGTTATAATTCTGTATATCTAAAAAACAAATTATCATTAAATAATGTTACTAAATTATCCTTATTTTTATCATAATAGCCTTCAAAGACATTTTCGCTGCGACAAATTGACGGCGCGACGAATTGATACCACGACGAATTGAGCCCGATGAATTGTGCGTTTTCGCTGCGACGAATTGTCGCCGCGATGAATTGTTCGGCGATGAATTGTGCGAGATGAATTGACGCGACACCATCACTGGCGCCCGTCTAAACGAAAAGTACCAAATTTTTTTTCAGGATAAAAAAATAAACAAGTGGGTAAGTGTGATCGAAGATCGCTCAAAGGGTTTCGTTTAATATTCCTTTCAAAACACCTTATCTTTTCTTTAATAAATTCACACAAATTTCATTTAGCAACAACAAAAAAAAGTCATGTTTTTTATAAAGTAAAAATTTACCGGTCTATTTTTTTGTTTTTTCGAATATCTAAACCAGCCAGATAGCGGGCTAAGCCCGCTATTATATTCTGTCATAATAATATCCGTCATACGGACTAAATGCAATATTTAAAAAAATAATTTCAAAATTAAACAAATTGTATACCTTCAAAATGTTAAAATATGCAAATATTTCCATAATCGGATTTTTATCACGATTCAATATGTTTCTCAAGCTCATATATTTACTATTCTCTATTATTTATATTGATACTCACTTTGTATTAGTCTCAAACATCTGAAAAATTAGTTAAACTTCCCATAGGACGTCAGATTTTCTTTTTAATTCTCTAATGACGTGATATTAATCTGCTTTGTTTACTTACTCATACTCATACTCCTTGTATTATCGAGAAATCTTAGACATTTTCGTTTTATTACGACTATGACGTCAATCAATTTTATTTCATATTTATCTTTTTTTCAATTGGTGAAACTTTTTATTTCATTTTCCCTTTTCACGTGGAAATCGTCTGATAGAAAATTAATTATTGTAGAAAGAATTTCATTGTGGATTTTAAATCTTTGGCATCTGCTATAATGAAAAATGTTTAAATTTAATAGGAAAAGGCTGTTAGAATTTTGGTTTTTTATCTCTATTTATTAAAATAATACGAATTTTTCAAATTTTAATATTTTGAGCTCTTTACAGCTGGTATTCATCTATATACACGAAGTTTCAACTCTGTAAGTTATATAGTGTTTGAGAATGGCTCTGTGACAGACAGACAACGGAGCGGGAGTAATAGGGTTTCGTGAGATGAACGAAACCCTAAAAATGATGAAATAGAAAAATGGAAATTGGGTAGGCTGGGATAGCAAAGTATTGGGTGGGCTCCGGCCCCGCGAGCCCATATAAGTTGGCGCCACTGCATGTGAAAGCTTTGTGTTGTTGATAATATTTTTTTTTAACAAGGGTTTGATCTCTCTCCGAAACTTCTGCTAGGATGACTATAAATATATTGTTAACTAACAGTCAAGAAGATTCAAAAATCAAAATTCTATGCTAATATATATTTATTGCTTGATTCCGTTAGAATGTTGAAAAATAAATGCATTTTTAAACAAATCTTAAAAATTATATTAAATTGAGTTCAAAATTATATTTATTTGAATTCAAAATAAAACTTAATAAAGAATTAATCAATAAAGGCTTAATTAACACTTGCCTCTATTCAATTAGTAAAAACAAATCTAAAAAAAAAAAGAATAAAATTCTGGGCCCCAAATTCCTCTCTGAAATATTTTTCTAGCTAAGGTTTTGTTTTTGAGAACCGACTTAAATAGTAATGCCTGCAAATTACATGCATTTATGGATAAAAATATATTTGTGAGTGAGCCAAAGATTCGTGTATTCAGCTAAAAAGGTCTTCAAGAAACTTAGAGACGGTATTGGGGGAACAAGAAAAAAAAAATTCAATTTTCCCTCTTCCAAAGAAATATCTCAGTAAGATGAAGAAGAGCAGACGTCCACCAGTAATTATTTTAGTGCTGCCATCTAGTGAGCAGCGTTCATAATATATAAAAACTCAACTATTTTTAAATTTATCAGTAATAGAACAGAAAAAAATGTACAGTCGAAACAAAACATAAAAATGCAATGGAACTAAAGAATTAATGTAAAAAGAGCCGTGAAGCAAATTAAACTGAAACTCCAAACAAATACTTAAAATATACAGTTGAGTATAATTATAATGTAGAGCAGAATTGGCAAACCTATGGTACATACGACAATTTCTCTGGCATGCGAAAAGTTTAAATTTGATAATCATTATGCAGACAAAATTCATTTTTAATTTGTTAAAATAATACGTACGCAAATAACGCTATTATTTTTGCATGAATTAAGAAATTGGCAAATTTTTTCTGTGATGTTATTCATCGACATGTAACTATGTTGCCTTTGTATGTGAATTCTAAAACTCTATTTCATCAAATGAATTTCATAAGGCAGTCACTGTAATAAAAAGACAAGTGGACCCAACTTTACTATGCATATTAGTAAAAAATACCAAAATATGAACCTATATAGCATTCTTCATCGGACATACAACAGCAGGAATTTCATTAATAAGTTTTTAGATAAATTGAATTAATATACATCAGATGTTGCCAGTTAAAGATTGTTAAAACAAAAATTCGTATTTTTTTCCCCCTTATAACTACAACCCTTCCCTTTTTATGGTTTCGTTCATCTCACGAAACTCTATTCGTCCAGGTACGTTGTCTGTCCGTCACAGAGCCGGTTCTGAGAAACTATATAACTTACAGACTTAAAATTTTGTGTACTTACAGCTGAATACCTACTATGAAGCTCAAAATCATAAAATTTGAAAAAATCATATTATTTTAATATAGAGAGATAAAAAACCAAAAATTTAACAGCCTTTTCCTGTTAAATTTTAACATTTTTCGTTAAAGCAGTTGCCAACAATTAAAAATTCACAATAAAATTCTTCCTACAATAATTAATTTTCTATTGAGATTTCCACGTGAAAAATGAAAATGAAATAAAAAGTTTCAGCAATTGAAAAAAAAAAAATTAATGTGACGTCATATTGGTAATAAAACGGAAATTTTCAAACCTTTCTCAATAATACAAGGAGTATGAGTATGTGTAAGTACAGAAAGCAGCTTAATATGACGTCATTAGAGAATTAAAAAGAAAATTAATCTGACGTCATATTGGAAGAGTTTAACGGACTTTTTCAAATGTTTGAGAATAATACAAAGAGAATATCAATATGAGTAATAGAGAAAGCAAGTAGATATGACGTCAGCAAGTGATTATAACGTCATATGAGTTTGAGGAACGTATTGAATCATGACAAAATCCCGATTATGGGTTGGGTTGGGTTGATTATTGACGGCCAATTATCTACACCAGGGATATAGGCCCGGGGGGAATGCCCTTCGTGGGGGTCTTTCTAAGGGAACCTAATCCGTATTTACGCATGGATAAATCCACGGCTCGAAGAAAACCACGAAAACTCCGAACGATTAGGCCGACGGGCGCGATTGGGATCGAACCCAGCACCTCCCGTCTACCAGCTTCGAGAGCACAACCTCTCAGCCACTGGTGGGGCATCCCGATTATGGAAATATTGGCATATTTTAACATTTTGAAGGTCTCTATATAACATGTTTAGTTATGAAATTGATTTTTTTAAATATCGCATTTAGTCACATGACATATATTATTATGACAGAGTATAATAGCGGGTTTAGCCCGCAATCGGGCCGGTTCAGATATTTGAAAAAACGAGAAAAATAGACCGGTAAATTTTTACTTTATAAAAAACATGATCTTTTCTTTCTTTCTTTTTTTTTTCAATGAAATTTATTTGGTGTTTTGAAAGAAATATTAAACGAAACCCTTTGTGCGATCTTCGATCACACTTACCCACTTTTTTTTTTTTTTTTAAGTTTCAAACAAAATATATCCTACTAAACAATTTCAATTACAAACAAAAAATAAAATATTTTTCAAGGCTATCATTATAAAATCTAATGACAGCATTAAATGTATCCCCTAAAGACCTCTAACCACAGTTTACAAACTCTCAGTTTATAAATATAGAGTTAGATAGTGTCTATATGAACAGTGCCTATGATCTGAATCAGGGCTTCCAAGTAATAAGGGCTCTCGAGCCGCAAATGCAATATGAACTAAGCGATTCATTATTCATTTTGTCATAATCAAAAATAGTGTTTAAGGTTGTTCGCAAATCCAAATTGGCTACTTTCTGACACATTTTTAAATTGATTTTTGTTCTCAAATGCACGAAATTAGTAGATTACTTATTCAGAAACTATATAATCAAAAGTTTTTTTTTTTTTTTTTTTTCCAATTAAGAGCAAATTTTTCAGAAAATGAAGTCAAAGTTGGTATTTTGAAATGAATGTCAGTTCGCGACAACGCGGGAGAAAAAAAAAAAAAGAAAGAAAGAAAAGAACAGTCCTTATAAAACAACAATCGCTTATAACTCAAAAGGTAATTAATTCATTTGTCGGAAAAAAAAATAAACCTGTTCGATGACAAATTATTTTAACAATCATGCTTCCGAACTTTTACACTGAAAAATGAGTCAAAAATCGTGTCAGAAAGTTTCGAGTTGTTAAGCAGCGGGGCAAAATATTTTTTCGAGAACCGGCCTTAACAGATAAGCACTACTACAAATAATGCAATTATTTTTAATTAGTGCTCCCGTTGCTATACATATTTTAGGTATACGTTTAACCGATATTACCGTTTACCGTAAGTATATACGTATAATACATCGTATGAAATACGTAAACCTTAAACGATACGTTTAAACGTATCCAGACACGTATAAGCGCATACCGGTTAAACGTATAATTGAGGGGGTCGGGCAAGAAAGTGCCAAGCCACATTTTTGGTGAAATAAACCTAATACTCTGTAATATGTTGCTTAATATTGTAAATTATAATATCTTACATATAATTTGTTTCTAATGTTACTTGGTGGTAGCTTATGTGACAGGTTTCGTTTTCCCCCCGAAGGTTTATGCCCCAATGAAGATAACTAATTGACAAAAAATGTAATAGTAATATCATTAAAATAATGCCATATTGTTACTCAGAATATCTCAAATATTACTAAGACATTGGTGAAGAAACTTTATGTAATATATATCTTAATTTGAGTATTTGATCAAATTTTCAAATTGAAATATCTCAGAAGTTCGAAAATGTGGCTTAGAACTAACTCTCTTTCCCCGACCCTCTCAATTCAAGTATATGTATTTACTTTTAATACCAATGGACCTCATACATCAGTCTTACGTCATTGAACGGAGAACAAGCTGGAAATCGGTGACATTACCACAGCAATCTGCAAAATATGTTTCATCCATAGGATCTTGTTATTTTTCTCTATAAATATTTTAATTACTTTATCTTACTTCTAATTTTTTTTAATTAAGTGATAAAAAATTATATAAATTTGCTGGAACAGTTTAAATCGTTTTATGTTTCTTTTTTCTATTTTTTTTTTTTTTCACGCAATGAACGAAAACAGTTAAAATATTTATACATTTAACCGCTGAGGTAAATTCTATATGTATGCTGTACCGTATATACTGTTTCATATAATACGTATAACCGCTTTGCCCGTATCTTACATATCCGAAATCTGTACACCGTATAATACGTATACTCGTATAAAAGTTCAATAGGGAACACTATTTTTAATATTGTCACAAACAATCATATGCACTAAGTGGCTAGCCACAATCACATGAACTAAGTGGCGGATTTTATCATTCGAACAGTAGGAACAAATTTTATGAATATGGGGTTCGCCTGAATATAAAAATACGTTTTATAAATGTATTACTGAAAGAACATCATTGAATTTGCCAAAAAAAGTTTTTCCCCTTCAATTAAATATACTTTTGATTTCTTCGAAAAAAAGCCTATTATAGAATAAATTAACTTTTGCAAAAAGTTCTGCAGGTTGCCAAAATAGAAGTTGCGAGCTGCTAAATCCACGATCGATCTAAATGCCAAAGCACATTCAAACTGTGTATTTTCTAATTCAAAGAGCTTACTCACCCGTTGACTGAGTTGAAATTTTTAGATAATATGTAATTTTGCATCAATTAAAGAAATAGAACAATAACAATGAATAAAACTTAAAATTAAAATACATGAACAAGCGTATCTAAAGATAATTTTCGAGACTTCTATCTAGTTCTAAAAAATCTGTAAAACACTTTAAACTTTATCAGTAGATGGCAGCACCAAACTTTTGCATTTTGGATTTAGGCTGAAATGTTGACTGGATCAGAGATAATGAAGAAATAGAACATTTTTTTTCCAGGTCGCCATTTCAGATTTCAGATTTTTTTTTTCTTCTTTTGGGAAGTGGGAGGGAGAGGCAAAAATTTCTTTTGATCTTGTTGAGCACATCTGAAAAGCTACTTAACATCTGAACATCTTTATTGTCACATATATATATATATATACTAGAGGATTATAAAATATCCCGGGTTATAAAATATAGATGAAAGACATTCTTTTAATTTAAAACTTTAACACATTTTTTACATTTAATATAGGGTAGATGTGCCAGTAATGGACACCCTTAAGGAATTTCTTTAAAAATTATTTTTTAATTAATAGTTATAATTGTTATAGTCCACATTTTTTAATATTATATTAATCTACCAACAATATTTAACCATGCTCATAGTCACATTTCCCAATGTGAATCGAAATTTAATTGTAAATAACAGAGATAAATCAAAACACCCTAAATTCCAGTAATGGACACCCCACAAAAAGTAATAGATAATTGATATTATGATTGTATTTAAAACTAGAATTTAAAGAGAGCATATTAATGAAATAAAAAAAAGCTGAATTTTTATTGGTTATTTTTTTTTATAAACCAAAAACATTGGCGGTGGCCCATTACTAGAAGGCGGTCCATTACTGGCACATCTACCTTATATAATGATTGCCCACTAACATATCAAAAATCATTTTTATATGAAATTAAATAAAAATCATGCACTCGTGACATCATAATTCAATTTTATTTTTTAACAGAATAATAAGGCTACTATAATATGTGACTCGTGCTATAGCCAGCCTGGCTACACGTTGCTGTTATTATTATCTTTTTACGTGCGAAGGTTTCGCTATGGTACTCCATTGTGAAATATGATAATTTTTGAAATTCAAATATTTGAAAAACGGCATAATCATTGTATTTGAAATTTATATCAAGAAAAATACATTTTTTTACCTTTCTAAAACAGTTTCTCTAACATTTTTCTGACAAATACTTTTCGAGCTATTAATTTTTTCAGTAACTTCAAATGTTTCATTTTCCGAGATTAATCTGTGGCAACGATTAGGGAAAATCCCAGTCGTCAGCAACGCTTAGCTTTTTATTAAAGAGGATTTTTAATAGTACTCAGTAATGATAAGATAAATGAGAGAATTTTGCAAATTGAGAATTTCACTTTGAGAATTTTGCAATAGGAAGCGTTTAGCATATATTGTAGAGTAGATAACTATTAATTTCTGTGCTTAAAGTGTTTATTTCAAACTAATGTTTCTATTTCAGACAAATATAACAAGTTATTCTAGCTTTTGTGCGGTTTTTGAAAATAAAAAAATAAATCTGGCTGAAACATTCGGAAATATCAAATTCCTTGCGGGAGGGTGAGGGTGGAATTTCCCTCCACCTAGCCCTCCTTAAATCACGCACCTGATTTTATTTTGTCTACAATTTATCAATCTTTTAAAAACAAATTGACATATTTTAAATACGTATCTTAAATTTAAAATATATGTATGGTTTTTCAGATTTTGCAAAACTAATTACATAAAATTAAAAAAATAAAAATAAAAATAAAATGTAAAGTAGCGATTTTGTATCAGGCCTTCAATGAAAATTTAAAAAAGCACAGTTATTAAAAAAATGTATGCACAGTTATTATTCAAAGTGCTTTTAATTGCGGCTTTTTTATATGTACATGTGCACCAATAAAGTTAAATAAAGTACTGAGAGTAGGTACGGCCTATTCAGGAATTGATTTACTAATTTACCCTATCCCCACTTCCCAATGTTTTAGGCTCATTTTGGTTCCTTCGCAATTAGGCTTTTGTCGTGGACCGTTTTTATGGATGTTACTTTAGCAAGATTATATAAATCACAATCAATTAAACAAGAAAGAAAAATCAAGCGTTAACCATCGATTATGAAACACTTTATAACGCATTCAGAATACAGTAACAAAGCTTTGCAGTTTAATAAGGTTAAACAAGATATCTAAGTAAACAGTTTGGAAAACGTATAAAGCATTTGAAAACGTAATTTCAGAAATTAATAACTATAGTCAGAAAAGTATCTGAATTCCTTTGTGCAGCCCTCAAGACGGCTGCAAAAATTGCAAAAAAAAAAAAAAAAAAAAAAAGTTGCCTAATTTTTCCCTGACTATCTTTATCAGATTTCCTCTATTTACATTATTAATGATACGCATACGGTATTAGGTAGATTTCGTAAGAAATACTACTTATTACATTCTCCCCTATGTTGGAATTTCTGGAAAATTTTTTGCAGATCTACGCCGATCATGACTCCCATAACCTAAAACTACCCCCCGTTCAAAACTTTATACATCACTTTTTAATGGACACGGTAACTTCAACAATTCTGCACAAATCCCTTCCAAACTGATACATGAAATCAAGGGGCAAAATATCTCGGCCAAGTTCGTTAATGGGCAAAATCGAACCAGGGGGGGGGGAGGGGGGATTTTTGTGAAATCAGAAAAAAAAACCATAATTTCATTATGATACGTATCGAATCCTTTTAAAGTTATTATTACTTCTAGGAAAAGGGTCGAAAATTTATGTTTGATGGGTAAAAAAGGGGTTTCAAAAGAAAAAATTTCATAACTTCCTCAATTCACAAGATATCAAAGCCGCTTAAATTTATTAGAAATTCTCTTAATATTATCTACAACTTTTATATTGACAAGTTTTTTTATAAAACCAACCCTTACAGCAAAAAAAAAAAATAAAAAAATAAAAATAAAAATAAAAATAAAGAAAAGAAAAGAAAAGAAATATCTTGCCAGCTCCGCCTACAGACAGAGATAGATTTCGAAGTGGGCGGTCCCAACTGCCGCATCATGGCAAAAAGGTCATTTCTTCTGCAATTCCCAATAAACAGGCGCCCCACGGTCTGCGTCTTCGAAATCTACCTGTGCCTGTAGGCCGCGCAGTCAGGGATTTTTTAATACATGCTGCTTCCTCGTAATACGCTTATCCAGCTTGATAATACCTCGTTTGGGAGAAAAAACAAGGAAAAACATAAAAATTACACAATATTCATAAAGAACTGGCTCACAGTTTCGTAAATCCGAACTCAAAATTTAGTCAAGAACTTCATATAGTGGCCAATGAATATAGGGTGACCAGAAAATTTCCCCATTTTCTGAAGAATGTTCAATTCTAAGACATATATCTATTTGGCGGGATAGCTAATCGGATTAAGTTGGCCACCTGGTCAGCTTATGCTAATGTATCATAACATTTTCAAAAATGGGTAAATTACCTTCAACATAAGCACTATCCACAGAAAATGAGGACATCTGATCACCTTAATTTGTGTTAAATGCCAAAAACTCCTATCATATGCATTAAAATATATACAAAATTTTTGCTTTTCTTTATCGCGTAAGATTATTGTCTTAAATATCATCTGTTTGTCGACGAACCAGTCTGCGAAAATATTTGTATTTTTGCATCAAACAGACAAATTTCCCTGATTTTCAAGTACTTTTACGAAATTTCCTGACATTTCCCTGAATTTTCCAGATTGATAAACCTCCCTGATTTTCCCCCGATTTCCAGAATCTGTAGCCACCCTGTTTGAGGTAGTGTAACATCATTAAAATACACCGAAAACGATTTTTCCCCTTATATCATTACAATAACGAAATTCTATTGAGTGTTCCTGTAGACGAACTATAAATGTTAATCACTTCATTTTCAATAGTGAACATGCTATAACAAACCTCAATAATATATATCAATTACATGATAATCCGAGTATATTTACACGTTTAGAAATTAGCACGTACAGACAGAAAGCCAGACAAACCGAAGTCATAAAAACGTTTTAACTATGTTGGAAAGTGTTAAAAAAATCACTTCATAAGCATAATAAAATCAGAAGATAGAGATTTTTTAAAGTTATAACAAGTTGGAAATTGTAAGTCACAAATGAGGTGCGTTCGTACTATAATTAGTTTTATAAATATTTAGATCTTGGTGCAATAGCTATTGCACTCTTATGCAAAAATGCATGAATACAAAATTTATTTTATGTGCAGATTTTCATGTTATAGATATTAATTTTATTTTATGAAATTAAGTTTCAATATATACTTTTACAAACAATTACATCATTACAATTCTGTTACATTAAAATTATACCATGCTCAAATATTTAATACAAGGCAATGTAAAAAAAAAATCACAGTTATTATTTCATAGAAAAAATGAATTACATCGTCTGTTATTATGATATAATTAATTTCCGTAATAAAATAAGTACATTTTAAGTTTGAAACATTTTATGTTTTGTTGACATTTACTGAAAATTCCAAAGGGAAAAATAAGCCTAGCTTTGAAAATTTCAGGACTATAAATCCACATTTAGATTCTTTTTCCACTTAATATATATTTCTCCGGAATCATCTATCCAAAAAACTGTCGGTAGATTATATGATTGCTAGTATTAAACAATTTTAGTATACAAATTTAGTTTTTAAACTCAGTAATTCTGAAATAATAGGGCTCCACCTTAAATAGGACGTAATCACCATGGCAACCTAGAATCATTACCTATCATGGGATATCACTGAATGAAATACGTATGATAGGATTTAATAGAATGAAGAAAACTGTTATTAATATCTTTTTAAGTTTTGAATCGATTTTCATAAAATATGAAATCACTCAACAACATTCTGCAACGATTATATATATTAAATTTCAAACTATTCGGTTAGGTAGTTTTGCACTGTTATATGCGGACAGACGGACGGACCTGGCGACGACTAATGTGTGCTACGTATTTATATAATTACAAACGCACCTAAAAACTGTAAAATGAAGTAGAGTGAAATTCCAATTATTTGGACTAATGTGTTTTGGACGTAATTCACATATGCAGATATTGGAGTTTATATTACACACCAATGTACCTTTAATTTTAAACTTTATTTATTCAGTTGCAAAACAGCCCAAATATCCTAGTAAAAGAATTTCCAGTAAAAATTACGGAACGTTTAAAGCATAGGATATTGACAAATTATTAAATCATGAGCAAAAATTATTAAGTCATATGAAGCAATCAATTAAAACTATGATATCAATCAAGATATCTGTTATTTTAAAATATGACCTTACATGGATTAAAGCCACACACCAATACATCTAGAACTTCTAAACTTAGATTTCTTTAATAGCGATAGTGAGTTAATAAGAATATCTTATTCTATGCTCTTAGTTCATTCACTATCATGATATCAAGTAAGATTACATTTCAGATTTTAATAATTCTTCCAATCTTAATCTCTTGTAGTCCAGGGTTCCCAGCGAAACATGTCTGGCAATTTCCCTGACTTTCCATGATTTTCCCTGACCAAATCCAAAAAAAATTCCATGACCAAACGGGCATACACAAAATCTGCTTTAAATGACAAAACAAACAGCATTAAAAAAATCAGAAATTTGTATCGTAATAACAATGTTTATACTCCTTTTCCAGGAGAAAATTCAAGCACCTTTCAAGAAAGTTGCAAAATGAAATTCTATAAAATACTATAATGCAAAAAAAAAAAAAAAACTTCATCTTTGCCAGTTTTCAAATGAATGCCATACAACAAAGTTTTTAGAATGTGAAATGTCATGAAAAAGTCTCAAAAATGTATAAAACTTTTTTCCTTATTATGGTTTTTCTGCATTGCATTTGAAGGAATTTCTCGATCTTGAAACTGACAAGAGACTAAGAGATTTTTCAGAGGCGCCATGTAGCGAGAAATATAGTAACACTTTTATGAAAAAGAAATGATTTCAAATTCAATCCACCCCCCCCCCCCCCCCCCAGACATTTCCATGACTTTTTAGGAAATATTTGTAAATTCCCTGACTTTTCTTATATATTTTAAAATTTCCATGACTTTCCCTGACTATTTTGAAATTCCCTGACTTTCTATGTCGCTGGGAACCCTGTAGTCTTTATCGAAAATGAGAACCGTAAATGTAAAGAAATAAACATAAATGGAAACAAATTGTAAAAATGAAATAATAATGAAATAAATTATAACAATGAAAAAGTTTGTATGATTTTATATACTCACGATTTCCAGTTTTAAATCAGCATATTAAATCACAATACACTTACCTAAAATGAAAAAAAAAAAAGAATTACTTTATAAAAAGAGCTTTAATAAAAATTTAAGAACTATTCCTAAGAAATTTTAGAAATATACTTTTTGCAAGAAGCATTAGTTTACAGAGCATCGGTGAGATTTCAATTCCCCCCCCCCCCCCCACTATATGATACATTTGTATTTTGTGTTCTTAATTATATAAATACGTAACACCTATAGTCGTTGTCTGGTACGTCCGTCTGTCCGCACATAACAGTGCAAAAACTACCCAATCGAATGGTTTGGAATTTAATATATATATCATTGCAGAATTTTGTCGAGTCATTTCAAAGTAAGTGAAAATCCATTCAAACCTTAAAAAGATATTAATAAAAGTTTTCTTCATTCTATTAAATCCTATCATATGTAATTAATTCAATGATATTCCATGATAGGTAATGATCTAGGTTGCCATGGTGATTAAGTCCTATTTAAGAGAGAGTCATATTATTTCTGTATTACTGAATTTAAAAATCGAATTTGTATACTATAAATCTTTAATTATAGCAATCCTATACTCTACTGACAGTTTCTTGGATAGATGTTTCCGGAAAAATAGATATTAAATGGAAAAATAGTCTAAATATGGATTTTAAGTTCTGGAATTTCCAAAGCTAGGCTAAAGTTTCCCATTGGAATTTTCAGTAAATGTCAACAAGAGATAAAACGTTGCCAACTTAAAATGTACATATTTTATTACGGAAATTAATCATATCATAAAAACAGACGATATAATTCATTTTTTTCAGTGAAATGACAACGCTGAAATTTTTACAATGTCTTGTATTGGATATTTGCGCATAGTATAATTTCAATGCAATAAAATTGTAATTAGTTTTAATTGTTTGTAAAAGTGTATTGGAACTTAATTTCATAAAATAAAATTAATACCTATAATATGAAAATCTCCACATAAAAAAAATTTTGTATTGATGCATTTTCGCATAAGAGTGTAACAACTATATGGCACCAAGATCTAAATATTTATAAAACTAGTTATAGTACGAACGCGCACCCCATTTGTCACGTGTGACGTACAATTTCCAGCTTGTTAAAATGTTTCCTTAGGAAATTAATATTTTTTAATTATTTTTTCTGTGTACACTTCTTAAAGGATGTTCTTATTCTATCTTAATTATCAAAGTATTTCTAAAATATATAATAAATTTATAATTTTATGCGTTAAAATCTTAACGAAACTGAGTAAGATTTTAACACTTTACATAAAATTAAGTATATATTTTAAAAATATTTCGACAACTAAGAAAAAAAAGGAAACATCGTCCAAGAGGAGTACACAGAAAAAAATAAGTTAAAAATATTAATTTACTGAGGAGATACTTTATAAGTACGAATGTATTACACGGCCATAAGTTTAACATTAGCGAGGGGAATTTGAAATCTCACTGATGAAAAGCCTTAATGTCATGGTTACCCTTTTAACACATTTTTTTTCTCTCTTTGTTTCCCACGCACAAACATACAGATCTTATCGAAGCTTAATAATGAAACAAACGTGTCCAAATACAATCAATGTTTAAACAGATAATTACCAAATACTACAGATTTAAAGCATCCTCACTGCCCCCAGCTTATAAAAGAAAAAAGAAAAAAAAGTATGGTCACATTTTTACCTCTGCAAACAAAATCGACCCATAAAACACTCTTCCACCCGCTTTTGAAACATTTTTTCAAAAGTCAGGTCGGAACTTCTACGGATTTCGTGTATTTACTTTTAACCAAACTCAGGCATTAAAAAAAGGGGAACGGTAGCTTAGCATAAGTAAATACACCCGAGTTAACATAATTAGAATCACATCCTTTCAAAGGTGAAAAAGAAAAAAGTATGAAACAAAGTGATTTCTAATTCGTAATGCATAAAATAATTGCTTTCCCCTATTAATTACAAGGAAAAAAAAAACAATGGGGAGAAAGAAGGTCTTATAGAGAAATCTTTCGAAAATAAATATTTGTTTGAAGAAGGTGGCAATACTACGTGGCCCCAAATAATCGTGTAAAATAGAGCATACGAAAAGTTCCTTGTTAGAAAGCATAGCTCAATGCAAACGGATCTAAGAGTGTTAATTTCAAACGCGACGGGGTGATAGAAATACAAAAGCACGAAAGGTAAAATATAATCTGAATTGCGTTGAAGTGATAATTAACTCAGAAAGTTTGGCAGCATCAGAAATTATACTACAGAGATAGGATACATTAAGTGATTAAAGTGGTTAGTAGTAATGGTAGTGTTCTACAATTTGCGATTTTGATACACTGTAACAATAGGTAACTATTTTAACACTAGGAGGCAACTTCGGCTTATATTAGAACTAGAATCATAAAACAATTCATAAAGGAAAGTTAAAATTTTTGGGGCAAAATAACAATGTATCAGTTTCAACTAGAAGTAGAACGCTCGCTTGACATGGTTGAAAAGTGTAGGAAAATTATAACTTAGATAATATTTACAAACCTGTACTGACAGCACATTTAATTTGTGCACGGCCTAGCATATCTTTCTCCTTTGCCCCCCTTTTATCCACGATGTTCTGTTTAAAACTAAAGTAATCACAAGAAATGCTTAAAAAGTGGAGGGAAATTATAACTTATATCATATTTACAGACCTATACTGACGGGACATTTAATCTGGGCACGGCCCAGCAAATCTTTCTTCCTTTTCCCCTTTTTATCCACGATGTCCTGTCTAGAACTAAAGTAATCACAAGAAATGCTTAAAAAGCGGAGGGAAATTATAACTTATATTATATTTACAGACCTATACTGACGGGACATTTAATCTGGGCACGGCCCAGCAAATCTTTCTCCCTTTTCCCCTTTTTATCCACGATGTCCTGTCTAGAACTAAAGTAATCACAAGAAATGCTTAAAAAGTGGAGGGAAATTATAACTTATATCATATTTACAGATGCATAATGACGGGACATTTAATCTGGACACGGCCCAGCAAATCTTTCTCCCTTTTCCCCTTTTTATCCACGATGTCCTGTCTAGAACAAAAGTAATCACAAGAAATGCTTAAAAAGTGGAGGGAAATTATAACTTATATCATATTTACAGACCTATACTGACGGGACATTTAATCTGGGCACGGCCCAGCAAATCTTTCTCCCTTTTCCCCTTTTTATCCACGATGTCCTGTCTGCATTTACCCCTGATAATTTTTATAATTCTAGCGCATCAGAAAGTGATGGAAAAATCGATTACAAAATTCCATTTTTACATTGTATACATGAACGAAGTTAAGTTAAATAAAAGAGTGTAAAAAGAAAAAAAAAACTCATGAGACAAAGAAATGAAACCGCGATCGAAAAAAAGAGTTCGGTCAAATGTTTAGATCCTTTTAACTGTTTTTTCATTTGGTGCATACCTGACTATGCAATCCCACGTACAAGAGTTCAACCATGAATCGAGGTTGAAGATCGTTTTTTATGTCTAGGGAGAAAATTGTAAACTGAACAATGCACTGTTTCGAGTCCAATTTCAAATTGTCGAAATGTTCGATGTCTCGTCTAACATTAAAAAAAAAGCGAAAGAAGCAGTGGAATTTTGGTGCGTAAAGAGCTGGGTAAAGTTAAAAGAAGGCACCTAAAGACAGCTATCAAATCTATACTATAGAGCAAACACATGTCCGTGTGAGTAACGCTGACGTCATATCGACGGTGGCAACGACCTGACCAATCTATTTCGCATTTTAATTTTTTTTTCGCAAGTTAATTAACTTCTAAACATCGCACAACTTCAATTTTTATATCATCGAATAGGGGAAAAAATGTACTTTCAAATGCAATTTGTCTGAAAACTATATCTCAATTTACTGATTTTTCATGGTTTAAAAAATTGTTTCTTTAAGTATCAGTTTGTAAAAAATTATCGCGTGCAGCTTGATTACAGAAGAGTAACCCGTTTGCACTTACAACAATATATAAATAGTTCAGCATATGTCTCTGATAAATATTAGATACAGAAATGAAAACTTCATCAATAAATAAACAAAAGAAAATACAAGTTTAACAGATATGTAATCGAACTGCATGCGTAAGCACTGAAATAAACAGTATCAAAAAGACTGCTGTAAATAGCGAAATTTTTGGCGATTTCTTCGGCTATTAACCCCTGGAATGAGGCTAATACGAAAGTATCGCTTTTAATAAATTTCAAAGGTTTGCCTTGGTTTAATTTTTTTGGAATTTATCAATTGGTTTTTTTCACTTAAAAATGCTTTTTTGTGTTGTTAGTTGGCACAACTAAACAAATACATTAAGCCCGCATAATTTCTACAGTAAATATTTCTGACACATTTTAGAAATAAAGAATTGATACATATATATACAACAGCAAAAAATCTATTGGAGTTTTCAATTAAAAATGGTTTTGTAACCCGGAAAACCCGGGCTGGATCTCTCATAATGTATGAAATTTCATTCATTTTTAATTAATATTACAGAAGTTTTTGTTAAAAAAAAACAAAAAAAAAAAACGTGTTTTTATAAATCAATTTCCACTATTGTAGTAGATCTCAGTGACTTATGGCGTACGCTTTGGACAGAAAAAAATAACCCAATTCTTTTCATTACGTGTTACAATACGTGTTTTACAGTACATGGGTCTTTATTTTTCTGAAGAAGGATAGAGTTAATCTTTATTTTTTTTCGATGCGAAACGTATATGGTAATTTATTGCGATTTATGGTGTCAGATTAATTTCCAAGTATAAACAATAACTTATTTTATTCTGTTAGTTGAACTATTTCTTTTCTTTAAAAAAGAGATAAGTTCCTTTATATTACACAGAAATGATTTTAATGGATTGAAGTTACTATACTAAAAAAAATAACCATAAAATAAAATAAATAAAAAATGCAAAATCTCAGATTTCAAGCTGCATGGATTTGAGTGTATTCAATTCATCCTTTGTTACATTGGAGAGTAACTTCGTACAATTCCGTTTGTTAATTGAAATGTAAATTGTTTATAAATTGTTAAAATATAAATTGTTTAAAATATACTATATTTATTTTTTCTCCGTAAATAAGAACGGATATAACATTGAAAACAGGATTGGGTTTTTGACATGACAGTGGTAAAAACCGTGTTTTTACCGGTTTATTCCGTCAAAAACCTATCATTTTCGATTGTCCTCCAATTTATGGTGTAAGTGTAGCATACAATACATTTCTAGATTGATTTTACCTTGATATTATTATTTACAATTACATTTGTTAAATTTATTTAAAAGAAGATCATTTCCTAATATGGGAAAGATTTAAAAATACAAGAGTAAAAGAAAAGAACAATATTTGTCATAATCTTCACTAATATAGATTCTACTAACTGCAATTAATATTAATATTAAATGATAATAAAAGGTTGTTATAATTATTAAATAACATTCAATATACATTTTTAATAAAGTACATTAAAATTATTTTAGAGATGCAAAAATGCTGTTATATTGTATGACAATAGATGTTAAGCATAGACTGTCAGTGAATAAATTTGAATATTCTTCGATATAATATTTTAAAATGCATATCTTATGTATTTCATAAATGCAATTTTCATTTGCACTTCAATAAGTAGAATCTTAAAGTTTTGTTTTCAACAATGTAATAAATTGTACCGAAATTATACACATTGTTTAATCTAATACATATAAGTTACAGGATTTCTCAATAAATCTAATTTTTTTAGACTTTGCCAAATAGCTTAAGATTATTGTAGAGATCTTCTAACAGAGATGTACACGTATTATTCTAATGAAATTCTTTTTTGTTTTCAACAATGTAATAAATTGTACCGAAATTACACACATTGTTTAATCTAATGCATATAAGTTACAGGATTTCTTCAAAAAATCTAATTTTTTTAGACTTTGCCAAATAGCTTAAGATTATTGTAGAGATCTTCTAACAGAGATGTACACGTATTATTCTAATGCAATTCTTTTTTGTTTTTCTTGGATGGATAAATATACTTTAGAGTCTTTTTGATACTGAATATTTTATGTAAAACAGCTTAATATTAAAGATAGAATGAAAAAAAAAATCTAAAAACAAACTGCTAAAAAATGGGTTTTTGACATTTTTGACAAGGAGGTTTTTGACATGACGGTAAAAACCATGGTTAAAACCGGTAAAAATCGTCACGCGTCAAAAACTTGCCAACCCTGATTGAAAACAATGTAAAAACCAACCGAGAAATATGTTGAACAGTAAGATTCATATAATTTGATCTATAAAAATTGAATATGTTTTGAATTGAACAATCAGTTTAAAGAAAATATAACATATTCAAACAAAACATTAAGCATTTCAAAGTGATATTTAAATGACTGACATGACATATTCTTGAAGACTACGGAAATAAGTATTTTAAGATGTAACAAAGAAGAATAGCATGAAAAATAGTGACAACCAGTCACTATTTTTAGAGTGAAGAAGGACCCAGACGCATTATCCTATACAACGCAACAAGAAATGTGTCACCAAATATAACACATTTCCGATTTTTTGTCATTTAATCATCGATATATCAAGCATGAAAAGTAAAATTACATATCATGTAAACAGTAAAAATTACATGTCAACATTCTTTTTCTCGTCTTCAAAAGATTGACCGTTACAAATACATATTATGACATGCCATTTCACAATAGGTACAAATTATAACGTTAAATTTCTTATCACTTGTTAGCACTTATTTATCTCCAACAGTTCATATCTGAGTTCCATAATAGAAATAAATGGCTGTCGTGTTAAAACTTCCGAGAAAATTTTATTCCAATAATAGGAATTTTATTCTAAATAAATTATGACTCTGTCAGGTTGGAGTTCAGAGAAAAAACGAGATATCTTCCCTCTTATTCGAATAAAGTCTGTCATCTTTCTATATATGTATTTCTGGATTGCGATGGCGGAAAGTCAGACCATGGTATACGAATATCTCTTATACCAGAGGGCCCGTGCGAAGATTTCGCACTGAAATCTAATATTTTTTAGGTACTTCTCTATTAACCCGTCGACCGCTTTTCATAACAAAAAACTACCGCCAAACTGTAAGATTAAACGCCAAAAATGCAGTCCCATTTACTTGATGTCAGAAGCATTATACGTGTTTGTTAAATCATCAAGTGGTTTTTAATTCGACATTTGCGTGTATTTTTCATTATATTTTACTGATTTATTAGTTATTTCATTAATTAAAATAACAATTGTGTCCTTAAATTCTTATATTTTATTTATTTTTTGATATTCCAATGGCAACGTTCTCCCGTTTATTTGGCGATAGTTTTTTGCTATGAAAAGTGGTCGACGGGATAATAGAGAACTATCATTTTTTATCAATATGTAATATTTATTAGATGCAGGTTTAAACTTCTAAAGAAAAAGCAAGGATAAAAATATCTGCAAACAACATTTAGTTGTTAGTCAAGCCAGAATATCATCTAATTTATTCCATCTAAGTTAGACTAAAAACTGATCCAAGATTGCTAAAGGCACGCGCGAGAAAAAAAAATTAACAATCGTATTTTGACTGCATTAGAGGATGACGTGATCGGGAAAAACATGGGACTTAGAAATATAAATCTAAACATTTCAATTTCAATTTCGCTTTTTAATCATAAGTATAAAATAAACCCGTGCGATGTTTTTTTTATAATAATTGCTATGAGCATCATATAATGTGGTATTTTATTTTTTTGGCAACAATAATTTCAGGAAAACCTTTCATTTCTTTCATGAAATCAATGTCGATTTATTTTTTTAATTTCAGCAAATTTTAATCAAAAACATGTTTTAACGAATTTTTAAGTGAGCTATGTCAGAAGCCTGTTCTAAAACCTTTCATATGGTACCTCATTCGTTGTTCTGCGTTTCATATTTTCTGAGTAAAAGGGATGTTGACAAGAGAAATAATATATAAGGACCAGAGGGCTCGTGCGAAGATTTCGCACTGAAATCTAATATTTTTAGGTACTTCTCTATTAACCTGTCGACCGCTTTTCATAA